>JANAVB010016194.1:4527171-4665841 GCA_029216955.1 Iris pallida
TATAGAATCTATTATATATATATATTATTATTATATATATATAAGGCAATATGTATAAATACCTAATAATATACATTTTCACATGTATAAATACATGTATTGGTGATAGCCTAGATTAATGTAATAAGCCAAAGGGGAGAGAGAAGCAGTAGCATTCCAAAGCAAGCCGGGCCCAAGCCCATCCCAAATTCAGCTAAAGCCCAGCAGAACCCCATAGTAACACAAAGCTCGGCATTAAGCCGATCAGAACACCCGATTGCAGCCGATGTATAACCATGTCGAGAGGAAAGAAACCCTAACAACTTTTCCAACGCCGACTGCTCCTAGCCAATGGCGACCCCCCCCAGTACCCAGGTGACGACGCGCACCCAGGCGTCCGCGCGCGGCCACGCGGGTCACCGAACCGACCACGGGCGCGGGACAGCCGCAGTAGCAGTATACGACCTGATATTTTGAGGTTTAGATTTTCTCTCCTTATCTTCGATAAAATTTCGATCTACGAAATCCTACGTATAGCCTATATGACCCTTTAGTAATCCTGGTAAATAGATTCGATCATGATGGATCAGTCAGTCCCGAGATTCGATCGAAAGATCGGTGAAAATCAGTCCAAACAGGACATAGAACCCGGTCCCAAACCCTGTATTGGAAGCCAGTTTCGAACTGGATATTAGGGTTTTCGAAAGTTTGTTTTGACACAGTTAAAGACAACCTAAACGAGATTAAAACGCAACTGGTAGTACTTATTTGCAACTGGTATACATGAAGTTATTCAAATTCAAAAATCAAGAAAAACCATGAAAAATAGTTTTCAAAAAAACAAGAAATTGTCCGACACGACGTACGTCCCGCCAAACCAGGCGACGTGGTCGCGCACCGTAAGCATCGAAACTGCGTAACGACTTCGTGGTCGTGTGGGCTTTGACGGGATTCAAATTGGTCGCGTGTGCGCGACGAATTTGATGCGTATCCGTCGAAATTCACCGTATCGTGCACTTTGCAAGTTTTCCAATTACTTCGTACGCGTTCATCAGATCGAGACGAAATTTACGCCAACAGGACCGTATCGTTTTTCTGGTCCTGTATGCCAAGTTTGGTCCAATTTTGAGACAGTTGATAAAATCATCGTTTTGCGGGCCCCACGGTTCCACTCAACGGGCGATTCTGTGCACGGCCCGCCGAAATTCAACTTTGGACAAACGGTTGGGTTCTTATCGAAAAACCGGATCCGTAGACATATAGTTTGACGACTTTAGAGACCATGACGCATACTTGTTCATTCTTGTTTTATATGATTCTTGTGGGTTGAGATATAGTTTAGATTAGACATGATACCCATGACCTTGACAGCTTATACGTACTCGAGTCGGGCTGGAATCCGTTCGATACGTAGCTGGCTTGCTCACGAGCTCGCGTCCGAAAAGCGAGTGCGGGTCGTGACAAGGCCATTTTCTAGATTTAATAAAATATTATCTTTTTCGCTTTAGTTTTTGTCTGCTTGTGTTCACTACTTGATACAACTTACAGCAATCGTCTCACAATGGTACAGGCTGGACATGATCCGACTGGACCTTATATTGGGATCGGGTCGTGACATACGCCCACTATTTTTTTATCTAGCAAATGCCCCCATTTTTAGTATGGAAAAATTAAAAAAATAAGATATACTGTCACGACCCGCACCCGTTTTTCGGATACGAAGCAGTCCTCGAGATTTCGCAAACACCAAATGACTAGAGAAGGCCATAGAATATTTTTGAGAAATTATGTTTGAGGAGATTAAGGTAATAGTAGACTTTGATTTTAAGACATAGCCATGAATTAGAATTTCGAGGACAAAATTATTTTAAGGTGGGTAGGTTTGTGAGCCCTTGACCCGAAATCCCCAAATTATTTTTTTTATTATTATTTATTAAATATTGATGATTTATTAATTAATGCTTAGATTTATTTTAGTAACCAATGTGTGTATATATAATAGACTTTTTAATCAATTTAGATAGGTATATGTATATAGAATGTTATCCCTTAATTAACAAGAGGAGCAAGGGGGAGGTTTTGTAAAATCCTAGTTTATAGAGGACTGGATTGCAAACAATACTTTTAGATATGAATTCTAAAACTCTGGTAAAACCCAAACAACCAGAGGCCTCAACGAAATTGTGCTATTTCAAATAGTCTTTCGAGCCAGGGATTTAAATCCTGCTTTCCTAAGCGGCCAAACCACCAGCAGGTTGGATATGATCAAATTCTCCTTCCCCTATCTCGACAAGATTTGAATCTCCTGTATATATATATATATATATATATATATATATATATATATATATATATATATGTGGGTTGATCATAGCCTTTGCCTCTCCTAAAAACCCTAGAAATTTTACCTCCTTCCCTGCCACCAAGGACTCGAGTTGGAGCCAAAGAACAACTGGATTTTCGTGCAACCAAAGGTAAGTCGAGCACCTCTTTGATTTGCCTAGTTATTGTTTTCTTCTACAAAATTACTAGAAAGGGGTGAATGGTAGATGTTTGATGTATCTCCCAAGTAGAAAACGTTAGGAAGCCCCAAAGCAACGAAGCAAACCCAGAGTTTTCCTGAGACTCACAAGAAATAGGGGGTAGATGCTGATACTTCTATATAGGAATAATTGTAGAGTTGTGATTGAACTCGACAGTGACCTAAAACCTAACAACTCCAATACCAGAGCAGTAGAGTATAGGCTACCAGCCACCACACGACAGGAATCAATGGCAGGTTGGTTTATGATGTTTAGATATGAACATTGCCCAGTGAACCATGTACAGACCTGTCCACTTCTCGTGTTGATATTAGCCCACATTGCTCATATGATCAGTGCTTAGCATCCCCGTTCTACCTTGATTCAGACCCTATGTGGACATGGTGTCAATGTTGCCATGATGCTACAGTTCTTGAGTAGTGCACCTTAGTATCAGTTAAGGATATGGAGATGAAAAAAGGGCTCGGGTTGGTTCACTTAGTTTAATCTCGTCCTTGATGATCAGCCATGTTTAACGCATGAACCTGTATCAGTCACCATACCCACTGGTGTATCAGTCAATGGGATACCTTATTGGAATCAGTCCTTGATCATATTACAGAGGGTACAGTCCTTGTATGGGGTTCAGCCTTCTTGGACCCTTGTTCAGCCTTTGGTTGAAACCTGAGTGCAACAAGTAAGCATTGGATGACCCTGGCATCCTAGTATCCATGGGTATCATATGAGTACCAACAGGAAAACTTCCCTTGAATGACCACTGATATGAAAATAATTTATACCAAGTGATTTGAGATGATCCTGTGGATACAGGCTAGGGTAGGTGACAGAACAGTCCTTCCCAAAACTTATAAGTGTGAACACTATCCTAGTTTAGATAGGAACCCCACATAGGCTTAAATCCATGATATCTTGTGGGTACTCAAGGGTATCTAGTTACCAGACATGTAGGATACCAAGTATGAGTACAGCACAATTAATATAGGAGTAATGCACTGTAGGCAATACCATGGGACTGAAGTGAGGAAGATTGATTCAACTTTATTGCTAAATTTGAATTTACATTTTGATGCATAGACAGAGGTGCTAGTAAAGGCACTAAAACCAGGGTATGATTAATATGGTTCTGATTACTACCAGTTTAAATATAAATGTTGTATAGCACAGTTAAGAGGAGCCTCCAAATTCATGATACACATCCATTTAATGACTTGACCCCTCTCTTTGAAGCTCTAATTTGATGATTATAGATATCCAGTTAGCAATTACTTCAGTCCAGTTTGAGTTAAACCTATATACTAATGTGCTGGGTTCCACCTCGATGTACAGTATAGATAAATAGACATTGAGGACCATGATATCCTAGACTGTATGACTAAGAGTTCCCTGCATATAGGATTAGCCTTCAAACTGCATAATCCACCACTGTTTTACCTATATCAGTTCTGTTCTACATGTTCAGTCTCTCTAAGAATGCCATATCACCTGCATATATCATCCATTAATGTGTTCAGGTTCATTAGTTCATTAGATTCAGTCCCTTGATGTCAGTCCCAAAGAAACAGAGCCTATCATCTTAGTTTCATTAACCTGGTGTCACTCTTTTCTTATTTGGCAGGTGACACATTGAGTTTATTTAGGAAATTGCAATATCAAAAGCATGACAAGCAATGCTACCTATGTTATTTGGTGCATGATTTCACTGATTAACTGTAATGAGAACCATTTACTAAACCAGGGATGGGCATCCAGAGATTAGTATAGGAACGTCCCTATAAGAGCAAGGTATCTGTATCAATGAAAGGGGATTTCCTGGGGTGACTGAGCAATGGGTTGATAGGAGTCCTAGGAGGCCTGAGGAAGGCTTAGGAGTGTTGTCTACTGCAACTACCAGGACAGGGTGTGTCCTACTGCCCGTAGCAGCCATAGCACAGGGGATCTTGCCACATGAGTCATGTGTGCATCAAGAGATGAAAAGTTAGACAAATACCCATGGGTATACCCCAAGGCACCTGACAGCAGTAAATAACAACAAGGAAATATAGTTCTAGTATTCATGTGTGGGTGTGTTAATTATAGCAATGTGCAAATGGGGTGTGTATCAGGGATGGCAACAACAGTTGCAAATAGATCTGTGTGCAGCAGACCCACCAGTTGTAGGCAGTGGGGTAGAGGATTAGGATAATTGGTTGAAGGCTTGAGGACCAGTTATATGTGTAATGGATGGAGAATTGGAGGTTATGAAAGTACCAATTTATAGGGGGACTATAGGATGCCTAGAGAGATGAATTCATGACAGCATTAGGTCGTATCAAGGATTCATAGACCACTTGGTGCTAGGGATGGCCTAGTATTATACATACCTGCACATGTATAAGCCTAGGCAACATATAGGTAACCAGTGGGTAGTATAAATGGCAAATCCTGAGTAGGTTAAGTCCAATGGCCAGAAAACAATAGTGAAGGAACACTATAGCAATGCACCAATGAAAGGGGTTTTTACCAAACCACTAATAATCAGCCCTTACAAATAGGCAAGTAGATAGGATTGTTTTAATTGCAAAACTTCTATTAACATTGTAATTTTATAAATAGGTTACTTGGGCTCTGACTCAACACTTGGCCCGTGCCAGCAGCTCAGGACCACAGGCAAGTATACCTTGCCTTTCTACACAGCTTTATTTACATGCACTGTCTTTATTTATTATCCAGTTTTTCTCATACTATTGATATGTATCTTTCATATCATGTTCGTATATTTTTATCATTGCTTTAGACAGTGTTCACAGTTAGCCTTGTTTCTTATTGATCGTGCCTTGATTGAGTCGTGCCTCCATGCCTTGAACCTTGAAGCTAACCTGCGAGTCCACGATAGGGACGAATGTTAGTAGTTATTGGTCCACACCTGCGAGTCCACACTAGGGACGAGGGTGATGCTAGCCTGCGAGTCCACGATAGGGACGAGGGTTAGTAGTAGATACTAGCCTGCGAGTCCACACTAGGGACGGGGGTTAGTGGTATAGGGTTACGCCTGCGAGTCCACACTAGGGACGAGGGTGATGCTAGCCTGCGAGTCCACGATAGGGACGAGGGTTAGTAGTAGATGCTAGCCTACGAGTCCATACTAGGGACGGGGGTTAGTGGTATAGGTTTACGCCTGCGAGTCCACACTAGGGACGAGGGTGATGCTAGCCTGCGAATCCACACTAGGGACGAGGGTTAGTAGTTCAAACCTGCGAGTCCACATTAGGGACGAGGGTTTGAGTATTCGTTTCGGTTATCCGTTGACATCTTGACATGAGTTCTCTAGTTCTTGTTCAGCAGTTCATCTATGTGTAGACAGTGTATAGTTTCGTGCTTATTTCATTGCTCAGTTTTACTTGCTTATTCTGTACTTTTCTCCATGCATAATAAACTGTTAGGAAGGCTCGTTTTTATGTATCTTACTAGTCCTCTGAGGACCTGATGATCTCTTCAGGTTTAGCGGTTGTATGGAGTTAGCTAGTAGTTCTGGATGACAGATGTGATGATACATTACGGGATTCAGGTACTGTTATTGTGTTTATTATCCGCTCGTGCTTTTCATTCCTTATCATGAGATATCGTGTTCCTTGTTTCAGTTGTAGACTCTTGTTATATTCTTTAGAGTCTTATCGGACATTTATGCTAGTGGACTGCAGACCACGACCTATAGTGTTCATTCATGTTTCATATTCTTATTGTGGATTGAGATATAGATTTGTTTGCCATGATTTGGCAGTATACCATAGCCTTGACAGCGTTTACGTATTCGAGTCGGGCTGGAGTCCGTTCAATGCGTAGCTGGGCTTGGACACGCTTCCTATCCGAAAAATGGGTACGGGTCGTGACAAGTTTTGTGGTGGCCCATGCAGGTCAGAGCATATCGTACCGGTTACGTAACTGTACTGGTACGAGCCTGCGACCTTGACTAGACCTTAGAAATCTTAATCCACTCTGTCTTGAAAATTCTCCTAGAAATTCTCCACTTCCTTGAAAACTCTATATTTGCTCTCGATTATACTTCCTTGCCTTCCGTACCATTGATTCCCGTTCCTTCCTATTTCGGGGTGGCGAATAATCGTGCTGTCTAGAATTCGTCAGAAATTCTTAAGTTATAGTATAATATTGCTTGATTATTGAATAATTGGTTGTTTGTAGATATGAGAGATTATAGGTACCATATATCCTAGATATTTTGGTAGAATTATTAGTCACTGGTTAGAAGATTATAAGATTTTAGTGACATGTGTTCCAAGGGAGTAGTGTGACCTAAGGTGGGTAGAAGTCCTCGAGATTTCGCAAACACCAAATGACTAGAGAAGGCCATAGAATATTTTTGAGAAATTATGTTTGAGGAGATTAAGGTAATAGTAGACTTTGATTTTAAGACATAGCCATGAATTAGAATTTCGAGGACGAAATTATTTTAAGGTGGGTAGGTTTGTGAGCCCTTGACCCGAAATCCCCAAATTATTTTTTTATTATTATTTATTAAATATTGATGATTTATTAATTAATGCTTAGATTTATTTTAGTAACCAATGTGTGTATATATAATAGACTTTTTAATCAGTTTAGATAGGTATATGTATATAGAATGTTATCCCTTAATTAACAAGAGGAGCAAGGGGAGGTTTTGCAAAATCCTAGTTTATAGAGGACTGGATTGCAAACAATACTTTTTAGATATGAATTCTAAAACTCTGGTAAAACCCAAACAACCAGAGGCCTCAACGAAATTGTGCTATTTCAAATAGTCTTTCGAGCCAGGGATTTAAATCCTGCTTTCCTAAGCGGCCAAACCACCAGCAGGTTGGATATGATCAAATTCTCCTTCCCCTATCTCGACAAGATTTGAATCTCCTGTATATATATATATATATATATATATATATATATATATATATATATATATATATATATATATGTGGGTTGATCATAGCCTTTGCCTCTCCTAAAAACCCTAGAAATTTTACCTCATTCCCTGCCACCAAGGACTCGAGTTGGAGCCAAGGAACAACTGAATTTTCGTGCAACCAAAGGTAAGTCGAGCACCTCTTTGATTTGCCTAGTTATTATTTTCTTCTACAAAATTACTAGAAAGGGGTGAATGGTAGATGTTTGATGTATCGCCCAAGTAGAAAACGTTAGGAAGCCCCAAAGCAACGAAGCAAACCCGGAGTTTTCCTGAGACTCACAAGAAATAGGGGGTAGATGCTGATACTTCTATATAGGAATAATTGTAGAGTTGCTGGAGTTCAATCACAACTCTACAATTAATCCTATATAGAAGTATCAGCATCTACCCCCTATTTCTTGTGAGTCTCAGGAAAACTCCGGGTTTGCTTCGTTGCTTTGGGGCTTCCTAACGTTTTCTACTTGGGAGATACATCAAACATCTACCATTCACCCCTTTCTAGTAATTTTGTAGAAGAAAACAATAACTAGGCAAATCAAAGAGGTGCTCGACTTACCTTTGGTTGCACGAAAATTTAGTTGTTCCTTGGCTCCAACTCGAGTCCTTGGTGGCAGGGAAGGAGGTGAAATTTCTAGGGTTTTTAGGAGAGGCAAAGGCTATGATCAATCCACACATATATATATATATATATACATGAGATTCAAATCTTGTCGAGATAGGGGAAGGAGAATTTGATCATATCCAACCTGCTGGTGGTTTGGCCGCTTAGGAAAGCAGGATTTAAATCCCTGGCTCGAAAGACTATTTGAAATAGCACAATTTCGTTGAGGCCTCTGGTTGTTTGGGTTTTACCAGAGTTTTAGGATTCATATCTAAAAAGTATTGTTTGCAATCCAGTCCTCTATAAACTAGGATTTTGCAAAACCTCCCCCTTGCTCCTCTTGTTAATTAAGGGATAACATTCTATATACATATACCTATCTAAATTGATTAAAAAGTCTATTATATATACACACATTGGTTACTAAAATAAATCTAAGCATTAATTAATAAATCATCAATATTTAATAAATAATTAAAAAAATAATTTGGGGATTTCGGGTCAAGGGCTCACATATACTCCCATTTTTTTCTTTCACTTTCTGTTTTACATAGGAGTGGGGGGTACTTGCTAGATATAAAAAAATATTGGAGGTATATGCTAGTTTTAACATTTAGAATGAGGGTATTTGCTAAATTATCCTTTTTTGACTAATTTAATATTGATTCACTAATTTTCTCTTTTTGAAATCTCGGTAAACTAGGATAATCTGGTCGATCATACCACTGAACCTTCTGTAAAGGCAGAGCCACTAGTGGGATGGGGTAGGTTTTAATATATATATATATATATATATATATATATATATATATATATATATATATATATTAAAAAAGGTAATTATGGCGGACGTTCCCACCGGAAATCGATCTCATGACCACTCAGGCCTCATGCCTCACCACTACAACTAGACTTGAGGGTCATTGGCTCTCTCGGTGAAATGACTTCAGACGTGATTACAAGTTTAGGATACTATAGGGAATAGAAAGATGCCGGTGTGACCCTAAGATCCAAAACCAATACTAAGGTAAGTTATGTAAGTTGAGTAGCATGTCTCCCACCCTAGCATCTCGTGGTCCTTGTGATCAATTAACAAGATAATTGACTGACCTTAATAGGTTAACCTAGAATATAGAATTTAGAGTTCCATAACCCATTAGTCGACCAGGCCTTAAAGACAAGAAGATAGTAGGATGCCTATATAAATAAGAACACCAGGTAGGGATTTGATTCTCTCAAAACTCGAACCAATTGTACCTCATTTCAAAAATCTCGCATATTTATATTTTGACTCTCTTGACTAATGCTGCTATTACAGCCTAGTTTTTGCAAGCTTACTCTTTTATCGAGCTTGATTCAAGACATGTTTATTGGGGACGCCCGCTAACATATTGTCTAATCAGAATCAGTGTATTACGGTCTGATCAACCGTGATACATTTGGTTCGCTCTTTATTTAATTACCCTATGTGGATTGAGATGTAGATGTCTCTAGGATCTCATCCGCGACTGCTTTGACAATTCTCCTTGAATTATACATTCACCTTTGAATCGTGTAATTGTATTCAGTGACATCTCTCTTGAACTCTTTATTATTTTTGTCTTTCACTGATTGGAAAGACGAAAGCTCATAATTGATAGACAGATAGATAGATACAGAGTATTCTCCATGACTATGATAGTTGTATACACAAGTATAGCTATCCACGGCCAGCCATGTGACTAGAACCTTGTCTTGAGTTACTCGTCCTCCCTTCGACCTAAACCTACTATCATGATCTTCTAGTCATTGAAATTCGAGAATGATTAGGATCTTTCCCTTGATAAAATGCCAACCTAGGAGACTACCTATTCTCAAGAGACCAAGTGTTGTGAGCCTCTAACAAATACTGTGCCCTAGCTTCTAAGGTGGGTAGACTATGAGCCTTCTAAAATTTTAGGATATACGAGAATTACCGATTGATTAGAATAAATTCCATTAGAATGATAGTTAGTGTCCCATGGACTCCCACTTTCCATTTAGATCATTTTGTGTCCCCAGACGTGTCATTAATATTTGGAGCACGAGACCAGCCATTACCTTCCAACAAATTTTATATGCAAGCTCTAGACGAGTCCACCACCACCTAGGTATATCATGTCCCACTCAAACTTTTCTCCTTCTACTCTATTTTTGTTCTACGACTTTCAGGTCAAAAGGACTAGCTATAAGCCTACCACAACACCGGTATACTTTCTGACTTCCACTAGAGCCTCAGCCTTGACTAAGTTTATTCGACCCAATATATGATTGTGATCCACTCGAAGCCCACTACGCACATGCCACTTGTGTGCCACCAAATTGAGGCCTCATGTGCTACTTAAACACAAAAGTCACCGAAGGCACATTTTTGGGCTTTAGGAACTTAGCTAACCAACCTGACTGGCAACTAGCTCAACCCCTTGGGTAGAAGCGTACTCTAAGTTACCCTTGTAGTGTCCCGTCCCGCTCAGTCAATCGGAGGAATCGAAACGTCGATGGCGTTCGGCTTGGCCTTACAACGGCGACTCGAAGACATCGTTCAGGTGGGGTAGTTTCGGTGAACTTGCCTCATCTTAGCCTTCACATAATAAATCGCATATTTTCAACTTGCACAAGTAGGCTTAATAATAAAAGAGATGAATCCACATAGCTAAAGGGAGTAATCCCGAAGGGTCGAATTGAGATTAGAATATGGAAGGTCCAACGGTCGGCTTAGAATTGGTGCACGGTGTGCTTTGAAAATGACACTCGATCCTTCGTCCCGTGGCTTGGGAGAAGGAAAGTTGGTTGAGTAGGCGAAGTTAAGATCGTAGCCTAAGTCATAGGCGTCGCCCGCATAAATGCTTCATAAGGCATGCACGGTCCCGTCGTCCAAGGCTTGGCATAGTCTTGGCTTGCCCATGAGTTAAGTTGTGTTGAGCAGCTTGTGACCTAAGTCTAGGCACCCGAGTGACTTGGTCGTTCAAGTTGGATGTATATACGGCACGATCCGTTAAGGCAAAGCTTGACGCAGCCTTTGCTCGTTAAGTTGTTTACGAAGTTAAGTTAGGCAAAGTTATGCCGGTCGACAAAGACAATATAAGCATTGTCCCGCTCCTTCGCGGTTTGTTATGTTAAGTAGTTCTACGATCTCAAGGCCCGTCGACTTGGGCAAGAGTGTCGCGTAGAGCACGATTGGCTTAAGGCACGATGCACGGATTTAATGTTTTAAGGCACGGGCCACGGTTGAGTCAGTGAGTTTGGAAAGTGTTTTGATAGTTGTTCTTGAGTGAGTGAAATGATAGGACAAGAAAGAAAGAATGCTCGCGACTGGGTCGTCGAGGCAAGAAAGAAAGAATGCTCGCGACTGGGTCGTTGAGGCAAAAAAGAAGAATGCTCGCGACTACGGGTCGTCGAGGCAAGGTCTCAGATGTGAGAAGTATTGAAATTAGCCCTGGAAGAGATGGTAACACTAGAAGTAGCTTTGACTGTGTGAGACGTCAATTTGAGTCGAGTCTTACATGGTCATTGGACAACTTGTACAAGGTAAAATAAATCTATTTTTCGGACGGCGACCCCGACGGCCCAGGGGAACCGTTGCGATGGAGACATTCGTAGCTGTGCTGGATGACTGCACGGGTTAGGCGAGGACTTGCAGCAGAGCTAGATACTCACGCTGGCAAAGAGCGTCCGCTTAATCAAAAGCTCAAAAGGAGTCCATTATCGGACTGGGCCCTAGTGACTAGTTCATATAAATGAGTCGGCATGGGCGGCGATCCGCGTGTATGCCTTTGGATTGAGTCGAGTATTGAGTGTAGTATATCAAGGAAGTTGGGTTGAATGTGTGTGTAAAGTAGGAACACAAAATATTGGGCCTAAGATTTGGCTGCAACGTAGGCGACGTGCTTCGGCACGAGATGTGACGTTGAGTCTTATGTTGTCGGCATATAAGTTGCATGGTTATGGTTGAGTTGTTGAGTTTAAGTCAGGAAACTGCCGCAAGGCAAAGTTGTTTGAGTGACATAAAGATTCACAAGTCTTGATTGGGTCAGTTGGTGATCAAAGTAACAAGGGCCGCGAGGCGGCGATATGGTTGAGTCGCACATAGTTGTGAGGCACGGCACAAAGAATTCGAAGCACGGTCACACAGAAATGGAGCCTCATCTCATAGTTGCGTCTCTGATTATGGCCGTAAGGCAAACACGACTTGAGTTAACGTTGATGTTGCAAGCACGAGATGGTCTAGAGACACGGAATACGCCAAGGCGTGGGTCCTAAAACTGATCCTAAGGCAAGAGTAGAAAGACAATCATAAAGGGGACTAAGTTACACAAAAGTAAATCAAACGTGTCGAATTTGTATGGGTGGGCGAGGAGCTCATTCCACCAGAACAGTTGAGTACTGACACCCACATAGTTTACATGTGCCGGCACAGGTAGAAGCTCGTGGCACGGAGCTCACTTGGATGCGTCGAGGCACGAAGTTCCTTGGCGATTCGAGGCGCACGACCGCTTGGAGTAAAGACTTATACAGGACATAATGTATGGACGTCGCCTTCCGAAGCATCCGCTGGCTAAAGACTTGTAATTGAGAGATGAAAGAGAGCTGAGCGACTTGTAATGTGAGATTGAGTGAGCTTGAGAGACTTGTAACCTTGGCCTTGCGCCCCCAATGTAACCGTTGTTTTAATATCAATAAAGAGCTTCTTTGTATAACTTGTGTTTTGTTCTAAATTCTGCTACTATTATTCAATGTCTCTGCTTGGGACTTCTGTGCGACGACCCCGTCGCAGCCGCTGAAATCGGCCGTTATGGAACCCGCCTTGCACGAGCACAATCTAGGCTCGTGCGGCATCACGCCTTAGCGAAGACGATCGCTCCTACGGGAGTGGGGTGTGACATAATGGTATCAGAGCACGGCTTTACGTCCTTGGATTACCGATTGAATTCTTTAACTCCGCTGTTCCACGAACTCTAAATGTTGCTTCCGCATATTGATATCGTTGGTGCGCTCTCTCTCAAATGCCCCAAGGGATATCCATACAATAAGTCTATCTATTTTGTAAAACGTAGGTGAACAGTTTTCAACAAAACAAAAAGGATGATTCGCGTAAGCACGGTTGGCTAAGTCGGGCTGGGCATATACACCAAAGTTGCGTCGACCTTAGAAAAGTCGAGTGCGGGCTTCAAATTGTGTCAGGCAAGAATGAGTTGAACTCGATTGAGTAAAGTGTGATGACTATCGATAGGGGTGCTATCGAGCGACGATATCATCGGTGCGATATAGATGAGCGTGCTTAAAATTCGAGGAATGGTTCGAACGGAATTCGAAAAGTTGATTTTGATTTGAAGAATGGTTTTGAGGATTTGTCAAATGACTTCATCCCTGAGTGGTGTATGCGATAGGCTCAGGGATGTCGATCGATCGATTTAGAATGCGGGGTGTCGGTGAGTATATCAGCAAGCATTGCGTGTATGCAAAGCCATAGATTGAGTATCGATGAATAAGTTTTAGTCTTGAAGTTTGACGAGTAGATTCGAACAACCAAGGATTGACGTGCACGGAACGTGCACGGGATTGAGGATGGTGCGAGTATGAAACGCAAAGATGATTGAGTGGAAAAATCAAATCGAGGAAATTGATACGGATCGTACACGTAAAGTTAGCACGATAGGTAGATAGCGTGCATGAAAAGTTTGAGTTTTGAAGTTATACAATGAATCTGAGGATTGGATTGAATATTGCTAGATGAATTGAGTTAGCAAAAGAACGATGCGAATTGAGGAAAGACGTTGGTCGATGACTTAAGATATACGGATGAACAATACGTGAAATTGGTTTGAGAAAACTAACATTGTGAATGATTCGAGGGATAATAATCGAACTAGAATTTGAATGTCGAGGAGATTATCCATTCGGACGATAGCATCATTCGTACGACTCGAAATTGGTTGCGAAGGAAGGCGTATCAAAGATCGATATGCGATAACTCAGGGGTACTCTGACTCGGCGAATGACGATCGTGCAAGTGTTATTGTTCGGTTGGATGCGATACTTAGGATTTTGATCGAGATGAACGTTGGATAAAAATGATCGTGTCTTGATAGTTACGTTGATAGCCACAACGTCGACGATCTTGTCTTACGCAAGCGCAGCTCCAGCCTCGCACATACGTCGCGTCGGATTTGGAGCGATTGTTTCGCGTGAGCGCTGACATGGTGATTCATGTCGCGTGAATGATCGAACTCAAAAAATTAGGACGCGACAACTTTGATTGTCTCGACTTGTCGGTTTGATGTGAAGGAAAATTTGAAGATGTTGGGACTTGTGATTGACGAATAAAAAAACTTAAAGATTGAGTAGGTCCAATCTGCGTATCAAAAATAAACTAGTCTAGATGCAAAATAAGAATTACGTCCTAATGAGGATGATTATCCGACGGGAGCGTGCATGGTGATTCATGTCCACCGTGAAAAATCTGACTCACGTGAGATCGGGCGCAACGTATTGTTAAGTCAGATGACCTTGTGATCGATTTCGTAGATTGGGATAGATGACTTAGGAAGTATGGAATATGAATTTGGGTTTAGCGATGAATTGAGTCGTAGCGTGCTTAACTTAGAGATTGATAGGCAGACTATGTCGAACGTGTTCAAAGAGATGGACTATACGAAATGGCTTGATGAACGAGTGATATCGATAAGTCAAGAAATTGTTTGAAATGTGAGTTATCGTAGGATGGCTTTGCTGAATGACTCGGACCCCGTGTGATAAAATATTGGAATATGTGTAGGAAATCGATGCTCGAAGTTTAGAAATAGGAGTGATGCGAGCTTGGGTAGCAAACCCCCGTACTATCAACTTGGTTTGACCTTAGGATGGGGTCAGTATTGATATTGTTATTTGGGAACTATGATTCCAATACTGACAGAAAGACATAGCCTAGCAGTTAGGCAGACATTCCGGTACGGAGCGATAGGAATTGAGGAGGCACCACTCATGAGGCTCGGTTGACATGCATGTATATCAAGGACGCTTGAATGCGTGCACGATCCGACTCGAGTGGTGATGGCAGGATTCGCTATCACGAGGCTTGGTTGAAATGTATGTATTTTGGGGACGCCTAAGATATGTGCACGATCCATACTAAGTGATACGTCGAATCAAGTGAGACTTGAGAAACAGGAAAGTGTCGAGGATTTTTGAGATTGTAAGTTTTGAAGAAAATATTATGGGTAGCACGAGCGTGGTTCAGATTTGAAAGAATGCATAGGAGAAGTGTGTACGAGAGTATGTGAATGTTGATTAAAGTGATAAGTCGATAAGTGAGTGTACTCAGTTAGTTTCGAGGACGAAACATTTTCTGAGTGGTGTATGATGTAGTGCCCCGTCCCGCTCAGTCAATCGGAGGAATCGAAACGTCGACAGCGTTCGGCTTGGCCTTACAACGGCGACTCGAAGACATCGCTCAGGTGGGGTAGTTTCGGTGAACTTGCCTCATCTTTGCCTTCACATAATAAATCATATGTTTTCAACTTGCACAAGTAGGCTTAATAATAAAAGAGATGAATCCACATAGCTAAAGGGAGTAATCCGGAAGGGTCGAATTGAGATTAGAATATGGAAGGTCCAACGGTCGGCTTAGAATTGGTGCACGGCATGCTTTGAAAATGACACTCGATCCTTCGTCCCGTGGCTTGAGAGAAGAAAAGTTGGTTGAGTAGGCGAAGTTAAGATCGTAGCCTAAGTCATAGGCGTCGCCCGCATAAATGCTTCATAAGGCATGCACGGTCCCGTCGTCCAAGGCTTGGCATAGTCTTGGCTTGCCCATGAGTTAAGTTGCGTTGAGCGGCTTGTGACCTAAGTCTAGGCACCCGAGTGACTTGGTCGTTCAAGTTGGATGCATGCACGGCACGATCCGTTAAGGCAAAGCTTGACGCAGCCTTTGCTCGTTAAGTTGTTTGCGAAGTTAAGTTAGGCAAAGTTATGTCGGTCGACAAAGACATTACAAGCATTGTCCTGCTCCTTCGCGGTTTGTTAAGTTAAGTAGTTCCATGATCTCAAGGCCCGTCGACTTGGGCAGGAGTGTCGCGTAGAGCACGATTGGCTTAAGGCATGATACACAGATTTAATGTTTTAAGGCACGGGCCACGGTTGAGTCAGTGAGTTTGAAAAGTGTTTTGATAGTTGTTCTTGAGTGAGTGAAATGATAGGGCAAGAAAGAAAGAATGCTCGCGACTGGGTCGTCGAGGCAAGAAAGAAAGAATGCTCACGACTGGGTCGTTGAGGCAAGAAAGAAGAATGCTCGCGACTACGGGTCGTCGAGGCAAGGTCTCAGATACGAGAAGTATTAAAATTAGCCCTGGAAGAGATGGTAACACTAGAAGTAGCTTTGACTGTGTGAGACGTCAGTTTGAGTCGAGTCTTGCATGGTCATTTGACAACTTGTACAAGTAAAATAAATCTGTTTCTCGGACGGCGACCCGGCGGCCCAGGGGAACCGTTACGATGGAGACATTCGTAGCTGTGCTGGATGACCGCACGGGTTAGGCGGGGACTCTCAGTGGAGATAGCTACTCGCGCTGGCAAGGAGCATCCGCCTAATCAAAAGCTCAAAAGGAGTCCATTATAGGGCTGGGCCCTAGTGACTAGTTCATATAGATGAGTCGGCATGGACGGCGATCCGCGTGTATGCCTTTGGATTGAGTCGAGTATTGAGTGTAGTATATCAAGGAAGTTGGGTTGAATGTGTGTGTAAAGTTGGAACACAAAATGTTGGGCCTAAGATTTGGCTGCAACGTAGGCGACGTGCTTCGGCACGAGATGTGGCATCGAGTCTTATATTGTCGGCATATAAGTTGCATGGTTATGGTTGAGTTGTTGAGTTTAAGTCAGGAAACCGCTGCAAGGCAAAGTTGTTTGAGTGACACAAAGATTCACAAGTCTTGATTGGGTCAGTTGGTGATCAAAGTAGCAAGGGTCGTGAGGCGGCGATATGGTTGAGTCGTACATAGTTGCGAGGCACGGCATAAAGGATTCGAAGCACGGTCACACGGAAATGGAGCCTCATCGTATAGTTGTGTCTCTGATTATGGCCGTAAGGCAAACACGACTTGAGTTAACGTTGATGTTGCAAGCACGAAATGGTCTAGAGACACGGAATAGGCCAAGGCGTCGGTCCTAAAACTGATCCTAAGGCAAGAGGAGAAAGACAATCATAAAGAAGACTAAGTTGCACAAAAGTAAATCAAACGTGTCGGGTTTGTATGGGTGGGCGATGAGCTCATTCCACCAGTACAGTTGAGTACTGACACCCACATAGTTTATATGTGCCAGCACAGGTAGAAGCTCGTGGCGCGGAGCTCGCTTGGATGCGTCGAGGCACGGAGTTCCTTGGCGATTCGAGGCGTACGGCCGCATGGAGTAAAGACTTATACAAGACATAATGTATGGACGTCGCCTTCCGAAGCATCCGCTGGCTAAAGACTTGTAATTGAGAGATGAAAGAGAGCTGAGCGACTTGTAATATGAGATTGAGTGAGCTTGAGAGACTTGTAACCTTGGCCTTGCGCCCCCAATGTAACCGTTGTTTCAATATCAATAAAGAGCATCTTTCTATAACTTGTGTTTTGTTCTAAATTCTACTGCTATTATTCAATGTCTCTGCTTGGGACTTCTGTGCGACGACCCCGTCGCAGCCGTTGAAATCGGCCGTTATGGAACCCGCCTTGCATGAGCACAATCTAGGCTCGTGTATTATCATGCCTTAGCGAGGATGATCGCTCCTACGGGAGCGGGGTGTGACAACCCTAACCTAGTAGAAATAGTTGGGATCTTGTCCCGTCAATATAGATTGAAATCCAAGATTCATCCAACCAACGAGTGATGTCTAATTAGGGAACCCATTAAGACCCAGTAAAACCTATCCAGACATACCACCATATTCGGACCATAAAATCGAATTATTTGAAGTAGGCCCTATACCTACTAGGTAGTCTCCACCTCTTAGCGTGTGTAGTCATTCGTAACCCATATTCCATCTACCTGGAAGTCGTGATACGATCTTGTGTTGCATTTATATCCCTTTCTCGTGTGTTTAAATAACCACGGAAAAGATCACAATCTTGATTTCTTAAATTTTGTTCTATTTTGGAACCTTGTTTAGGACTTCAAGAACATAATTTCTGTATTGCATGGATTGCAAGCCCCTCTAAGCAACGAAGGATTCTTCGATTTAGCAAGTGACTGGACTAGGGTAGCCCAATCTAGCGAATAAGTCAAGGGCTTATAAACTTTCCTTCTGTCTACATCATTGGATACCCTCTACCGCTTTGGGAGCTTCATATTCGCTCTCGATTATTTTTCCTTATCTTCCTGTCCTTCCTATTGTAGAGTGACGAATGGTCATACTTATTAGAATTTACCAATACTCTTAGCTACTTGTGTAAATTTGTTGCTTGTTAGATTTTGGGTTATTTAATAGATAAGAGAGGATTATAGAGGCCAAAAGCAGTAGATATCAATTTTAGCAAGTAGTTGGAAGATTATAAAATTTTAGGGACATACCATTGAGGGAGTAGGGTGACCAAAGGTGGGTAGAAGTCCTCGGAGTTTCGTAGTTACAAAATGGCTAGAAAGAGAATACAACTATTTTGAGGAATTAAATTTGAGAAGATTGAGGTAATAGTGGATTTTTTTTTTGTTTTGAATTTTAGGCATGTTTATGAGTTGGAATTTCGAGGACGAAATTATTTTTAAGGTGGGTATATTTGTAGCTCCCCTTCTCGAAATTCTAAAATATTTTTATTATTATTATTTATTTTATTTAAATGGTAATTTTTAGTATTGGAACAATTTTACCCAAGTAAGGGTGTGTGGTAAAGATCGTCCAATGGGGCAATTTCTATTATTTTATTATTATTAAGGTTATTTTGTGGAGATTTAATAAGCATGTTCATTTCATTTAAGTATTATAATTATTATTGAGTCGATTTATGGTAAATTAAATTGATATATATATGTAGATATAAATGTGCTCTTCTATATATGGATAATAAGGATATTGGTATTTATAATATTGATTTAAAGTATTTTAGGTTTTTGTGAGTTCAAGGATATATATATATATATATATATATATATATATATATATATATATATATATATATATATATATATATATATAATATGGGGTATATATATTTTGTATAATAGATATATATGTGTATGTATACAAATATAGGTATATACGTGTATATAAATACAGGTATATATGTGTAAATAAATGCAGATATATATGTGTGGATGTATAAATATATATATATATGTGTGCGAATATATAAATATATTATCTATGTGCGTATGTGTATATATATATATGTGTGTGTGAGTGTATATATATATATATATATATATATATATATATATATATATATATATATATATATATATATATATATATATATATATATATATATATATATATATATATATATAAAAATAAATAAATATATATATATATATATATATATATATATATATATATATATATATATATATATATATATATATATGTTTTAATTGCTAATAGAAAAAAAAAGAAAAAAAAACAAACGTTAGAACTCAGGCCAGGCCCGGCCCATCCGAGGCCAGCCCGAGCGGGCACCCCTCCATTGATCCCAGACCCGAGCAGTAAACTCCCCCGTCGACCCCTTGTTCACGAATATATAGTAGAAAGAGGAACAGAGCACAAAACCTAAAACCCTAACTCGAACCCTTCCCAAGACCCTCGTGTGCCCCTCGACCGCTGTAATGCCTGTGTTCGTATTACGTATTTTGGGATACGTTTACGTATTTTATTCTGTATTGCATGATTCTTTGTTTAGCTCTCGGCTTGGTTTAACTCTCGGTTTGGGTTGGCTTGGTTCGGCCGGCCCAATGCTTGGTTCATCATGGGCCAAGGGTGGAACACCTTAGCCTATGCTTCTCATTCATTTCTACCACAACCCCCCCTCTTTATTATCCCCCACCAACCTTCTCTCTCCTCCATAATTCTCATTTACTTATCCTTCCCCCACCATTACTCTTCTCCACCAACCAAGAACACCATAGGCAAGTGCAACTTGCTTCCACAAGAGAACTCCTTTTGATGGTTTCATTAGCTTCTCCTTAAGATTCTAAACCACATTAGAACTTGTCATTTTCCATTTTGGGGCTTTAATTCTTGTAGATCTAGAGTCTTGCTATTTTCGGATTTTTGGTGTTTTGATCTATCAAACGTGCTTGTTTTCAAGTTTTGATGGTTCCATGTTGTAGAGCATTTCATTCTACCCAATTTTGACCTTTGGAAAGTTAGATTCGGACTTGTTTTGACCAAGTTATGGACAATTGAAGCTTAGATTCAACTTTAGAGTTCTTGCTGTTCTTGTCATTTGGAGAAGACAGTGAACGGTGAGCTAGCTTTTTAGCTTACGCCACTGAGCTGTACGCTGCTCTTTAGCGAGCGTACGCTAGCCTTGGTACGCTGCTCTTTAGCGAGCGTACGCTAGCCTTGGTACGCTGCTCTTTAGCGAGCGTACGCTAGCCTTGATACGCTGCCTATTGGCAGCGTGTCTTTTGCTTACGCTAGCGTGAGCGTGCCCTAGACCATTTCGTACGCTAGCTCGAGCGTACGCAGTCTTGAGCGTACGCTAGCTTGAGCGTACGCTGACCTGTAGCTTGAGCGTGACCCTTGTGTACGCTGACCCTTGCGTACGCTTCCCATTGGAAGTGTATGGACCCTTTGGTACGCTAGCTCGAGCGTACGCAGACCTGATGCGTACGCTAGCTTGAGCGTACGCGTGCCTTGGTACGCTAGCTTAAGCGAGCAAGGCGTACGCTGGCCTCAAGTGTACGCTGGCTCGAGCGTACGCTGGCCTGAGCGTAGCTTGCACTGAGCATATGGCCTTTGGCTGACTTGGCCTTATGTCTACGTGTCAGATTTGGTTTTATTTTCCTTAGGTTTGGCTCTTCTATAGCCCTGTATATTGATATTTTATTAGATATTTTACGCCCATTTTATATCCTTACGCCTTTTGTCATAAATTTGATAATCACGAATTTATGTAATATGTTTGGAATTGATAACTGAGCCTGACACGATAGTGACCCGTAGTGGTGCACTCCTGACATGAATAATCTGACATGACCTGATAGTGGCCCGTCGTGGCACACTCTTAGCTGTTTGCAAAAACAAAAGTATAAAACTTTATTGATACAAACTGTAATAAAGATTACAAGAATTCTGGGAAAATTACAACTATAGGAATCCAATCTTGATGACGATTGCTTTATCCCTTAGACGATGTGAATTGTGAAGACGAAGCCTTTGAAGTTGAAAACAACTCTGGAAACTGAAGGCAAAAGCCTCTGAAGTTGAAGACAAAAGTCTCGGAAGAATGCAGCAGCACTTTGGCAAGAACTCCTGAACTCTCTGATTTCTGATCTCTGATCTTGATCCCCTTGAAATGAAGACTTGAAACTCTATTTATAGAGTTCTGAAAATAACTAACTTTCAGTTATTTTGGATTGCGCAAGCTGATTTGCGCAGCAACTGGTTTGCGCAGCACTGGATTGCACAAGCAGTTATTGGATCGTAGGCCAACTATCTGGGACACATGGCATCATTTGATTGAAATGCGCATGATCGTGCATAGACAGTTGCCACGTAATGAGCAATTGATGGCATGAATGCCACGTAATTGGTCAGTTATATTGGTAGAATATGCAAAATGAACTGCGCAGAAATGGTTTGCGCAAACACGGATTGCACATGAGTGGTTTGCGCAAACACGGATTGTGCTGCCACCTGTCAGCCGCCCTCGAGCACTGTGCGACGTCAAAAACGAACAGCCTCCTCGTTATTCGTGTTGTCAGCTGTCAGGAAGATCTGATTTGATTCAGTCAATGATGACTTCTGCCACGTCAGCCTGCGCAGTTGGGAACATGCGCAAACCAGCCTGCGCAAAGTGACGTCTGCGCAAACTGTTGTCTGCGCAACTCATCAAAATGATGAATATCTTAAATTTTTGACTTTGTTGATTGATGCAACTTGATTTTTTAGGACCTACAAGACCCCCTTCAAAGTTTTCGAAAGTTGATTGTATTCAAAATTTCGAAATACTTTGAATTTTTGAATGTTGAATCATTTTGCGCAATATGATGAGCTGTCTGCGCAAAGTGAATAGACCACAAGTTTAGGCGCAATCCGAGGCGGCCGTTTCGTTTTTTTGAAAACTATAAATAATCCTCCTCATACTTCAAAGTATTCTTTACTTGCTGTCTTCGTGCAATTGAGAGAGAATTTCTGAACTCTTTCTTCCTTTCTTCTCCGTCGATTTGTCATGGCTCCACGACGATCAAATGCTGCCGCTACTGCCGCCGCGAAGGGAAAAGCTCCGGCCGAGTCTTCTGACAGAGTTGTACGGCGAGCTTCCCGACACGAATCCGCACATCCTGCTCTGAGAGGTAGTTGAACCGATCGAAAACCCCTGCTTAGGGTGATTCGACTCCCTTGAAACTCATCTCTTTTTAGAGATAAGTTCATATTGCGCCACCCTTTTTAGGGTTTCGGTTGCATGAACTATCAGTTCTTCATTTTTATGAAGGCTGCATTCTTGCGCAATTTGTTGATTTGTGCTGACAGGAAGTCAGCGCAAACGATTAAGTTGCGCAGATATCAGCGCAAACCATTGCTTTGTGCAATTTTTATATTGCGCAAACTGATGTTGCGCAAGTCATGTCAGCACAATCTGAGATTGCGCAAATCATGTCAGCGCAGTCTAATGTTGCGCAAATCATGTTTTATGTTTAAAAACAAAAACTTTGTCTTGGACTAATTTTCATCTGTTTGTTGATGCAGTTGAAGTCAATAAAGATCCAGATTACGAACATTTTGTGGGAACCCTCACAGAGTCTGAATATAAAGAGGATCTGTCTCATGTCCATTACCCTCAATATGATCTGTCGGCCTCCCGTCAGGCTATATTGATTTCACAGGACAATGAAACTTTGATGTGTTTGATGAACGGACAGCCTTTAGAATCAGCTGATGCTGTAATTCACAAGAAACCTTTATTCCTATTCGGTGATGCCTTTGAGAGAGCCTCTCAGCCCAGGCCAAGGATGGAAGATAGAGTAGTTCACCAACAAGATAGATCCTTTTTTATACCCGACATTGCTCGATGCCTTCCTTTGTCACGGTACGCTCATGTGAGCTACCCAAGGAAGATGGAATGGAATATCACTCTATTTCAGGATGCTCGGGCAGGAAAAATCTTCGTAAAGAAGGGGCCACATCATAAGGACATGTTTTATAGTTCTTCTGACAGATATAGTGTCCTACTGAGAGGCTTAAGACCTGGCTGCATTCTACCAGAGAACTTCTCCATGCTAATGCCTGTTAGGACACCAATATTCGCAAATGAGTTTGCGAAGGTTGAAGGAAAATATCCGGAGCAAGATATAAGAATGACTGGACTGGTGAATCCAGACTACAAGCGATGGAGTTATATCGTGAATTGGGTTCTGGGAAAATTCCAAGACAGACTCCAACAAATCAACCTGTATGAAGCAGTGCATGCGACTGTATATGGATTTGCTCCCAATCCTCATATGTTCTTAGCCTTAGCTGAGAGATACAACTACAGGACTGGAACTTTCATGACCCCAGGGGGAGAGATGGGCTTTGCGCTCCACGAGATGAAGTATATCTCGTTCTTGCCCATGGCAGATGCTCCGTATGAGGAGTATGTACCAACAAATGATGAGTTGAACAAGCTCAGAAAAGAGAATCCAGAGATGGTGACAGTGTTCGAAGAACTATTGTGCCATTACAAGATCTGCTCTTTATTTTACAAGAGTGCCACTGCCAATACTTGTTATTCTTCAAAGTGGCTACCATATCTGTTTCTTAATCATATAGAGGAGAAGAAAACCAAGGAGAACGATAAATGTTACCCAACCTTCTTCAAACCTTTGAGCCATACAGAGGTCAGAAAATTAATGGAACAGAGTGGTCACTTTGATAAAGAAGTGAACGATGACCATGAATATCCTCCTTTGAAGAGAGGAGATAATTTGGAAAGTTACTTGAGAATGGGCTATAGGCCCATGTCAGAAGAAGCACAATTGGCGGGATTCTTGACATACTGGCTGCGAAGGTTCGTGGTTCCCGGATCCAGTGCAGTGGATCGTTTTCACCGTGGCGTCTTGTTTTCAGCTGTTAAATTGGTCTTTGGCTATAAAATGGACTTACTATCAGCAATGACCTGTAAGCTGAACGCCAGTCTCCGTTTATATGTTGACTTGATGTTGAAAGCGAAAGGAGAGAGAGAATTCCCTCGCTTAGAACTGCCATATACATATTTGTTTGGATGGTTGCTTCTTCACTATCCAACTCTAATGGATCCTGGCATGGGACCAGTTGACGGCAGTTTTCTTCGAAGGTATTCCGATGGAAAATGGAAATATACTTCCTTATCTGAATGTAGATTTATGTTGAATCTGAACAGAGGCTGGAACTTCTGCTGCGCTCCTTTCCCTGCTGGGTATGATCAGATGCCTACGAATATGGTGGATTCGAAACTGCAGCCTCTAACTCGTGTCGCTTTTGAATGGTTGAAGACAATTCGACCATCTCATTTGGTCTACCGATTCGAAGAAGAGTGCTACTTAGAACCATATCTCCCAAGCCGTTTTGCTAGACAGTTTGGGTATGATCAGTTCCACGTAGGGAACGCAATTACCTGTCTCCAAGGCAAGGGTTATCTGATAGACGGAGCTAGGGCTTGGGCTTATTACAATGCCCGTGATACAAAAGCCACTTTCTCCATGCCAGCAAGGACTACTCCTCAGGGTCCTCGAATGCTTTTTACATACTCCGTATTTTACACATCAGCGAATACTTTTGCCGAGAATTTCCATCTCGCAGATAGTTTCGCCACTGCAACAAGATTGAGAAGAGGGAGAATTGCTCCATCAATCCCTATAATTGAGGAGGCGCAGGAACCGGCAGATGCACCTCTGGAGACTACAAGGGATATTATATTTCCCCAAGAAGTGAATGCACCACTTCGTATTTCACTGAAAGTGGGTAAATCTCCCGCGAAGAAGAGAAGAAGAGAGGAGCCTCCTGCTCCTGTGGCGAAGAAGAAATTGATTCTTGATGTTTCTTCTGAAAAGGTGACTACCAGATCTCAATCCCGGCAATTGGCCGAGACTCATCAAGAAATTGCCAGTACACCAACTTCCGTGCAAAAGCGAACAGAACCAGAAAATGTAGAGAGTCCTGTTAGGCCTCTACACAGAAAGAAAAGAGTAGTTACCAGAAGAGTCTTGGAAGAGTCTTCTTCTATACAACTCCTGACTTCAGTAGATGCTGCTGCAGGACTTTTAATGGCATCTCCCACACCTGCTTCTGAATCAGGAAGCAAAACTCTCGAGGAGAATGAACAGAGGGGAGATTTTGCCCCAAGAATTGAAGAGCCTAGAGAACATATTTTAGAGGAAGAACAAGGTGTTGTACAACCTCATTCTCCTATTGCAGATATTTCTCAACCTCCTCCTACTCCCAGGACTCTTCGTGAGGAAGAAGACCGTGAAATGATTACAGCTCTGGAGGACTGCAGTTATAGCTTGCAGGAAGATCAGGCTGCGACTAGCAGTGGAAATGCAGCAATAGAAGGAGAAGAAGAAGAAGAAGTCGAGGACGGTTCTTCATCCGAAATGTTGATGAGTATTTACAAGATCCTGAAAAACAAACTGAAGAACATAGATCTCTTGATACTGCCGATGATATTTCAAATCCTAAAAAGGATATTGAAGTAGAGGCACCTGCAGAAAAGGCTGTCGATGTTGAGATAGAAACATCTCCTGAAGAAATAGCCGACGAAGGTGTGCTAAAAGAAAATCCTGCCACCGACCCTCAAGGTATAAAACGAGATTTAACAATCTTTTCTTATTTTACAATGAACCGATAACTAATATCTTCATTTGCAGATCTTGGGACTTTGCCAATACCTCCAACGGACCTGATTATGGTGCCTATACCAACGGTGGTTATTAGCAGTAGTCTTTATTTATCTTGTGGTTCTGAGGCGGGCAGCAGTCAGGCTGTTGCAGCGGAGGCTACTTCTGTTCAACAGTATTCCATTCCAGTAAGGAATGAACTCGTTGTTAAACCAAACCAAGGTAACATTGCTCTTAATTTGATCTTTTTGTTCATCAATAATCAATTAGTAAAATAATAATTTTACTTTTGCAGAAGATCAAACAGGAGGAGCAACCAGCTCTACTCTGGCTCCCTTATTTAAAGAGCCTATTGTCCAACCTCAAAGAATCGAGCAACCTGTTACCCCGTCTTCATCGGGAGTAGCAGCGACTCCTGGAACTTTAGCCATCAATCAGCAGGTTATCCAGTCATTTACTAAATGCTTCTTTGAATCACTGAGATCCCTTGTCCAAAAAATGATAGAGAAAGAAGGAGCTGACTTCATCATGGTTAGGAAGTCCACTTCTTTCTTGATAAGAGCCATAAGAGACCAAGGAGACGAAGCTCAGGCCATTCTCCTTGAACATATACTGGATGAACTAGAAGTCTCCATCAAGAAGTATAAAGAACTCAAGAAGAAAGATGTAGACTCTTTAGTACAAGCTGAATTTGAGCGGCTGGCTCAAGCTGCTGATATGGAAAGGTTAACTCTTCAAAATCTGTTAGAAGCTCATTCAGCAAAATCAGCTGAATATAATTCTAAAATAGAATCAATTACTCTAGCGGCTGAAAGCAAAAGACGGCGACTTGCTGAGCTGAAGGCTGAAATTATTCGCCTTCAACAAGAGTTTGAAGAAGAAACTGTTAATCACCAACTGGTGATTGAACAATTTAATGCATTGATTGAGGAAAGGAATGAGTATGAGACCACTCATGGTGAAGAAATCACCCGCAGGACAGTAGATATGCCCATTTTTGATGAAGACAGCGGGATGGAGGAGGCAAGAAAGATAGTAGCGTCAACACACGAAGAAGAGCTGCAGACATTGAAGCAACAAATTGACAATCTGATTGTCCCTCCTTCTTGATTTTGTATCTGGGTTTTGTTGCTGTAACTGCATTTTTGTAATGTCTCATTTTTTGATATAAAGGACATTTTGTTGTGGCTCCATTATTTATTACATATCTTATTCAGATATAAATAATAGATAGATATTTATTGACAACTTAATCGAAAACGACAAGTTGCTGATGTAGAATATAAACGATGATGAATCGTCAATGTATATGAAAATGAGTGAACGGGAATACCGTCAAGTAACGATGAAAGAACGGGTAAATCGTCAAATGATGTTGAAATGAACGAATTAACCATCAAATGATAATAAATGAACGGGTTAACCGTCACAATAGATGAACGGATGAACCGTCAGATATTAACGAACGGACGAACCGTCGGATGAGTGTAAATAAATGAACGGATGAACCGTCAAGTATTTAATGAACGGACGAACCGTCGGATGAATGTGATAAATGAACGGATGAACCGTCAGGTATTAATGAACGGATGAACCGTCGGATGAATATAATGAATGAACGGATGAACCGTCAAGAGTTTAATGAACGGACGAACCGTCGGATGAATGTGATAAATGAACGGATGAACCGTCAGGTATTAATGAACGGATGAACCGTCGGATGAATGTAATGCTACATTAATTGAAGAACTTCTGTCTATAAATATAGCAGAAATCTGACAGGAACGAACACTTCTACTCTTCAACATAAAAATGTCTTCCGAAGAAGCATCTAAGAAGGTTGAGCCTGTCTCGAAGGTTCAGAAGGGTATTGAAGAACACCCTGCCGATCCAGTTCAGCCAAAGGAAGCAGAAGCAGGCGAAGGTTCGTCTGCACCCCAGCCACCACGGGACATTTTGGACTTTCTGCTCGAACCAGGAACGACTAAAGAAGAAGAAGCCATAAGGATGGCCGCCTGCAAGTTTCTTGTGGGATCCAGCAAGGAGGTTTTTGGCTCTTTTGCTGACCGCATTTTTGAGAAGGACGGCAGTGGCCCTCGTCCCAATATAGAAAAAGATGATAGTGACCTTTAATATGTACTATCATATAATAAAATTTAAATTTTATTCATGAACTTGATTCTGTCTGATAATTTACAAATATTTACATTTATACATAATACTTCTTTAAGAATTTGCCATTGATAGGCATCATAGCAACTCGACCATCAAGTTCTGAAAGTTGATAAGCTCCGTTTGAGAAGACTTTGCTCACAACATAAGGACCTTCCCATTTCGCATCGAATTTCCCTTTGCTCATATGAGTCATAGTCATAGGACGTCTGACCGTTAGAACAAGTTCTCCTTGCTGAAAGGCTCTGACCTTCACTTTACGATTAAATGTCTTTGAGATGCGGGCTTGGTATAACTCAATATGCTGTTGAGCCATTAACCGCTTTTCATCCAATGCTTCCAACTCTTGAAGTCGAAGGTCATTATTTTCTGTGGTAAGCTCATTGGCAATAGCAATCCTTAAAGAAGGAATTTGTAACTCCAAAGGAAGGACAGCTTCACAGCCATACACCAAAGAGAAAGGTGTAAAGCCTGTGGGATTGCGGACTGTAGTTCGATAGGCCCAAAGACATTCGCCAAGTTTCTCGCTCCAATTCCGTTTGTTAGTGGATACAAACTTCTTAAGGAGCTTAATAATGGTTTTGTTAAAGGCTTCAGCTAAACCATTAGCGGCAGGATTGTACGCCGTCGAAGCAACATTGTTAATCCGATGATCATCGCAGAATCTAGTGAACTTCTGACTAATGAATTGAGGTCCATTGTCATGAATGATTCTGTGAGGTACACCGAATCTATAGATGACATGGTATTTAACGAAATTGATGACACTGCTAGTCTTGACTTCAGCCAAAGGTATAGCTTCGGCCTACTTGGAGAAGTAATCGGTTATCGCCAATATGAACCGATGTCCTCTAGAAGAAGGAGGATTAATAGGACCTATGATGTCCATACCCCAAGCTTCAAAAGGCCATGAAGCAGCAGTCGGATGTAAGAATTCCGAGGGTTGATGAATGAAGTCTGCATGGATTTGACAAACACGACATTTCCTTGCATATTCAATGGCATCTGATACCATAGAGGGCCAATAATAACCCATACGTCTAATGCGATCCTGTAATTTAGGATCAGGTTGATGTGCTCTACAGACACCATCATGAGCTTCATGCAACACTTGTTTGGCTTCATCACCAGCTAAACAGCGTAGAAGAAGACCATCATAAGTTCGCCGATAGAGTGCTTTGGTGGTTTGATTGTAATAAAATCGTAGAGATCGACGTCGAACGCTTGTAGCCTCCTTAGGATCTTCAGGGAGTATGTCATGTAATACGAAATCGATAAAAGGAGTTCTCCAATCGTCATCAACAACTTCGACTTCAGCAAGATTGCTAAATTCAATATTACGATTGTTCTCAATACAGAACAGTTCTCGGTTAGAAATAACCACCACCTGATGCCTTTTGACAGGGATGGCTAAGACAGCTGCAAGATTGGCAAAAGCATCGGCTTCAGTATTACAAGCTCGTCGAACATAGTCAATGAAGAAGGCTTTGAATGATGTAGCTATATTGATTGCCGCTTCATGATAAGGCACCAGGTCTTGATGACGGACTTCATAGGTTCCTCTAACCTGGTTCACAACCAGTTTAGAATCACCATATACTTCCAGATATTCAACATTCAGTTGTTTAGCTAGCTGAAGCCCGACAAGTAAGGCATTGTACTCTGCCACATTGTTGGAACAAGGTTCATCTAAAGAGTAGGCTCTTTGGATAGTTAATCCGTCTGGAGAAACGAGAACAACTCCAACACCTGCCACTATAGCACCATTTGGTCCAATTCTTGATGCACCATCAAAGAATAAACGCCAGGTTGGAAACTCTTCAGAGATCATGTTGACTTCTAACGTCTCGTCAGGAATTTCGTCATAGAGTTTAGATGTTTCAGGCACAGGATGAGCTGCTAAGAAGTCCGCCAGCGCTTGACCTTTGACAGACTTTTGTGGAACATACACCATGTCATATTGAGCTAGCAGGATTGCCCATGTAGCCAACCGAGAATTAAGTGTACTTGGTTTCTTCATGAGTACCCAGAGAGGGTTAACTCGAGATATAACATGAATAGTTTGACCAATGATATAATGCCTCGTCTTTTGCACAGCAAACATGAGAGCCAAGCATTCTTTCTCGACATGACTATAACGGTGTTCAGCACCAATCATAGTTCGGCTAAGATAGTAGATAGCTTGTTTATGGCCTTCTTTGTTCTTTTGGGCAATTAAGGCACCCAATGAATGGTCCATAGCACGGACATACATCAAGAATGGAATGCCGGAGATAGATGGCACCAAAACTGGTGGGTTCATAAGATATTGTTTGATATCGTCGAATGCTCGTTGACATTCTTCAGTCCAAACAAAAGATACACCCTTCTTCATTAGTTGAGTGAATGGTCTGCAGCGTCCAGACAAGTTCGAAATGAATCGCCTGATGTACGCAAGTCGGCCTTGGAATCCTCGCAGCTCTTTTAAGTTGCGTGGAGGACGCATCTCTTGGATGGCTTTGATCTTCTCGGGATCCATGTGTATACCCTTAGAGGTAATGACGAAGCCGAGAAATTTGCCACTAGAGACACCCAAGAATGACTTGGTGGGATTCATCTTGAGCTGATGTTGACGCATGAGATTAAATATTGTTCTCAAATCTTGGATGTGATCTTCTTTTAGACGACTTTTAACAGCAATATCGTCCACGTAATATTCGACTGTTTTACGAAGATGTTCTCTGAAATTGGTACTCATAGCCCGTTGGTAGGTTGCACCCGCATTCTTGAGACCAAATGGCATCACTGTATAACAATAAACTCCTCGAGGAGTGCGGAAAGATGTATGCTTTTCATCTTCAGGATGCATTTTGATCTGATTATACCCGGAAAATCTATCCATAAAAGATATCCTTTCGAACCCACAAGTATTGTCAATCATGACGTCTGTGATAGGAAGAGAAAATTCATCTTTTGGACATGCTTCATTGAGATCTCGGAAGTCGATGCAGACTCGAACTTTTCCAGTTTTCTTCAGAACTGGGACGACATTGGCTACCCAATCAGGATGCTGCTCTTCTCGAATAAAGCCACAAGCGATGAGCTTCTTGACTTCATCATCAATTGCGTCCATCATTTCAGGCTTAAATCGCCTTTGTTGCTGTTTGACTGGTTTAGCATTAGGAAGAATGTTCAGTTTGTGAGTAGCAATCTTAGGATCTAAACCTGGCATGTCTTCATAACTCCAGGCAAAGACGTCGATGTATTCTTTAATAAGAAGAATCAACTCTTGTTTGTCTGCTTCTGGAAGATTTTTGCTAATAAAAATTGGCCGAGGTGAATCTCTTTCTCCTACATCAATTTGAAGTAGTTGATCTTCAGTAGGAGGTTCACGTTGTTCAAATCGAAGTACCTATTGGTTATCCATATGTTGAGCCCAAGGATCTGTTTCCGGACTTTCTTCAACATCTTCATCACAGCCTTCTGGTAGTTCAACAGAGACCATGTTAGAAGATACAATTATACGATGGACTTCACCGATGCTGGTATCGGAATCCCATGATCTGGAATCAGAAGAGTTAGAACGTTCTTCACTATCTGATTCAGAAGCTGCTGGGGATAACAGTGGAGGAGAAGTATATCCGAGACCTTTCTTGGTCCTGTCATAATACATTTGTGATTTTCCGTTTGGAACTGTTGTACGAATGGGTGTTCGTCTACCTTTACCATAGTTAAGGCCGCTCTTAAAGTCGTAACCCATCTTTCGGAGGATATCTTTTGATTGTTGACTATAACGATGGAACTGAAGACATCCTGTATCGTTAACTTTGCTATCATCCGAATAGTTAATCTTTGTTTCTGGTCTTTTATATAAAAATGCTGAACTTTCACCTTTCTTTAAAGAAGGATGAATACGGTAAGAATCATCTGGATCTTCAAGCGAGACTTCTGTCTGAAGAGATTGTACGACTCCCAGTGTAATTATTTGGAAGCTATCTAACATATCCAAATAACTTTTAGTATAATAAATAACATCAATATACTGGAAAGTAGGTGCTTTTTCATTGATTTGTACATCAGTATTTACAACAGGACCTTTAACCTTAGCAGATTTGGTCAAATTGATTACAAGAGGGGGAGAAGAAGAACGTGGAGGAGGTTTGTTACGACGGAGGTCAATAACAAGTGGCTCAGAAGAGGTGAGCTCCCTTTTTTCCTTGTTGCGATTTAGATCAACAACAAGTGGCTCAGAAGGAATGAGCTGCTTTTTGTCTTTGTTACGACGTAAGTCAATAACAAGTGGCTCAGAAGAGGTGAGCTCCCTTTGATTTTCATCAGCATCAACTGATTTCTTTGGAACTGGTAAGTGAATAACCAGTGGCTTGGAAGATTGAGGATGAGAAACTCGTCCCTTAACAGGTATGATAAGAGTGTCTTGAGGTATTGCTTTTTGATCTTCTTCAGTATCCATAGCCAATACTACCTTCATGAATTCATCCTTGTACATACGAGCATCGTTGCAATAAGCTTCAACACCCTTGAAAGGATAAAGGTCCGCAACTTCCTTATGAACTTGTCCTTTGTCATCAACATATTTAAAGCATTGATGAAGAGTTGATGGAATGACATTGTGTTCATGGAGGAATGGCCTTCCCGGGAGAGCATTATAAGAACAACCATGATTGTCAATGATATAAAAGGTCACCTTTGTGCGAAGATTGCCTATTTGGAGTTTTAGACGGATCTTGCCCAAAGGTTCACTCTTTCCTTGATTAAATCCCAGAATAGTAGTGATCGTGGTTGAAAGACTATGCACTGGTATCTTCAATACATCTAACATTGTCTTTGGCATAATACTAAGTACAGACCCTGGATCTATCAGGATACGATCAACCTTCATTGAATCTACATATCCTGTATAATAAAGAGGACGATCATGTCTATTATCTTCCATTAGCATATCATCCTGAGTGAAGATAATATTTGGGATCAGTTCCAAGACACTATGACTGTGATGACAAGAGACTGATTCTGATTCTGGCTTCTTGAGAAGAGTTAAGCAAGTTTCAGCCTGCATCAGAGCTTCACTTAGAGTTTCTCATGTCTCTTTGGAAAGACGCAAGAGTTCAAAGATTGACAGCCTGGCTGGTGTATTGGCTAATTGAGCCAATATATCAAAATTGTAAGGCTTCTCAAGCCCAGTAGGAGATGACTTCTTTAGAGGTTTGTCAAATCGAACTTGTTGCTTGCCTTTGTCAGCCGTTGTTGGCTTAGGAGAAATTGATACTACAACTGGTAAAGATGTAGAAGGGATCTCTTCAGCAGATGCGGGTTGTGCCGGAGTAGGTTCGGAAGAAGAAGCAGGATCCCTGTGACCTTCAGAATGATCTTTCAAATAAGCTTTTCCAGATCTGGTGCCTAACAGAATCTCTTCGTCAATAATGGGATCAAAAGATACCATGTTGCAGATTTTGGTTTTGCCTTTAGAACGAGTTTTCTTCTTGGAAGATATCTTAAATTCTAGAGCAAGATCAGGATGGATCCACATAATTTCACCATTGTCAAGAGACAAGGGAATAAGACCTTCATTGGATGGAAGCGGGAGATTCTCAATCTCAAGGGTTGTTTTAGGAATCGGAATGACACCATGCTGTATTATCTGCGGATGGAAATCTCCAAATTGGACTGAAACCATATTTGCCGTAACAGTCTTCTCATCTTGTTGCAAAGTGACTACACCTGCATTGACAAGCTCTTGAATCTTACCTTTGAGCACATAGCATGCTCGAGTAGGATGTCCAATGAATCGGTGATAGACACAATACTTGGGATGATCAGTTTTATTGACTTCATCAGGTTTCTTTGGATCAGGGAGTTGAATTTTATTGCTTTTGAGTAAACACTCAAAGATACTTGCAGTGTCATTTTCGTCAAAGGAATATTCCACCTTTGGACGAGGTTCCCTTGGTGGCGGTACAGAAGGAGTAGGAGTAGATGTAGGTGGGGCTACATTGACAGCCAAAGATTCTTTATTTTTGTTCAAGTTAATGTTCAAAGTCTCTTTCGCTTTGCGATTGTTCTGACGATTGCCACCACCTGAATTCTGATGCTCATCGCGATCAGGGTTAGACATTTGTACCCCCAATTGTTTGAACTTGTCGGCACTTACTTCAGCAGCTTTGGCGTTGACGATGAATGAGGGCCAATCTTGGAATTGGGTTGATCCCGTCCACATACTGATAATAGGCAAAAGATTTACCTTACAAGTATCAATAGTGACAGCAGCTGGAGTCCCTGGAGGCATTTTCAAAGCTTCACGGCGGAACCGTTCAATAAAGCTCTCAGCAGTTTCATTAAGTTTTTGTTTGATTTTGTTGAGAGCTGACATAGTCATATCATTAAATCCTTCATAGAACCGTTCCAGAAAGATTTGTTTAAGACCTGAAAAGGATGTGATGCAACCATCGGGCAAACTTTTGTACCAGTCGTATGCTACGCCGGCTAAACAACCGACGAACACTCTGGTAAGAAGAGCGTCATTTGGCTGAAGTTGAACAGTCATTACCTCAAAATGATTGATGAATTGACTCGGGGAAGTACTGCCATCGAACAGAGAAATTGTAGGGATTTTATACTTTGGGGGAAACGGGATGTCCTTCCATTCTACCGGATAGGGCTATTTAATCCCTAACCTTTGTAGATTGTCTTTCTCTTTAAATGCTTCAAATTGGGTTCGTAAGAGTTTGACAGCTTCATTGGCGTCTTCTGATGAAGAAGAAGGAGCAGGTTGAGTTGTAGTGATAGGAGGAGGAACAGCGTTGTAAGCACTACCCCCAGCTCCTGAATGACTAGGCGTAGTTTGTACTTGCACTTGTACAGGAGGTATTTGAGGAGGCACTACCCCCAGCCCAGTATTGGCAGGTATTGAAGACGCTATGATCTCTGGACTAGTAATAGGTACAGTTGGTGGTGTAACATGCTGTGCTACAATGATGGAATGCATACTAGCAACCATCTCAGCCATAGTTTTTAATTTGTCTTCGAGTGCAGCAATTCGTTGTTCCTGATTTGCGAAGGTTGAAGCATCTGGATCATCGGTGACAACATAAGCCGTCACTTCTCTTGGCACAGTGGAAGATACTGTTTGTTCAGAACTTTCACTGTATGCATCATAATCAGAAAACGAATCATCTCCTGACTGGGAAACAGGGAGATGACTTGAAGGATTTTGAGGAAGATTTCTTTGACCGATTGTATCTCGGCTTCGGGAACGGGTATATTGAAATACTCCTTCAGAAGATTCTTGAAGTAATTCCAAATACCGTTGGCTTGGCTTACGGAGTCTACCATGCTTAGAGCATCTTTTACCCCCAGTGTCTCGGGAAGTCATGTTAACAGAAGCATACAAAACTTCGTCTTCTTCTGACATAGGTTCAGATTTAGCAAAAGTTAAACGATCGAAGACAGATCGTTTCGTCGTTTGACAACAGCATTGGATAATGACTTTATGATTACAGTGATGATCAGATGGTTGAGATGGAGATATTGAGACATTATCCTATTTTTGTCTTAGATGTTCTCGAAGATCTACAACAGGACGAGGAAAGTTCCGAGGGATCTGTTCTTTGATAACATTTGGAACATGATTCCAATTCTTCAAATGTTTAGTCCCTTGAGTATACAGGGAAGTACTCACTTCATTGGCATAAGTGTCGGGATTTCTGACTTTGGAGATTTGTTTCTGATGATGTTTAACCTTCGGCATTGGCTGTTTGCGTTTTACCGAAGTGGGTCGATTAAGATAAGTTCTGAGGTCAGCAAATTCACCCCCAGGAGTTTCTGTTTGAGACACTAACAGTTTTCCCTGTCTGGAACGACAAATTTGGAGAGTCGGGAGGTCCAGGAATTCTGCTATCGGAGTAGGCAGAATACCTCTTTGATTAGTACAAGTACTCTTGTTATAAAGAAAAGAAGAATCCTTGTTTGCCAGAGTTCTTGAATTGATTGGAGCCGAGACACATTGAGATGGATCTTCTTCAGTAAAGACTGAAGAAGACTGAGAAAAGACTAAAGGGCCTTTTCCTTTGTTTTGAGATGAAGGGTTAGCTAAAGAGCGTTTCCCTCTGTTATCTTCAAAGTCATGAGACAAGGAAGTTTGAGAAAAGACCAATGGACCTTTTCCTTTGCTTTGAAGAGAAGGAGGAATAGTCAAAGGACTACCCTCAGTAGATTGCGCAGGGGCAATAGGGTGTTTGGGAAGAGGAGTAGAATCTCTTCTTTTATTGTGAGAAGAAGGAAATTTAGCCAAAAGGCTGTTTTTCTTGGATTGCGCAGACTTGGTTTGCGCATGGGTGGAAGGTGCACTAGTCATTTGTGCATTAGAAGCTTTGGTAGGAAGTGCATCAGGAGTTCTTGTCTTAGAGTGCTTGGGATGCACCTTAGTTACAAGAGTGCTATTTTGCGCAGGAAAAGCCACTGCCAATTGTGCCAGAGTCATAGGAGTCTTCTGTTTTGACAAGGCAGCATATGAAGTAGCTTGTACAACAGTTGCAACAGATTGTGCAGCCTTGACTGCAACAGATTGTGCAGCAGTTGCTGAGACAGACTGTGCAACAGTTGGCACAGATTGCGCAGCACTGCAACAGATTGTGCAGCAGTTGCTGAGACAGACTGTGCAACAGTTGGCACAGCAGTTTGTGCAGCAGTCTGACTAGCAGATTGTGCAGCAATTGGTACAGCATCCTTGGTGGCAAAACTGCCAGATTGTGCAGACTTGGAGACCCAAACTGAGCGCACTTTGCTCTTGGCAGAAGTGGCTACAGTACGGGGAGTGGTCTTGGAGTTGAGCATCGCCTCGTAGGCTGTCTGGTTGACCTTAACAACCAGTGTCTTCTGCGTCTTCCCGATAGACGCTACGTCACATTGAGTTGCTACTTCCTCGTCGGAGGAGAAAGTTTTCCCCAGCAGAGTTGCCATTTTGTTTGCAAAAACAAAAGTATCAAACTTTATTGATACAAACTGTAATAAAGATTATAAGAATTCTGGGAAAATTACAACTATAGGAATCCAATCTTGATGACGATTGCTTTATCCCTTAGACGATGTGAATTGTGAAGACGAAGCCTTTGAAGTTGAAAACAACTCTGGAAACTGAAGGCAAAAGCCTCTGAAGTTGAAGACAAAAGTCTCGGAAGAATACAGCAGCACTTTGGCAAGAACTCCTGAACTCTCTGATTTCTGATCTCTGATCTTGATCCCCTTGAAATGAAGACTTGAAACTCTATTTATAGAGTTCTGAAAATAACTAACTTTCAGTTATTTTGGACTGTGCAAGCTGATTTACGCAGCAACTGGTTTGTGCAGCACTGGATTGCGCAAGCAGTTATTGGATCGTGGGCCAACTATCTGGGACACATGGCATCATTTGATTGAAATGCGCATGATCGTGCATAGACAGTTGCCACGTAATGAGCAATTGATGGCATGAATGCCACGTAATTGGTCAGTTATATTGGTAGAATATGCAAAATGAACTGCGCAGAAATGGTTTGCGCAAACACGGATTGCGCATGAGTGGTTTGCCCAAACACGGATTGTGCTGCCACCTGTCAGCCGTCCTCGAGCACTGTGCGGCGTCAAAAACGAACAGCCTCCTCGTTATTCGTGTTGTCAGCTGTCAGGAAGATCTGATTTGATTCAGTCAATGATGACTTCTGCCACGTCAGCCTGCGCAGTTGGGAACATGCGCAAACCAGCCTGCGTTAAGTGATGTCTGCGCAAACTGTTGTCTGCGTAACTCATCAAAATGATGAATATCTTGAATTTTTGACTTTGTTGATTGATGCAACTTGATTTTTAGGACCTACACTGGCGAGTACACTTGATCTGATAACCTGACATGTTATATCTTGATAAGCTGTTGCGACGGCTACTTGACATGACATAACCTGTATAATAACCTGGACACCGTGGGCGATTGTGCTTGTATAAATAAACCAGTCCTGTCTTGCACCATGTCTAGGATGGGACTCCTGAGTACCACGGTCAGGAGTACCTATTGAAATAAACTAAGGACTAATAAATAGATTAATACATTAGTCATGAAGAGATTTCCCAGCTACAGGCAATCCCGTTACCTGGGTACGCCTTGGGATCTGTAGCCTGCCGTCGAGTAGGGCACATTTCCAGCACACTGTCATGTGTTGCACCCTTCAAGCTACCTAAGGGTACATTCGTTTCCTGGACGATGTACCCACCTGAATTCAACTCTAATCTTTTAACCCAGGGAACCTGGATGGTCTGTAGGGCTTGTGGCTGTGGAATAATCTCACTGCATCTTGTTAGTAATTAGGCTTGTGACAATCCTAGTTAGTTAAAGTATCAAGCCGTAAATCTTGCTTGGCCGTGAAGTGATTGGACGGAGTCTAACCAGTCTAGTCTTGTCCTGATCCTGTTCCAGATTATTGAATGACCAGAATGCTTGTATTTATTTTACCGATAAATGGTGAGAATTCCAAGTTCTGTTCAGACGAAGGGTTACAATCCCGGTCCTTGTTTGGTTTACGGGTTGTAACCTGGTTATCTGAATAGTTCCATGGTTATCTCGTCGTATATCATCCTGGTGTATTTTCTTTATTTCCAGTTCTTACTTTTATTTATATCTTGTGCTGATTGCTGGCTTTAGTTCTTAAGTGAAGCTTCCTTTGTGGCACTTGCTCTTTCTGGGGTCTGACCCAGCTGGTTTTGTGTGGCCAGATTTCGGAGCAGCTCCAGAGGATCTACCGACCTTCCTGCCAGATGGTGAACACTAGAAGAAACCCTGGCAACGAGTGGGTTATTTTTGTCTCTCCCACTCTATTGTAAAAATATTCTTTTGAGGCGTTTAGCCGACGAGCACCTGTTTAGCTCGATTGCACCTACTTACTGTCTGCCTACGGACTGTAACATGATTGACAGATCCTAGGGTTGATCATGTATGACTAAACTCTTGCTAGTCCTAACATTTTGTAACGACTAGCTTCATGATCAGCTGAATATGTAATATTTGGGACGCCTTATTATTGTATATTTAATGACCATACATCTTGTAACTTTTACTTACTTGCTTGTGATTGAGACAATAGGCTGTTCATGACCTTAAGAGACTGCTGGCTTGTAGATAAACCCCCATGTATCCCAGACAGCCGTGACCGTATAGCGAGGTGGGTTGCACTTCAATATACGTAGCTGGCTATGTCTGCCCCCGCTCTCCAGTATTCTGGTTCTGGGGTGTGACAGCCGCGGCGCCACCGCTGCAGTAGCCGGTCGGCCAGCAAACAACAGTCGTGCGCTCGGGCCGCGCGCACAAACGTGGGTTGTACAGCAGCAGTTGCGGCAACAGGGAAAACTTCGTAAAGAGTTTTCGCCACGCATAGTGGATCATTTGTCGATCTACAACTTCGGGTATGAACACAACCTTACCCTCTATAATCTCCTTCAAATAGGTTGAATTAATTCGCTTCGTACGCGATGGAAACCGAGTTCCAAAACCGTGAAAAATCTCAATTTTTGAGTTTCGGAACTGTCCCAAACCCCCATAATCGAGATCGAATCCGACCAGAATAAGACGATATTTCAAAATCTGTTTAAACAGATTTATAGCTAACCTGTAGGAGATCAAGTCTTTACTCGTAGATTTATTTTTCGTTCACTATATGCAAAATTATTCAGTTTTAAAGTTTAGAAAAAAATTAGTTTTTCAGAATAACAAAAACTTAGAAAACCTCTGATACCACGTGCGTCCCGTCAATCTGGGCGACGTGTCACGAACCGAAAGAATCGAAAGGTGCGTAACGGCTTCGTGGATGTGTGGGCTTTGATGGAATTCAAATTGGTCGCGTGTGCGCGACGAATTTGATGCGTATCCGTCGAAATTCACCGTATCGGCCTCCGTGCAAGTTTTCCAATTTCTTTGTGCACGTTCGTCAGATCGAGACAAAACTTACGCCAACAAGACCGTATCATTTTTCTGGTCCTGTATACCAAGTTTGGTCCCATTCTGAGACAGTTGATCGGACCGCTGTTTTGCGGACCCCACAGTCCGACTCAACGGGCGATTCTGTGCACGGTCCGTCGAAATCCAACTTTGGACATACGGTTGGGTTAATATCGAAAAACTAGACATGTTGACATATAGTTTTACGACTTTAGAGACCGTTGACTCTGGCACGCTTTTCGATGCAAAGCGGGTCCAACGGCGGACACCGTTTTGACCCGAAATTACCGTTTTCCCCCTGTATCCAGAATTGGACTTAAGGACAGGCAATCCTAACTAATTTGACTATCCTGAGAACGTTGGTAATATTTATTTCAGCATCTGGAGACTTTTTGCATGTGTTGACTTTAGTGACTCATCTGATGTGGTTGTACTATCGGTTTCTCCAGCTAAGGACCTCAGGTAAGTGCACTTTCTGATTGTTTTTCGATTCATAGTAGTCTTTTCATTTCATGTTTATATATATATCTTGATGCTTGTTGACACGCTCGTCACACTGAGTAGTCAGGAGAGAAATATCTTAGTATACATATGGACTACCCAGAACTATCCCAATATGTCTAATATTGACTGATAGCAGCTGCACACGACACGACCAGGGTGTCGTATTTACCCCTAACCGTCCATATGTTGAAAATGATATTTCACACCACATAGGTAGTTGTCTTTTATTTATTTTTCCTTGTTTTCTTCTCCATCGTGCCATGTCATCAGTACTTTCCAGTTTTCATATCTCATATGTTATTTTCATGTCTTGTTAATTCTATTGTGTTTTTGCATTACCGTCGATTTGTGTACTTGTTCCATTCCTGACTGGAAACCAATATTTTTCAGGTTAGCTGTGGCTTCACTTAGCTTGGGAGATTCGGGTGTACTTGCAGACAGAAACTTGAAATAGAAAGCCGTTGTATCAATTTTATTAATTATAAAATCTTGTATTTTCTTTAATTATAAATGTTGTAAATGTTGTAATAAATTTAGAAAATGAATGAGCAGTAAATGCTATATTTTGAGCATTTATTTCTTGCGGGCTTGACAGCGTTCTACCGCCGACTCTGCGGCGTAGGCTGGCTTGGACACGTCTCGTATCCGAAAAAGCGGGAGCGGGTCGTGACACTTTTAGCCCATAGCATTCCACACTCCAGCATTCCAGTTTTTTTTTTAATTCCTAGCTCATCTCTCTCTCTTACTATTTCGTGTATACTATAAAGTGCAAAGTAATGTACACTGTAAACAATTCATTTTCTAGAATTTAGCTATCAAGCGCCCCCTCCCCCGATCATCCTCTCTCCCCGTACAAACACTCATCATGTTGGAGTCTAGTCTGGATTTGATAATAGCATATTTATGGAGTCCAAATCTGATTAAATATTTGATTTAATTTGATTTGGATGTCCATAATTAGTGCTAGGCTATTTTAGATATAATAGGATTCTTATTTGCGGATTTCCTATTTAAGAGATCCTATTATAATCTAAAATAGGATGTTGATGGACTATTTTAGGTGTATTAGGATTCTTATTTGAGGGCTTCCTATTTAAGAAATTCTATTATGACATAAAATAGGTTTTTCTCATCTATATATATGGGGTGAGGGTGGAGGCACAAAGTACAACACAAAAGTGGAGATTCGAGGTGCTCGTCCCCAGAAAATATAAGAGAAAGTTTCGTACTTTGTTCTTAGGACTTTGCCATCTAAGACAGAAGGAAGAATAGATCTAATCGAGGGGTCGTCAACTTCGGTTAGGGAGATTGCAACGGGTTGGTGAGCGATTTCAATTGTAATCTCTTTCTTTTCTTCTTGAGTGTGGTGAGGGGGTTGAACCTATTAGGGAAAAGGGTTCAGCATTAGTTTTTGTCAATCTTGTAATTTCATCTGAGTTATAGAGATTAGAATTTATCCAGGTGACATAGTCACCGCCATATACTTGTCTTTATATGTGCTTGGTGTCTATTAGACGGGGGTTGGTTATTTCAGGTGGGTTGGCCTAAGTTTTCGCTGCGACAACGTTTCAGACACGGTATCGGAGCGCATGAGGGCGTATCCGATTCCCAACATCTGGTATCGGAGCTCTGGAGGTTCTGACAACCATGTCTATGGAGCAGATGAACACTCGTATGATCACCCTCACAGGAAGAACTGGACGATTTGAAAGCCAAGAATGGAGGATCTACTCTGGTACAAGGACTTGCATGGTCCGGTGGAGGGCGACAACGCAAAGCCAATGGATAAAGATGTCGAGGTGTCACACCCCAGAACCAGAATACTGGAGAGCGGGGGAATGACTCAGCCTGCTACGTATTACGGGTAGATGAATACCGTATAATACGATCAATGCTGTCTAACCAGACGAGGGGGTACATTCTACATAAAAGTCTTACTATGGTCATTTCACATCTATTGTCTCAATCATTCAAACAAGAAACAGAAATATAGAACATGTAAGATAAAGCAGTAAGGCGTCCCAAACGCTCAGTCAAAATGTTCTTGATATCTGGCTTTACAAAACATAGCCAGATTGATGTAGCAAAAGTATACACAATTGTTATCAGCTGCAGCCTAACTTTAGTTACAATTATGTAAAAAGTAAATACAAGACAATCCGACTAACATGTCGGTGCCAAACGGCAAGGTATAAAGTAGATAACAAAACGAGTGGTGAAGTTAAGGAACCCACTCGAGGCCTCCTGCGATCATTCCTCTAGTATTGACCATGCTGGAGGTGGAAGTACGCTGAGTCCTCGGGAACTGGCTCTAAATCTGTCCATGCAAAACCAGAGAGGTTAGACCTCTAATAGCAAGTACCACAAGGGAGCACGACATGAGAACTAAAACCAGTAAGTAAGAGAATATAATAATAGATCTCTGCTTGCTACTAGAACTCACATCACATCAAGACACTTCGAACCAACCTTCCAACCAAACAAGGACAGAAGTTGGCCCGTCATGTCCTGACATTCTGATCATCCCAGTTAGGTAACAGAGTACAGTGCACAAACAAATCATCTTGAACGGCCAATCAACTCCTACGGCTTGCTATTATGAGTCCCAAGTTATCCTGGAATAATGCAATTAGGGATTCCTCAGTTCTTACTATGTGCAAGCAAGGCTAGTCTATCCAGTCGATCAATTGGCCCATGCATGAATTAGACGAGTCCTAGCAGGACGCCCGTCAATATACAATATACAATAATAATAAAAGCAGATACTGTCCCCTGCCCGTGTGGCAGATTTACAGTATCTGTGGGAACCAGCCGGCCCGTCGGGTATTACTTGTCCCAAGGGGGCTGCCATGTAAGAACTCGGGAATCCATTCTCTCCATGCCATCATTATTTTATTTAACTTAATAGTCCCTACGTTGAGTGAAATCCCATGCCGTGGATCATGGTCATTCAAATGAGTACTTTCGTACGGGGTACGATATGCACAACTCTACAACGATACCAGTGCGGTTAGGTTGCAGGTCTTACATAGCGTAATGCAACAATCAAATCTATCTACGGTAATCATGCCTTGACCATAAAGTACACATGCTTCTTTTGTAGAAAATAACTAAATAAATAAATAAATAAATAAATAAATAAATAGATTGAAGCCTGCATGTGCATGTATGTCAATATTCGGGATCAGCCAGTCGAGTACAATAGTTCATAACATGAACGTGTCTCATTCATTTCATTCAATAAGACGACTAGCCAGTCTCTTAGTTCCAATTAGGAACGCATGATCAATTTAGTCAAGATCACAATCATTATCAATGGTGGCAAGGCATGAAAGTCAACTAGCATTCAGTGGGGTTGAGTCTACAACTCTCAGGGTTTAATTCTAGTCAATCCGGGTATCTATAACTCAATTCATGACACATGGTACATCCCACGTAACAATCTATAATTAACAGAAATACTAGCATATCATGATTATATCAAGTTTATGCAAAAAGGCGTAAGGATATAAAATGGACGTAAAATATCTAATAAAATATCAATATACAGGGCTATAAAAGATCCAGGGTAAGCAGGCTACTCTCATGTCAGCCTACGCTCATGCCAGCGTACGTTCAGGTCAAGCTACGCTCAAGCCAAGCTAGCGTATGGAAGTCATACGCTTCCAAAAGGCAGCGTATGAACTCCATACGACTCCTTACTATCCAAGTCAGCGTATGCAAGTCATACGCTCCCAAAAGGTAGCGTATGAACTCCATACGACTCCTGACCATCCAAGTCAGCGTATGCAAGTCATACGCTCCCAAAAGGTAGCGTATGAACTCCATACGACTCCTGACCATCCAAATCAGCGTATGCAAGTCATACGCTCCCAAAAGGTAGCGTATGAACTCCATACGACTCCTGACCATCCAAGTCAGCGTATGCAAGTCATACACTCCCAAAAGGTAGCGTATGAACTCCATACGACTCCTGACCATCCAAGTCAGCGTATGCAAGTCATACGCTCCCAAAAGGTAGCGTATGAACTCCATACGACATACGCTTCCAAAAGGTAGCGTATGCAAGACACACGCTTCCTAAAAAGGCAGCGTATGGACTCCATGCTACGCTAAAGAGCGCGCACAGCTCAGTGACGCAGCTAAAAAGCTAGCATACACTGCTCACTGTCTTCTCCAAACAGCAAGAACTCCATGGTTGTACCCCAAGGCTTCAAAAGTCCATAACTTGGTCAAAATAAGTCCGAATCCAACTTTCCAAAGGTCAAAATTGGGTAGGATGAACTGCTCTATGACATGGAACCATCAAATCTTGAGAACAAAGGAGTTTGCTAGATCAAAACCCATAGACAACCGAAAATACAATAACTTAGATCTACAAGAAATGAACCAATGAAATCAAAAATACTAAGCACTAAACTCTCTTAGAATCATGATAGAAAGAATATTGAACCATAAAAAATGGTCCTCATGTAGAGCAAGATGTACTTGCCTAGTTGGTAGGTGGAGAGAGTAATGAAAGGAAGAAGAAGAAGTAATGGTGAAGAAGGAGTGAATGAGGAGAGAGAAGGGAGAGGGTAGCTTTAAGTAGCAAAGGGGGGTGGTAGGTGGGAGTTGGGCCGGGTTCTTAATGGGTCGGGTTTAAGGGGCTCATCCAACCGAAAATAAAACTAAAGCAGAGAAGTAAATTGCAGGAAATAAAATGCAGAAATAAATTACGGAAAATTAATTACAGGAAATAAATTAACATAAGAATTAAAGAGCAGATAATTAATTAATAGAAACTTAATTAACATGAATTAAAGGAATTTAAATACAGGATAATACATGATAAATACTAAAATAAATACACATGAGTTGTACATGAATAAGACTACGCATTCTGGGAACGGGGAGTGACACGAGGACTGGAAACGACTGGATCGGAAGTCCGTTGGATTCATCCGCTAATGATTAGATGATTCGGTGTTTCACCACGTGTCCATGGAGAGTTCAGCAAAAGCATTATGGAAGAAGCTGCATTCGCTGTACCAAAGGAAGACGACTAGCAACAAGGCATTTCTTATTCGCCAAATCGTCAACTCAAAGTACACGGAGGGGGCCCCAGTGGCACAACATCTGAACGAGGTTCAGGGTATCATCAATCAGATGTCTGTAATGAAGATGGTGATTGATGATGAGCTTCAGGCCCTACTGCTCTTAGTTCTCTGCAGGAAAGCTGGGAGACATTGGTGGTATTGGTGACCAACTCCGTGCCTGACGGAGGCAGTCAAAAGTAGCTTGTTAAATGAGGAGGTCCCGCACAAGCAAATGGAATCATCATAGGAATCTGCTCTAGTGACTTCCTACGGAAAGGAAAGACCCAATTCACAGACGAGGACAGGGGGAGTTCTCGGAATCTTGCGATTATGGACCACAAGGAGGGCTGCTATCACTGTGGCGAAAGAGGTCATATCAAGAAGAACTGTATGAAGCTCAAAGCTGAGAAAGTAAAAAGCAAGAACGATCAGGAGGATCTCACAGCAATGGGAGATATCATCATCGCAGCAATCGACGTAGAGGAACCTTGTGGCATGTGTCATGTGTCATGACGACGACTGGGTCGTCGATACGGAGGCGTCGTATCATGCCACTCCGCATAGGAGGATCTTCACGTCATACCACGATGACAGGTTTGGATGTGTGAAGATGGGCGACAAGGGGACAGCTGCAGTTGTAGGCTGCGGTAATGTGCACTTGACAACGGAGATAGGTGAGAAGCTCGTTCTCAAGGGTGTGCGACACGTACCGAGTTTGTGCTACAACTTAGTTTTGGTAGGAAGACTGGCAGATGATGGCTGTCGCAGTCTATTTTGGGACAAAGATTGGATGCTTACGAAGGGTTCCCAACAGCTGGCTCGGGAAGATTTGTGTTGTGGCATGTACATGCTCAAGCCGTTGAGCTGTACAGGTAGGCCACAGACACTGGATAGAGGCTCGAGGGATGCTCGACAGGAGGTGGATCGTCGAGAACATGCTGAGGAGGGGCTTCTAGGTGCTTTGAGGTATATAGAGGATTCGATTCGTCGAGACAAAGCGATGGATGGTGGTGAGTCAAAGATTGAGGGTCAGTCTGTCGGTCCCATGACAGCTGGTCGGTCTCCAGGTGGAGGTTGCTCTACGGATTCGATTTTGGCGACTGGTGGTTTGCCAAAGCTTCACGGAGCGACATCAGTTTCAGCAGTTCAAAGCCAGAAAGGAGATCAAGGTTTACAGTAAACTCAATCTGAGGCAGGAGCATCATCATTCACACAGTTCAGAGGGAGCTGTGGATCATCGACGGCATGCACAGTGCGTGATATTCTGTTCGAGGACACATGTGCATGGGGGAGCTTCAATTCAGACACGAAGGTGGGCAAGTTCAGGAGTTCGAATCTCATGAGGATCGTACCGTCTGCTTGGTTGGGCCAGCCAAGGATGAAGAAGCTCGTCGGAACGTTAACACTTTTCGGTAGAAGACAGAAGTCGTGGACAAGCAGCCGAGACTTGCGGTGAGGCTGATCGTCAAGAACTTTAGTTTTGATCATGTTATTGATATCGGCAGGATCCCAGTAGTACAAGAGGTGCTACGCATGGCAGTTAGCGTCGACGTGACGGTCGAAAAACTGGAGATGAAGGAAGATACAAAGCAGCTCGGGAGATCAAAGATCAGTGGCATGGGGAAGCAAAAACTCTGTCGCATGACGACATGCATGAAGTCCAGTTGAGGAGCCATGGGGTCAACACCCTCTCATCAGACTGGAGGGGAAGATTGTTGGAGTCCAGTCTGGATTTGGTAATAACATATTTATGGAGTCCAAATCTGATTAAAATATTTGATTTAATTTGATTTGGATGTCTATAATTAGTGCTGGGCTATTTGAGATATAATAGGATTCTTATTTGAGGGTTTCCTATTTAAGAGATCCTATTATAATCTAAAATAAGATGTTGGTGGACTATTTTAGGTGTAGTAGGATTCTTATTTGAGGGCTTCCTATTTAAAAAAAAAATTCTATTATGACCTAAAATAGGTTTTTCTCATCCTATATATATGGGGTGAGGGTAGAGGCACAATGTACAGCACAAAAGTGGAGATTCGAGGTGCTCGTCCACATAAAATCTAAGAGAGTTCCGCACTTTGCTCTTAGGACTTCTCCATCCAAGACAGAAGGAAGAATATATCTAATCGAGGGGTCGTCAACTTCGGTTAGGGAGATTTCTACGGGTTGGTGAGCGATTTCAATTGTAATCTCTTTCTTTTCTTTTTAAGTGTGGTGAGGGGGTTGAACCTATTAGGGCAAAGGGTTCGACATTAGTTTTTGTCAATCTTGTAATTTCATCTGAGTTATAGAGATTAGGATTTGTCCAGGTGACGTAGTCATCTCCATATACTTGTCTTTATTTGTGCTTGGTGTCCGTTAGACGGGGGTTGGTTATTTCAGGTGGGTTGGTCTAAGTTTCCGCTGCGACAACGACTCAGACACGGTATCGGAGCACAGCAGGACGTATCTGATTCCCAACACATCCCTTACTTAACCTCTCTATAACTCACATTCTTTTCTCTTCTTTGTTTCATTTTCAACTGAGAACCTCCATCATAACCGAGATCGCGTCATCATCGTCAGACTTCAATGACCGTCAAGGAAGAGCTACAATAACAATGTTTAGCCCGGTCGTCGACAGTTTTCTTGTAGTTCGATAGGTCGAAGCCACCAACCTCCGTATAGTTGCCACCGCCGTTGGAGCATCCGATCGATAGCGCCTTCCCTTCCATCATCACTCAGTAGTAATTTTTATTATTATCAATAGTCTCTCTTTCCTCCGAAATTCATAAGAGGAGTTTTTTCCATAAATTTCGGATGTAAAAAGTGAAGGTAGAGTGGGTTCACTACTAAAATACATCGAATTAGCGACGGCCATATCCGTCGATAAATCGACTTAGCGATGGCTAATCGACGGAATTTGGCTGAAAAAATCCGTCGAGAAATAGCCCGTCGCTAAACAAGTCCGTCGCTAAGCTGTCGCCATTCGACTGCTTAGCGACGGATTGCCGTCATCAAGAATCGTACATTTAGCGACGGCTAGCCGACGAATTTTTGTCAAATCAAGTATCAGAAAGTTTCTGATACTACTTTTTAGCGACGGACAAGGTCGTCGATAATATGTCGGTAACTGCGTATCAGAGAGTTTCTGATACGCAAAATCCGTCGCCAATTCGTCGCTATTCGTCGCTAATACTCGACGGGAGAACGACGATTTAGCGACGGAACATCCGTCGCTTAGGTTCTGGAAATCATTATATTTCCAGAACCTTGGCGATGGATAATCCGTCGCTAATCCGTCGACATCCGTCGCTAACTGGAAATTCTCCAGTTGGCGATGGAATATTCCGTCGCTCAGCCGTCGTCTTCCGTCGCTATGTAGTCGCAAGTCCATCGCTAACTGGAAAATTTTTAAAAAAATTACATAAAATACAGCATTTCCTGTTCGTACAACATTCGAAATATCACAATATGCATCACACCTCACACAAACCAACGAACCAATATACATCACACAACCACATACAAATATCTATCACAAATACATCACACAAATCAACATACATCAATGAGACCCAGAGAAACCCTCCGTTGAATTTCTATATAATAAAAGTCTAGGTAATAGCATCCAAAAACATCCAAGTCTATAAAATAACCATGTCTGAAAAATAAAAAAATCAAGAGTTGTAAAACCATCCAAGTAAAATCCAGAAATAAGTCTACCAGAAACAAATCCGGTCAAAAATTATATCATATATATATCTATTGTCCTCTACGTAAGCGCAGAGAGATCTCCCTCCTCAGCCACTGTGCATAAGTAGGATCCGCGCCAGCAAGATCAATATCGAGAGGAGATGGATGACTGGAACTTTCGGTGCAACTGCCCTATGGTGCCACCTCCTCCTTCACAGCTATCTCGACTTTAGGAATCACTTCATCTTTAATAGTAGGAGGAAGTTCTTCCTTGACCGTCATCTCTGCAGTAGGTACCACTACCTCCTCAGCAGCAGGAGGCGGCACTACCTCCTCAGCAGCAGGATGTGCCACTACCTCCTCAGCAGCATGAGGTGCCTCTCTCAAGCGACGTCCTCGGGTCATGGGTGTCATCTAAGTAAGATTGATGGAAATATGGAGATTAATTAGGAATTAAACAAAATGTCAGTATTAGACGTGTAATGTGGAAGATTCATTATTGTATGGAAATGACAGTATTAGACGTCCTCCGCGTCCTTATCTTCCTCTTCCTCCTCATCTTCGCTTTCATCTATTTTATTTTCCTCTTCGGATTCATTGTTGTATGGAAATGACCCTCCAACGGTGAATGACCCTCAGCAGTCTTGTCTTAAACTTGAAGCCATTAACGACATAGCCTGACAGTACGGAATCAGTCTCACAATCAGGATATAGAGGAGTATCCGCATCGTACACCATATCATGTCATTTCGCATATAGTTCACCTTGCGATGACCACATGCCATAATCACGTACGAAACCCTTACGGGTCAAATGATCTCTCACAGTCAACAAAATAACGATCCATCGCAGATTGGATGTGAAAATCTGTATCGTAAGACAAAGTAAACAGAATTGCAATTAAAATATATAGTCCGATACCGACCCCCCTCACTTCGTCACTCTACTTCCCCTGCTTCTCAAGAAGGCCCCCTCTCTGAGCCCCTTCTACTTCCCTGCTTCTCATTCGACTCTCTCAGCCTCCTATTCCGCATCATATGATGGTGTTGGTGTAGGAATAGAGGGGTGTTTGATATTTGGTACACAAATACTTAGACCATCTCTAATGGTGATTTCTAAAATTCAGTTTTTATCCTACCTGACATTGTACTTTAAGGAGATTTCTATCATAGTTGGAAGATTTTCTACATAGAAATTGTACATATACAAAAAATGCTCTCTAATGGTTCTCCATTTCTATCCTATGTGTCACATAGTAAAAGGACCAATTTAATAGTGTGGGGTCCAATAATAATTGTCATGAGAGATATGAGAATTTCTATGAGTTTCTATATATAGAAATCCTCCTATAAAGTTTTCATTCTACATCATTGCCACCTAGGATAGAAATGGTGATAGAAATCACCAATGGGAGAAGTTTTTTCTAAAATGGATTTCTTCCATAGAAATAGGGAAGATAAAAATCCCCATTGGAGATGGTCTTATTTGACATGGGTTTGCTGTAATGCTGGCACAGTCGCAAATGTATCTCTCGTCAAAGTTGTTTGTCCATCCTATCATCAACCGAAACAACTTCTAATTGGCTCATCCAAAGATCTCCACTGCACATGTCCAAAATATCTCAAAACTATTTCCAATTGACACATTCACTGATCCCTATTGCAGTATTTCCAATTGACACATTCACCAATCTCTACTTTCATCCCTTTCAGACTCAGCTTACAAGTTTTTTTGGAGTTGCTCCTTGACTAACCGATATTCAAATCAATAAAGCTTTGTCGGTCGTATATGTATACTGTAAAGATTCTCCTTCAGCGTGCATACAACATGGTTGGTACTACAAAGTTAATTCCCTGCCGGCACTCCACGATCCTAAGAACATCCTCCTTGATCTCATCTTCATAATGAATGATTAATCCTAATACCTAAATGAGATTTATGAGAAAATATTGGCAAGATAGAAATAAATATATGTGCAGCAAGTATCAATCAAATGAGAAATTATTCAAAAGAGACTGGATCTTCATTGGATGGTTATAATAATAAGAAATACAAGTCCATACGCACCTTTCACAACTTCAATATAGTATTCTTCTTCAAAACCCAACACATATTCTCTCTCTGGGAGTTCAAGAATAAGCCCTCTATAGTCGATGAAAAGTTATGCTACACGGACACACCAAAATAGCGACTGAGCCAGTGTCATGGACACGGATACAGATGGGCATGGGTTTGACCCAGTTCAGCAGTGAACTGACAAGAAAAAACATGACGAGAGAAAAAACAGGCCGAATTCGACCCAAGTATTGTTTAGATTCTTACAAGAGTATTGGTTTTTCTTTTAAATCGGGTTAACTTACACATGTTACCTAAACCTACAGCATACCGCCATCCCCACCACCACGACCCCCACCCCCACCCCCACCCCCACCCCCACCCCCACCCCCGCTACCGCCGACCGCCATCCCCACCGTCCCGACCCGAAACCCCCCCGGCGACCCCCACCCCCACCACCGCGACCCTCACCCCCACCACCACCGGCCCCCGCCGCCCGACCCGAAACTACCCCCCCAGCGACAACCACCCCCACCACCACCGGCCCCCGCCGTCCCGACCCGAAACTACCTCCCCCAGCGACAGCCACCCCCACCACCACCGGCCCCCGCCCCCCCGACCCGAAACCCCCTCCCGCAGTGACCCCCACCCCCACCACCGCGACCCACACCCCCACCCCCATCACCACCGGGCCCCGCCGTCCCCCGCCGCCCCGACCACCGAGAGTGAAAGTGAGAGAGAGAGAGTATTACCTGGAGAGAGAGAGAGAGTCTTTGCGGCCGGAGAGAGAGAGAGAGAAAAAAATTTGGGGGGGGGAATGAAAAGTTTTTTCCCCCGTCGGTTAAATTTAAGTTAGGGCTGGATATTTAGCGACGGATTAGCAATGGATATATTCCGTCACTAGTCCGTCGCTATACCACCCTAGCTGGTCGACGGAATATCCGTCGCTATGTGGTCATTAAATTTCGTGCCAAATTTATTCAACATTTTCCGCCAACTTTTGACAACTAAGCGACGACATAGCGACAGATTCTTTATCCGTCGCTATATCTTCGACGACTTAACGTCGGATTGGCGACCTTTGCTCGCCCTTAAAATAAAAAATATATATCAGCTTTTCGACGACAATCAGTCGGAACTTTGTCGGTAGTCCGTCGCTAATAGCGACGGACAAAATCCGTCGCTAAATGTCTGTCGCTAAATGGCTGTATTTTGGTAGTGGTTAATCGACGATCATCTCCGTAGTAGGGCCCACAACGATCGAGCAAAAAGTAGCGTGTCTTCCAATTCTAAAATAAATAGAAAATAGAATGAAAAAAACACCAACGTTTGTAATTACTTTTTGCAAATGAGTTCCCAATATTTAACTTACTTTTACACAACTTTTCTAAATCTTCACAGTCTCTTAGGCCTCGTTTGGTTCGCGGAATGGAAGGAAAAGAAAATCAATTCTTTGTCATTTCCTTTTCTTTGGAAAATTTTAATTTTCATTGATTTTTCTTTCCGATGTTTGGAAATGTCAACAATTTGGAAAGGAAAGTGAATACTTCAATGTGAGAAAGTGTTCCTTACTTTGATGTATGGAATCACTTTCCTCCCTAATTTTTCTTCCATTGAGAATCACTTTCCTTTCCTCTTCGATTTCTTTGGCACCCAAATATAGGAAAGTAATCACTTTCCTTTTCCAACCCGAAAATTCAGCGAACCAAACGAGGCCTTAGAATGAATAAGAAATGAGTTGTAAATATCATTTTCCACCCCACCCCACCCCACCCCCCCCCCCCCCCCCCCTTTTGCATTTAACTAGGTAGAACAATGAGGTGCAAAAAAATCTCGCCAAATTTTATCCATCTTCTAGTTACGATAGCCCATAAACATATATTTGTTTAAAATTAAATGATTAATGATATACATACAGATTACACGGTTTAATTTGGAGCGATTTTGAAGTCCCCTTATAATAATAAAGATATATCTATGACAAATTAAATTTAAATTAAATTTCTATAAATCTTAACTTATATATATATATATATATATATATATATATATATATATATATATATATATATATATATATATATATATATAAATCTTAATTTAGATATTTAAATTATATTTTAATAATATTAAAATATGTACAATGCACATGCTTTTTACTAGTGTAAAAAGAATAAAATTTATTTTATGTGCAATGCACATGCTTTTTACTAGCGTAAAAAGAATAAAATTTATTTTATGTGCAATGCACATGCTCTTAAGGGGCTATATGAAAAGACAACCTCCACCGAAGAAAATGAAAAGAAAACAGAGCTGAGAGCTGTATAGGGAGAGAGAGAGAGAGAGAGAGAGAGAGAGAGAGGAAACAGCCCGCACTCTGCTCTCGCGCGGATGCTTCCGAATTTTCCGTTCGTTTAACTCGCAACCAAAACGAACAATACAAAGAAGAAGAGTCCTCTTCTTCTCGATCTCTACAGAAGAAAAGCTCCATCTTTTTTTTATTCCATTTGTAGCACTCTTCTCCTCCTGCTCCACCATAGCCTCAAGTCTCCAAATTAGGGTTTCGGAACTGGTACGTGTCCGAATCTTCTTCTGGATCTGGATTAATTAATTTTTCTTTTATTTTCTGGATTTAATCTCGTTTTAATTGCGGAGATTGATTGCTTGTTCCGTTCGAGTAACGTAGCATCAAATGTAGGTTAGGAAATCTTCAAAATTTTGGTTAGTTATTACTTATTTTTCTTCAATTGCAGTTGATCTATCGAAAGAAAGGAGCAATCTTTCAAAATGTCGGGTATGGATAATTATTCAGCTGGAAAAATGAACAGAATTTTTTTACTTTTTGGTTTTGTTTGATAAAGCTGTGGGCTTTGGGTGTGGGTGCAGTCCGGCACGTCGAGAGTATAGAGATTGAGGAGAGGAAGGCGAGGAGGTCGGACGTGGAGAACTCTGAGGACGAGCGGAGGAGGACGAAGATGGGGTCGCTCAAGAAGAAGGCGCTGAGCGCATCGAACAAGCTGACGCACTCGCTGAAGAAGAGGGGGAGGAGGAAGGTGGACTTCCGTGCGGCCGCGGTCTCGGTAGCGATCGAGGACGTCAGGGACGCTGACGAGGAGAGGAAGGTGTACGAGTTCCGGCAGAGGCTCGCTGAGAGGGAGCTGCTGCCGAGGAAGCACGATGATTACCACATGCTGCTGAGGTCGATTGAGTTTTGAGTAATTTTTTGGTATTTGTTTAGAGTATGTTGCGTGAACACGAACACGAACACGACACAATATGGACACGGCCACACGGACACATCATTGATTCTGGTGTGTCCTAGTGTGCTGGAGTTTCTGTGCAGTCTTAATGTTTTTTTAGAAAAAGTTTTATGTTTTTTGCTTCAGTGGGTAATTATTGCGATATTTTTCCGATGTAGATTTTTGAGAGCTAGGCAATTTGATTCCGAGAAGGCGTGTCAGATGTGGGAGGCGATGCTTCGTTGGAGGAGAGAGTTCGGAACAGATACTATTTTGGAGGTGAGAGTGTTCTAACATTCACATATAATTGGCATTTTGCAATGTAATACCGAAGATTTTTCCCATTAAGACGTAAAAATTTCTTTTTCTTATTTTGCACAACGAAGTATTTGCCTGGTTCACTGATTATTGTGAAGGTAGTGAACTTTTGGATTTCAAAACTGCTTCAGAAAGTATCTTTGGTTTTGATGGAGTAATCCGTGACCATAATTTCCACTCTCATCATACAGCTCTAGAAAAAATGGTTTTAATTAGTATATATTACCAACTGGATACATAAGAGCATGAATTAAACTATGATTTGAGACATTTTATTGTTCTTACAAAAAAAGGAAATATTGTTAAGTGAAGTTGGATAATAATTCGAAAAGAAACATTCATTATATCGTGTCTAATCTCTCTTGTTTGCACCATTAACTAGAATGTGAAAGGATATTTTGATGAGAAATTGTGTAAAATGATGTTGGAAGCAAGTAAATTTGCTTGTGTTAGCCATTATTAGAGAATTAAACTGCAGTCAAAATTAGTTTCAAAATATGTTTACTGCTCTTTAACTCGACTTATACTAGGGTGATGTGTAAACATCCCTTCAGTTATAGTTGAATCTTCTCCTCACAATTATTGTGTGGTGTCTTCATGAAATATTAACTTGCATATCCGTAATATAATGTCACAGAGGACATGGTCCTTAACAGAGCTGAATGGAAGAATATGATTCAATACCCGACCCAAAATTTGAGGTGAAGGTTTTGTTGCTGTTGTGTCTGACTCTGTTATAAATTCATATTACAATCACTTCTAGTGTGATAAAGTATTGCTTAAAGACTCTGAATGTTTCATTATATGAACATTTAACATGATCTGATGCAAGGATTTGAGTTTATTTTATATGATCTGATGCAAGGATTTTGAGTTTATTTTATATGATCTGATGCTAGGATTTTGAGTTTGAAGAGCTAGAGGAAGTTCTGCACTTTTATCCACATGGGTACCATGGAGTGGACAAGGAGGGAAGACCTGTATACATTGAGCGGCTTGGCAAAGCTGAGCCAAGCAAGCTAATGCACATCACCACTCTTGAACGCTACATGAAGTATCATGTACAAGAGTTTGAGAGGGCATTTCATGAAAAATTTCCTGCATGTTCAATAGCAGCGAAGAGACGTATTGATTCGACAACCACAATTTTGGATGTGCAGGGTGTGGTAAGTTGACTGAAATTTTCAACTGAATCATGAGGCTTAAAAGTGTACTCCTTTTATTGATTAAAGCATAATACAAATTTTATCCTAAATTATTGAGCTGCGGTTGGTTTCTCTGGTTTTCTTTTTGATTAGTTCATCAGAACTTGATTCTTATTGAATTCAGGGCTTTAAAAATCTTAGTGCAACAGCAAGGGATCTTTTACGCAACATGAACAAAATAGATGGTGATTACTATCCTGAGGTACCTGATAATGTGACTGGATGATTTCCCTTTAAACCTTTTACTCAAGTACCAAAGTAAGAACTGTTCACTGTTTTTTTCTGCAGACTCTACACCAGATGTTCATCGTAAATGCCGGAAATGGTTTCAAACTTCTTTGGAACACAGTAAAGGGTTTATTAGATCCTAAAACAACCGCAAAAATCCATGTAATGATTAATTTATTTACGCAATATGAATAAAAAAGGCCACTGTTTCTGCAGTTGTACAGTGATTAATCCACTTTCCCTTTCCTCAGGTTCTAGGAAACAAGTATCAAACTAGATTACTTGAAGCTATAGATGCAAGGTATGTTCCCACTAAGTCATTTGTTTTTTATGTTTTCCTTTTCTCCTGTCTAGTAGTCTACACGTGAATGACCACATCTCATTTCTTATGATTCATTCAGCCAATTGCCAGATTTTCTTGGTGGTTTGTGCACATGCTCTGATGAGGGAGGGTGTCTTAGGTCTAACAGAGGACCATGGAATGACCCTGTCATTATGAAGGTATGACTTTCGTGCATTGATCACTTAATGTATATAGAGAAATCAATGTCTTGATAAGTTAAGCAAAGACAAAGGGAGACTCATGCATTTCTTATTTTCAGCTTGCACGCCATGTTGAAACAGCATCTGCGAAGCAAATAGTCGCTGAAAAAAGAAGTGACTTTTACCCAAGCCTACAACCTTTAAAGGCAAGAATTGAAAAACCTGTCCCATAGAATGAGGCCCAAGTGGTTCCTTTTTCGAAGAACAAATTTCTATAATACTTCTTTTTGACATAGCAGGGAAGAAGCAGCGACACATCCACAGGTGAATCAGGATCAGATGTTGATGATCTCAGTTCTCCTGTTGCATCGAGGCATGCGGAATTTACTCGATTGGATCCTGTTCATGAAGAAGTGAGTTCTTGTTTGATACCTATTTGCTAATGCAGCTAAACTGTACTTTTCATCCATATTATTTTTTAGAATTTGTGAGGCTTCTGCCCTTGGTTGTTGAGATGGCACCTTTTTGTCACCATTTGTGCACTTTCACCTTTGTTGTAAATTCTAGATCTGTTATCCACTGGAAGACATTTGTTATACGGAAGGGGGACAATAATAACTAGTGCTAGTCTAAATAGGATTCTCATCTTTCCTACATGAAGTTAATTTTGTTTCTAGTCTAGCACAAGGATTTTGTCACAGCTGCTATTTCTGTTTAAACTTGTTGCATAATTTGTCAGAGTGGTTCAGTTACAGTTTTACTTCATAATTTTATAATAAGCTCTTTGCCAAACTGATCTGCTACCTGCAAGGCATTCAGTTTTAGGGCAATTATTCCTATCTCGACTACTAAGTAAACATTTAAATGTTGAGTCAAAGATATTGCAGTAACTATGTACATACCAGAGATTTTGATTAATCTTGTAGGCTACCTTAGAAGATGTTTAGTCAGGCTTCAACTGGAAGATATGCTCCTTCCAAGGTAAAAATTTAGAAACATTGCAAGCTAAGAAGACACTTCTCAAAGTTGTTACATCTGATGCCTAATGCATCAATTTCAAGTTAGTTTCACAAGGTTCTGAGTAAGGTAATGAAATCTTTTGTGAAACCTCAAATATCCATTCTTGGCCAAAATTTAATTCAATTTTGAGTCTTTGACCTTTTCATGCTACATTATTCACAGGCATATATACGGAACATCAAACTGCCCCATTAGACTTTTATGTTCCAAATCACCTTACTAGTTATTAGTTACTACCTACCTAATGCAGCTATAGAGTTACATGGTTCTGACAGATTTATTATACCCCCTTTATTCATTTCAGTTAATAGTTATAACTTTTGCCAATGATATTTTCTTGCCTATCTATACCTAATGCAGCTATAGAGTACTCATCTTCCATTGATAAATATAATTCTATGAAGATCTTGTTTATGTCGAATATTAGTGAGCTTATGCTATTTGCCATCTTGTGTACAGTATGCATCTAGCTTCAATCAGAACAAGGCATAGATACCGAATAGTTGAACCTCTAGTATTAAGCAACGTTAGCAGTATCAGAATTGGGTTCAAGCCATTCTTACAATTATCGGTATCAGCAGTTTTAAAGGTATCGTCGATTTCGGATCGGAATTTCAAAGTTCATTATTTAGGAAAGCCATAAAAGAATAAAATATTGGTAAAAACTATGTATAGGCAGTTTTGGAGGTATCATCGGTTTCGGAACGGAGTTTCAAAGTTCATTCTTTAGGAAAGTGAATAAACAATTTAGTATTAGGGTCTCACATAATAGTTGATATTAGGGTTTGGGTCTCGAAATTGTCCAACATAGGGTTTGGTCTCGAAATTACTGTTCATTAGCCTACGTGAACAATGATTTCGAGACCCAAACCCTAACGTTGGACAATTTCGAGACTCAAACCCTAATATCCACAAATATGTGAGACCCTATTACTAAATATCCCAACAATAAAATATAGTAAAAACTATGAATTATTTGATACCTTTTTGTATATTTGTATTAGCCTATTGGTATTTGTTGTTTCTTCTTAGTTTTGAATAGAATAATTTCATCCTTGATAAACTGCTCACCATCAATAGATACTATTGTTATACTTTATTTTAGACAGAATACACTCGTAATATAATTTAAAGTGGAATAATATTAGGATGGATGGATGCTTTGAATTTATGATACAAACTTTTTCATGCTTCTCTCTTTTTGTTTTAATTTTTCTTTGTTGAATTTAACTCGAAAAGAGAGCCCCAATGTCGGGATCAACATGTATTAACTATCTGAACTAGACTGGCCAAAACCAATATGATAGATAGATACTATTGGTATCAGCCAATACTGCAAACCTAGATATTAAGTTTTATTGTCATGTAAATTTATTGTGCTACTGGTTCTAATATGTTTGGTTTGAGTGTAAACGCTCTGTTCTGCCATGACAAAGGCCAAGGCTCAAGACGACAATGTTCTAAATTTCGTTAGGCGGAATCGGGACGAGGGAGGGCTGCCTAGCGCCTAGGCCAGCTAGGCGGCCGAACAGTTTTTGTAATTTGATATCCATAATACAAATTTGAAATCCAAACATATTCTAACTTCTAAATCCATAATACAATTCATAATTTTTTTTGAAATTTGAAATTTGGAATTTTAATGTTCTAAAATCCAAATCCAATCTTAAAACCTAAACAACATATCCACAATACAACTAGGCATAAAAAATTCAAAAACTGAACAAACGCACAGGACCGTACAAAGCCGAATAGGCCCGCCTAGGCACCGAATAGGGCCAAATAGGCGCTTAGCTAGGCCGAACATGGGGTTTCCGGTGCGACGGACGACCGCCTAGCGCCTAGGCCGAAATTTAGAATACTGCAAGACCGGATAAAGTCTTTACCCCTTTCATTCATCCAAGTCCCATATCCCGCTCAAACTAGTTTTAGTTGAACTCCTTTTAATATGCCATGACAAAGAAACCAAGGAATAAGTTTTTGGCTGAAATGTCTTTTCCCAGTCATTTTTGTCAAAGGTTCTCCACAACTTGTCAATCATTCCCACCCTACTTTTAGCCAAAAATAATTTAAAAATCTTTGATCCTTCATGCTTTAACTTGACTCACATGGAAGATTAAGCAATACTTATCCCTAATCGTCAAAAAGAAGAAAGCGGACGAAAGGCCAGTAGGAGAGAAGAGCGAGTCATTCCTATGCCTCTAGCAAGATGGATTTTTGTGTTTCACCAAATTCTCAACAAGTTACCCACTCCATCACTCGCTATCTTCACATAAACAAATCTTTTTTCAAGGAAGTATTGTGTACAATGTGTCAGATATGGGTTAGTTTGCAGTATCGACCACTACCGATACGATACTGTTGAGATTTTAAGTGATTATTATTGGAATAGAGACTACATATATATAGGAGAGGCTAGTCTCCTCTCCTATCATTCTAGGCAATGTGGGACTAAAGCCCAATAACACTTAACACATATATCAACACTCCCCCTCAAGATGGGCGAAAGATATTCACTAAACCCATCTTGTCACATCCTCTCATCATGCTGATAGAACTAAGCCCCTTTGTCAGTCCGTCTGCTACCTGATCTTTGGTTGGAACGTAGCCCAGCTCTAGTACTCCTTTCTCCAGCTTTTCTTTGATGAAGAATCTGTCAATCTCGATATGCTTGGTCCTGTCATGCTGCACTGGATTGTTGGCAATACTAATAGCTGACTGGTTGTCACATCATAGCTTCATCTTGGCTCCCTGGTCCAGCTTTAGCTCTTTCAGTATATTCTTCAACCACAATAGTTCTGTGACTCCCAAGGCCATAGCTCTATACTCTGCTTCAGCTGTTGATCTGGCCACCACTGACTGCTTCTTACTCCTCCAAGAGACCAAGTTGCCTCCTACAAATATGCAGTAGCCCGATGTGGATCTCCTGTCGTCAGCACAGCTAGTCCACTCAGAATCACAATAGCCCTCGATGCTTACATGATTATTTCTTCTGAAGATCAGTCCCTTCCCGGGGGCTCCCTTCAAGTACCTCAGAATTTGGTATACTGCGTCCATACGACCCTTCTGGGGGTCATGCATGTAGCGGCTCACTACACTGACCACAAAGCTGATATCAGGTCGAGTGTGGCTCAAGTAGATCAACTTGTCCATAAATTTCTGATATCTATCCCGGTCAACTGGTTCTCCAGCTTCAGTATCCAGTTTGAACTTCTGGTCTATCGGTGTCGTAGCTGGTTTGCATTCCATCATCCCCGTTTTCGTAAGCAGGTCCAGTACGTACTTCCTTTGAGAAAGAACAATTCTCTCATTATCTCGAACAATCTCAATCCCAAGGAAGTATCGAAGAGGGCCAAGATCCTTCACCTCGAACTTCTTACCAAGCTTTCCTTTGAGTTGGGCGATCTCCTGCTCATCATCGTCTGTGATAATCATATCATCTACATATACCGCAAGCATGGTGATGTGGCCTCCACTTCGTCTGAAGAAGACAGTGTGATCAGCATTGATCTGCTGATATTCCATCCCTATCATTGCTCTCCTGAACCTGTCAAACCATGCTCGAGGAGACTGCTTCAGTCCATAGAGGGACTTCTTCAGTCTGCAGACCTTGCCTTCTGTCTGTTTGGTGCCGAATTCTGGTGGTATCTCCATGTACACCTTCTCTACTAGATCTCCATGAAGAGATGCATTCTTCACATCCAGTTGGTGTAGCTTCCACTCTCCATTGGCTGCCAGGAAAATCAAGGTCCTAACAGTGCTCATCTTCGCCACTGGTGCAAAGGTCTCATCATAGTCGATGTCGTACGTCTAACTGTATCCTTTTGCCACCAGTCGAGCTTTATAGCGCTCAGCCTGTCCATCTGGGTTCTGCTTCACAGTAAAAACCCATTTGCATCCGACTGCTCTTTTTCCTTCTGGCAGTCTCACCAGCTCCCAAGTGTGGTTCTTCTCAAGAGCTCCCAACTCCTCATGCATTGCCGCTTTCCACTTTAGATCGTTCTTGGCAACCTGCCAATTGTTAGGTACAGTAATACTATCCGAAGATGCTATAAATGCTCCATGAGAAGAAGAGATATGATCATAAGAAACAAACTTAGCAAGGTCCCAACCATATCTGTCCGGAGGATTTTCCGTATTACTGTGAGTAGTCCTTCGTGTAGGTAGTGGTATGGGAGAAGTAGGAGGGATGATATCACCTGAGGAGGGTGGTGGTGTAGATGAGGAGGATGGTGGTGTCTCAGGAGTTGGGACAGACGCATGCAAGGGACTTAGCACTGGCACTGTAGGTACTGGTCCTGCAGTTTGCTTCTCTCTCCTGCTGTAGGTAAGCAACTCCTCCTGAGCCGTAGGCCTGATACTTCTTATCTCCTCCCCCTTTTCTGCTTTACCTTCATGTTTCTCCTCAACCGTGCCTCTATGCAATACTTCTAGATCGGTTACCACCAAGTTTTCCATCTCTCCCTCTCGCCTTATACTGGTAGTATTAGGCGTGTTGTGCGAAGTTCCCTCCTGGCGGTAATATGGCTCATGCTCTCGGAAGTGGACATCCATACTAACGAACTTCTTCTTCTCTACTGGACTCCAGCACACATATCCCTTCTGAGTCGTTGAGTAGCCCACGAAGATGCACTTGACTGCTCTGGGGTCAAGTTTCCCAACTGATGGTCTGTTGTCTTTCACAAAGCACACACACCCGAACACCTTTAGTGGGAGTATCCCACTATTATTGTCTTGTAATACTTCGCATGGGGACTTCCATCCCTGGACTTTTGAAGGCATCCTGTTGATAAGTTGAGCTGCTGTCAATACTGCATGTCCCCATAGATTTTGTAGAACATTCATGTCGATCATCATACTTCTTGCGGTCTCTAGAAGGTGTCGGTTCTTCCTTTCTGTGGTGTGTATGCACAGCTGGTCTGGTGCTGTATTCCGTGTGCTGACAGGTACTCTGCAAGTGTCCTGTTGGTGTACTCCGTTCCATTGTCAGACCTCAGTACCTTCACTACTGCATTGTACTGAGTCTGGACATGTTTATGGAAGTCCCGAAAGCAAGCAAATACTTCACTCTTATTTTTCATTAAATACAGCCAGGAGACACGAGATGCATAATCAATAAAGGAGACAAAGTACTTATATCCATTCATAGTGTTAGTAGCACATGGACCCCAAACATCAGAATGTACTACCTCAAAAACAAGAGAACTCTTATGAGCAGTACCAACATATGAGCTTCTAGTAAGCTTTCCTAACTCGCATGCATCACATACTAATTTCTGTTTATTTGATTTTGCATACATCTCTGGATACAACTTAGAGTATCAAAAGAAGAATGTATCATCCTCCTATGATGAAGTATCAAAGTATCTTCAGTCCTCTGCTGCAGCTCTCCCATTCCAGCCTTCTCTGCCATAAATATCAATGCTGAGTCCAGTCCTTTCCGATCTAGGTACCACAGTCCCTCATGCCAGGTGCCAGTCCCAAGTCTTCGTCCCGTCCCTTTCTCCTGGAAGATCACCTTAGGAATATCAAAAGAAACAGTACATTTTAGTTGGAGAATTATAGAACTAATAGACAAGAGACTGACTGGAAAGGATGGAGCATGTAACACATTGGATAATCTTACTGAACCTGTACAATTAACAGTACCCTTACCGACCACTGGTTGGAAAGTGCCATCTGCAGTCTGAATGGTGTCTGCTGGTGCTAGGTGAGTGTATGAAGAAAACTCACTAGCGTTTTCGGTCACATGTCGAGATGCTCCTGAGTCGATAATCCAGTCTGACGTTTTAAGGGAAGACATAGATGCAAGAGCGAGTGACTCGTCAGTACCTTCTGATGGGTGAGCATACATAGCGGCGTTGCCTCCGAAGAATGGGGTGGATGTCTCCTCTGCTCCGCTCCTCCTGTCTCCTTCGGTCGACGCTCTCTGCTTTCTCTCCAGCAGGTCCAGCAGTGCCTGATCCTCCTCAGTAAAGGTGCCACCAGCTCCTCCATTCCCTTATGCCACCAGCAATTTTGCCCAATAGCCTACTCGTTCGCCTCGTCGGCCTCCTCGACCACGTCCACGTCCACGTCCAATATATCCTCATCCTCGTCCACCACCTGAGTCTTCCTCCTTAGGTGGTTTGGTACAAGCATATCGATGATGGTCCATCTTCCCGCAGTTGTAGCACTGCCGATTGTGTTGCCAGAGCTCTCCCTTGGATCCTGTGTCGCCCGAGCTAGCAGTTGCTAGTGTTGACTTTGCTTCGGGGGGACCACCTGTCCCTGTCTATAGTCTGATCCGCGTCTCCTCCTGGATCATGGTTGAGATAGCCTCCTCAAGACTAGGGATCTCTGGTTGGGCGAGGAGTAAGGCTGTCCTCTGTGCAAATGCGGCAGTCAGCCCTTTGAGAAATTTTATCGTCCTCTCCTGCAGACACACATGTCTCTCCTTGCACTTTGGGTCCCCGCAGCTTGCCCGTTTCGAGGAGTGATCATAATCCAGCCAGAGACGCTCCAACTCCGTAGCGTACTCCTGCACCGTCTTCTCCCCTTGTACGGTGTCATCGATCTCCCCTTTTATCTGGAAGATCTGTAGGTTATTTCCCACGCCATCATAGGTTCTCCTCAACTTCTCCCATACGTCTTTCACCATCTCAATGCCATCTACTGTGGAAGCAATAGACTGGACTAAGGAATTGAGAAGCCAGATGTAAATTACCATATGAGTGGATTTTCACTCGTCGCGTCCTGTCGAGCCCTCTTCCGGCTCTGTCTTCTCGCCCGTCAAGAATCCCTCCAGGTTCTTTCCTGCAAGGGTTCTTCTCACCCGCCGTGACCAACTCAGATAGGTGGCTGGTCCATCCAACTTCAGATCGATGGAGGGTATTTCCAACTTTGGCGGCGCTCGTGTCGTGCTATCACCAGCCGACACCTTTATCAACTTCATCAACATCGCCACATCGTCAGTATCAAACTTCTTGAGGATCGTCTCCATCGATGCTTCTTCTCGATCACGTCACACTTGTTCCATGACTCACGCTTGTCCTCGTCGTCCTCTCCTAAATCCGAATATGTCTGGTTTCATCTGATCTAGGCATCATCGGCATCTCCTTGAGAATCTCATATGAGATAAATCTCCAAGAACGATTTTAGGCTTCCCTACACTGTATGTGCTACAGATGAAATAAATCTCAAGTTTAGACTTACCTACACAGTAGGTGTCACAGATGAGATAAATCTCAAGTTTAGCCTTACCTACACAGTAGGAGCCCTAAAAGTGGTGTGCACGGAGGCACCCACGGCAGCGGCAGTAGCGGCGGCAGCAGCAGCGGGAGCGGCACAGCAGTGGCAGCGGCAGCGGCGGCGGGGGGGGGGGAGGGAAGGGAGGGCGAGGTTAGGGGTAGGATTTGTGTGGAAAAGGTGGCTCTGACGGTATTCTAAGCAAGTTTAGGCTTTGATACCATGTTGAGATTTTAAGTAATTATTATTGGAATAGAGACTATATATATATAGGAGAGACTAGCCTGCTCTCCTATCATTCTAGGCAATGTGGGACTAAAGTCCAATAACACTTAACACATATATCAACATACAACCGATACAGATACAGCTTGGCATGTTCCGATATGATACCGACCGCTACCGATACAGACCGATTTAGAGTTTTTTTCCACAATCAATTCAACAAAGAAAATTGAACGAAAAGACCAACAACAAGGGTGTAAAAGCATAGTAAGGTTGTAAAAATTTGTAAATAAATAAACCAACCAACATGTAAATGAAGAAGACTTATTTATCACATGTAAACCAATCAATAAGGGTGACTATTATTTCGGTCAATGTTAAAACTATTAAGAAACAATGCATACAATACCTAAAATTATGCCTAAATGTGTAAAATATTTTTTTCTTCATTTTTAATAATTCATTAGTAATTATTAGCTTTTCGATACCAAAAAAAATCTTATACTCTGATCCGAAACTTTCGATACCGTCGACCAGATATTCATGGGAAGGATCTTCGATACCGATACTGCAAACCTTACTAGTACTTTGGTCCTTCGAGCTGTATTCTTGCAACATAGCCATCCACATATTCTTATTTAAGCATGACCAGTCCATATTCTTACTTAAGCATGACCAGTCCCGAGTTGAGTCGAGTTTATTGGTGAATGTATCATGTGTGATCTCAATATGATTACCCGTACCTAAGCATGACCATGCCACGTACTCTTACCTAAGCATGACCAATCTCGATTCTCGAGTTGAGTTCATTGTTGAATGGATCATATGTGATCTCAATACGAATACCCATTCTAAATCCGTACTTGGGATGGCCAAAACGAGATGCTATATATGTAAAAGACGCCGAGACCCGATCAAAAGTGCTAGTGACCGTATATATGGTGTCATGTGGCATGTTTTTCTAAAATATTTTGTGTATTTAAATCATAAATAGATCATGATTATTTTCTTGGTGGTTAAGAAACATTGGATGGTTAGCATTTGTTTTAGGGTTTTGCTTTAGGCTATAAATGTAGGTTTCTCTTTTGAGAAAAATTGTGGAGAGAAAACATGTAGGATTTTGGGATTTTGAGTGTCTGGTGAGGATTATGAGAAATTGTAATCTTATTCATGGTAATTAATGATTTTTGGGATTTGGGTGTTAATTATTTTGTTGATTTTGTTACTTTATTTTCATTCCCGCATCTTTTGTCGTAACAGACACAACCCCAAATGGATCTGAACAAAAACTTACATGTGTAGGACCCAGAGCATGAACCTCCCCAAATTTCGAATTCGTGGGTCTAAGGATTACCTAACCCAATCTTATAAGAATATTCAGATTTATTACAGTCCAATCATTATTATGTTTGGTGGTCAAATTATCATTTGACAACTAATTTTATTATCAAATTATCATATTTCTGAACTAATTTTATTTCATAATAGAATTATCAATTGTGGGTCTAAGGAATAGAAATGCAATGATTATGGTTTGATAGTAATAGTGACTTAATTTGTTGGATGACACAAATTGTAATTTTATTTATTGCAACAATAGATGCCATATGTATTCCTTCACCAAACCAAGGTTCGCTCTATCGACTGAAAGCCTAAAAACGTACCAAAATCGACCTATGCCCCCCTTCCCCCGCACGCGCACCCCGAGCCTAGGTCAAGCTGTTGTCTTGTCGAAATTCACAACTAAAACTTGTTCGCGAGCTCACGAGTCCCGAGCTTTGTATGTTCAAGCGCTTCTTTAAGGAAATCCAGCTTATCTCCATGTTCAAGCTTGAAACCAAGTTGAGCTTTTATCAAGCTGAGTCGAGTAGAAGTCGCAAGTTACAAGCGGCTATGTCCATTTGCAGCCCTACCTTCCATGTTTCAATGCAAAAAAGACTAAGAAGCTCGGAGTCTCCAAAATTCATGCCGTGTCCGAGCTGTGCCGCATGAGACACATACACATATACACACACACACTCCAAAATACACTAGGGGACACCAAAATAGGTGTCGAATTTGTGCCGTAGTGGCTGAAACGTGTTGTGTCGAATCCGTGTCCCTGCAACATAGAATAAAGCATTTCTCTTCTAATTTTATTTCTTTGGTTTAGGTTAGGATACACAATATGCAAGTTAAAGGCAAATGCACATCTGTATATATCAACAAAAATTGAAAATGTCAACAGGGGCCATGTCCCCCCTCTCCTACTAACCCTGCATTTCTGGTAATGCCAAAAATGCTTTCACTAATTCTACATCCAACTATGACTTTTGCAGGTCAGAGCATCGGATTTTGCAGCTTACTACAGTTCTGACGACCAGTTTATTATTGTTGACAAAGTTGTAGACTCTTGTCGAAAAAGGGCAGGAAGTTCTGTGAAGACATCCACAGAACTTAAAGACCTGTGGCGATGTCAGAGTGATGGATTACACTCACTAGGTACTGGCTATTTAATTACTTTGAAGCATCTTTTCTCTTTCTCTACATGTTGAAATTCCCTTTTTTTTTAGAAGAGAGAACTTAGCAATGGGGCTGTCATTCCTTTTCACTCTTTGGCTTAATGTTTCATATAGATTTGCATTTCCCCAAAGCAATATCTATCATCTTACCTCTTTCTGTAGATTATATTCTAGGGGAATTTGAGGGTGATCCTTGGTTGCATGAGCTTAAACTGCATATTTCAAAAGGCTGCCAATTGGCTGCCTAGGCTTTATGGCATGACCTCTCATGCTCATAACTACCTTAGCTAGAAAGTTCATACTAACATAGTGTTGACATCATGTTGACAGCTGGTTATATATTTTTTTGTCAAATCCTTAATGGAGCTTTCTTATGCTTCATAGCTGACCCCATTCGGATGGGAGAAGGCTTTTGATGATGAAGAGATAGCTTGGCACTTAGCTATGCTGTTTGCCTGTGAGCTGCTGCCCTATCATTATCTGATGAGTAACTCAGTTGTGTTCCAGAGACATTTTCCTAGTCTTTAATACAAGAGTATCATTTGATCAAAGATTCAAGAACACATATGTTATATGTGTACTATAATTTAATACCACTGCAGGCTATAGTTCTGCATTCTGCAATGCAAAGTAGTCTACAGTTGCTGCCAACTTGCATTATTTAGCGAGGAAGGCATATTGAATGTTATGGCTTAGTGGAACCAAAAGACTGTTTGAAATCCATGCACAAGACCATGGCTCCAAGTTCTGATCATCAATAATGTGTTGGCAATCTGTTGATATTACTAGATGTATTATTGTGCATGGAGAGTAAAATTATGTTGTTTTAGACTTGTATGATGGCCTGTTGTAGCTGTTATTTTCGGCTATATATCTCACAAAAGTTGGTCTCCGAAGCCAAGTCTTTGAAGATAATTGTTTTTGCTATAATTTCACTTATTTCCACTTTGCCAGCCTATCGTTCTACTTATTTGCTTTTTCCTCATTGAAGGTAGTAATATGTCCAGTTCAAGATCTATGTATTTTTTACAAAAGGGTTCTCACAAAATTGCTAGATAGAAAGGAAACAATCTTTAGTTAAGTACTCATGTTAGCTATGAGATAATTTGCCTTCTGATGGATTCGTTATTTTTTATATTGATGAATCCTCAGTAATTCATTCAGCATTGTAAACAATTATGATAATGCTTATTTTTACACCTGAAAGTTTTAATATCTTTTCGCATTTAGGTGCCACTGTACATTACTTTTGAGATTACTGGTAATTTTTTTTTATCAAACTGACGGTAAAAGAAAGTGCAATCGACTTTCCCACAACTGGTGAACCTATAGTCGCAGTCACTTTCATTGGAGTAATGATTGAAGCATTTGGTTTTCAGGCAATTTGGTCACCAGTGGCCGCAATACAAACAAAGTTGACCTTGAGGAAGGAAGACTAAGATATCTCACAAGGGCATTGCTGGTATTTCTGGTGAAGGTCCTGTCCTTTATCCGTGTTCTAGGTTGTAGTCGTGAAGGAAGGTTGGAAAACATCCATCCGTCAGATGTCCTTGTTTCTGTTTCAAATAATGATAATACAGCAGCAGAAACTGTTGAGGAAGACCGTGTTGCTCCATGCCTAGAGCGTCTTCAAAAGCTTGAAGTGATGCTTAGTGAGCTAAGAAACAAGCCTGCTGAGATTCCTTTGGAGAAAGAGCAGATGCTCCAAGAATCATGGGACAGAATTAAGTCCATCGAGTTTGACCTCGATAGGACAAAGAAAGTAAGTTTTTTTTTGTTTATTCAATGGTGCATAATGGTATCTGCTCATGAATCATGGGACATTTAAGCATCTTTTTATGACTTCCTATCAAATTCAATAGGATCTTTATCTCAAAAAAATTCAATAGGATCTAACCTCAAAGGCAATCTTCATTTTTTGATAAGTTTGTTCCAAAGACTAAGCAAAATGGTACAGACTGAATTTAGGTGATGCATCTAGTAAGATATTTCATGTGTAGGAAGTGCAAGGGTATCCTCCCCCCTCTTTAGAAAACTAACCAATCAAGATGATTAAGTAATAGATTTCTTCAGGAATTGTATGCTTTTAGTACCTTGGATAACTTCATCATGTCTATCAGGATATTGCTAACCGTTACATTTTGACAAGAACACGATTTTGTGAATATGAAGACTACAACAAAGCCTTTACCCAAAATATTGAGATAGTCTGCATGAATCTTTGTCCTACATTGCGTTGTGTTAAGAGCCATCTCTCTAGCATTAGCAAATGCATCCTTTTCAGAATCCAATTTGATGACTCCAAGCGAAATCTTGTTTTTACCCTTTTATGCAGGCGTATGTTCTTCACCTTCACAAACTAATCCTTTTTACTTGCATGCATGGTTTACAGCTATTGCAGGCTACATTAGTGAAGCAAAGTGAGATTTCAGAGACACTAGAAGCTGCAGAAGAGTCTAAAGCTAAGGTAAGGCAATCAAATTAAGAGTTTAAGATTATCATGTTTTATAAGAATTATCCAGACAGGTCAAGAAGATGCTAGGGAAACATAGTGAAAAATTTGGCACCAATTTATGCCTTAATGGGTCATCCAAACCCCATTTGAATCTATGATTAAGTGATCTGGACTCCCTAGTTATACATCAAGTGGCTACAAAAAAATGGATTCTTAATATCTTAAACTGCCCACTTTCTGGGAACACTTGATTCTTGAGGTGTACAGCCACTTTCCAAAGGTGTAGACTTTATACCTGCTTGTGTTACTACTTGGCTTCTTATCTGATGGTACTTATTGATGCATATCATCAAGATGTTCTTTTTTCTCCTCTTTTTTGAAATTGACCTATGCTCTCCTATTGTACCAAAATAGCTCGCTCCTAGGCTGAGTAATTTGATTGTTTTGCTTTGAGAGACAAGTCTACTCCATAACCTAAATAATCATATATTTGCCTCCTTTTACTTGATGCTGTAACATAAGCAAACTTGACTGACTATTTTTTCTTCTTTTTCTGTGCAGAGAAGGACCTTTTGTTGAATACCGGAAAGAAGTAGATGTAAATGGATGAGATACTAGCAGATAACAAAGAGTTTCAAATTCGTGACGAAGCATACTTCTCTTGCTACAGAGTTTTCTTTTCAGTTTTGATCCATGATGAGATTGTTATTTTTGTTAGGTGGAGGCTGAATTTTGAAAGGGTGAAAGAAAGAAGAAAAACAAAGGAAAGTTATGTTGTTAACATATATACTTTCAAAAAAAATTATGTTCCTTTCAATGTCTGTGACTTGTGTTTTACTTTAAGTGTGTCCTGCACATCTGATGCAAGTAAGCTTTGCCAAAGATGAACTAGATCCTTTGTCTTTTAATAATTTCCAAAGAGGCTACTGCAGTTTCCAATAAATTGTTATCCTGAGGACCTAGTTATGCTATGAGAATAGTTCCAAATAATACACTTTCAGATGAACCAAATAATATCTTGGAAGTGTAGTTTGCTAAAAAAATCGTAGTCGACACAACCCTTTGAAGTTTTCACAGAAATTGTAAGACTCTGAAGACTGCAAATATTGCCTTTAACTTGTATTGTTATCTACACTGATTGAATATTTGGGAATGTTCGTATATTTTGTAATTTAGTATTGCTGCCATGATGTATCCATTTAACACCAATGAAAGGTGAGGTGCTCCCAAATTGACACAATAAAAAATATTGTTATTTAAATTGATATTTACTATAGGAAGCAGGCAGTTTAAATGAGGATTCGTTTTCTCTGTGATTTTTATTTACGAAAAAAGATAATAAAATATAATAATTAAGGAATAGTTTGTTGATGTTTTTCTTATTCATTATCTGTCTGATTCTTTGTTCTCCAGATTGTCCAAGCCAGCAAAAATAAAACAAATCATAATTATTCATGTTGAATATATGGGTTTTTAGCCCAAGTCACATCATCCTCTAAGCCGAAAAGGCCCATCCAGTATGATGCCAGCATGCCGTCATAAATCAATTTCGGAGAATATAGTTGTAGGGAGAAAAGTTTATAAAAAATTTCTATACAAAGATAAGTTAGTCGGTCTAGCATATTTCCAACTGCACAAAATGTGTCTGAGCGACGGACGCATTTTGTGATCCGGAATTTTTTTTGAATTTTTTGCGTTAGTCTTTTATTTTTATGATTTACATATAATTTTATTGTAATTTTACTACAACGATACATGCTTACATATTCTCGTGCAAACTTTGGATTGCGATGAGAGTTATTGCATTGGATCCACAATGTCGAACTACTCCTGTGAGGATGTCAACCCCCTCCCCTAAATTTTTGTTTATTTAAGGAATAACTAAATTCCAAATTACCTAACCATGAATTAAAAACCTAACTCTACTAACTAATTATTCAAGCTAATTATTAAGTTCTAAACTAATTATATATTAATGGGCCTTATACCTAGATACTAATTAGTTTCTTGGGCCACATTCTCAGGCCTCGTTTGGTTCGCGGAACCATGGGGTTGGGAAAGGAAAGTGATTACTTTCCTATGTTTGGGTGCTAAAGAAATTGAGGAGGAAATGAAAGTTATTTCCAATAGAAGAAAATTTAGGGGGGGGGGGGGGGGGGGGGGGGGGGGTGATTCCATCCATCAAAGCTAGGAATCACTTTCCCACCTTAAAGTATTCAATTTTCTTTCCAAATTCTTTGACATTTCCAAATATCGAAAAGAAAAATCAATGGAATTGTAATTTTCCAAAGGAAAGAAAATGCCAAGAATTAATTTTCTTTACATTCCTTTCCGCGAGGCCTCAATGCAACAAATTATTTGCCATAAGGCCATTCAAACCAATCCCAAAACTTGGTCCACCCCAACTATTTTCCCTTTTATTCTCTTCCTAGTATAACTATTCTAAAGACCACCCCAAATCTTTCCCCTCCCATATATATATATATATATATATATATATATATATATATATATATATATATATATATATATATATATATATATATATATATATATTGTCACGTCCCAGCCCAGAAAATCGTTCGTCCTCGCATCGATTTTATCTAATCATCGTCCTCGCTGGGACGTGATGCCGTACGAGTCTGAAATTTGCACTCGTACAAGGCAAGATGACAAGTTTTCAAATGGTTATATTTGATTTGATATTTAGCAGCAAAAGAAACAGAGTATACGAAATAATTCTCTTTATTGATAAGTGAACTGAGGTTACAAATGCTTTCAATAGCCCAATTGAATTTGCCTGATTGACCTACAACACTCAGGTTCTCTTTTGCCCACAAAGGATTTCATCGTTCCATACATCATGCTTTCTGTATCTCGGTTGCATCATCCTGTTGTAAGTCCGAGCGTCAATGCGGTCACACACCTCAAAATGCTACGATATTTCATGCCTCAGCGCGTTCAAGCGAATCTCCGCCGCGAGCAGATCATATCTTGAACCTGTAAGCAATCTGGTGGAGGATCAATACTTATCCTCTCGCGTACTGATAAGACCCACTTTGCTAAACCGACATGAAGTAATGTATTGATTCACGCAGCATACAAATTAGTAATCTTTCTATATTGCCTTAGGATATGTTTCATAGCATATTCGAAGCAGTAAAACATGTTATCATGCAAGTATGTTATGTTTGATTCATATAAACAAGCCAGCAGCATATAGCAATCTCGTGTTTGTTTCGTGGCACAACTTCTTACCAACATCGACGCACTCACCCTTGCCCGACGCAAGGTGAATACGCCTACCATCTCTTCCCTGTCATGTTATAAGTGATCTTGTGCAAGATCTCTGTGTGCCTGCACTTTCAATCCAACGTTTCTTAACTATATGAGGGTCACTGGCTTTAACACCATTACGGACATAAGGGTATGATGGTGACTACTCCAGCATAGAGTGCTAATTCCACGCCTTGAAGTACTCCCGAACGATACCGATATTTGTGGCACTCCATTGTTTTCAATGGTAGGTCGCAAGCATAACAGATTGAAATACCCCACACAATATCCATCTCAATTTTTTTTCCTAGATTGAACGATCCCAGCATCCAGCCTACCATGTTCGAGGGATAAATAAACTTGTGCACAAGTTGTCCGTGACCATGCAACACGTCAAACTCATACAACCAAGCAATTCGCCTATAGAACTCTATTTCTATTGGCATAATATCCCAACTCCCTGTTCATCAACGAACGCCCCGAAGGGCATAAACATTTCGAGGCATCATGTCGCATTCAATAATTATTCGATATCCTTCGAGTCGTGCATTTGATGCACGCCCCGATTTAGTATTTCCATGTTCTATGCCTTAGTGTTCCCGATGTATGTTCCTTCCCTCCGACTCGTGCACTGAGGCACGCCTCGATAGGACATTCAATGTTCTATAGCTCGTGCACTGAGGCACTCGCGTCGATATAGTCTTTCAATGTGCTAGCCATCTAACTCGTACGTGGGGGCACAAATGACTTATGCACCGAGGCACTCGTCGATACAGTTTTTCAATGTTCTTATGGCTTACGCACCGAGGCGCTCGCATTTGCGATATTTGGATGTTCAATAGCGACTCTTACATTTGATGTACGTTTTATTTTAATTGATCTATCTAGTGTTCGACACGTACTACGATTTTCGTCCTTCGAGCCACGCCTGTGGTCTCGATAGGATAACTTAGCATATAATGGTTCATTTTACTTGGGCATGAAGGAGTAGGAAAGAGGGGTCAAAGTCCTCCCACCTTAAGTCGATACGCCTTATCGTTTCACCGAGCCGATATGGCTCGATTTCATAACTTTGTTGCACGGCCAACTTTCTGACTTAGCCATTCGAGCACTTCATGCTTCGTTGAATTATCCGACCGATTTGGCTTACCGTGCTTATGTCCCAGTCCGTTGCGAGGCGTTGATTTGATTTTGCGGACTCTGTTGTAAACAAGGCAAAATGTTGACCTCTTATATTTCAGCGTAACCGTACAGCCTACACACGAAACCAACTAAAATCAATATTCGTTCGAATCAGACTTGTGCGTTGCATCGATTCGATTTCTTAGAATCTTCGAATCGACTCAATGCTTTCTCTCGGACCAACTTAACACTTGCATCGATCTTACTCGATGCATTTCTCGGGTCAACGTAACTCTTGTATTGATTCGCATCGATAATTCATCGGGTCAACGCAACTCTTCAAGTCGACGACTTAGCATAATGCACCGTGCGGAGCGAAACATTATATATATATATATATATATATATATATATATATATATTGAAGTAATGGATAATTGTGACGAACTCACCTCCATTGGAAGGGACACGTCGGCAGGGTACAACCACAGTCCGCCCTCGCGGTCTCTTTAGTATTTATGTATTATTTAACCAGTTGGAGAATGATAAATGAGATTCTTAGACTCCTACTTTTTTGTCTTGTCATTTGTGTGGTACACATGAACCCAACTATAATGATCCTATCTTGATATTTATGACTACTACTGTAACATCCCATAACAGATCAGAAGGGCGATTCTATCTCCGAAGTAAGTTTTGTAAGGGTTCCAACCTACATAATTGTTTTTTAAAAATTACACGCACACACATAATTAGAAGACTCGAATGTTGTCGGCCCTCCGGATATCCGCTCTAATACCACTACTAGATTAGAGAGCTCGGACACCTACATACTTCATTGTGCATCATCTTCAAACATTGACTATTTGTATTTTATATATATATATATATATATATATATATATATATATATATATATATATATATATTAAGAAAACCCTCCCAATTTATTAAAGACGGCTCAAAAACCGCAGACAAAATCCGTATACAAGGCGTAAAATGCCGAAGCCTATACAGGTATACCAGAAAAAGAAGGAGGGGGGAAAGCGAAACAATCGCCAGGGGCTAGGGGGAGCACCGACCAGAATGCTCTCGAACTGTGGGAACACAGGGTGCTCCGCTTACGACATTGGCGGGCAACTTCCCGCAAGAGCTGGTCTGCCGAGTATAGGTGACCTTCGTATCTCGTCTTGTTGCGATTCTTCCAAATGACCCATGTAGCGGCCGCTGCGACGATCTGGTGGCCATGGGAGGCAGAACCCCAGGAAGCCAGTAGATCATGGAAGCGTCCACTGCCCTGCTCAATGCTGAATAGCTGGTTAAGGGTTATCCAAGTCCTGTCTGGCAGCGTCCCCTGGCGGACGATGTGATCGATAGTCTCCGTCTGACGCTCGGAGCAGCAGGAGCAAGCTAATGCTAAGCTAATTTCGATGGTGTTAAGGATATCGTATGTCGACAGTTTCTTTCTGATGACTCTCCTCAAGAGGAAGGACCACTTCTTAGGGATACAGGAATGCCAATAGTGTGCTATGGGAAGGTACGGCCGACCGGTGCCCTGGATAGCGATTCTTGTCGACCTCACCGAGAATGCCCTCGATGCCTCGAGGGACCATCTCAACGCATCCTCCTCGCCACCGATGCGTAACCCTCTCTCGCGGATGCCATCTGCCGCATCGTTACCGGACCACTCATGAACCTAGTCCCAGTTCCAGTCGTCGGTAGAGGGGTTCCACAAGTCTCTGATCCTACAATCTCTCGGGGTCTCCGTAAGACTCGGGATTATGTTGTCTCCAACCCATCTCTCAAGGAATGGGTTCGAGTCGCCCGCTCCCAGCTGGAGTCTCATCACTGGCTCGACAAGGTCGCGGCCGATAAGGATGCGACGCCAAGCCGCTGAGGATCTGCAGTTGGATATGGCCATAGGGGGTGGATGTGTTTGAAGTATCTGGCTTTCAAAAACCTGCTCCATAAGTTGTTGCTCGTACGGAGTTTTCACCACAGTTTCATCGAGAATGCTTTAACAATATGAGTGAGTTTGGTGAATCCCAAGCCCCCCTCGCCTGTCGGATGAGCCATTGATTCACAGCTAGCCCAGTGATGCTTATCCTGGCCGTTGCTATGTCCCCAGAAGAAATTACAAAAGATCTGTTCGATCGAAGAAAGAACCTTAATGGGCGGCGAGCACGCAACTAGGGTGTGGATGGGGATGGATGATAGCACGTGATTGATGAGGATCATCTTGCCACCTGGGGATAAGGTGGCATTGTGCCACCCTTCCAGTTTCTTCCTGATTCTGGTGATTAAGTCCTTGAAAATGCCGACGTTGGATTTCTCGTACACTAAAGGGCACCCGAGATAGTTGAACGGGGGCTTAGCAACTGAAAAGGATGTTAAGTTGGATAGGTTGTTGGCATGCTCTCTATTAGTGTTGTGGTGGGCGTAGATAACGCTCTTGGAATGATTGATTTTCTGGCCGGAGCATGTAGAGTATCTCATCAGGGTATTGTGAACCACTGCCACCGTGCCTTCATCCCCGGAAGAGAAGATGAGTAGGTCATCTGCGAATGCCAGATGGGTGATGATAGGGCAGCCACTGGATATATGATAGTGCTGGAAGTTGGGGGTATTGAACATATTGTTAAGGTTCCTACTCAGGGCGTCAGCTGCTATGATGAAGACTGTAGAGGATAGGGGGTCGCCCTGTCTCACCCCACGGTAGGATTTAAAAAATCCCTCAGCGTGGCCATTGATGACCGTGGAGAACCATGAGTTGCTGATGGATCTCCAGACAATATTGGTCCAAGTTTTCGAAAATTCGAAAGCTCTGAAAACCCAGATCATGAATTGCCAATCCAGTCTGTCATAAGCTTTCTCCATGTCGATTTTGACGGCAATGTTGCCTCCCCTCACCAAAAATTTCATGCAGGTGATTAACTCTTAGGCCAGCATAATATTGTCCTGGATGTTCCTCCCGCGAACAAACCTGCTTTGCTCCTCCGAAATGATCTTGGGAAGAATACCAGCCATTCTGGTCGCGATGACCTTGGATATGATCTTGTTGGTGAAGTTACAAAGACTGATGGGTCGAAAGTCACGGAAGGACTCTAGGTTGTCTTTTTTTGGGATTAGGATCAGGTTGGCACTAGAAATGGCTTTAGGGTATATAGCACCTTCGAAGAAAGCGATCGCCGCTTCGGTGATGTCTTGCTTGATAATATCCCAGCATGTGCGGAAGAATACCCCCGAAAACCCGTCCGGACCTGGCGCACTGTGCTCGTTCAGAGCCCACACTGCATCTTTAACTTTCTGAACTGTAGGAGGGTGGTTCAACTGAGCGTTGTCGGTGTCGTTAATGAGGAGGGGGATTTGGTCTAGGAATGATCTATCTCTGTGAACCGTCTCTTTGGAGAATAGTTTGGAATAGAAATCCATGGCTGCCTCATGGATGCCCTTTTGGTCGGTAATGATGTTCCCATTGTCATCAGCTGTCCTGTGAATCGAGAGCTTCTGTCTGCGCCCGTTAACGCAGGCATAAAAGTACTTTGAGTTTTTGTCCCCCTCGCTGTCCAATTTCAACCTCGCTTTCTGTTTCCAGAAATCGGTCTCCACTTTGATCCTGAATTTAGCATAGCCTTGGTGAGGCTGAGGGCTCTACTAGCCGCTAAGGAGCGATCCGTGACGACCAGGGCTTCGGCGCGGGTGACGTCATCCTCAGCGACGTGAACGGCTTGAAAGATATCTCCGTAGGCGAGCTTGCTCCAGACGGACAAGGCTTTCCTGGTGGCTTTAAGCTTGTTGCTCACCCGAACTAGGGGGTTGGGAGAATCCTCGCGGTTCCATGCTTCCGCAACGATGCCCAGAAAATGGGGCCCGGTCCAGAAGTCGAGGAATTGGAAGTTCTTTTTGGATGAGTTAGTCTTGTTTTCGATCTCAACCAACAGGGGAGTATGGTCTGATTCTGTGGAGTTGAGGTGGGACAGATTGGTGGTGATCCCCATTCCGTGCCAGAAGGCGTTCGTGAGGGCCCTGTCTAGCCTAGAGTACTGACGACGGTCGCCATCCTGCATGTTGCACCAAGTGAATGCATTGCCAGTGAACTGGAGAGTGGTTAAGTGGGCATTGAAGATGAAGTTGTTGAAGTCAAGCATGGCCGGAGCGGGGGGGGGGGGGGGGGGCGGCCTCTGATTTTCTCCGCGCTGAGGTGATCTCATTGAAGTCCCCAATGCAAAGCCAAGGGGAGTTGGTGTGGAGGTGATGGATGTCAAGGAGGTCGTCCCAGAGTTGTTTCCTCTCTGCAACATCGCAGCTGCCATGGACCGCTGAAAGGATGGCGCGATTGGGAAGTCTTGGGTGATCGAACCAACAGGAGAGGGCCTGCCGGGAGTCCTGGATGACTCCTAATTTGACGTCCTTCGTGCAGAGGATCCAAATATCGTGTCTGCCTGCTATGGCCATAGGAAGGCCCAGTTGCATTTGGATGGATTTTAATCTTTTGGGGGGGGGGGATTTTGGGTTCAAGAATGATGAGGATGTCTATCTTGTGGATTTTCTGCAGATTGGTTATTCTCCTTAACGTCGGTTTGTTCGCCAGACCGCGGATATTCCAGGATAGGATGTTAAGCATTAAGGATGTTGTGGGGTTTTTTTTGTTCCGCTTGGCGGCGGATCTGGTTTGGATGGTAGTGGTTACAGTGGGTCCGTGGTTTGCATTGGCCTCGCTCGAGGTAAAAGGTCCTGCCTACGTTGAGGGGGGGTAATCGTTACATGATTGCTCCTGCGGGGTCGGTTGCTGACTGACCGATTCTCCGGCAGAGTCCAGGATAGGATTCTCTGGTGGGATGATTATGGAGTCACTGGTGCTCCCTGTCAGAATGGAGTCACTGGTGCTCCCTGTCAGAAGATTAGTTTGCTGAAGAGGAAAACCCGCGGCAAGGACCTGGAGCCCTCTCCGAACTAGGTCTGGCCCTAGAATAGCTAGGGCCTCTACCACGGGGTCTTCGATGGTGAGCTGTTGATTAGCTTCGGTGATGTCGGTGAACTGTTCTACGCCTTCCGGATTGGGAAGAATCTCGGTGAGCGCACGGTCGGCTGGGGGAGAGGCTGTCTCCTCTGGGTCTTCCGCATCCTCCGAATCAAGATCATCGAATTGGTTGGATAGGGTGAGAGCTTGGTGGCCCATGCAGGTCCTCTTATCACAACTAGTATGATTTGTAGTGGTACTCGAACTAGAGTATCATTACAACCTGCAGTAGGATATAGGAATAAATTAAAGTACTCAATCACATTAGGAAAAACTCTTATCAATTCTTGCTGTTAATTGTCTCCTTTTGAAAACAACTGTCCTCCTTTGATGATTTCACTTCTTTTTCAGTATTTGATTCCTTGTTTGATCTGTCTTCAGGATGGTGGAGACACGATCACAGCGCTCTGGCTCCAGGAATACCACTGAGAGGTCGGCTACTTCTCGTCCGACCCAACCGGCTCCAGGGACCACAGTGCCTCTTTTTCCAGCTCAGGTGGACCCATCTACTCTTGGGGGTGCTCCTCCACCAGTTCTGAGGACCGCCCTAGGAGTGCAGGGGATGCTACCACTACCACCCCAGGGGACAATTGATGCGGCACAGTGTTTCGCTCTCATTCAGCAGATGATGGAGATGCAGCGACGTCAGTCAGATGATATGAGGCAGGGTATTGATAATGCCCACCAGTTAGCGATGGTGGCAGTGGAGAGGGCAACTGCCCCACCCCAAGGAGGGCAGATTCAGCCATACCAGCCGAGGACTCCAGGTATTCAGGAGTTCCAGAAGATGAGGCCGCGGGACTTCAAGGGTACAGAGGGTATCCTTTACGCGGACGACTGGATCGAGCACATAGGGGAGATTTTCCATCTCGCAGAGATACCGACTAGACTCCAAGTGGAAGCAGCAGGAAGTATGATGCAGGACCTTGCCCGCACTTGGTACCAGACCGACCCCAGGGTTGGTACTAGGGGGCAACCTTGGGAGGATTTTAAGAGGCTTTTCAAGGAGAAGTTCTTCCCCGATACTGCACTTGGCGTGTTGGAGACGCAGTTTGAAAACCTCGTTCAGGGGAACCAGACTGTAGAGGAGTACGCCGGAGAGTTCTGCCGCCTGGGCAGATTTGTGGAGGGCCTTAGTGAGACAGCGAAGGCTAGGAGATTCAGGAAGGGTTTGGTTAAGGAAGTTAAGTCCTTAACCAAGAGCAACAGGAATGCTACATTTGAGGAGATTTTGATGGGAGCCATGGCAGCTGAAGATGATCTGGAGCTGAAGCAGAAGAGAAGTCGTGATTTCTATGCAGCCAGTGGCAGCAGAGGGGACCCTTACCAACTCAGCAGCAGAAGTTTGTTCAGCATCAGCAGCAGGCCAGAGGAGGCCAGCAGGGGGGAGCTTTCGCCATGGCAGCAGAGGATACCGAGGCAGTAGGCAATCTGATAGCAGGTTCTGTTCTTATCGACTCTTTTTCCGTATTCGCATTATTTGATTCAGGTGCTTCCCATAGCTTCGTGTATGTATCTTTTGCCATTAGACACCATATTTCTTCTGAATCATTGCCTAGGACTTGTAAGATCACGACTGGGGGTGGTATTATCCTCGTCAGTAATATTTGCAAGAATCAGAGAGTAGTTTTGGGAGACCGAGAACTGGATGTGAGTCTGCTCGTGATGCCACTACCGAACTACGATATTGTACTCGGTATGGATTGGTTGAGCAGACACCATGCCAGTATAGATTACCGCGGGGGTAGAGTTCTTTTTAGCATACCAGGAGAGCCAGAGTTCGAGTTCACCAGGCGGGAGTCAGAGCAGAGCAGCGAAGTTTTCTACGGAGCTTCAGTAGAGGAGCAGAGTGTGCCACATCCACTGATAGCTAAGTTTATGGATGTGTTTCCGGAGGAGTTGCCAGGGTTGCCTCCGGACAGGAATGTGGAGTTCTCTATAGACTTGATACCCGGTGCAGAACCGATATCTCAGCATGTCTATAGAGTGAACAATAGTGAGCTTGTGGAGCTGAAGAAGCAAGTGGATGAGTTGCAGGACAAAGGCTTCATCCGATCGAGTTCTTCACCATGGGGTGCGCCAGTACTCTTTGTACCGAAGAAGGATGGGATGGTATGAATGTGTATCGACTACAGGGCACTCAACAGCCTCACGATCAAGAACAAGTACCCGCTGCCGAGGATCGATGACCTGTTCGACCAGCTGAGCGGAGCGAAGGTATTTTCCAAGATTGATCTGAGGTCAGGATATCATCAAGTGAAGGTGAAGAAGGAGAATATTCTGAAGACAGCTTTCAGGACTCGGTACGGCCAATTTGAGTTCATGGTGATGCCGTTTGGGTTAACTAACGCCCCGGCGGTATTTATGAACTTGATGAACAAGGTGTTCCACCAGTACTTGGACAAGTTCGTGGTGGTGTTCATCGATGACATTTTAGTGTATTCGAAGACCCCAGAGGAGCATGAGGAGCATTTGAGAGTAGTTCTGGAGACTCTCAGGAAGGAGCAACTGTACGGCAAGCTCTCGAAGTGTGGGTTTTTCTTGGATCGAGTTGATTTCTTAGGTCATGTGGTGACCGAAGATGGGATCTCAGTCGACCCGAAGAAGATCAAAGCAGTTGAGGCATGGACAGCACCGAGTTCAGTTGCAGAGATCAGGAGCTTTCTAGGATTGGCAGGATACTACAGGAGGTTTGTTCAGGATTTCTTCCGGGTTACAGAGCCATTAACTAGGCTGACCCGGAAGGACGCAGAGTTTGTCTGGTCAGAGGAGTGTCAGGTTGCTTTTGATGAGCTGAAGAAGCGACTAACGACAGCCCCGATTTTGACGTTGCCATCAGGATCAGACGGGTTCACTATCTACAGTGACGCCTCGGGGAAGGGTTTGGGTTGTGTTTTACAGCAGCATGGGAAGGTGATTGCCTATGCATCTAGGCAGTTACGTCCGCATGAGAAGAACTACCCTACCCATGACTTAGAGTTGGCGACGGTTATCTTTGCTCTGAAGCTGTGGAAGCACTATCTATACGGAGAGCGTGTGGAGATCTTCACAGACCACAAGAGCTTGAAGTATGTGTTTACACAGAAAGAGCTCAACATGAGGCAGCGCAGATGGTTGGAGTTGATGAAGGACTTCGATATTTTATTACAGTACCATCCAGGGAAGGCCAATGTGGTTGCCGATACCTTGAGTAGGTATCCGGTAGCTATGTGCTTGACGATGGATCGTCATCTATTAGCAAATTTGGAGAGTTTGGGGATCGAGGTGATCATGCCAGGAGTTCAGATACAGATGTGGGGCCTGCAGATTCATTCAGACTTGATGGAGAGGATCAAGTCAGCTCAGTTCGACGATGTTACCCTGCGGTGTATCCGAGAGCAGGTTCGAGCAGGATTGGCAGATGTGGAGTTCATCATTACGGAGGACGACACATTGAGGCACGATTCCAGACTGTGTGTGCCTAACGGGGAGCTTCGGGAGCAGGTTATGCAGGAGGCCTAACGCTCTCAGTACACTATGCATCCAGGTGCTAACAAGATGTATAGAGACTTGAAGGAGCATGTATGGTGGTATGGGATGAAGCGAGAGGTAGCACGCTTCATAGCTAGGTGCCTAGTCTGCCAGCAGGTTAAGGCGGAGAGACAGAGGCCAGGAGGACTATTGCATCCATTGCCCATTCTGGAGTGGAAGTGGGAGCACATCACGATGGATTTTGTTTCGGGATTGCCGCATACACCAGGAGGGAAAGACGCGATTTGGGTTATCGTGGACAGGTTGACCAAATCGGCCCACTTTTTGCCATTCAAAGTGGGGACTGTTTGCCATTGATTGTAAAAGAACAGAACAATTATCGGAGGACTGAACTTAGACTCACAATACAAACTCGCTCGTACAAAGAAAGCCTAGGGACGAAAACCTAGGTACAGCAGACTAAGTACGATTATTTATTTTTGATTCTGGGGGGTGACGATAGAGGCTCGGGAAAGCGACGGCCGCTCTGCCTTACTCCTTGGACGATCAGTATGCAGTCTTGGCTCGGGGAAGATCTGCTCGACGTTGATGAAGAAATGCTCTTCTTACTCTCCTCGGATTGCTCTCCTGGCTTCTCTCTCTCTCTCTGTGATTCTCAAGAAGGAAGGGGGAACTCTCTCTGTGTAGATCTCTCTCTTCTTATTTCTTTTGGTGCCGACCTCTCTCTCTTCTTTTTTTTTTACAAGGGAATGATGCTGGCTATTTATAAGAGTGGGGGGTGATCATTAGGGTTTGCTAATGATTATCTGTTTGGAATGTCGGCGCTCCTTCATTCTATCTGAATCCTTGATCCTGATTATAGTGAATCTCGGCCATTAGTGCGGATAGCATCATATCTCATGAGCAATTAATGCTAGCTGCTTTAAATCCTTGTGATTGATTATGCCAATGTCTGATTGATCGCCACGTGTCCCATTAGCTTGATGATAAATGATATGCCCTGATCTCAGTAATTATGACGATGATATCAAATATATTTGTTGAGATTCGGTTAAATCTCTTATTGATCCCATGCCACGTGTCTTAATTGTGAGTCCTGTCAGAGCCGCATAGGATTGACTATCCTCGAACCGCAGAGAGATACTCTTCCTGAGCCGCATGAGACAATGCCTCATCGAGCCGCAGGGGACGAACCTTCCGTGAGCCGCATATGCATAGTCTTTGCGAGCCGCATGAGCTAGCATTGTATTGAGTCGCAGGGATTGAGCTCTCGGTGGACCGCATATGGCTGATTTCTGCTAACCATATAGAGTGACTTCTTCGTGAGCCGCATGGAGCTGTTTTCCATTTAAGCCGCATGAGAGTTGCCACGTGGCAACCTAGGATTTCTGAAGGTTCGGGTCAGAGATCTTCTTCCTTTCCCGAAAAGTCTGTCATTATGGCAGAGCCATTATGACACTTTATGTCAGAGCAGTCACAGTCGCCAAGTCGTGTCAGAGCATTAAATGAGGCCACCCCCAAACGACCAGCTGTAGGGAAGGATCACACATGGCATCCATCGAGCCGCATATGCCTTGCTGAACCGCATACGCTCCCGAGCCGCATGCGATTGAGAGTCTTCTTTGAACCGCATAGGGCCGCTCCTGTGTGAGCCGCATAAGCTTCTTACTCCGAGCCGCATGGATCATTATTCTAATATTTTCTATGCTTCTACAGGACCCCCTTCAAAGTTTTCAATTTGTAAAAATTGGAATACTTTGAACAAGAAGCATGGCCCCGTTTATGCCGCATAGGATTTTTCTGTCTGCCTGAGCTTCCTAGCCGCATAAGTGCGTTAGCCGCATAAATTCATCTGGCCGCATAAATTGGTTGCCACGTGTCCTGAACACGTGTGCAAATCTTCATTAAGTGCCTTTGACTTGATTTAACGCCGCCTTTTGGGGGAGGATCCCAAGAGTCGGTTTTGCCTTGACCGAAGCATTTTGCCTTTATCCTTTGGGGGCGGCGCGTAATCCGAGGCATACTCCGAGACGTCTGTTCGTTTCGTGGGTCTCTTTTGCCTATAAATAGGAGTCTTTAAGCCTCTTGGGGTTTTTCTTTACCTTCTCTCTTTGCTCTGAATCTCTATTTGATGTCTTTGCTCTTCGTCTTTTAGCAACCGACAATGGCTCCCAAGAAAGCTGCAGCATCGAAGGCCGCTAAGGGTAAGGCAGTTGCTTCTACGGCGACTGCGGCGGCGAACGTGGTCGCCCCTCCGCCGGTCATTGCGCACTCCATCCATCCCGATGTCCATCCGTCTATCGCTGGTAAGAGATCGTCTGAAAACCCTAACTGTCGCCATGGCTCTGCTGCATGCTTTATGCACAAGCCACGTATACGGGGCTTTATCGATGGGACTGCATGAGCCCTTCGTCTTATGGGGCCGCATGAACTTGTTTATACCCGATCTGAGTTTGCATACGTGTTTTTTATTTGGGCCGCATAAGCGTTGTTCACTTTTTTTGAACCGCAGAAATTCGTCTGCTCACGTCAGCTCACGTCAGCTCGCATGAATCTGACTCTGTAGGCGTGCTTAACTTGAACCGCATGGATCTATAAGTTCATCTGGACTTGAGTTGTATGAACTCGACCAACTCGGAGCCGCATGAGGCTATGATGCGCTGAACCGCATATACGTATCTAATGCTGAGCCGCATGAAGCTATAACGAGCCAAGCCGCATAGGCTCAGATGACCTTTCCGATGTTTCTGTTTTTTTGACTACCTTCTAACCTCATTTCTTTCGTATTTTTCCAGTGAACTTGCCCGTAAATCCTGCTGGGGAGCTTATAGTGGGTTCGAATCAATTCGCCCTGGGCGTGCGTCTTGACGACTTAATTAGGCATGTATCGAATCAATTCCCTACTGATGAGCCTTTGGAGAGGTTGAAGGCTATTGAGAATCAAACCCTTCATTATCTCCGTTCCATGATGAATACTGGGAAGCTGGATGGAAAATACCTGAAGCCTTTGTTCCTTTTTGGTGATGCTTTAACCATCAAGAATCCTCGGGTCTTAGAGATTTCTGAGAACTGGGATTTTTCTTTGGATGGGGGTGGCAATCCATATTCCTCTCATGGAACGTCATTATCCTTTTGTCATGGTTCAATATGGTGTTGCTGGACCGGAAGATGGTGTGTAACCTAACTCCCACTCAATCAGGGATGTTGATGGGCAACATCCATTATAATCCGAATATGAAGTCGGCGTATGCAGGTAAGGATTCCGTCCTCCGGTATATGATGGGTCTGGTCCCGGGCTCTTTTATGAATGTATACGGTCCCAATTTCACACTTACTCAAGCTGATACTTTCCTGAATCGGCTTGTTCGCAAGAAGTCTTATCCTGTTGGTAGGCTGGTACTGCCGAACTGGATAAACCCCACCTCTACGTGGGCCCAGTTGACTGCTTGGGTTCTACAGACTTATGGAGCATTCTTGCGGGAGGTGGGGCTTTACCATGCCATTCGGGGCACTTGTCACGGGCTTCCCCTTAATAAACCACTGTTCGTAGCGCTCTTGGAGATGTACAGCCAGCGAACGGGGACATTCTTTACACCAGTAGGGGAACTGGGGCTTGCTCTTCACGAGATGTATACTGTCTCTAAACTTTCATGGGGGAATGAGCCTTTCGAGGTGTATACCCCGTCAAATGAGGAGTTCGAGGCCTTGGACAGGCAACTCCCAGATTTTGTTGCGGTGTATCGGGAGTTATTGTGCCACCATAGTGCTTGTCATCAAATGGCTATAAAAACGGCGGATAGCTCTGAGGGGACCGCTCCCCGTACCACATCCTGGATTAATTATCTCTTTAGGGTTGATCCTTCTGGTGAAGTTACTCCCCGAGCCCCTCGAACGCATGCAGAGGTAAGGGATCTGATGTCCCATGTCAAAAAGTCGCGATCCAAGAGTGATATATTCGGGAGTCAAGCTGACTCTCTTAGTTATTTTCACTACGGGACCATACAACTGTCGGAGAAGGCGCTTCTGGCTGGATTTCTGATGATATGGCTACGGAACTGCGTAGTCTCAGGCGGAGCGGGCTCTATCGAGAGGATTGGTCGTCATTTCATTCTCCCTGCCGTTAAGCTAGTTTTCGGAGTTAGGCTGGCCCTCCTTCCTGCTATGGTATGCATCATACATCATGGTCTGCGGACATTCTCATCCAAGGTTATTGCTCGCAAGAAGACTTTGGATTTTGAGCGCGTAGAACTGCCCTTTCACTACCTGATGGGGTGGTTGGCGATGCACTATAAGTCTTTGCTGGGACCTGGGATAGCGGAAGATGCTACGGCCGAGGATGCTTTCCTCTTCAAATGCCATCACCGGTCTTGGGAATGCAACACTATGCCAGCTTGTCGGAGGGCGTTGGCGAGAGTGGATGGGTGTGATCTCTTTGTGTCTGTTCCTCCTTTTTCTGATGAGGAAGTGAGGAAGGTACACCTTGACGGTACTGGACCTTCTCATTTTCTGTCTCCGGATATGCTTGCTTGGTTGCGCAATATTCGCCCCGCGCATCTGGTTTATCGCAACCGGGATAATGTGTACTTGGAGCCTTACCTACCCAGTAGGTTTTCCCGTCAATTTGGTTATAGCCAGTTGTTCCTTGATTGTCCCAACCCTTGTTTGGGTTTTGAAGGTAGTGTTCTTGACGGCGTCCGAGCGTGGAATTATTATGACGCTTATCATACTCGGGCCAGCTTCTCGGTTCCCGATGCCAATGCGCCGAGGGAAATTCTGTACGTGGCCGCTTTGTATCACGTTATGGCGAACAAGCCTCCTGCTAACTTCGATCCGAGTACCAGCTTCATCGTAGGTACTGGTTTAGAGGAGAAGCCTAAGGGGGCTAAGGCTAGAAAGCAACTGGCGCTCCAGATTCCTCTCCCTGAATCAGAACCTTCTGAGTCGGCTGAGGAGGAGGATGATAGCGAAGACTTCCTTTCTGGTGGGGATGAAGAAGTGGCGGATCAACCGCTTCCCCCACTTGATGAACCGGCGGAAGATCCGCCGCTTATTACACAAGAGGGAGCAGTGAGAGAAGAACACCCTTCAGCTGTATCCGGTCCCTCGCGTAAACGGGTCAGATACGAATCTCCTGACAGTAGAGCGACCTTTTCCGTGAAGAGAGCTGCTGTTAGGTCTCGTGGGACACCTATCACCGAGAAGGGTGAAGGTGCAGACGATGTTCCAGAGGTAAGTCCAAGTCGGAGTTCTATCTTTGTTGTAGCTTTCTTTCCTCTCGGGGATATGACTTGATCATTTTTTTTTGTAGGCGTCTGACGAACCAGGCTCTCCTGAACCATCTGCTGCTTCAGTAGTTGATCCGGCCCTTGCCGCTTTGATTAGCGACATGTGTGCCGTGGTCCTTTCTGCGGGGGCTCTCTCAGCGGCGGCTAAGGACTTCCAAGCTGCTGAGGCCCCAGCCCAGGGTGACGAAAGTTTCCTTGGGCCCGTCTCCGAGATTTCTGAACTTCAGCGAGATGACGCCATCCTCGGTGCATCCCCTCCCGAGGATGCAAGGGCGGATGAGTCTTTTATTCCTGACTCGGAGGCTGTTGGTGAAGAGGTTGTGATGGCTGTAGGCGAACCTCAGCCTCCATATTCCTCCACTGGTAAGCTGAGCCACATATTGACCACCGAGGGGGCTTATTTGCTCTATCAACATATCCTTCGGGTCAAGTCGATTTATGGTTGTCTTGGCCCTGCAGGTCCTGACCCTTTACCTCCCGTCGCGGATGTCTTCGGGGAAGGCCCGGTCTGCCGTGATCTGGACGAAAGGAGCATTTCCTCTCCTTCGTCATCGCATGTTGAGGGACATCCTGCCAGCTCTGGGCAGATGGGGATGGAGTTGGTGCTGGCCCCGGCCTCGTCTTCGGCTGCTTATACGGCTCCGGAGATCGACTTCTCGAACCTGCCGAGCATCCAAATTCTGCGGGCCGCTGAAGAGGAATTGACCGATGTTCAAGCGTCTTTCCGTGCGGAGTTGGTTTCTCTTGTGGCAGGAGCGGCAGATTCCGTCGCGTCTTCTTCCGTGCTACCAGCCACACTCCCGTTGACACCGGTTTCCTCGGAGGCTCTGAACGAGGTGACGCAGGATGTGGTTGACAGTTTCTATCGCCACTTAGGGAGGGGTGTAAACACTGCCGTGGAATGGGGGATCCCTTTTTCTCTGTCTCTGCGGGGTGCTCGGGGTCAAATCGACACTCTGAAGGGTCTTCCTGGCGGGGTGGGGTTAGCCGCGTTCCTGGAGCCTAAGCTTACAGAGGCTGACCAGCTTGTGACCCAACTGCTGGCAGTACGGCAGGCTGGCTTGCCTGCTGCGATCGAACGAGAGCGGGGCTTCCTGGTTGCTGCTCGGGACAGGATCAAGCTCGCTCGAGAAACTGTCGGGCCGGCTGTGCAGGGGGATCTTGACAAGTTCTCCGTCTCCTATGACCGACTGGGTCGTCGGAGTCAGGCTTGTAGGGCCCGAGAAGAATCTGCCTCTCGTGGAATAGCTGACACGAAGGAGCGGATTCTCGTACTCCAGAAGGAGTTGGCCTTCTTAGAGTCAGAGCGGGAGGCTGCTCATGCAGAACAGGAGTCGATTGCTCGGGAGGCCGAGAGGGTTTCCCGATCTTCTGTCAACCTGGAGCGGGCCTTCAAGAAGTTTGAGGACAACTGGCAAGCCCATGCTCATCTGGAGGATACGGCGGTGCTGAACCAGGAGGCGGAGCGTCGAGCCAAACAGAGGCTTGAGCGGTCGGTTGCCTTGTTAAAGGACCATCTCATGGCGTTATGTGCTCCAGAGCAGTGATCCGTCCTCTGTCTTCTCTTTTTTTTTCTCTTTTCTCTTTTAATTTTTGTAAGGGATGTGATCCCCGCTGATGTAGCCCTTTGATTTTTGAATAAATGAGCATGTTTCAACTCATCTTTTCTTTCTTGTACTTGCGGTGTTTATGGAACCGGATTTACTGGGGGATTATTTGTGGACCTGTTACCCTAGGCGTACCTTGGTTTTAGGTACGGATAACAAGTTTGATTAGGATGTCCGGGACAGCCACGGCAAAATGGTCATGGATGTTCTCGGTACTGGAGGAAGGAATGCCGTAGAGCAGCTGGGCTCCCGGGGCATGGTAAGATGGTAGATTTATGCTAAGAAGCTTAGCAAGGGATATTTGTGGGCCTATTATCCTTGGCGTACCCTGGTTCAGGATACGGATAATGGAATGAAAGGAAACCAATCACATTTGCTCAGAGGTTATGATGACATGGCAAACATGAAGGTTTTATCGTGAAATCTTCCTGCTCAGCGGTAATGAGAACATGGCAGGAGAGACTTTACGGAAGCTATTTGTGGTCAACAGAGGACATTTGTGGTCAACAGAGGACATTTGTGGTCAACAGAGGATATTTGTGGACCTATTATCCTTGTCGTACTCCGGTTGTGGGTACAGATAATAGGTTAAAAGGGGATCGACATACTTGCTCAGAGGTAATGTGGACATGGCAAATATGACGATTTCTTCGACGGAGCCTTCCCACTCAGAGGTAGTGAGGACATGGCAGGAGTGGGCTCAATGAAGATTGGGTACATAGAACGACTCAGAGGTAGGAGAACGTGGAAGTTCTATGCGAGGGGGGCGGTTTGTTTTTGGTGGAAGTGAAGACGACTCAGAGGTAATGAGGACATGGTCGTTTCGGAAATTGGTGGATCGACTACCCTTTTTGTGCACTGGGAGTGCGGGTAGTGAATCCTGAGGGAGGATCTCTGCCAGGAAGAAAGTTCAGAGGTATAATCATACTTGACTTACTATCTGAAAGAGTGACCGAAATGTAAGTTCAGAGGCACCAGCTGGTACATAACTTGGTAATTTGGACTATTGAGGGAGTGAGAGTACAGCGGCACCAGCGGGTGCATGACTCGATAATCTGAAATAGGGTGGATGAGAGTTCAGTGGTACTAAAGGGGTACATGACTCGATAATCTGGAGAATGATGGATGGGAGTTCAGTGGTACTAAAGGAGTACATGACTCGATAATCTGGAGAATGATGTTCAAACATAGTATTTCTTCAGGAACTTGCCCTTGACGGGCAACATGAGTAAATCTCCGTTCGACTTAGCAAGGCGGTAGGCGCCGTTGGAGAACACGGTCTCGATGACAAATGGACCTTCCCATTTTGGCTGGAACTTACCGGTGGTCTTGTGAGTCATGACCATCGGTCTCCGGACTGCCAGAACAAGATCACCCACTTGGAATGTTCTGATTTTAACTTTTTTGTTGAAGGCTCCTGAGATGCGTGCTTGGTATAGCTCGATCCTTTGCTGAGCTAGGAGGCGCTTTTCATCTAAAGCCTCCAACTCTTGTAGTCGTCGTCGGTAGTTATCATCCGTTGTCAATTGATAAGTGAGGGCAACGCGGAGTGAGGGGATCTGAGTCTCCAAAGGGAGGACTGCCTCGCTCCCGTACACCAGAGAGAATGGTGTATTCCCGGTGGCTGTTCGAACCGTGGTGCGATAAGCCCATAAGTACTCGCCGAGCTTCTCGTTCCAGTCGCGTTTGTTGGAGGAGACGAACTTCTTGAGGAGTTTGATGATTGTTTTGTTGAATGCCTCTGCCAACCCGTTTGCTGCCGGGTTGTATGGTGTCGAAGCGACATTCTGAATGCGGTGCTTATCGCAGAATCGGTAGAATGCATGGCTTATAAACTGTGGACCATTATCATGGATGATTCTTCGTGGTAGTCCGAAGCGGTAGATAACGTGATGCTTAAGGAAGCTGATCACGTTTGAAGTTTTAACTTCTGCGAGTGGGACAGCCTCCGCCCATTTGGAGAAATAATCAGTGATCGCAAGTATGAAGCGGTATCCTCGGGAGGAAGGTGGGGTGATTGGACCAATGATATCCATTCCCTATGCTTCGAATGGCCAGGATGCCACCGTTGGATGCAGAAACTCAGATGGTTGATGAATGAAATCCGCGTGGACTTGGCAGACCTTATATTTTCTGGCATAATCTATCACATCTGCCACCATTGTGGGCCAGTAGTAGCCCATCCGGCGAAGGCGGTCCTGTAGCTTAGGGCCGGGTTGATGGGCCCCACAGACACCGTCGTGAGCTTCTCGTACAGCTTCTGTAGCTTCCGCGTTCGACAAGCACCGGAGCAATAATCCGTCGTAGGAGCGGCGATACAACATTTTCGTCTCTGTATCGTAGAAGAATCTGAGAGAGCGCCGTCTGATAGAGGTAGCTTCCTTTGGATTCTCTGGGAGGATGTCGTATACGACGAAGTCGATGAACGGCAGTCTCCAGTCCGGTGTGTCGTCGACCGTCTGGGTGGAATAACTTGCCATGGCTTGAACGTTGTTCTTGGGACAGACCAGTTCATGGCCTATTACGTCAACCGAATGATGAGCTTGGTTCGGCACTGCTAAGGAAGCGGCAAGGCCTGCTAGGGCATCGGCTTTGATATTTTGGAGTCTGGGGACGTGTTCGATGAAGAATCCCTCGAATGATGAGAAAATGTTGATCGCAATTTGATAGTAGGGGATCATGTCTTCATGGCGAACCTCGTACGATCCCCTGATCTGATTGACGATTAGTTGGGAGTCGCCGTATGCTTCAAGGTATTCTACCCCCAGCTCTTTTGCAAGTTGGAGGCCAATGACCAGAGCGTTATATTCGACCACATTGTTGGAGCAGGGTTCCGTGAGGGAGTAGGCGCGATTGATCACCAGCCCAGTAGGAGAAATTAATACCACTCCGACCCCGACGACGATGTTTCCCTTGGGTCCGGTCCTTGAGGCGCCATCGAAGAACATTCGCCATATGTTATCGTGGATGGCTGTATTCGAATCGGCGACCTCGTCTGGGATCTCTTCATAGATTCTGGATGACTCCGATCCTGGGTGGGCTGCCAAAAAGTCTGCTAGGGCTTGACCCTTAACAGCCTTTTGCGGGACGAAAATCATATGATAGGGGGACAGCAATATTGTCCATGTGGCGAGTCGAGAGCTGAGGGCCCCTGGTTTAGTCATGAGGACTCTGAGGAGGTTGACTCGCGAGATCACATGTATGGTTTGTCCTGTGACATAGTGTCGCGTCTTTTGAATAGCGAATACCAGGGCGAGACACTCCTTCTCTACGGCGGTGTATCGATGTTCTGGCCCGATCATCATTCGGCTGAGATAATATATGGCCTGCTCGTGGCCTGCATCGTTATTTTGTGCTAGCAGGGCACCAAGGGTGTGTTCCATCGCTCGTACGTAGAGCAGGAATGGTTTTCCGGGGACCGGGGCCACCAGGACTGGGGGATTCGACAAATATTCTTTGATGTCGTCGAAAGCACGCTGGCATTCTTTGATGACCATATATATATATATATATATATATATATATATATATATATATTTCCAATGCAATTGTTCGGGATGTATTGATACATCCCATGTATTATAGAAGGACCATATATATATATATATATATATATATATATATATATATATATATATATATATATATATATATATATATATATATATATATATGTATATTGTTATTGTGGTTCCAAAATATATATATGGTATTGTTGCTCTTGTTAATTCAAAAACCAAATTCTTCATAAATGTTTAGTCCCACATCGACTATGACATAGACTTTAATAGAGCATATAATACTTCGCTCTTGTTTGCTTTATTAATGTATCGTGGAGGTAGCCCGTGGGGCCCACGCGCGCGTCGACGCCGTCGTCCTGTCCGATTCGGTGCGTGTAACGGGTGTGAGTACGTGCCCACATGTGCGAGCTTCGAATGCCGATTCGATTCCTTCTTCGGGTATTGGGTTAATACCCTATAATTTTTGCTATCCATTTACCACTTCAATTCCTACTTAAATTTTTTGAACATTGGACATCATTAATTTTGTCCCAATACATTGAACAACATCTTTTTAAAAATTTCCTCAAACTCCAGATTTGGAGTGTGTCATAGCTACGCTACATTAATTTCTGGACCCACCAAATTAATCGTTCTTACCGAAGAGGGAAGATAATAAAGAGAAAAAATTCTACCAAACATGGAAAGAAAGTAAAGAGAAAAAAGGAAGGATATTAATTTGAAATATTTATTTAGAGTGTACCATTGTATGTCAATATCAAAGAAATACCCCAGAAATAATAATTTATAATTTTTTTAATAATTTAGAATGTAGGTTTGGAGTGCATCCCAGTTGATGCTCTTATTATTCACTAGATCAATGACAATCTTGCAATTAATAGCATTTGCGAGGATATATCTGTCCATTCCAACAGATTGTGACTATTCCTACCCACATTGTTACCGTATCCTTATCCTGCCGCTTTCCGCGTCAGAGTTAAGCTTTGGAAAACAAAGAAACAGAGAGATTCCCCAAACTTCGCTAAATAACAAAACCAACTCTCAAAATTCGTAACAAAATCGAAGAATTTGTCAAAAAATTCCCTCGATCGAGAGCTCGACCAGGTGAAAAATCTGCGAAAAATCCAATCTTTACGTAGAATTTGTACGATCATGCTCGATCTCCCGTCTCTTTTTTTTGGGTGTAATTGTTCCTTCTTTTGTTGTTTCGGCTGAAATTGGTTTTTGATTTTGTTGTTAATTCGATACGACGACGAAAGCTCTGATCTTGTTGCAGAAAATACTTCGAAATTGGAACGAATTGTAATTGGAGTGATGAACCCTAATTTAAAAGAGTGAAGATTTGGTACTCTACTTTTGTAATCAGAACTTATATATAGTTAGATTCGGTATTGGCATTAGACTGAGTGAAGAGTGAGGTTGGAAGTTGAAAGTTGTAAAGCTAGTTCTGGCTAGCCAATTGCGTTCCATTTGAACTCCACTGGACGCCAAAAACTCAATGCACTAGTCGTACACGCCCGTTCTAGGGCTCAAGCGCTTGCGGCGCTTGCCCAACGACCGTTCCGGAGGTGGGCGTTTGGGCATTTCCGGAAAGCTCGCTGGACCAGCGTTCCGGTAACGGCTGTTGTAGTACCCTGAATGGGCGGGCACGTTCGACATGGACGGAACATAGGGCTGGCAAAACAGCTAATTCGGTTGCGTTTAGGCTCCAAAGAGGGAAGAATCGAAGAAAAGGCGAAAAGCTAGATACTTAGTTACTAAGGTCGTGTTCTGGAATAAAGTTTTAGGGGTTCCGATATTACAGAAAAGAGGGATGGATTAGAAAGAAAGAAAAAAGTTTAGATGTTTATCATGCTTGTTATAGACATCGACGTGTGTGTATGTAATGTGTATCAAAATGCTGGTGAATCCTGTACGATGGAGTATTTTTTTTGGTACTTACTTACCTAAGCAACTCTAAGGCGAATTTGTAGACAAACTATTCTTACTAATATCTTTAGATTGTCAGCGAAATGCAAATTTCCTTTCATATGTCATATATAGTGGACACTTTTGTTCTTCTTCTTTGTCATATTTATATCTTAATTCTTAATATCTTGCATGGCCAACATGTTTCTTAGTTTTATGGAGATCCTCTATTGCTTCTGTATTTGCTTATCGGATTAATGGATGCCTCTGTATAAATAGTTTTAGCTTGTCAGATTTATACGTCATTTAAAAAAATGAGATGTATGCACTTACTTTAACCTAATCCAGTGAAACATTGTTGGATATGACAGGGGCATAAATAATATTGTTAGGACCTGTTCAAGAACCAAAAGGTTGACGTGGGTGAAATGGCAGATGATTATGAAATGGGTGCTGTTGAAGATGATATAGATGAAGATTTTCTTGAAACAGGGATCGGGCAATCAGAATCTGATGATGAAGACTTTGGCGTATCTGTATGCGCACTTTTTGTTTCCCCTTTTCTCTCTTTTCCATGTGATTGTCCCAACTTCGTTTTTTTACCCTTTGAATTTACATTTTTTATTTTTATGCACGATATTCTGCACAGAATTTTGTTACCTTCCTTGATGAAGTAATTCACACCTGGAACTCAGCTCCCTTATTCCATGCAGAACCGCAATGTGTCAGATACTTCATCTGCACAAGCAAGGAGAGGAAAGGATATCCAAGGAATACCTTGGGACAGGCTAAACATCACACGGCGAAACTACAGAAAAACTAGACTCGTACAGTATAAGAACTATGAGAACATCCCCAACTCTGGAGAAGAATCAGAAAAGGCATGAGCTTTTACAAGTTTGGACCAGTTAGATGACCTTTGATTGCATTTCTTGTGTTAACTTGCATATGTTTGTTTATAGGAATGCCAAACAACTGAGCAAGGGGGAAAATATTATGAATTTCAGCGAAACACAAGATCAGTGAAATCAACTATTCTTCATTTTCAGGTTAGCTAAAAGGCTTCTTCTTAGATCTGAGGTTTTGGACTTGTGGCATTGAAATAGTTGTCTTGACTCCATGAAAGTGGATTCCTTTTCTGCATTTATGTTTATAGAGAGAAATATGAGATGTTTAGATGGTCGATGCCGACGACTGTCTTTGATTGTTATGGCTCATCTTGTTCAAGTAAGACCAACTTAAGAAAGAATCTAATCAAGTAGTAAAAAGACTTTCTGACATCATGCACTTCATGTTATCTCTAGCTCGCAGTTTAATTTACATGGATTAGGGTAATTGAAGCATGTGAATCAATAGAATGTGGAAATAGCTAGTACACACATGAAATTGACCTTTTTGTTATTTTACCTTCCATATTTCTTCATCTGCATCTCCAGGGGGGGGGGGGGGGGGGGGGGGGGGGGGGGAGAGGAGGGCCTAAGAAGCACAGACACTCCAAAATTCATGTCGTGCCCTTACAGGTGTTAGTGTCGGGCACACGTATTGGACATGCCACAGACACCACAAATACACTAGGGCATGCCAAAATATGTGCTGAATCCGTATCACCAATGTCTGAAAGCCATGCTGCCAGTTCATATGTAAGTGTTAATGTGTTATGGTCCATGTCTATATATGTGCCAAGAGGTTATTGTACATGGTCTTTTAGGCTTGGATAGCTCCATTGCATCACCTGTAAGGGCTTTTATGCGGAAAAACCTGACACCTCTAATTTATGGCCTGAACATATCGAGATTTTTTTCTTGGGCTCACAATAATCAATCCTAGCTCAAGCTCAAAATATCGAGCCAAGCTCGAGCTTGTAATTTGAGCATTACAGTTGTATTCAAGATTGAACTCGACTAGGTCGCAAGTAGCTCAGCTCAACTAGGAAATAAAGTCCATTAAGCCGTGGGTTGGGTTTATCTTGTATCAATGTGAAATATTCATGAGGCTGAGATTAGAGCTTGTTCGAGAGCTCACAACCGAGCTTTCTATGCTCAAGCTAGGCTCCTTGAGAACATCTATTTCACTTCCATGTTCAAGCTTGGCTCGCTACTGAAATCGAGTTGAGCTTACTAGCTGCTCCGTTCATTTGCAACCCAGCCCTTTTTAGACTTGTGAGCAAGCATTGTAGAACTTCAGCCAAGTCGAGCATCCATCAAGGTAAGTCAAGGTCGAGTAAACACTTAAAGTAACAACAATCCTGTAGGTCTCTTTTGTTTTTATTTCCTAAATATTTTGGCCACCTGCTGACAAAATCTGGCTTCGCTACTGTGCATCTCCCCTCTTTCTGACCATCTTATCACTGAGCCATGTGTTATCAATGTCAGTTGTTGTAATGAGATCACCATCAACTTGCTTCTGACGGCTGTACATGCAGCCGTATATTGATATTGCATTGTCGTACTATTCTTCATTGCTGCCATTGTTGGGAACGTGATGTGACCCAAACCAGAATTGGCCCATGAGGTGTGATATTGGACTGGACCCATGTCTTAAACGGGAATTACCATGTACGGCATGAACCAATCCCAATTATCTACACCTAATGATCCCACTTTCTACTTGATGTGTGACTAAATTATTAACTCCATTGTCACCACCTCTGAACGCTCAACCGGAAACGAGATACAATCCAACAATCATCACCTTAGCTCGTTTCCGCTAGCCAAGCAACAAAACACCCCGGCTACCTTTGTTTGTTCCCGCCACCTGAGCATCCAGGAGATTCAACATATTGTCATCTCGATCAGTTCGACACAGAATCAAACTGACATATTCATCCACACCACCATTGTGTGCCTTGCTCTATCTTGGGCATGTTGAACCCATCTTTGAAGCTAATCCATATACTTGCCTCCAATATTAGGTCTGATCTGTCTTCCTGCTAATGTCTGACACCCAGACCACCTTATGGTTATGGAGGATACTCCTAACTCCACCTTGAGAAGAGGGCTCGTATAATCCGATTATACGCATGAACGTTCAGCACAATATGTCTCGAACCAATTAGAGCCGTCCAAGCCAACCCCGTCCCATAACCATGGGCTATGATACAACTTGTTGGGAATGCAGTGTGACCCGAACAGGAGTTGGCCCATGAGGTGTGATATTGTACTGGACTCATATGCCTTAAAAGGTAATTCTCACGTAAGGCCTGAAGCAATTCCAATTATCTACACCTAATGATCCCACTTTCTACCCGATGTGGGACTAAATTATCAACTGCATTGTCACCACCTTTGGGCGCTCAACCGGAAACGAGATACAATCCAACAACCATTGTCAGGACATGCAATGAGGAGCGTCTCCTCATCTAATAGGAGGCTAAATTTGGAGGTTATGGATTCGGAAGATTGTTAGTTTTCGCACACATAATGAGAGTGTAGTTCCTTTTGGTTCTTGGCTTCATCTGTCGTAATTTTAGATCATGTAATCTTACCTATCCGTCTAGACCATTTTCTGGTATAGCTGGATAAGAGGAACTTTGCAGGTTGTTTAGTTGCATGAACTTAAAATGCATGATCAAATACGTAGTATACGTATACTTTATTGACTTATTGCCTATGTTTCATGGATACTTCAACAGAGGTGTCCTACCTGTATCCATTAGTATCGGATATTGGATTTGCATACTTGGGATACTTCACATATGCATATTGGATACATTTCATAAAGTATCGTAGTTCTTAAAACAATACTTACTATATCTTTGGAGAATTAGAAAATAATAATGTTAATGCAAAGGTGAAACAAGGACTGTAGTGTACAAAGTTTTCTTGACCTGCCTAGAGACTTCTCTCCTCTTAGGGGGGTACTAAAGTGGAATTTCACTCTGATACGGGTATCCAATCCTTCCGCTGAGATGTCCAACAGATTCCAGGGCCTTACTTTTTAATTTTAAAAAATATCCCTTTTCCTCTCGTATGGGCCGTGCTAATCAGCTCGTTGCATCCTCTCTTTGTATTTATAGGGTTACATAATTAGATTTATATTTTTAAACCTCTTATTTATCAACCAAGCTTAATATGTTATTTATATGTTTACTTATTGTCATGGGCTATGTAAAGTAGAACAATCGATTGATTACTTAGAGGGATTACGTATGTATAGGAGGAGGCTAGACCTCCTCCTTATTCTCTATCCGATGTGGGACTAAAACCTAAAATATATAACTCAATAACCATCACCCTCTCTCAAGCTGGAGCATAGATGTCAATCATGTCCAGTTTGTTACAAAGAAACTTGTAAAGTAGAATAATTGATTGATTACTTAGAGAGAGGATTACATATATATAGGAGGAGGCTAGACCTCCTCTTTATTCTCTATCCGATGTGGGACTAAAACCCACAATATATAACTCAATAACCAACATGCTCATAGCATTGCCCTACTGTATCCTTGGTTTTCAAATATCTCATGTTGATGTACCTTTACTGTATCATATAGTGTCGCCGGATCTGTATCCGTATAACCTAAGGTGTTGCCTGCTACCACTATATTTTAGATGGAAAAAAGGATATCAGTCCAATTTGATTTTCCAGCAGAGGGCAATAGTCTGTTTGAAATTAATTTAATGTAGTGAATTATGCTTTGGACACTTGGGGGCTCTATACAAGAAACATAACTTTTGAACTTTTCTTTCCCCCCTCATTTGATGGCTGAATGATACTTTTTGAAAAGTTTAATTGAAGGATATGGCATTAGTCATAGCATGACCTAGTAACAGTATTGTTATTCCGTATGAGCTATGAACTCTATATCGAATACTGAGATTGATTATTTGAATATGAATTCGAAAACACTGGTATATTTGACTTCCATATTTATGTGCATATTCACTTTTTTTATTCAAATATGCCTTTTCCCTTCGAGTCTATTTGGTTTCAGGTAGTCATATAGGGAGTAGTATCTTTATATTTTTTGACTGCGTCTCTAGAGAACTTGGGATTTGTTACTAAATATGCAACTAACTGGCTATTACATCGATTCTTTATAGCTGAGGAATTTGGTCTGGGCTACATCAAAGCATGACGTTTATGTCATGTCACACTTTTCTTTATTGCATTGGTCAGCATTAACTCGTGAAAAGTGTGAAATCATGAACATGGAAGGACACATAGCACCATGCGAGGTATATGCTATTTCCTTACCTTTTGTGGCATTTTCTGGTTGCTTAATTTGTGCTTTGTTATTACTGAATTAGGCCTAACAAACATTTGCTTCTCTCTTACAGAAACACCCAGGGAGTTTATCAGAAGGCTTTTCTCGGACTCAAGTTAGTACATTGGCAGTAAAGGATAACTTACTCATCGCTGGTGGATTTCAAGGAGAACTTATTTGTAAAGTAATTATTCTCATTAATCTTTCATATTTCTGTTCAAGATTTTCGAATTTTGCTAATTATTTGCAGCAATGGAAACAAATTATTTGTGCATGAAGTATAGTCCTGCCATCTTGTGGTCTTTTATTTTCATTGATTTACTTGGATGTATAATTTATCGTGTGGCACGCAGAACAAGCTTGCTCATTCATATCTTGGAACTTCTGGAAATGAATAAATAATGTCAGTTTGAAAACATAAGCTCTATCTGCTTCGCAAATGTAATGTTTAATAGCATTTGATGCCTTGAGACCTATACAGGAATATTGTTAATGTTTCAATGTGCAATTTAATTGAATTACCGATGATAATAGTTTGTATGGCTTTTGTTGCCCTGACATGCTATACAGGGATATTATTTAGTGCTAATTAAACTGCAAAATACTTTCCACAAACGCTCAGCCTGGTAAGAAGCCTATGCAAGCATCCACTGACAAGTGGACCAGGGCAAAGAGCCTTGCCCACGTTTATGACACCTGGTCCACTTGTCAGTGAACGTCTGTGGCAACACCATAGATCTGGGCATTTCTGGAATGTAGTTCTCTTAATTTTAAGCTATTTGGCTTGTGATATACCCCTTGAGATTGAAGGAGGATGGTAGAGACTGAAGGGAACACATGTAGCGAAAAACTCGTAAATTATATATTTCAGTATTGCTTGCATCACCTATGAACTATACAGACTATTATGTATAGTCTGTATGTTTACTATATTCAAGGCCCCAATTTGATTAAATGACTGGTAGAGCTTTTTGCCAGCCACTTTTCTTTATGGTCGGATGGACGGATTGTTGTCTTATAACATTCATGGGTGTCCATATCTTTTAACCTTCCTCAGCAACTTCTTTCTGTTCATGTAGTATGGCATTCTACATCTTCCGCAAGATATCACACATTTATTCTTTAGATATCAACGTGTTAAAATGCTGTACTACTTTATAAATAATTGGTAGAAACATCAAGCACATGAGAATGAGAGGATCCCCATGCCTCCATGCCGTCATTCTGTTCTTTATTTATCTTAAATTTTTGGGAATGCTCATCTTCCATTCTGCTTTTTAATGGCCATCTCCCACTTTAGAAAAGCCAGATCCCTTCTCACACTTTCAATCCAAGCTCCATAGGAAGTGTTGACAAAGCTTTTATGACTGACTGTCGACCTGAGAAAAGCCAAATTCCTAGCCAAGGTTGATATGATGAGGATGAGCATAAACTAGACATCCAGTTGGCGGGTAAGAGAGCTACATTTTGGTTATGCAATTTAGGCTTATGCAACAAAGGAGCATCATCCAACTTACTCTAGACTATAAGGAGGCTAGATGAAGAGGTAAGAGATACAATTTGCTATAGGAAACTGCAGTATTCACCATGACATAGTGAAATATATGTACATCGTTCGATTTCAGCTGTTCCATTGCTTAATTTTTGTTCTCTTGCTCAGTGGTTATACTAGCAAATAGTGTTGAAAAAAACAGGATCTTTTCCGTCTTCGTGATGATGTGAGAATAAAATAAAAGTGGAAGAGAAGAGAAAAAGAAAGATATTGCACATGCAAGATTTATCGAGGTTCGGCCCAATTTGAGCCTATGTCCTCCAGCCCTTCTTCACCGTTTTCACTATAATGAAATGAAAGATTACAAAGGGCCATCTCTCAAGCTGGTACAACTTAGCTTGAGGACTCACTCTCTCTCTCTCTCTCTCTCTCTCTCACAACTCACTTGAGGTGGATTACAACGATGTTGGTGAGAGGATTACAAAGAACCTTGTTGTTGTGTGTTCTTGTTGTCTTAACTTTCATCATCAGGAGGATATGCCTATTGGGTACACCACTTTCTATGCATGGAGAAGTACAAAGGTCTGCACTTCCATCTCCCAAGGTCAGCCCTTCCATCTCCCAAAGCATGGAGAAAGGCAAAACATCAGTGTTGCATACATGCAGAATGCATACAGAATGTGAACATGTAGGCCACTTCAGATAGCCATAGCTTCTCCAATACACCTTCAAATGCACTGATTCAAAGCCTGGATTATAGATAGAACTTTTCTCTACAACTTTCATATTGAAGATCGAGCCAAATAATGATTGCAACAGTTCCAAACAGCCTCCCAAACTGAATACTGTCACAAAAAACTGCATCCAGAAAAATGGACGAGTACATGGCCGAACCCAACCATGGGTGACCGACATGGATCAAATCCATATTAATTCATCATGGGGATGGAACCCGTTCCCATCAAATAGTAGCAATGGTTTCAGTATGGAACTCCTTCCTGGAGATGGTGATTAATTACATTAATTTGTTAATGTATATCTTAACTTTTTTAAATGGTTTTTTCCTGCTGATACAGTTGCTTCATTGACTTCGAATGGTGAAATTCTCCGCGACTTGATAAATTCTTGCATCAGTTGATGCACCTGCCTTTGGCAGGTTGCCTTCACAGTTTATCACATTGTTCATGATGGATTAATATGTTTTTTTTTTGGCAATCTTTTTTATGACATGCAGTATCTAGATCGGGAGGGAATAAGCTATTGTTGTCGTATGACATTTGATGACAATGCAATCACAAACGCCGTGGAGATTTATGACAGCTCTCGGTACTTGATTTTGTCTCTTCTTGTATTTGGCTGTATCTACTTACTGCATTTGCAGCTAATGCACCTTGTAATTAATCAGTGGGGCCGTGCACTTCTTGGCTTCAAATAATGATTGTGGAATTCGAGACTTTGACATGGAGAAGTTTCAACTTACCAAACATTTCCGGTTTAATTGGCCAGTAAATGTAAGCTTTCTTTCATGGCATGTTATTTTGGATATTTTGTTAGGCATGTTAATTATGGTGTGACATACCTCACATAGCTAGATTTATGCGACAACTGAGGACATCTGATTTCTGTCTTAAGTGAAGAAGGTTAATTGTGGCAATGGCCAGATTGGAGTAAAAGCAACAAAGAACTGAAACGGATAAAGTGAACTGAGAAATTGTAGCGAACCTTACCTTAATTTGGTTGCTGGTGGTAGTCCCGCGTCTTGCTGACAAATAGACACCTGGGTACTTGAGTCTGCGCTCGAGTTTCTTTTTCCTTTGGAAACAGTTATGACTGTATATTGCCCCCTTTGTATCTCAAGCTTCCATAAATTCATCTTTCAACAAGGGTATTGCTAGAATTTGCACTTTTTATGGAGTTGAATGTTTTGAGAGGCAACATACAAGGAGTAGAAGACCTCTTATTTCATATTCAGCATATTTTATGGGACTATTTATCTCAATTTTTTTTAACAAACTGAATAAACCTGAGAAGCATATGGGTTCACATGCTACAAAAGCATTCTCTTAGATGCTATATAGAAAAAAAAATACAAGTCCAGTGCCCCTATTCTCAACTGTTATTTTATGTGTAGCATACGTCGGTTAGTCCTGACGGAAAGCTTCTTGCCATAGTGGGGGACAACCCTGATGGGCTACTGGTGGACGCTCATACCGGAAAGGTAAAAATTGGAGTCTGTATTTAGTCAAATTTTTCTTTGTAGTGATGATGAGATCAAGAACTGAGAACAAAGGTTGCCAAAGAAAATCAATAGTTTCTAACATTTTGTGTTTTCTATCAGACTGTTCAGGTCTTGCATGGTCACAAGGACCATTCATTTGCATCAGCTTGGCATCCTGATGGTAGCACATTTGCCACTGGCAACCAGGACAAGACCTGCCGGCTTTGGGATACCCGTAACCTTTCTAAGTCGCTTGCGGTCTTCAGAGGCAACATAGGAGCAATCAGGTCAATCCGCTTCACTTCGGATGGTCAGTTCATGGCAATGGCGGAACCTGCTGACTTTGTTCACATATTTGATGTTGGAGGTGGATATAAGAAGCGGCAGGAGCTTGATTTCTTTGGCGAGATCTCCGGCATGTCTTTCAGCCCCGACACTGAGGCCCTTTATGTTGGTATATGGGATCGCACCTATGGTAGCCTCCTCCAGTACAACCGATGTCGGAACTATTTGTACCTAGACTCACTGCTTTAGTGTAGAAACGGTTGCTCTCACGCCGTTAGGGCTGAGAGAACTGGAAATGTTTTTCTCCAGTTAATAAAGGGCAACCTTTTTATGTGAGTAGAGAAATGTACAGTTGATTGCCTAGGCAGTGTACCCCTGCGTTCCGGAGTTGAAAGTTATTCAGATGGTAGCGCTCGCCTTGCCTTGAACTTTTTTCACCCTTCTTGTTCTGTAACTTCTGCTTGTAGTGAAGATTTATTAGTTCATGTCAACCAAGGGATGGGGACATTTGAGAACTGCAGTTGCATTTCTCAATTTGGAGCCCGAACAAAATCAATAGTAGAGATGAGCATATAACGGTTGGAAACTGGAAACCGAATTGACCCGAAACATGACAATCGGTTCGGTTATAGGTTTTTGGTTTGGAGAATTGAAATTTTGAAATATCGGTTCGGTTCTTGGTCCGAGTAACCAAACCGAAAACCGATTCAAATTCAATAATTTACGAAACTATTCTCAATTTATATGTACTAATATTTTTACTAACCCTATCTAACCGACTGTCTCCTTCCATTCTCTGTTGGCACTTGTGACTGCTTCTTTGAGCGCTCTCTTTCTACCTTTAATCTATATATACTAATATTTTTCACTCCTTGTAATTGTAATAATTTATAAATGCAACAATGCCAGATTTTTTTGTTGGAAGATTTGTTATTTAGATTAGCTCATTTGTTAAAATGTGAAGGTTCGACCCATTGGTCTATGAAACTAAACCGACCGAAAATCGAACCGAATTAATTCGGTTCGGTTTGTTTGGTTTTTATTAAAATGGTATGGTTTTCGGTTTTGAGAAATATGATTACGGTTATTTCGATTTTTATGTATTCGGTTTCAATCGAACCGTTGCTCACCCCTAATCAATCGCCTTTTGGCTTAGTGAGAGTTGTGTCTGAGAAAGTTGTTGCACTCATTGTTTTTTCACTGTGAAATGGAAAATTTTGAAAATAAAAATAAAAGATAGGGCTAATTAGTGTTTGGACCCTGGATTTTATATCAGATTAGTGTTTAGGCTTTGACTTGTCTAAATGGAAAGTTTGGACCCTGGATTTATTTTCTTTCTTTCTTTCTTTCTTTCTTCCGATCATGCCCTTTGAGGATGGCATCAGCTAGAGACTATAGTTTTTTTTTTTTTAAATTAGAGGAGCGCCAAAGGAGTTGGCGTGCAGCTCCTAGGTGCCAAAGGAATTGGCACCCCACCAATCCCTCTGAGCGCCATCTCCTTTGGCTCATAGCCCTATATGCCAACTACTCCAATGACGTCTTTTCCCCTTTTTTGCAAATTCTTCAAACTTTCTTTTCTTCTCTGCAAATTTTCTATACTTCTTCCCACTGTACAAAATTTTTTGTTTATGGGATAATCACGATGCTTGTTCTTTTACTTTTTTTTTTCTTTCTTTCTGCTAATCCTACTATGTTCAGTAAATACTTTATAGAAAAAAAATGTATACTAGGTTTGACTGCTTAGTGATTTTAATGAAGTTCTATTGTTGCTTTCTTGAATTACATATAGGAAATGACTTCTAATAATTTGAATTGTCATGACCTTAACGTTATAGGGTTTATGGATGTACATGTTGCTCAATTCCAGGTAAGTCTCAGATTTTGGTAATAGTAGCTTAATATTGAATATGGAATAATCTAGATGTGTTGGGAGTTCAGTAGTGTGGAAGAGGGATTTAAGAATCTAAGTGTGCTGATAGCAACTAGTCATCCTAGAAAAACAAGCTCGATATGTAGAATGTTCAAATATTAGTTTATTCTTTTTCGCCACTTTAAAATGATTATCATGCCTGTGTCGGATACGTACTAGACACTAGACACACTCCGAAATACAATAGGACATGCTAGAATGGTGGTACCATATCTGTGTCACGTGTCAACTTTGTGTCATATTGTATTTGTATCCATGCAACATAGCTACACTTGGCTTCTAAAGGAATTTATTTATATCTTATTTTCAAAAAAGATATATTATAAAACATAAAAAAAGAAGATAGAAGGGCAAGATTATGAAAGGCATAGAAGCTATTTTACAAGTAGAAGAAAATAAATACTACTACAACAATTGTTGATGCCATCCTCAAGCTTCTAAAGATACCATAAACACTAATCTGGGAAGGGCATAATCAGAAGAAAGAAAAAATAATAATAAATTCAGGGTCCAAACTTTCCAATTGGACAAGTCAAGACCTAAACACTAATCTGATATAAAATCCAGGGTCCAAACGCTAATTAGCCCTAAAAGATATTATAATATTAGTAAGTGATGATGAATTGGTAACATGAAATAATAATCAAGTTTTTTTAATTAATAATATCAATTAAATATCTTAATTGTTTTCTATTAATAATTAATTATCTAATAACATATTATTACTTATCTTACTTGTCTAATTGTGAGTTTGAAAAAAAGTTGTTGCCACATAGTAATTAGAGAGTGCTTCTCCAATGCAAATGTCAAATAAATTATGAATGTGACATGATATGACATGGCAAAGACATTGTGAAGTTGGTTGTCTAATTCTATACAATGCACTTGACAATGATTTTATCTCCACATCATCAATTATGAATAAAAAATATTTATAAAAAAGAAAGAAGAGGAGAAGTTGCATTGAAAGATGCAAAAGCCAAAAGGTACATTTTATTGTCTTTTCAATACTTTTGTATTGGAGAAAATTACCACATTGTCTTTTGTAAATATAATCTTGCCACATATGAAAGACATTGTCTTGCGTCTCATGCCACATAAGAATCACAACACATAACAAGACAATATGGTTAAAGATGCTCTTATAATAGTAAATCACTATTAGTTGCTTATAAAATTTTAACTGTTTTATTTTGTGAATACTTATTAATATTAAGTATTTATTCATTATTTTATAATGAAATATCAATTAATCATCTTGATTACTTCCAAATTAATTAACCACTACCAATTACTTAATATTAAGTGTATTACTAAATAGTTTTAATATAAGCTAGTACTAATTACAAATACTTTTCACTAATTAGTTAAATAAAACTATTGCTATCAGTTCTTAATTACTTTCTCTTTGCTATTAATTTCTAGTTATCATAAATTAATTAATTATTTAATACTATTCAGAAATATTAAAAAAAATCTACATCATAGATCTACCCAAATTCAATGGGTTTGAGAATTGAGTTTCCATCCAAGCAAACATTGGAAGTCCATTTCATATTGCAAATAAATTATAATTTTCATCCTTTTACCACCCCTTCCAATGTACTTTTGGCAATCCAACTCCAAACAACTCAAATTGTGCAAAATAAACACGTTAGGGGCTTATAGTATACATTAGGAAAAGAGGGTGGAATATCCAAAATATACGGGTTGGGGAAGAAATCAAAAGTGCAACATGCAAAAAAGTTATATTTTAAAGGTTTCTAGTGTAAATTGTGGAAAAAACTAAAAAAAATGAACCTGACGTGAATCGAACACGCAACCTTCTGATCTGGAGTCAGACGCGCTACCATTGCGCCACAGATCCTATTGACAGCTAAAATTACACATATTATATGTAGAAGACTGATATATGTAAAAGAAAGCAAGTTGCAGGAAAATTATATTTTGGGGGTCAATGTAAATTTGGAAAAAAAAAAAAAAAAAAATCTTGAACCTGACGTGAATCGAACACGCAACCTTCTGATCTGGAGTCAGACGCGCTACCATTGCGCCACAGATCCAATTGACAGCAGTAACAACACCGATTTATATGGAGGAAAACATATTTGTTGAATAAAATTTGTATAAATTTGTTGCCACTGTTCTCTTATTAGAACACAATCCGACAGCTCTATCCAAAATTTATCAACTACTCATCCTCGTGTATCTCTAGACTAGCCCTTGGGTCATGTTTGTTTGCAAGGAAGTGAATCAAAAGTGGTGAAACTCACTTTTTTTTGTTACATTTCCACAACTTGTGTTGATTTGTCACAAGCAAGTGGGATTTTGGGTTCTGTTATCGATACTCCTAAAATATCGTCTTACATTCCTCTTTAATTTTTTATCATTTAAATTTTAAATCTACTCTCACATTAAATCTAACATTAATTTGTGCATGCTTGGAGGAATGACTGCATGATGACATTTTAGGAGTGATCATGATAGGTTGGGTGAGTTGACACTTATCAACTGGGCTTCCCTCTTTCCATGCTCTCTATATAAACCCATTTCTTTCTTTCTTTCTTTTCTCTTTTCCTTCTCTATTTTCTCTTCACAATTTCTTCTCATTTTCCATACTTGGGCTGACCTAGGGAGCTTGATCTAAAGATGTTGTGTGTGATTTTTGAATCCTCCTTGGTGGTGGAGTAGAAGACTATGCTTGGAAGCATGACCTAGGCAAGTACACCTTGACATTCATGACTGAAATTATGTTTTCTCTTGCAATTTATTTTTCTATGTATTGTGTGCTTAGTTTTATCCAAAATTTGTTTATTGGATTTTTTTAATCATGATTAATGAAAATGTAAAGGATTTCGAATTTAGTTTGATTTAGGTTTTGGTTTCCTAGGTTAGATTGTGATACTCAGGTGTAAAGTAGGTATCGGTTGTGATACATAGGTCTTCCTCATCGAACCTAGTGTTAAATGCTATAGGAGACCCACCCCCTAGCATTAGAACATGTTAGAATTGCAATGGGTGGAATGAGGATATGATTTCGGCCCCAAAAAACCTATTCTCGTGTTGTATCAGCACATAGACTATGCCAACGACATATCGTTGGTATATTGTTATCGGTACCAGTATACCATCGTGTGAATTTTTGTGATCATTGTGCTGCAATCTTGAAATAGTAATTTATCAACAATATTGCTAGTATACCGCTACAGTTATACCGTCTGTATACCGCTACCGGTAGTCCGCGGTATACTGCTATGATACCCAATATGTTGATTTTATGATTTTTTTCGATTCGTTTTCATGCCGAACCGTATGCAAATGGCACTGAAAATTGGCACATAATATCAGGACTCGTATGAGAGGGTGTGGATAAATTTTAAGAGAATCTAACGGTCGAATCTCCTGTATCGCATTGTTTCGATACTGAGGGTAATACGAAAAACATTCCGATATGGATCTCCTATTTGATTTCTCATTAAATTTCTTGTATACTTATTATTCAATAATGATAAGTGTAAGGATTGGCCGCGATAATACCCGTGCCCCGTGCATGGGGCTATCCCTATTGTATATTGTATATCTTCATATGTCAGACCACCATATCACTTTCCGTACTTTCACGAACTATCCAAATATGTAGGTATCCTCTCGTTATGTCGCTAATGCATGGAGTTTTCCTAATTAAGGTAACGTACTGGTCACTTATGGTAGTGCATCGATATCATGTCTAGCGACGTTCAGCATATACCATACTGTATCGTACTATACTGTATTGTATTATTGTCGCGAAAGCACCCGCTTTTCGGAATGCGAGTACGTGACCAAGTCCATCCTACACCACGACATCAATGATAGAATGCTATCTAGCTCTCAATAATCAAAGTATACGATATTTGCTCATAAAATAACCTCTTTGCTCATTCACCATACTAAATCGAATTACAACATCCAAAGTTTACATTTGACTAAAAATACATATCCCATTAATACATCAAAATTGGAAACAACTCATTAAACTTTATGATCACATAATTTATCTATCTAGTCACTAGGATTGGCCTTTGAAATACATCCATATCTCTCCAAGTGCATAGAGTAGCAACCGACTAAGCTGAAAAAACAAGTTTCTAGTCATGAATGGGAAAAATACATACACTACCAAAATAAGTCAATTTAGCGACGTAGGATGACAATGTCGCTACTATATAAAAATTTAGCGACGCAGATTAAATACGTTACAATACGTCGCTGTTGGCGACGTTCCACGACAATCAACGACTTTAGTTAATATTACTGAAAGTGACGTCGCCAGTAGTCGCAAAATGTCGCTGACTTTTTAAAATTAGCGATGTTGACCGACGTAAAAAACACCACGTCGCAGTATATTAAAATATCAGTGACTATTAGCGATGTCTGTTTTAGACGTCGCTAATGTTTTTAATATATGATTCTGATTGCATTTTCTTTTTCCCCCACTCGTTCTCCAAAAATTTCGAAAGCCCCCTCTGTCTCTAGCCCCCCTCCGCCTCCAGCTCCCCTCCGCCACCTCCGGTCGACAGCCTCCAGCCCCTCCTTCGCCTCCAGCCCCTCGGTTCGCCTAGTGTGTATATATATATAAATATATATTTCCTCCAATCCTTCCTAGTATATATATTTCCTTATATATGTGTGTGTGCGTGTGTGTGTGCAACCCGTATGTACATTAACATGTATATATCTCCTAGGTTTATTCCCCTATATACATTTTCGTGTATATAAATATATCTATTATATATAATTTCCTTAGAAATGTATATACGATCTGTATATATATATATTTCCATATGCATACTACTATGTATATGTGATTTCTTTATATGTATAAGTATATATAATTTCTCTCTCTCTCTCTATATATATATATATATATATATATATATATATATATATATATTTCAATTCCTAATATGTATATATAGCCATATAATCTTCCCTTTATATATATAACCTATAGATATTTCCGTAACTTATATATAATTTCCTTTATATATACAATCCGTATATATTTTCTGTATATATAACTTATATATATTTTCTATATATATAACCCGTATATACTTTCCTTGTATATATGAAATCTTGTGACAATGGGACATGTCCTTTCGTATATAAATTCTTGTGAAAATGTGTCATGAGAGGATTCTTGTTAATGACAGTATATATGCAACCCCTTTAAATATTTCTTTAATATATATATATATATATATATATATATATATATATATATGTGTGTGTGTGTGTGTGTGTGTGTGTGTGTGTGTGTGTGTGTGTGTACGAAAATACGTATACACTACCTTGTGTGTGAATAGATATTTATAACTTCTAGTTGTTTACCTTGTAGAGATTCTTGAACTCGGAGGTTTCATTTAGTGTATCATAAGACTTGATTGTGATTGTAGGTCTCTTGGACGGTGTAATCGAGACAGGAGGGACCGGAGCACTACTTGCGCATTGCGAGATTGAAGGCAAGTATACCTTGTCTTGCATTACTGTTTTACATATACGTCATTATACTCTTGTTAGCGTAGACTTGGTTAGTAGAGACCGGGAATTATCTCGGGCGTAGTCGATGATGGCATCGACATTTAGGGCTACCCACTTGACCTAGCAGCAGGTAACGTGTCCTTAGTTGCGGAGTTGTTGTTACAACTCCCTTGACCATGACACGTGTTTCAATACGGCACTGAGTGGGAGCAGATAATGGCACGCGCTGTCGCTCTCGACTGGCCATCAGTGGGAGTGGCTCGTATGACGGCACATATAGGGTAGTGATGGTTCTAGATAGCTGAGTCTTCATAGAGAGCAGATGTTTGGGTCGTGGATGCGACCTGTACATCACTGGGCGGGGAAGACAACCAGTAGGCGTATGGACTAGACTGTTACTTCATTCTAGCCTCATTGATACCCAGTTATGGACATGGTGTAGGAGCGTAAAAAAGTGCTTCATTTAATGAGTCAAGGAGATGGATCATTCCACTCATAATGATATATTTTTACGCCAAGGAGAGGCTAATCACTTTACGCTCGAGTCTATGCTAATAGTTTTACGCCTAAGACAGGCTGACTACTTTTACGCTGGACAAAGCTGTCAAGTCTTGCATTTAATGCAAACTCTGACATGAAGATATTAATGATGACATATATCACAGAATTCGAAGGGATTTGTTTTATACAGAGACCAATATTGTCGTTTAGTACGTGGACTGAGCCACTTTACGCTCATTGTGTGACTTCTTTTACGCATGGAGACTATATGAGTTTTTACACTCAAAGTTGACGTGTGCGTAAAGTCTATTTGAGCTACTTTTACACTCAAGGTTATTTAACAACCACTTTACGCGGGAAGTCTATGTCAGGGCTATTTTACGCCTAGTCTACTGCTTTACGCTCAGAGTACATTGGAGATGTTTTTATGCCTTATTTATCTGACCAGTTTGGAACGTGGTTTGCCTACATGGCTCTCATGCCACATATCTCGAAGAACGTGTGTACGTGCATTCTATTCTTACTGAAATGATGGGACACGTGTCAACGTATACAGAGGATGACTTTGGTCGTGGGTGGCAGTTGTTAGCGTAAAGACGGAACTTTTGCTGAGTTTTTACGCACAAGAGCCCAAGTCTATAAATAGACTTATTTTTCTCACATAACGGACAGAGACAGAAGAGGAAAGAACAGAGAGACTAGAACTCAGAGATTTTGATTCTCCAGAGCATTCTACTTCAACCTTTCTTTCAGAACAGAGTGAAGCAAAGCAGGAAAGCATTCGGCCTCGCCATCAGTGCCCAAGTGCGTCGATACCTTTCTGGTGACTTAGTTCTTCCAATTGTTCAAACTTCAAGCATCGATCTTCATCATCATCGTATGGTCCAAGGAACAAAGTAATCATTTACAGATCAGACTTCTATAGCAATACTTTCCCAGAATCAAATTTGTACTTCTTGTACTTTTTCTCGTTTTATTTTCAAAAGCCAATTCTCCTGGCATTTTGTTAAGTGAAACAAAATGGCGACTCTGCTGGGGACGACCTTCTCCTCTGACGAGGAGACAATTGCTCAATATGATGATGTTTCGGTCGGTTCGACCAAGAAGACTCTGGTTGTGCACTTCGACCAGACTGCCTACGAAGAAATGCTCCGAACTGGGGGTGGTTCTCGCTGCTCCAATGTTCAAAAGTCTCGCAAAGCACGAAAAGTTTGGATTCCTAAATCCAAAGTAGCTTCTGATCTCTCTGTTGCTTCTGATAGCAAGGGAATTCTTCCCACTCCTGTCGTAGGGGCTCCCGTTCGTAACGAGGCAGTCCTTACTTCAGTGTCGCACTCTAAGTGTGGCAATTTATCTCCCGTCTGTCACGGTGAAGATAATCAGGTTTTACGCCCAGTGGGTAAAAACCAAGTTTTACGCTCAAGACATAAGAATGAGTCTCCCATTTGTAATGTGGCAGATTCTAATGCTTCTGAGTGTAAAAATAAGTCTCCCGTCTGTGACGTGGTAGACACACACAAATTACGCTCTTCGCGTAAAGGAAAATCTTCCGTCTGTAACGAGGTAGATAATCAATTTTTACGCTCTACGCGTAAAGGTATGTCTCCTGTCTGTGACAGTGTAGATAAAATTCGCAACGATGTTTGCACATCTAATGTGAATGTACCTAAACGCATACAGCGTAAAAACATTGTTGGTAAAGCTTCAGTCCTACATCAACAACCTTCTTATACTGCTTTACGCAAAGTACCAAACTTACAAATTATACGCAAAGAAAATGGAGTCCTTCGTGCTCAAAAATCTCAAGATTTACGCACACAACTCCAAACGCATAAAAATGTACAGTTTGGTTCTGCGAATGCAGCCAGTAATCTTTTTTATACACAAGGGACTAAACGTTTCTCTACCCCAAATGTAATAAAGAAGAATACTCCCTCTACCCCTTCTGATTTACGTGAATTGCTAATACAAAAGCGTAAGAACAGACAATCTCCGGTGACATTCCCCCAAGAAAAACATCATTGTGAATATCACCAGGTTGTGATTAACTGTTGTTGTTCGGCTTCCAGACGGTCAATTTTTGATCGATTGAATTTTAATGCACCCCAACAACAAGCTGATGAGTTGTCATATGCGTCAGTCAACATGGCATCTCACACCAACAGAGGACGATGTCCTAGACGGAATATGTCCCAAACTCCAGGTCAACAACAATTCAACAGACTTCTTGATTCTTTTGAAGGAGTATATCAGAATACTCGATCAAGAAGACAAAGACAATTGCAGACTTCTGATTCAGAAGCTGGGGGTACTCAATCTTTTGAGTCTGAAACTGATAGTGTGGATTCATACTTCTATACTAACCCCTCTGTATCTTCAAGAGAAGTTGAATCCTATGCTATTGGAGATGAACCAGAGACGTCATCTGCTAATACGGAACAACGTCTTACTGTCGTCGAGCAATCACTGAAAGACATGCTTAATATGGTGCAAAGCATGCATCAGATAATATTGACTCAGTAAACTGCACAACCGGCAGTAGTAACACCGGTACCAGTAGCAGCACAAGCTCAAGATAGTCAAGGGGCTGAAATACCTTTGAATATTCAAGAACCTGCTGTTAACCAAAATTCTGTATCTCCAGATTCCATCATTCCTGAAGATGTACCACCTCCAGTGGGGGTTACGGTACATCCAACAACTATTCAGTCAAATGTGCTTCCTCAAACCAGTGAAGCCATTCAAGCAGTGCGTGAGCTCAAAGCACAGTTTAAAGTTTTGAAGCACAAGGATTAGCTCCAAAGGTTAGGGATTAAGCAACCCTATCCTCCTCATTGGAATGATGTACCCTTTCCACCAAAATTTAAGCCACAATCTATGGTTTTGTTCGATGGAAAAGCATCTCCCAGTCAGTATATCAATTACTTTGATATTATGACTGTACATTTGCAGAAAAATGATGCTCTTCTCACTCGAGTGTTCATCGGGTGCCTGACGGGTTCAGCTTACGATTGGTATCGTAGTTTACCCGATAATTCTATTTCGTCTTTTGACGAATTCAAGGCAATGTTTCTCTCCCGCTTCTATGAAGGAGGTATGGACATGAACATGTCCTCTTTGATAGAAATCAAATAAAAGGAGAAAGAAAATACTCGAACGTTCATCGAACGTTTCCGACAAGCTACTCTAAAGATGCCTCCTGGTATGCCAGATTCAGCGTTGATTGATACATGTAAGATGAATCTGCGTCCATCCATTGCTGTCTTCACGGGTTCCCAATTTACAGATTGGGCTTCGTTTATCATAGCAGCAGTTTCTGCCGAGACCAATGGTAGGTTGGCTCGTGAACATGGGATGATTTTTGCTTCAGAAGATAAAGGGAAGAAAAGTAATCCTGATAATAATTCTGGTAATCGTAATGTGAAAGGAAAAGATACCCTCATGGTCAATCTTTCCAAGAATAAAGCGATGCCGAATAATCAGGAATCCTCCAAGCCAAAAGAAGAATACTTTTTTGACGAAAGTGATATCCCAGGGATATTCCAATGTCTGGTGAAGAGTGACAAACTCCAGATTCCGGAGCCAAAGAGGCCTAATGAAGTGAATCTGACTGACAATCCCAAATATTGTATCTATCATAGATACATTAATCATTCTACCAGTGCTTGCTATGTCTTGAAGAAGAAAATCCAAGAGCTGATAAATGGTGGTGCTATCGTTTTAACTAATGATGATCATACGGTTACAACCAATATGGTTTCTCTTCAGTTCGGAGATTTTCCTCCACAGCAAGTCCCAGATGGAATTATCCCAATCCCAAAGGCGACAATGAAGATCGTGAATATCCTGCCTGCCAGGGAGGAAAATGAACGATTGTTGCCTCTTATATTAAAGAATGGTAAAATTATGTGGGTACATCCTGACTTAATACCTGAAATGGAAGATGAAGGTAAAACTTTAAAAACCAAGAAAGGTAAGAAAGTCAAAACCTGCAACATGATTTCTCATGTTAATCCAGATCCTGATGATTTGGATCATCTATGGGATGGCACTCCTTTGGAAGATAGACTAAGAGGATTGAACATATGTCCTCCAAGTCTAGCTCCTCCTACCAAGCTCAAGCTTACTCATCAGCAGTGGCTAGCTATGAATAGTGTTCCTTTATACAGGGTACAACAAGTTTTTGCTGCCTATGAAAAGGCTCCTACAGGGATTTTTCCTCGTATCTCAAATCTTTCTCCTGTGGTTACAGAAGGTCCTGCCTCTTCCTCTTCTGTTGAACCATCTATTAAAAGTCTACTGCCTACTCACTTGTATAGTCAGCAATCTATCCTTCTCATGAAGAAGATGGGTTATGACTTTCAAAAGGCAGAAGGTTTGAATTATGATAAAGGAATACGACTTCCTTTACAAATTCAAAGTCAAAAATCCACTGTTGGATTGGGTTCTGAGGTTCCTCATAACAATCCTTACAAGAAGAAAACTAAGGAAAGGAAGATTAAATCCTGCAATATGGTACTTCATTCTTCTGAGTCTGAAGAAGAAACTTTTGCTGGTACAAGATCTGGAAAAGAGTACCACAAAGATTATGAGGGATCCTCCAAAGAAGCAGAAGACGTAGTGGAAACACTACCAGCTCAACCTTCTCTTGTTCCTGCTAAACCATCTGTGGTTGAAAAGGAGAAACAGAAAGCAGTACGCTTTGACGTCCCATTGAAGTCTGCTTCCAGTCAGGGGGTGGTGATGAAATCTTACAAATTTGATATTCTAGCTCAGTTGGCCAATACTCCGGCTAGACTATCTATATTTGAGCTGCTTCGCCTTTCTAAAGAAAGCAGAGAGACTTTGAGTGAAGCTTTACTTCAAGCTGATTCCTGCTTAGCTCAACTCAAAACTCCTGACAATATACCAATATCATGCCCGCAATGTCATAGTGTGATGGAAGCAATTCCCAATATCATATTTACACAAGAAGATATGCTGTTGAAGCATAACAAATATGACAGGCCTCTGTGCTACACTGGGTATATTGGATCCACTGAAATTGACAGGATTTACTTTGATCCTGGGTCCTCAATTAGCATAATTCTTCAGAGTATGCTAAGACCCCTGAGGATTCCTACTAGTGATCTGACTTACACTAGTACTACGATAGTTGGTTTTAACTCTGGCAAGAGCAAACCACTGGGGAAGATTCGTCTGCAGATTCAGATTGGTGATCTTCGAACTATGGTAACTTTCTATGTTATCAACTCAGACGTATCCTACAATATTCTTCTTGGAAGACCATGGTTACATGAGCATAACATCGTGCCTTCAACTCTACACCAATGCTTCAAGTATGTGGATTCCTAAGGAGTTGTGAAGACTGAGTTTGCTGATATCAATCCTTTCAAGGGTGTCGAAGCCTATTTCTCTGATTCAAGGCTTTATAAACAAGAGCATGTGAAAGAGATATCAGACATAGCTGAAGATCAATCATCTACTGAGGATCAGTCTGTTAATGAAGATCTGCCAGAAGAGCAACCTTTGAAGATCATAGTCAAGAGACGAATCCAATCCCAACTTGTCAATGATCAACCTTTGATAATCAAAGTTAAAGGAAGAACTCAAGCTTCATCTGAGGAATTAGTAAATATTCCTGCTAAGAGCCAAGTTCAACCTTTTATGATCAAGGTCAAAGGGCGTACTTCTTGTACGAATGATCCAGAACCACCATTGATTGTCAATCTTGGCAAAACTACGCAGAAGACGGATAATGGTCCACTGATGATTAATCCGAAGCGTAGCAGTCAAATTATAAATGATGTAAATATTGATCATTCTGTACTTTTTGATATCAATGAAGATTTTTTTTTCGAGTATATGGCTGTCAAGTTTATTGAAAGGATGACTTTATCTTCTGATAATCAAAGTCATCAATATAAAGGCGACATAGAACCAGAAGAAACTTTATACATCGACCATAAGAAAAATTCCTTTCCTTTTCAGGTTGATGTCGGACCTTATGCTCAAAGGTTCCTAAAATCTTCTTCCTATCTTCTACCTGTGGCCGCTTCATCACAAGCTTGTGTAACTTTTAGACGTCACGAAGAATCTTATTTCGTGGTTCCGTCTAATAAGAAAAACAAGCGCCAAATTGTGTTTGGCCTGGCTAGAAATATCCCTGTTGCTCAGACGGATGATCTGAAAGATAAAGATAAAGATAAAGGAAAATTCGAATTGACAAATATAGTCAACAATCTATCAAGATTATCCAGAACATGGGATACGATTTGAAGACTATACAAGGTCTCAATCAAGGCAAGGGTAGACGACTACCATTATGTGGTGATCCGTTTTACCAGAAGACTCGTCATGGGTTGGGATATGATCCGTCCCACATGTTTAATGACGATATACAAGAAGAATTCTCTTCTAGCTCTTCGCAATCATCAGATTCGGAGGAAATTCAATTCATGGAATCCGATATGTCTCGTTCCTCATATGACGAATATGAGCAAATATTCTCAGTCAATATGGTTCAAACTGATGATGAATCTGAACTATTTGAGAATGATCCTTGGGCTCAACAGATGGATACTCAGTGGGAACTTCGTTTTCAACAGCGACAGCCACCTACAGAGGATGAGGTCATCCAGATTGATGTTGGAGATGGAACTGCGTCCAAACCAATATTCATCAGTAAGAATCTTTCCGAAGATGAAAAGGAAGAGTTGATAAAACTTATCAAAGGATATATTAACATTTTCGCATGGAGTTATGAGGATATGCCAGGGCTAGATCCTAAAGTTGCTACTCATAAACTCAATATTTTGCCCAATGTCAAGCCTGTAAAACAACAGCAACGACGCTTTAGACCAGATATGATGGATGCAATTGAAGCAGAAGTCAAAAAGTTGATTATATGTGGCTTTGTTCGTGAAGAGCAACACCCGGATTGGGTTGCCAATATTGTTCCTGTTATGAAGAAGAACGGAAAAGTTCGAGTTTGCATAGATTATCGAGATCTTAATGCGGCTTGTCCAAAGGACGAATTTCTACTTCCAATTACTGACGTCATGATAGACAATACATGTGGTTTTGAACGCATGTCTTTCATGGACGGATTCTCAGGATACAATCAGATCAAGATGCATCCAGAAGATGAAAAACATACTGCTTTTCGTACACCCCTTGGGGTTTACTGTTATACGGTTATGTCGTTTGGTCTTAAAACGCCGGTGCCACATATCAACGGGCTATAAGCAACATCTTTCAAGAACATCTACGGAAGATAGTTGAATGCTACGTAGATGACATTGCTGTTAAGAGTCGATCAAAGGATGAACACATTCAGGACTTGAAGACAGTATTTGAATTGATGGGTCAGTATCAATTGAAAATGAACCCTACTAAGTCTTTCTTAGGGGTTTCCAGTGGCAAGTTTTTAGGATTTGTTATTACTTTTCAGGGTATCCATGTTGATCCTGATAAGGTTAAAGCAATTCTTGAAATGCGTCCTCCTCGTAATCTGAAAGAACTCCGTGGCTTTCAGGGTCGTATTGCTTATATCAGAAGATTTATATCTAATCTTTCTGGGAGATGTTAACCTTTCTCCCATCTATTAAAGAAAGGTGTATCTTTTGTCTGGGATGAAGCGTGTCAGAAAGCCTTCAATGACATTAAGCAATACCTTACAAACCCACCTGTTCTGGTACCTTCGGTGATAGGAAGGCCATTTTTGTTATATGTTCGAGCCTTGGATCATTCACTTGGCGCTCTTCTGGCACAGAAAAGTGATATGGGTCATGAACAAGCAATATATTATCTGAGCAGAATGATGGTCGGAGCTGAACACAGGTATACTCCTGTGGAAAAGGAATGTCTAGCTTTGATTTTTGCCGTCCAAAAGACAAGGCATTATGTCACTGGACAGACTATTCATGTCATTTCCAGAATAAATCCCATTCGGGTATTGATGAGAAAACCGAGCATTCTTAATTCCAGGTTAGCTACCTGGGCGATGTTGCTCACGTCCTTATGACATGGTTTATGTACCTCAAAAATCAGTGAAGGGCCAAACATTAGTTGATTTCTTAGCTGCTCATCCTATACCTGAAACTTTGAAGTTATATGAAGACATTCCAGATGAAGTCGTGGATTGTAACATGACTTTGAAGAATGACATATGGCAATTATATTTTGATGGAGCATCACGAGTAGGACCTAAAGGCAATATTGTCTCTGGAGTAGGAATCGTTTTGGTTTCTCCTGACAAAATGGTCATATACCGTGCCTATTCTCTCAATGAACCATGCTCCAATAATGTAGCAGAATACAATGCTCTATTAATCGGTCTCCAAGTAGCAAAACAATTAGACATTGAGTTCCTAGATGCTTATGGAGATTCTCAATTGATCGTTACTCAAGTTAGAGGGACCTATGAGGTCAGAAATCCTGATCTCATCCCTTATCATCAAGTGGTAGTCGAGTTGGTCCTTTCATTCAAAGGATTCTTCATTGAATTTGTACCACGTTCTCAGAATGTGAAGGCTGATGCTCTTGCTAGCTTAGCTGCAGACTTGGCTGTTCCAATCGGAAAGCAAAATACAATTACTTTGTTGGACCGAGACTTGTGCTGTGTGAAGAATAATCTGCATATTGAACAAAGTTATGTCACAGAGTCAAGTTCCCAGCAGAAGGATTGGAGAACTCCATTCATTGATTATGCAGTTCATGGAATTTTGCCTGAAGACCCAAAAGAAGCTGCATCAATCAAGAGATGATCATTTCGATTTTATTATGATTCGTCTTTACATATGCTATACCGTCGTTCATATGATGGACTCTTGCTGCGATATCTCTCAGAAAGTGAAGCCAAACAAACACTGCATGGCGTTTGTGGTGCTCATCAACCGGGTCCTAAATTACAAGACCGCATTTGAAGAATGGAGTATTATTGGCCTTCTATGATAGCAGATGATGTAGACTATGCCAGAAGATGTAAAGCATGTCAGATTCATGCCGATTTTATTTATCAACCGTCTGAATTTCTATATCCTACAACAGCCTCTTGGCCCTTCGAAGCTTGGAGCATGGATATCATTGGTCCTATTAACCCTCCTTCTGTTAAGGGACATCGGTTTATATTAGCTATAACCGATTACTTTTCCAAGTGGGCAGAAGCAGTTCCTTTTACTGAAATAAAGACATCTAATGTAATCAGCTTCATCAAACATCATGTCATTTATCGCTTCGGGATTCCTCGACGAATAATTTATGACAATGGACCACAATTTGCCAGTCAGGCATTTTATCGATTCTGTGATAAAAATCAAATTCAAATCTGGCTTCTACGGCTTATAATCCAGCTGCTAATGGTTTAGCCGAAGCTTTCAACAAGACGATCATCAAACTTCTCAAAAAGTTCGTCTCTTCTAATAAACGTGATTGGAATGAGAAGTTTGGAGAATGTTTATGGGCTTATCGAACAACAGTCCGGACTCCTACTGGTTTTACACCATTCTCATTGGTTTATGGATGTAAAGCTGTCCTCCCATTGGAAATCCAGATTCTATCTCTTCGAATAGCCATTGCTAATGAGCTAACTACAGAGAATAATGATCGCTTACGACTCCAAGAACTCGAAGGATTGGACGAGAAGCGTCTTCAAGCACAACAGCATATTGAGCTATATCAAGCCCGTATATCTCGAACTTTCAATCGTAAAGTTAAAGAGAGGGTATTCAAGGTTGGCGAGCTTGTTTTAGCTGTTCGAAGACCGATGGTGATGACTCAGAAAAGCAAAGGAAAATTCCAAGAGAAATGAGAAGGCCCTTATGTAATTGAGTCCGTGTTTTCCAATGGCGCCTATCGGTTATCAAAGTCCAATGGAGATTTACTCATGCTGCCGATCAATGGCAAATTTCTTAAGAAATACTATGTATAAAAAAGAAGACAGAATGAAAATAATATCTTTTTTATTTTTATTTTTGTTCAAGACAAAAGATTAAGGACGAGGGCCACCGCCTTCGCCTTCCTTATTGAATACATAGTCAGTCAATGCTTCGAAGGCATCGTTGCCTGAGTTCGTAAAAAACTTGCAGGCAGCCATCCTCAGTGCTTCTTCTTCAGGAGTTTTTCCTGGCTCTACTAAGAAAGCAAGGATGTCTTGGGGTAGCTTGGGAGTAGAAGAGCTTTCGCCTACTTCGGTTGGATCTGTCGCAATTGGCTCAACGGGGCACATCTCAATGATGTCCTCAACTTTCCTGGAGATTTCATTCTTTTGCTGCATATCCTTGGAAGATTTCCAATAAATAAGTGGAAATAAGAATAAAAAGTTACAAAGAGTTTTCGCCTATTTATAGGAGAGGACTATTAATGAACTGGTCTTTGAATTTGAACAGATAACAACTTTTCATTCCCTAAAAGACTTGTCCTTTCATTTTACCAGGTTCATCCATTTCATTATGGAATTGAATTGTCCTTTCTTTTTCCGAAAGATACGTTGGTTCGTCCATCTTTTTGGCGTATATGCTCATGACATCTGTCTTCTTATTCCCCAGCTACCAAGGTTTGGTTAAGCTGATTTTCTTGTCTCCTTTGAGAGGGATTTTAAATCTTCTATTTTATCAATTGATTAAAAAGTGGGATTCGATATTTATCATGTTTTCATGACCTCTGGATAAATATTTACTTTCCTTATCTATCATTTCCATTTGACCTCTGCATAGATATTAATCTAATTTTCTTTTGAGTTCTTATATACTGTCATGTCCATATTACCTCTGATAGTATTGTGTACTCTAAAACAGAAAACAGATTTCATTATCTATCATGTCCATATTACATCTAGATAGATACAAATCATTGAGCATAGAAGACTTATCATTTCCATTCTCATATCATCATAAAAGTCTATTACATTTCTTAGACTTTCTTACAATTCATAATGGAAATCTATTACATTCTTGGATTTTCATTCTATACAACAACGATGACCTAATTGAGATCTATTTCTTCTTTGGATCTTCTTCATCGGATTCGTTGTTGGTGGCAATTCTTTGCTGTCTGAGCCTCAATGGCAACCAGAACAGTAGGAATTAACTCTGGTCTTCTCTCTCAGACGAGAGGAGAACCCCAGGGTATGGCAGCCCGAAGGCGTGTTGCTGCCAATACAACTGGTGGAGAAGTGGCGGCCTTCCAAAGGAGATAGGAATGTATCCAGCATTGGGATACAATTCCTAGTTCTGCCGTGAAAGGAACTCTACTACCCAATTTCTTGGGTTAGAGTTGTCTCCACCATCCAACCCTCCGTGTATAAAGGCTCTTCCTACCAACAGAGGAAGACCCTTCTATCCCACGAAGAGTTCTGAGTTGTCTGATTTGCGCATCAAAAGCGCATGAGTTCCCTGATGTTGATGTCAGAAGAATGCTCCTCCCAGCGTCAAAGTCGCCAATGCCGGTTCTGGAAAAGCTCTTCAGCCAAACTTCTGCAGAAAAATACCAAAGAAAAATTGTGTTAAACAGAAGTATCATCAGACGCATGCTTATGCATCTCGATTTATCTTCAACAGGCTGCAAGGACTTTACGCCTGAGTTTTTTTTACGCAAGTGATTCATGAGCATTTAATCTACAAAAGATTTACGCCCGTGTAGTAGGTGTACCTCATTCAACAAGGCTTTTACGCCAACGTTTCATGAGCATTCTACAAGGCTTTTACGCTATTGTTTCGTGTGAACCTCATTTAACAAGGCTTTTACGCCAACGTTTCATGAGCATTCAACAAGGCTTTTACGCCCGTGCATCTTACCTATGAGATTCTACATCTATCAAGGATTTACGCTTATGGGCATCTGTTTTCAACAAAAAGTTCAAAGGCAAACGATTGTTTTACGAATCAAACTTACCACTTAGGTCAAATGATTCGGCTCTAATAGTGGTTGAATCTACGTCTGGTGGTCGAGCGTACAGAGGAACGACATCGAAAAGCATCGTCATTTGTTGGAAAATGAAATCTTGCAAAGAGCTACCGGGCGTACAAAGAAACGACATCGGAGAGCATCGCAATCGTCACTTGTTGAAGAATAAAATATTACAAATCTTCAGAAGAATGAGAATGAGAATGAGAATATATAGAACATTCTCAGCTATTTATAAAGGCTGAAAAAACTGTTAGTGTGAGTCTATTTCGGAAAAAGATCCTATTAAAAGGCTCTCGTGACCACAAGACAGATGCCACGTGTTGGTTTGTTTCTTGGAAATGAACAACCATAGATGCAGTAAAAGAGATGAAATCAACATTAAGATTTTATTTATAAGTGGGGAGTATGCCCCCTACAGATCGCAATACATAAGCGACGTTTTTACATAAAACATTATTTTTTCTCTCCTTCGTTGGGCTGACGAAGGGAGGCACCTAGCTCGTACATATTGCGAATTCTGGAGCGACGCATCAGATTAAGAAATGCTTCTGCATCTCCTGGCCCTTCATACGCAGTTGGGGGACCACCATCGATACGACTAAAGACTGCCGGAGTCACTCCAAAGCACTCTAAAAAGTTGTGTGCTCGCTCAAAATCAATCATAGAGCTCGAAGCCTCTTTGTTGTTCTTTGGCGCCATGACAATGTGAGGATGAATGGCAAAAAAATGAGGAATTTCTCTCTATTTATATAATCAAATCAACTCTTCATATTCCTTATGGGAAACTGCTCATTATTAAATGCAAACTCGGGAGATGAAGAAACATTCCAAAGATTCGAAAAGAAAATTTATTGTGACGGTTAAGTATTGACCGACACCATTCTCTTGGTTTTTACGCCGACTGTTGGATATCCCCACTTTTACGCGAATGACTGTTGCGTATCCCGAATTTTACGCTGACTGGTCAAATCTTAACTTTTACGCTTCTGTTCAAAGTGTTTCAAATTTTGGAGATATTTGAAAACTTTGAAGGGGGTCTTGTAGGAGCGTAAAAAAGTGCTTCATTTAATGAGTCAAGGAGATGGATCATTCCACTCATAATGATCTATTTTTACGCCAAGGAGAGGCTAATCACTTTACGCTCGGGTCTATGCCAATGGTTTTACGCCTAAGACAGGCTAACTACTTTTACGCTGGACAAAGCTGTCAAGTCTTGCATTTAATGCAAACTCTGACATGAAGATATTAATGATGACATATATCACAGAATTCGAAGGGATTTGTTTTATACAGAGACCAATGTTGTCGTTTAGTACGTGGACTGAGCCACTTTACGCTCATTGTGTGACTTCTTTTACGCATGGAGACTATATGAGTTTTTACACTCAAAGTTGACGTGTGCGTAAAGTCTATTTGAACTACTTTTACGCTCAAGGTTATTTAACAACCACTTTACGCGGGAAGTCTATGTCAGGGCTATTTTATGCCTAGTCTACTGCTTTACGCTCAGAGTACATTGGGAATGTTTTTACGCCCTATTTATCTGACCAGTTTGGAACGTGGTTTGCCTACATGGCTCTCATGCCTATCACTCTCCGTTCCCAGAATGCGTATTTTTATACATGTACAACTCATATATATTTATTTAATATTTATCATGTATCATCCTGTATTTAAATTTCTTTAATTTCATGTTAATTAATTATCTGTATTTATTTCCTGTTGTTATTCTCTGCTTTTAGTCTTGTTTTAGGTTCGGCCTAGGAGGGTTTTTCTCGGGTTCATGGTGGTTCACATGAACCGAACCCCCACAAACCCCCACCTACCACCACCCCTTCCATTTAAAGCCCCCATCCCCTTCTCTCTCCTCATAACTCTCCTTCACCAATTACTTCTTCTTCCTCATCACTCTCTTCCACCTACCAGGAGGCAAGTACATCTTGCTTCTCCTTCACCCATTTTTATGGTTCATTTGTCTTCCACTTGTGATTCTAAGAGAGTTTAGTACTTAGCATTTTTTATTTCTTTGGCTTGTTTCTTCTAGATCTAAGTTGTTGTATTCTCGGTTGTTCATGGGTTTTTGATCTTCCAACCTGGCGTACTTTTCGGAATAGATAGTTCATGTGGCAGAGCTTCTCATTCCACACCATTCTGAACCATGGGAACCTCATTTCTGGCTTGGAACGAAGGCTCCATAAGAATGAAGTTCGGGAGATTTTTAGTCACGCTCACGTTCTTACGTGTTAGCGTAAATTTTGAGTCACGCTCACGTCTTTACGTGCGTGCGTGAATTTTTAGTCACGCACACGTCTTTACGTGTTAGCGTGAATTTTGAGTCACGCTCACGTTCTTACGTGCCAGCGTAAATTTTTAGTCACGCACACGTCTTTACGTGTTAGCGTGAATTTTGAGTCACGCTCACGTTCTTATGTACCAGCGTGAATTTTTAGTCACGCATACGTCTTTACGTGTTAGCGTGAATTTCTAGTCACGCTCACGTCTTCGCGTGCGTGCGTGAATTTTAGTCATGCACACGTCTTTACGTGTAGCGTGAATTTTGAGTTACGTACACGTCTTTGCGTGCGTGCGTGGATTTCTTATCACGCTCATGCTGAGCGGTGCGTGAATCACTTATCACGTTCACGCTGTGCGTGCATAAATTTCTTATCACGCTTTTCACGCTCATACGCTCACGCTGTGCGTGCGTGAGTTACTTTTCACGCTCACGTTATGAATGAATCACCCTTCACGCTCATGCTGTACGTGCCAACGTGAACCACTTTTCATGCTCACGTTGTTTCTACGCTCACTCCTACCTACTAGACTTGGCGTGACTTGTTGGCCTTAGCATAGACTTGTTGGCGTGACTTGTTGGCCTTAGCATAGACTTGTTGGCGTGACTTTCTGACCTGGGTGTTTCTATTTGTTCTATAATTTATTCATTTAATAGTGGCATGATAATTCTTCTATTATATCCTTACGCCTTTTTATGAACTCGATAATCTTAGCATATAAATATTTTTAATACATATGGTTGTGTAGAACATGCCCTGTGTCTTGATTGGTTTATGGATACCCAGTAAGACTGGAACTTAACCCTGAAGAGTTATAGACTCGACCCCATTTAATACTAATTGACTTTCATGCCTTGTCACCATTGATAATAATGGTTATCTTGACTAAAATTGATCATGTGTTCCTAGTTGGAACTAAGAGACTGGCTAGTCGTCTTATTGAATTAAATGAATGAGACACGTTCATGTAATAAACTATTGTAATCGATTGGCTGATCCCGAATATTGACGTACAGGCACATACAGGCTTCAATTTATTTATTTATTTATTTATTTATTTATTTTTCTACAAAGCAGCATGTGTACTTTATGGTCAAGGCATGATTACTCCGTGGTTAGATTTGATTGTTGCATTACGCTATGTAAGACCTACAACCTAGCCGCACGGGTATCGTTGTAGAGTTGCGCATATCGTACCCCGTACGAAAGTACTCATTTGAATGACCATGATCCACGGCATGGGATTTCACTCAACGTAGGGACTATTAAGTTAAATAAAATAATGATTGCATGGAGAGAATGGATCCCCGAGTTCTTACATGGCAGCCCTCTTGGGACTAGTAGTGCCCGACAGGCCGGCTGGTTCCCACAGATACTATAAACCTGCCACACGGGCAGGGAGCGGTATCTGCTTATATTATTATTGTATATTGTATATTGATGACGGACGTCCCGCTGGGACTCGTCTAATTCATGATTGGCGCAATTGATTGACTGGATAGACTAGCCTTGCTCGCACATAGTAAGAACTGAGGAATCCCTATTTGCATAATTCCAGGATAACTTGGGACTCACAATAGCAAGCCGTAGGAATTGATTGGCCGTTCAAGATGATTTGTTTGTGTACTGTACCTACTCTGTTGCCTAACTGAGATGATCAGAATGTCAGGACATGACGGGCCAACTTCTGTCCTTGTTTGGTTGGGAGGTTGGTTCGAAGTATCGTGATGTTATGTGAATCCTAGTGGAAAGCAGAGATCTATTATTATATTCTCTTACTTACTGGTTTAATCCTTCATATCGTGCTTCCTTGTGGTACTTGCTATTAGAGGTCTAACCTCTCTGGTGCCAGATTTAGAGCCGGTTCCCGAGGACTCAGCTTACTTCCACCTCCAAGATGGTCAATACTAGGGGAATGATCGCAGGAGGACTCGAGTGGGTTCCTTACTCCACCGCTCATTTTGTTATTTACTTTATACTTAGTCGTTTGGCACCGACATGTTAGTCGAATTATCTTGCACTTACTTTTACATAATTGTAACTAAGTCAGACTGCAGCTGATAACAATTGTGTATATGTTACTATACCATCTGGCTATATTTTGTAAAGCCAGATCTCAAGAACATTTTGACTAAGCGTTTGGGACGCCTTATCTTACATGTTCTCTATTTTTGCTTCTTGTTTGAATGATTGAGACAATAGATGTGAAGTGACCATAGTAAGACTTTCATGTAGTATGCACCCCCTCGTCTGGTTAGACAGCATTGATCGTATTATACGGTATTCATCTACCCGTAATAAGTAGCTGGCTGAGTCATTCCCCCACTCTCCAGTATTCTGGTTCTGGGGCGTGACAATGCCACACATCTCGAAGAACGTGTGTACGTGCATCCTATTCTTACTGAAATGATGGGACACGTGTCAACGTATACAGAGGATGACTTTGGTCGTGGGTGGCAGTTGTTAGCGTAAAGACGGAACTTTTGCTGAGTTTTTACGCACAAGAGCCCAAGTCTATAAATAGACTTATTTTTCTCACATAACGGACAGAGACAGAAGAGGAGAGAACAGAGAGACTAGAACTCAGAGATTTTGATTCTCCAGAGCATTCTACTTCAACCTTTCTTTCAGAACAGAGTGAAGCAAAGCAGGAAAGCATTCGGCCTCGCCAACAGTGCCCAAGTGCGTCGATACCTTTCTGGTGACTTAGTTCTTCCAATTGTTCAAACTCCAAGCAGCGATCTTCATCATCATTGTATGGTCCAAGGAACAAAGTGATCATTTACAAATCAGACTTCTATAGCAATACTTTTCCAGAATCAAATTTGTACTTCTTGTACTTTTTCTCGTTTTATTTTCAAAAGCCAATTCTCCTGGCATTTTGTTAAGTGAAACACATGGATATCCGGTTATGGGTCATACGCTCACTAGGGGATACATCGGCAGCGGCCACTAGCTGCGCGCTAGGTACGATCGGGAGGTATACTAGTGTTTGTATGTTTACATCGGCTCGTGATCCGACGTCGGCTCGTGCTCCGATGCCATTCCCTTATCTACCCACCCATACATTCCGAAGTTGTCTTCATATGCATTACTTAGACTGGTTAGCTCACCCCCTTATGTTACATCAGTATTTACGTTATGACATTGTTCCTATTTGTATCTTTCTATGTCCCTGAGGACCTGGTTCTTTTCCAGATCCCGACGAGCACACATACTCGACGATCTACGGTACCGGTGCTGAGGCGGAAGACTTTGCTGAGGACTACGAGGTCTACCCTGAGGAGTTTTCTTGACCTCGGTATGCTGCTACTTGGGCTGAGAGTTTCTTATCTAGTTAGTTGATACTCTTAGCTAGTTATCTTTCATTCATGTACTTTCATTTTGATGTACTGTGGGATTGTTTCTACTAGACTTGTATTTCCTTTCAGTTGTATTTGGACATTCAGACTACTTTGTTTTTACTTTCATTACTTCCTTTATGTTATCGGTAGATGAGATTAGATGATTGTCTGTGTTGGTTAGTTACTCTTACAGCGTAGTACATTTAAGTGAGTCCATTAAATTGGACAGCTCACTCTAGGTCGTATCAGCTGGCCAGGTTATGCTCTAATCCCATGTATTTGGGAGTGGGGCGTGACACGCTCACTGCTCGAGGAGCTCCGGTGGCTCTAGAAGCAACTTCGATTCGGTGAAAAAGAAGGGAGTCTAAAGGCTCACCGACTCGACGGCGCATGCGCGACGTGTTTGGGGCTGCACGGAGGTGCGGCCGGTGGCCGGAGAGCTGTGGTCGGGAGTCAGATCTGGGCTGATATGGTGGAGATCCGGTGATGTCTGAGTCGACGCGGCTACGGAGGCTACGTCGGAGCTCTATTGGCATGGCAGCGTTGATGGTGGTGGCAAAGCTGATGTTGGTGGAAGCTGGTGGCAGGGGTAGTTGAACAGAGGATGATGGTGGTGGTGGCGGCTGGCCGAGCCGGCTACTTGTCGGGGTATGAAGGGTGGGTGTTGGCGAGATGGTGGAGTGGTGGTGCAGGAGATGATGGCTGGTGGCAGTGGATACAGTGGTTTGGGGTGTATGTGAAGGTGGTGTGCTTGTGGAGGCACTCAGCGAGGGAGGCCAGAGGAGGAAGCAGGAGGGAGGGGCGGGGGACGGAGCGGGTTTGGGACTACGTGCCAGCCAGAGTCGGGGTTGATGGAGACAGGGAGGCATAGTGGCAGTTGCTGGAATCGATGATCTGGATGCCGACAGAGCACTGGGTCTGCCAGGGAGGCGGGTCAGAGTCAATGGCAGCCACGGGTGACGGCTAAGCTCTGGCGTGGACAGCCGCGGAGGGAAGTTTAGGATTATGGTTTTTTGGGTTGTGATGAGTTGTGTCCTGCGTGACACAAGTGATTGAAGGAAGGTTGTCTGATGTGTCGGACATGGCAATGGGTGTGAATGTAAATGTAATAGAAAGTGAAAGGAAAAGGGCGGACACATACATAATATACGACACAATGGTACGATAGATGATGGTTGATAGTGTTGCATGGTTTGGTTGGCTGTTGTGGATAGTAGATGATGGTTTTATTTGGGAAAAAGTTAGGAAGAGGTTCTCCATGAACTCCTAATTAGATAAGGGATAGGAGTCCTAGTGGATAAATCCCCCCTTTAGTTTAAATCAATAAACTTTTAAATCAAAATTAATTTTACTATATTCCCATAATTGTAATAATACTAATTTAAATCAATATTTGAAATTATCAAATAATTTCAATCATACAAATTCAAATTTTACTAAATAATTGATTATCACTATAATTTAAAATAATATCAGATGTCATCAAATAATGTATAGTATATTTTTATAAATCCAAATCCTTCTTTAAAATAAATAAACAAATCCTTTTATGTTTCAAAAATATTATGATTTTTGAATCATTTTTGAAACCAACTTTTGAAAGACCAAAAATAATAACAACATATTTTATAATTCCAATTATGAAATTTCAGAAAAATTATTCACTAAAGATAATTGAAAGTAAATCTTGAAAAATAAAAAATTTAAATTTAAATCTTTGAAATTTTGGAAACGGTGGTTACAATTATCATGTACTATATTGATAACGTATCGATTCTCTTGATGGCTTATCACATAAGCATGTACCATTTTGTACCATGTTGTATTATCATTTACTGTACTTATTTTCCTACATTTAACTTTATCTGTTTGTATGATGGTTTTTAGTTCACCAATGGCTTTTTTTGTGGTACTTACAATATGGGGATGATCCCACGGATTTTTTTATGGTCAGATCTCATAGCGAAGACTGAGGATCTTACGTACCTTCCATTCGTTGGTCAGCACCAAAAGGACCACCAACCGAGCGTATGAGTGAGTATTCTTTCCCAGTTCCCACTGATATTCTATATATTCTTTTAATGCGTTTGGCCACCGAATGAGTGTTAGCTTGTGTTATGGGATCTTTGTACTCGCCTATGGGGAACATGATTGTATATATTTTAGACTACAACTAGAGATGATTATGTATAATTATATATTTTTGCTAGTTCTCTATTTTGTATGACTAGCTTCATGGTCATCTATATATTTGTAGTGATCGTATCTTGGGGTACCACCGTACCAGATTGCTCTAATATGTAGTTGGCTTAGTATCGCGCCGCTCTCTAATATTCTGGTTCTGAGGTCTAACAAATTAGACTTTTCGAGCCAACAAACTAAAATAATGCACCGCACGAAGCGGGACATTACAAGAAAATAATATATATATATATATAATATATATATATATATATATATATATATATATATATATATATATATATATATATATATATATCAAACTATAGTTGCATTTCTCAATTTGGAGCATGAGTGCAATCAATAGCCGTTTGGTTAACTGAGGGTTCTGTCAAAGAAAGTTGTTGCACTATTTTGTTCTCACCCTAAAATGGAAATATTTGAATCGAAAAAAATTAAAAGATATTTATAATATTGTTAAAAAAATATTATAACATTGTTAAGTGAGGATGAATATGTAAGATGAAATAATTGAAGTATTTTAATTAATAATATCAATTAAAATATCTTAATTATTTTCAGTAATAACTAATCATGTAATAACATATTATTAATTATCGTACTTGCTTAATAATAGTAAAGCACTGTTAGTTGATTATAAAATCTTAATTGGTTTTTATGAATATATAGCTATTAATTAAGTAATTATTCCTTATTTTATTATAAAATATTAATCAACCATCTATACCAAATACTTAATATTAGGTGTCTTTATTAACTATTTTTAATATAATCTAGTACTAATTACTAATGCCTTTAACTAATTAGATAAATAAAACTACTTCTATTGTCACGATCCGATCCCAAATTGTTGGGTCGAATCGGATCATGTCCAGCCTGCACCGTTGTGAGACGGCAACAGTAAGCTGTTTTCACTTGCAGGTAATCTCAACAACAAAAATACATTTGTCACAACTTCTAATATTACGAACATTTAAAAACTTGTTTGTTCAACATAGAGAAAATACATCTGAAATAAATAATGAAATAGATTGTCTTCACTCCAACATGAACTAGAAAAGGAAAACATCTATCTAGATAGTTGGCTCATCAGCCTCGGGATCGACATCCTCCAAATGGAACTCTGGAAGCACCGCAGGGTAGAGTACCGGATCATAGTAGCTATTATATATAGCTCAGCCTTATCAATGTTACCTATTGGGGGTGGGGGATCCAGTCAAAAAGGAGCAAAGTACAATTATGAAAAATCTAACAATTCAAATAATAATAGAAATTTTGCAATCTTAAACAGTTTTGAAATACGTGAACGATATTTTCCAGCAATTATCCAACTATTGAAAACAATGTGATTTGAATAGGTAATGTATATGACCGGCTTGGGTTGTACAATAGTATCATAGCGATACGATACGGCTTATCCCCGTGTGTAAGAGGGATAAGCTCGCACAATTATGCAATATGAAGGTATTGGTCATAAAACACTATACTACTTCTCCAATATCCCACAATCAATAACAATCAATACTCTAGAAAAGAGTTCCGTATAACAATGTGGTTTAAGTACGCAAATTAATAATTACTAATTAAATTGCCAAATAAACATAATCGTACTTGCCTTGGTTTATGACTGGATTGGAAGTCGATACCGGGAAAGTCAAACTTGTCCTCGAAATCCTACAGTTGAGAAGCTCTGACTTAGAACCATCATCATTGAACCATATATAGGTGTGCTAGTTACAATCTCTAAAATTGATCCTAGTCAAGTTTTATGTTATCTATCATAACACGTTTATCGATGCGATTTAAAATTATTAATTTAACGAAATAAAAGTCAAGTTAACATTTATTGGAAAAATTCGCATTTTTCGATTATTCGGCAAAACTTTGTATTTTGTAATAAATCTAAAACTAGATTTTTCTTTAAATGAGAAAAACGTGAATTTGTTTAAATAATACAAACTTATATTTTATTATTAACTAAATGTGGGAAAATTTATTTAATTTTCTATATAAAATAAATATTCAATTTATTATTCTACGCGTTTAACGATAACTAACGAAACCAGAAAAATCAAAAGAAACCAAACTATACTACACAATTACAAAACCACGAGAAAGAAATAAAGACTGGGCTTATGTCCTTACAACACTTTACATAAATTAATTAAATAAAATGCTGTGAACTCTGAACGCCGGGAAGCAGTCCATTCAGCAGGCCGAGGCCCTGCACCAAAATACTTTTGGCCAGTAACAAGCTCTAAATAATAATTTAATTATTATTTATAAAAATAGGCATCTCAGACTTGGTCATAAAACATCTGTTGTATTATAGCTTATGCCTCAACGTCCGAAAATGTCGGTTTCGTTTGCATTTTGCTAGGGCCCATAGACCGATACGGTCGTCGCCCGAAGATGATACATAATCCATAAACCAACAAATCCAATTGTTTTGCAAAGACCAAAGTTTGGAAAAAATAGATTTACTCGAAACTTTATAGAAATCCTTTTTAAAAATATTTTTGAAATTTGGACAGCACCTCCTCTGTAATTGGGATAACCCAATCATGGGACAATACCAAACTAAAACACAAATAAATATTCCAAACCAGGAATAATCACAGCACCATTATAATCCAAAATAGAAACTACGCCTCGATAGTCGATAACTTACGTATCACCCAAAAACAACAATAATTCGAAATACGATTCCCGAAACGGGATCGGGACCGTGTCATCATACACTAATTTACGGGAGGCACAGGGACACGGAATTTACCTCGGGTGCTCGGCTAGAGCTCTCAGATGCAAAAATAGGAGAAAAGATGAATCCTCGCAGACTTGAAAAGAGTCCAGAATACGTGGACAACAAAGAATGATGCGGAACAGCGCTGGGAACGGGTGCAACCACTAGAACAGATGGCACGACCACAGAACAGTGGATCGGGGAGGCGGTGGTCGAGCTGGGCGGCCGGAGGCGCGCACAGGGGTCGTCCGAGAGGGGCGCTGGCCGGGTGAAGCTCGCGGAGGAGCTCGGGGTCGCCGGGCTCGGGCGGAGGAGCGCTGGCCTCGGGGCTCGGGTCGGGGCTGACGTTGCCGGAGATCGCCGAGGGGCTCGGATTAGGGCTAGGGCTTGGGGAAAATTGGAAAAAGTAAGAGGGATGATGGAGAGGGAGAGGGGAAAGGGTTTTATAGGGATGAGAGGTTGGGGTTACAGGAAGGGAAGGAGATGCGGCTGTTACAGAAGAGGAGGGGTCGGCCGACGGCCATTTTGCTCGCAGGAAAGGGGAAACTGAGTGGTCGGGGAAAGAACGGGTGAGAAAGAGAAAATTGTTTTGAAAAAGAAAGTAAATTTCTTTCCTTTAGAAGGAAATAATATATATAAATATATAAAGGATTAAAAATTGGTTTCTAAACAAATCGAGATTCGGTTCGGTTCGAACAGGTCTAGCCAGACAATCAAAATCCAGGGATTAATTTTTAAAATACAATTTTCCTAACTGACTAATAATAATAATAATTAACAAAAATATCCAATCCATTACAAAGTGCAATCAAATCCGAAAAAATCCAGTAAATTCCGAAATTGCGGGTTTCACAACATTCCCTCCTTAGGAAATTTCGTCTTCGAAATTAAAGGATAGGGTTAGGAGTTACCTCAGATCTCAAATAGATACGGATGTTGTTCCCGCATCTCATCTTCTCTCCCCAGGTAGACTCGCCTGGGGAGTTGTGCTGCCACATCACTCTGACTATCGGCGTCATAGAATTCCTGATTTTCTTCTCACCTCTGTCTAAAATTACCACTGGCTTCTCTGGTACTGTGAGGCTGGGTCCAATCTCCAGCTCTGAATGGTCCAAGATGTGGCTTGGATTCGTAATGTAGTGCATGAGCTGTGTAACGTGGAAGACGTTGTGCACGCCCTCAAGATTAGCTGGTAGAGCTAATCGGTACGCTACTTTTCCGACTCGGCTCAAACTTCGAATGGGCCGATGTATCTGGGACTAAGTTTTTCTGCTCTGCCGAATCTGATAGTTCCTCTGGTAGGGAAATCTTGATGAAGACACTATCTCCTGCTTCGAACTCCAGTGGTCGGCGACTGCTATCAGCCCAATGCTTCTGTCTGTCCTGAGCAATCCTGAGTTTGTCTCTAATCACCTTTACCTTCTCTGCTGCATGGGTCACCATCTCAGGTCTAAGCAATACTCTTTCTCCTACGTCGTCCCAAGCAAGTGGAGTGCGGTAACGACGTCCATAGAGTGCCTCGAACGGAGTCATACCGATACTAACTCGGTAGCTGTTGTTGTAGGAGAACTCTACCAAGTGCAAGTGGTCTTCCCAAGACCCTCCAAATTCCAAGACGCAAGATCTCAGCATGTCTTCTAGCGTCTGGATTGTTCTTTCCGATTGTCCGTCAGTCTGGGGATGGTAAGCGGTGCTGAACTTCAATTATGTTCCCAAACTGTCGTGCAAGCTCTTCCAGAAGTGAGAGGTGAATCTGGTATCCCTGTCAGATACGATACTTACCGGAACTCTATGAATCTGGTAGATATGCTGCATGTACAGTGCTGCCAACTTCTCGGTGGATAGACCAACCTTGAAGGGGATAAAGTGAGCTGACTTCGTCAGTCGGTCCACAATAACCCAAATGGCATCCTTCCCTCCTTGGGATCGAGGCAGTCCTAACACAAAATCTATTGTTATGTGTTTCCATTTATACTCCGGGATGTATAGCGGCTGCAGCAGTCCTGCGGGTCTCTGTCTGCTAGCTTTCACTTGTTGACAAATTAAGCATCTAGTCATATATCTGGATACGTCCTTCATTCCATACCACCACACTACAGTACGCATATTCCGATATATTTTGTTAGCTCCTGGATGTATGGAATACTGCGACTGGTGCGCTTCTTGCATCAGCTCGTTCCTCAGTTCGCCAGTTGGTACGCAAAGCCTCGTACCATGCCTCAATGCTCCGTCACTGGCAATTGAGAATCCTTCAAGTGTTCCTGCCAGCACTTGATCTCTGAGTTTGCAAAGCGTCTCGTCTTGGAATTGTGTCTCCTTGACTCTGTCCATCAGACTTGAACGCACTTGCAACTGCATTATTGATGAATCATCTCCAGGTACAATGGCTTCTCATCCCAGTTTCTTTATTTCTTCTTCAGGCAGTAGAATCTCCAGTCCAAGCTTTTCTATGTCTTCCAACAATGCCGCTCCTTGGTTAAAAACATTGCCATCGGGTATCGAGTGCATCTGCAACACATTAGCCTTACCCGGATGATACTGCAGGTCGATGTCGAAATCTTTCATCATTTCCAGCCATCGTCTCTGTCGCATGTTCAGCTCAGTGAAAATATATTTAAGACTTTTGTGGTCTGTAATATTTCCACTCTCTCTCCATATAGGTAATGCTTCCACAGCTTCAGTGCAAATATAACTGCTGCAAGCTCCAACATGCGTGGGATAGTTCTTCTCATGATTCCATAATTGCCTAGATGCGTAAGCAATTACTTTCCCGTGTTGTTGAAGAACACAACCCAAATCTTTACCAGAAGCATCACTGTAAATTGAGAAACAGCCGGTACCTGCGGGTAGCGCAAGTATCAGTGCCGTTGTAAGTCTCTTCTTTAGTTCCTCAAATGCTGACTGGCAAGCTTCAGTCCACACAAATTCTTCATTCTTCCTTGTGAGCTTCGTCATCGGCTCAGCAATCCTGGCGAAGTCCTTCACATATTTCGGTAGTAGCCAGCTAAGCCCAAGAAACTTCTGATTTCAGTAACGGAACTTGGTGTACTTCACTTTTCAATAGCAGCTATCTTCTTTGGATCCACCGAAATTCCTTCTCATGTGACAACATGGCCTAGAAAATCCACCTTGTCTAAAAAGAATTCGCATTTAGATAGCTTACCAAAGAGCTTCTCCTTCCTTAAGGTTCCCAGAACTTTCCTCAGGTGCTTTTCATGCTCTTCTTCGATCTTCGAGTAGATTAGAATGTCATCGATAAAGACAACAACAAACTGATCCAAGTATTCATGGAAGACCTTGTTCATGAGGTTCATGAATACTGCAGGGGCATTCGTCAGTCCAAACGGCATAACCAAAAATTCATACTGTCCATATTTGGTGTTGAACGCCGTCTTTGGAATATCCTCAT
>JANAVB010016194.1:4665854-4819976 GCA_029216955.1 Iris pallida
GGTTCGGCCCAATTGAGCCTATGTCCACAGCCCTTCTTCACCGTTTTCACTATAATGAAATGAAAGATTACAAAGGGCCATCTCTCAAGCTGGTACAACTTAGCTTGAGGACTCTCTCTCTCTCTCTCTCTCTCTCTCACAACTCACTTGAGGTGGATTACAACGATGTTGGTGAGAGGATACAAAGAACCTTGTTGTTGTGGTTCTTGTTGTCTTAACTTTCATCATCAGGAGGATATGCCTATTGGGTACACACTTTCTATGCATGGAGAAGTACAAAGGTCTGCACTTCCATCTCCCAGGTCAGCCCTTCCATCTCCCAAAGCATGGAGAAAGGCAAAACATCAATGTTGCATACATGCAGAAATGCAGAATGTGAACATGTAGGCCACTTCAGATAGCCATAGCTTCTTCAATACACCTTCAAATGCACTGATTCAAAGCCTGGATTATAGATAGAACTTTTCTCTACAACTTTCATATTGAAGATCGAGCCAAATAATGATTGCAACAGTTCCAAACAGCCTCCCAAACTGAATACTGTCACAAAAACTGCATCCAGAAAAATGGACGAGTACATGGCCGAACCCAACCATGGGTGACCGACATGGATCAAATCCATATAATTCCATGGGGATGGAACCCGTTCCCATCAAATAGTAGCAATGGTTTCAGTATGGAACTCCTTCCTGGAGATGGTGATTAATTACATTAATTTGTTAATGTATATCTTAACTTTTTTAAATGGTTTTTTCCTGCTGATACAGTTGCTTCATTGACTTCGAATGGTGAAATTCTCCGCGACTTGATAAATTCTTGCATCAGTTGATGCACCTGCCTTTGGCAGGTTGCCTTCACAGTTTATCACATTGTTCATGATGGATTAATATGTTTTTTTTTTGGCAATCTTTTTTATGACATGCAGTATCTAGATCGGGAGGGAATAAGCTATTGTTGTCGTATGACATTTGATGACAATGCAATCACAAACGCCGTGGAGATTTATGACAGCTCTAGGTACTTGATTTTGTCTCTTCTTGTATTTGGCTGTATCTACTTACTGCATTTGCAGCTAATCACCTTGTAATTAATCAGTGGGGCCGTGCACTTCTTGGCTTCAAATAATGATTGTGGAATTCGAGACTTTGACATGGAGAAGTTTCAACTTACCAAACATTTCCGGTTTAATTGGCCAGTAAATGTAAGCTTTCTTTCATGGCATGTTATTTTGGATATTTTGTTAGGCATGTTATTATGGTGCGACATACCTCACATAGCTAGATTTATGCGACAACTGAGGACATCTGATTTCTGTCTTAAGTGAAGAAGGTTAATTGTGGCAATGGCCAGATTGGAGTAAAAGCAACAAAGAACTGAAACGGATAAAGTGAACTGAGAAATTGTAGCGAACCTTACCTTAATTTGGTTGCTGGTGGTAGTCCCGCGTCTTGCTGACAAATAGACACCTGGGTACTTGAGTCTGCGCTCGAGTTTCTTTTTCCTTTGGAAACAGTTATGACTGTATATTGCCCCCTTTGTATCTCAAGCTTCCATAAATTCATCTTTCAACAAGGGTATTGCTAGAATTTGCACTTTTTATGGAGGTGAATGTTTTGAGAGGCAACATACAAGGAGTAGAAGACCTCTTATTTCATATTCAGCATATTTTATGGGACTATTTATCTCAATTTTTTTAACAAATGAATAAACTGAGAAGCATATGGGTTCACATGCTACAAAGCATTCTCTTAGATGCTATATAGAAAAAAAAATACAAGTCCAGTGCCCCTATTCTCAACTGTTATTTTATGTGTAGCATACGTCGGTTAGTCCTGACGGAAAGCTTCTTGCCATAGTGGGGGACAACCCTGATGGGCTACTGGTGGACGCTCATACCGGAAAGGTAAAAATTGGAGTCTGTATTTAGTCAAATTTTTCTTTGTAGTGATGATGAGATCAAGAACTGAGAACAAAGGTTGCCAAAGAAAATCAATAGTTTCTAACATTTTGTGTTTTCTATCAGACTGTTCAGGTCTTGCATGGTCACAAGGACCATTCATTTGCATCAGCTTGGCATCCTGATGGTAGCACATTTGCCACTGGCAACCAGGACAAGACCTGCCGGCTTTGGGATACCCGTAACCTTTCTAAGTCGCTTGCGGTCTTCAGAGGCAACGTAGGAGCAATCAGGTCAATCCGCTTCACTTCGGATGGTCAGTTCATGGCAATGGCGGAACCTGCTGACTTTGTTCACATATTTGATGTTGGAGGTGGATATAGAAGCGGCAGGAGCTTGATTTCTTTGGCGAGATCTCCGGCATGTCTTTCAGCCCCGACACTGAGGCCCTTTATGTTGGTATATGGGATCGCACCTATGGTAGCCTCCTCCAGTACAACCGATGTCGGAACTATTTGTACCTAGACTCACTGCTTTAGTGTAGAAACGGTTGCTCTCACGCCGTTAGGGCTGAGAGAACTGGAAATGTTTTTTCTCCAGTTAATAAAGGGCAACCTTTTTATGTGAGTAGAGAAATGTACAGTTGATTGCCTAGGCAGTGTACCCCTGCGTTCCGGAGTTGAAAGTTATTCAGATGGTAGCGCTCGCCTTGCCTTGAACTTTTTTCACCCTTCTTGTTCTGTAACTTCTGCTTGTAGTGAAGATTTATTAGTTCATGTCAACCAAGGGATGGGGACATTTGAGAACTGCAGTTGCATTTCTCAATTTGGAGCCCGAACAAAATCAATAGTAGAGATGAGCATATAACGGTTGGAAACTGGAAACCGAATTGACCCGAAACATGACAATCGGTTCGGTTATAGGTTTTTGGTTTGGAGAATTGAAATTTTGAAATATCGGTTCGGTTCTTGGTCCGAGTAACCAAACCGAAACCGATTCAAATTCAATAATTTACGAAACTATTCTCAATTTATATGTACTAATATTTTTACTAACCCTATCTAACCGACTGTCTCCTTCCATTCTCTGTTGGCACTTGTGACTGCTTCTTTGAGCGCTCTCTTTCTACCTTTAATCTATATATACTAATATTTTTCACTCCTTGTAATTGTAATAATTTATAAATGCAACAATGCCAGATTTTTTTGTTGGAAGATTTGTTATTTAGATTAGCTCATTTGTTAAAATGTGAAGGTTCGACCCATTGGTCTATGAAACTAAACCGACCGAAAATCGAACCGAATTAATTCGGTTCGGTTTTTTGGTTTTTATTAAAATGGTATGGTTTTCGGTTTTGAGAAATATTACGGTTATTTCGATTTTTATGTATTCGGTTTCAATCGAACCGTTGCTCACCCCTAATCAATCGCCTTTTGGCTTAGTGAGAGTTGTGTCTGAGAAAGTTGTTGCACTCATTGTTTTTTCACTGTGAAATGGAAAATTTTGAAAATAAAAATAAAAGATAGGGCTAATTAGTGTTTGGACCCTGGATTTTATATCAGATTAGTGTTTAGGCTTGACTTGTCTAAATGGAAAGTTTGGACCCTGGATTTATTTTCTTTCTTCTTTCTTTCTTTCCGATCATGCCCTTGAGGATGGCATCAGCTAGAGACTATAGTTTTTTTTTTTTTTAAATTAGAGGAGCGCCAAAGGAGTTGGCGTGCAGCTCCTAGGTGCCAAAGGAATTGGCACCCCACCAATCCCTCTGAGCGCCATCTCCTTTGGCTCATAGCCCTATATGCCAACTACTCCAATGACGTCTTTTCCCCTTTTTTGCAAATTCTTCAAACTTTCTTTTCTTCTCTGCAAATTTTCTATACTTCTTCCCACTGTACAAAATTTTTTGTTTATGGGATAATCACGATGCTTGTTCTTTTACTTTTTTTTTTCTTTCTTTCTGCTAATCCTACTATGTTCAGTAAATACTTTATAGAAAAAAATGTATACTAGGTTTGACTGCTTAGTGATTTTAATGAAGTTCTATTGTTGCTTTCTTTTTACATATAGGAAATGACTTCTAATAATTTGAATTGTCATGACCTTAACGTTATAGGGTTTATGGATGTACATGTTGCTCAATTCCAGGTAAGTCTCAGATTTTGGTAATAGTAGCTTAATATTGAATATGGAATAATCTAGATGTGTTGGGAGTTCAGTAGTGTGGAAGAGGGATTTAAGAATCTAAGTGTGCTGATAGCAACTAGTCATCCTAGAAAAACAAGCTCGATATGTAGAATGTTCAAATATTAGTTTATTCTTTTTCGCCACTTTAAAATGATTATCATGCCTGTGTCGGATACGTACTAGACACTAGACACACTCCGAAATACAATAGGACATGCTAGAATGGTGGTACCATATCTGTGTCACGTGTCAACTTTGTGTCATATTGTATTTGTATCCATGCAACATAGCTACACTTGGCTTCTAAAGGAATTTATTTATATCTTATTTTCAAAAAAGATATATTATAAAACATAAAAAAGAAGATAGAAGGGCAAGATTATGAAAGGCATAGAAGCTATTTTACAAGTAGAAGAAAAAAATACTACTACTACACAATTGTTGATGCCATCCTCAAGCTTCTAAAGATACCATAAACACTAATCTGGGAAGGGCATAATCAGAAGAAAGAAAAAATAATAATAAATTCAGGGTCCAAACTTTCCAATTGGACAAGTCAAGACCTAAACACTAATCTGATATAAAATCCAGGGTCCAAACGCTAATTAGCCCTAAAAGATATTAAATATTAAGTGATGATGAATTGGTAACATGAAATAATAATCAAGTTTTTTTAATTAATAATATCAATTAAATATCTTAATTGTTTTCTATTAATAATTAATTATCTAATAACATATTATTACTTATCTTACTTGTCTAATTGTGAGTTTGAAAAAAAGTTGTTGCCACATAGTAATTAGAGAGTGCTTCTCCAATGCAAATGTCAAATAAATTATGAATGTGACATGATATGACATGGCAAAGACATTGTGAAGTTGGTTGTCTAATTCTATACAATGCACTTGACAATGATTTTATCTCCACATCATCAATTATGAATAAAAATATTTATAAAAAAGAAAGAAGAGGAGAAGTTGCATTGAAAGATGCAAAAGCCAAAAGGTACATTTTATTGTCTTTTCAATACTTTTGTATTGGAGAAAATTACCACATTGTCTTTTGTAAATATAATCTTGCCACATATGAAAGACATTGTCTTGCGTCTCATGCCACATAAGAATCACAACACATAACAAGACAATATGGTTAAAGATGCTCTTATAATAGTAAATCACTATTAGTTGCTTATAAAATTTTAACTGTTTTATTTTGTGAATACTTATTAATATTAAGTATTTATTCATTATTTTATAATGAAATATCAATTAATCATCTTGATTACTTCCAAATTAATTAACCACTACCAATTACTTAATATTAAGTGTATTACTAAATAGTTTTAATATAAGCTAGTACTAATTACAAATACTTTTCACTAATTAGTTAAATAAAACTATTGCTATCAGTTCTTAATTACTTTCTCTTTGCTATTAATTTCTAGTTATCATAAATTAATTAATTATTTAATACTATTCAGAAATATTAAAAAAAATCTACATCATAGATCTACCCAAATTCAATGGGTTTGAGAATTGAGTTTCCATCCAAGCAAACATTGGAAGTCCATTTCATATTGCAAATAAATTATAATTTTCATCCTTTTACCACCCCCTTCCAATGTACTTTTGGCAATCCAACTCCAAACAACTCAAATTGTGCAAATACACGTTAGGGGCTTATAGTATACATTAGGAAAAGAGGGTGGAATATCCAAATATACGGGTTGGGGAAGAAATCAAAAGTGCAACATGCAAAAAAGTTATATTTTAAAGGTTTCTAGTGTAAATTGTGGAAAAAACTAAAAAAATGAACCTGACGTGAATCGAACACGCAACCTTCTGATCTGGAGTCAGACGCGCTACCATTGCGCCACAGATCCTATTGACAGCTAAAATTACACATATTATATGTAGAAGACTGATATATGTAAAAGAAAGCAAGTTGCAGGAAAATTATATTTGGGGGTCAATGTAAATTTGGAAAAAAAAAAAAAAAAAATCTTGAACCTGACGTGAATCGAACACGCAACCTTCTGATCTGGAGTCAGACGCGCTACCATTGCGCCACAGATCCAATTGACAGCAGTAACAACACCGATATATGGAGGAAAACATATTGTTGAATAAAATTTGTATAAATTGTTGCCACTGTTCTCTTATTAGAACACAATCCGACAGCTCTATCCAAAATTTATCAACTACTATCCTCGTGTATCTCGACTAGCCTTGGGTCATGTTTGTTTGCAAGGAAGTGAATCAAAAGTGGTGAAATCACTTTTTTTTGTTACATTTCCACAACTTGTGTTGATTTGTCACAAGCAAGTGGGATTTTGGGTTCTGTTATCGATACTCCTAAATATCGTCTTACATTCCTCTTTAATTTTTATCATTTAAATTTTAAATCTACTCTCACATTAAATCTAACATTAATTGTGCATGCTTGGAGGAATGACTGCATGATGACTTTTAGGAGTGATCATGATAGGTTGGGTGAGTTGACACTATCAACTGGGCTTCCCTCTTTCCATGCTCTCTATATAAACCCATTTCTTTCTTTCTTCTTTTCTCTTTTCCTCTCTATTTTCTCTTCACAATTTCTTCTCATTTTCCATACTTGGGCTGACCTAGGAGCTTGATCTAAAGATGTTGTGTGTGATTTTTGAATCCTCCTTGGTGGTGGAGTAGAAGACTATGCTTGGAAGCATGACCTAGGCAAGTACACCTTGACATTCATGACTGAAATTATGTTTTCTCTTGCAATTTATTTTTATGATTGTGGTGCTTAGTTTTATCCAAAATTTGTTTATTGGATTTTTTAATCATGATTAATGAAAATGTAAAGGATTTCGAATTTAGTTGATTTAGGTTTTGGTTTCCTAGGTTAGATTGTGATACTCAGGTGTAAAGTAGGTATCGGTTGTGATACATAGGTCTTCCTCATCGAACCTAGTGTTAAATGCTATAGGAGACCCACCCCCTAGCATTAGAACATGTTAGAATTGCAAGGGTGGAATGAGGATATGATTTCGGCCCCAAAAAACCTATTCTCGTGTTGTATCAGCACATAGACTATGCCAACGACATATCGTTGGATATTGTTATCGGTACCAGTATACCATCGTGTGTGAATTTTTGTGATCATTGTGCTGCAATCTTGAAATAGTAATTTATCAACAATATTGCTAGTATACCGCTACAGTTATACCGTCTGTATACCGCTACCGGTAGTCCGCGGTATACTGCTATGATACCCATATGTTGATTTTATGATTTTTTTCGATTCGTTTTCATGCCGAACCGTATGCAAATGGCACTGAAAATTGGCACATAATATCAGGACTCGTATGAGAGGGTGTGGATAAATTTTAAGAGAATCTAACGGTCGAATCTCCTGTATCGCATTGTTTCGATACTGAGGGTAATACGAAAAACATTCCGATATGGATCTCCTATTTGATTTCTCATTAAATTTCTTGTATACTTATTATTCAATAATGATAAGTGTAAGGATTGGCCGCGATAATACCCGTGCCCCGTGCATGGGGCTATCCCTATTGTATATTGTATATCTTCATATGTCAGACCACCATATCACTTTCCGTACTTTCACGAACTATCCAAATATGTAGGTATCCTCTCGTTATGTCGCTAATGCATGGAGTTTTCCTAATTAAGGTAACGTACTGGTCACTTATGGTAGTGCATCGATATCATCTAGCGACGTTCAGCATATACCATACTGTATCGTACTATACTGTATTGTATTATTGTCGCGAAAGCACCCGCTTTTCGGAATGCGAGTACGTGACCAAGTCCATCCTACACCACGACATCAATGATAGAATGCTATCTAGCTCTCAATAATCAAAGTATACGATATTTGCTCATAAAATAACCTCTTTGCTCATTCACCATACTAAATCGAATTACAACATCCAAAGTTTACATTTGACTAAAAATACATATCCCATTAATACATCAAAATTGGAAACAACTCATTAAACTTTATGATCACATAATTTATCTATCTAGTCACTAGGATTGGCCTTTGAAATACATCCATATCTCTCCAAGTGCATAGAGTAGCAACCGACTAAGCTGAAAAAACAAGTTTCTAGTCATGAATGGGAAAAATACATACACTACCAAAATAAGTCAATTTAGCGACGTAGGATGACATGGTACGATATAAAAATTTAGCGACGCAGATTAAATACGTTACAATACGTCGCTGTTGGCGACGTTCCACGACAATCACGACTTTAGTTATATTACTGAAAGTGACGTCGCCAGTAGTCGCAAAATGTCGCTGACTTTTTAAAATTAGCGATGTTGACCGACGTAAAAAACACCACGTCGCAGTATATTAAAATATCAGTGACTATTAGCGATGTCTGTTTTAGACGTCGCTAATGTTTTTAATATATGATTCTGATTGCATTTTCTTTTCCCCCACTCGTTCTCCAAAAATTTCGAAAGCCCCCTCTGTCTCTAGCCCCCCTCCGCCTCCAGCTCCCCTCCGCCACCTCCGGTCGACAGCCTCCAGCCCCTCCTTCGCCTCCAGCCCCTCGGTTCGCCTAGTGTGTATATATATAAATATATATTTCCTCCAATCCTTCCTAGTATATATATTTCCTTATATATGTGTGTGTGCGTGTGTGTGTGCAACCCGTATGTACATTAACATGTATATATCTCCTAGGTTTATTCCCCTATATACATTTTCGTGTATATAAATATATCTATTATATATAATTTCCTTAGAAATGTATATACGATCTGTATATATATATATATTTCCATATGCATACTACTATGTATATGTGATTTCTTTATATGTATAAGTATATAATTTCTCTCTCTCTCTCTATATATATATATATATATATATATATATTATATATATATATATTTCAATTCCTAATATGTATATATAGCCATATAATCTTCCCTTATATATATAACCTATAGATATTTCCGTAACTTATATATAATTTCCTTTATATATACAATCCGTATATATTTTCTGTATATATAACTTATATATATTTTCTATATATAACCCGTATATACTTTCCTTGTATATATGAAATCTTGTGACAATGGGACATGTCCTTTCGTATATAAATTCTTGTGAAATGTGTCATGAGAGGATTCTTGTTAATGACATTATATATGCAACCCCTTAAATATTTCTTTAATATATATATATATATATATATATATATATATATATATATATGTGTGTGTGTGTGTGTGTGTGTGTGTGTGTGTGTGTGTGTGTGTGTGTACGAAAATACGTATACACTACCTTGTGTGTGAATAGATATTTATAACTTCTAGTTGTTTACCTTGTAGAGATTCTTGAACTCGGAGGTTTCATTTAGTGTATCATAAGACTTGATTGTGATTGTAGGTCTCTTGGACGGTGTAATCGAGACAGGAGGGACCGGAGCACTACTTGCGCATTGCGAGATTGAAGGCAAGTATACCTTGTCTTGCATTACTGTTTTACATATACGTCATTATACTCTTGTTAGCGTAGACTTGGTTAGTAGAGACCGGGAATTATCTCGGGCGTAGTCGATGATGGCATCGACATTTAGGGCTACCCACTTGACCTAGCAGCAGGTACGTGTCCTTAGTTGCGGAGTTGTTGTTACAACTCCCTTGACCATGACACGTGTTTCAATACGGCACTGAGTGGGAGCAGATAATGGCACGCGCCTGTCGCTCTCGACTGGCCATCAGTGGGAGTGGCTCGTATGACGGCACATATAGGGTAGTGATGGTTCTAGATAGCTGAGTCTTCATAGAGAGCAGATGTTTGGGTCGTGGATGCGACCTGTACATCACTGGGCGGGGAAGACAACCAGTAGGCGTATGGACTAGACTGTTACTTCATTCTAGCCTCATTGATACCCAGTTATGGACATGGTGTAGGAGCGTAAAAAAGTGCTTCATTTAATGAGTCAAGGAGATGGATCATTCCACTCATAATGATATATTTTTACGCCAAGGAGAGGCTAATCACTTTACGCTCGAGTCTATGCTAATAGTTTTACGCCTAAGACAGGCTGACTACTTTTACGCTGGACAAAGCTGTCAAGTCTTGCATTTAATGCAAACTCTGACATGAAGATATTAATGATGACATATATCACAGAATTCGAAGGGATTTGTTTTATACAGAGACCAATATTGTCGTTTAGTACGTGGACTGAGCCACTTTACGCTCATTGTGTGACTTCTTTACGCATGGAGACTATATGAGTTTTACACTCAAAGTTGACGTGTGCGTAAAGTCTATTTGAGCTACTTTTACACTCAAGGTTATTTAACAACCACTTTACGCGGGAAGTCTATGTCAGGGCTATTTTACGCCTAGTCTACTGCTTTACGCTCAGAGTACATTGGAGATGTTTTTATGCCTTATTTATCTGACCAGTTTGGAACGTGGTTTGCCTACATGGCTCTCATGCCACATATCTCGAAGAACGTGTGTACGTGCATTCTATTCTTACTGAAATGATGGGACACGTGTCAACGTATACAGAGGATGACTTTGGTCGTGGGTGGCAGTTGTTAGCGTAAAGACGGAACTTTTGCTGAGTTTTTACGCACAAGAGCCCAAGTCTATAAATAGACTTATTTTTCTCACATAACGGACAGAGACAGAAGAGGAAAGAACAGAGAGACTAGAACTCAGAGATTTTGATTCTCCAGAGCATTCTACTTCAACCTTTCTTTCAGAACAGAGTGAAGCAAAGCAGGAAAGCATTCGGCCTCGCCATCAGTGCCCAAGTGCGTCGATACCTTTCTGGTGACTTAGTTCTTCCAATTGTTCAAACTTCAAGCATCGATCTTCATCATCATCGTATGGTCCAAGGAACAAAGTAATCATTTACAGATCAGACTTCTATAGCAATACTTTCCCAGAATCAAATTTGTACTTCTTGTACTTTTTCTCGTTTTATTTTCAAAAGCCAATTCTCCTGGCATTTTGTTAAGTGAAACAAAATGGCGACTCTGCTGGGGACGACCTTCTCCTCTGACGAGGAGACAATTGCTCAATATGATGATGTTTCGGTCGGTTCGACCAAGAAGACTCTGGTTGTGCACTTCGACCAGACTGCCTACGAAGAAATGCTCCGAACTGGGGGTGGTTCTCGCTGCTCCAATGTTCAAAAGTCTCGCAAAGCACGAAAAGTTTGGATTCCTAAATCCAAAGTAGCTTCTGATCTCTCTGTTGCTTCTGATAGCAAGGGAATTCTTCCCACTCCTGTCGTAGGGGCTCCCGTTCGTAACGAGGCAGTCCTTACTTCAGTGTCGCACTCTAAGTGTGGCAATTTATCTCCCGTCTGTCACGGTGAAGATAATCAGGTTTTACGCCCAGTGGGTAAAAACCAAGTTTTACGCTCAAGACATAAGAATGAGTCTCCCATTTGTAATGTGGCAGATTCTAATGCTTCTGAGTGTAAAAATAAGTCTCCCGTCTGTGACGTGGTAGACACACACAAATTACGCTCTTCGCATAAAGGAAAATCTTCCGTCTGTGACGAGGTAGATAATCAATTTTTACGCACTACGCGTAAAGGTATGTCTCCTGTCTGTGACAGTGTAGATAAAATTCGCAACGATGTTTGCACATCTAATGTGAATGTACCTAAACGCATACAGCGTAAAAACAGTTGTTGGTAAAGCTTCAGTCCTACATCAACAACCTTCTTATACTGCTTTACGCAAAGTACCAAACTTACAAATTATACGCAAAGAAAATGGAGTCCTTCGTGCTCAAAAATCTCAAGATTTACGTACACAACTCCAAACGCATAAAAATGTACAGTTTGGTTCTGCGAATGCAGCCAGTAATCTTTTTTATACACAAGGGACTAAACGTTTCTCTACCCCAAATGTAATAAAGAAGAATACTCCCTCTACCCCTTCTGATTTACGTGAATTGCTAATACAAAAGCGTAAGAACAGACAATCTCCGGTGACATTCCCCCAAGAAAAACATCATTGTGAATATCACCAGGTTGTGATTAACTGTTGTTGTTCGGCTTCCAGACGGTCAATTTTTGATCGATTGAATTTTAATGCACCCCAACAACAAGCTGATGAGTTGTCATATGCGTCAGTCAACATGGCATCTCACACCAACAGAGGACGATGTCCTAGACGGAATATGTCCCAAACTCCAGGTCAACAACAATTCAACAGACTTCTTGATTCTTTTGAAGGAGTATATCAGAATACTCGATCAAGAAGACAAAGACAATTACAGACTTCTGATTCAGAAGCTGGGGGTACTCAATCTTTTGAGTCTGAAACTGATAGTGTGGATTCATACTTCTATACTAACCCCTCTGTATCTTCAAGAGAAGTTGAATCCTATGCTATTGGAGATGAACCAGAGACGTCATCTGCTAATACGGAACAACGTCTTACTGTCGTCGAGCAATCACTGAAAGACATGCTTAATATGGTGCAAAGCATGCATCAGATAATATTGACTCAGTAAACTGCACAACCGGCAGTAGTAACACCGGTACCAGTAGCAGCACAAGCTCAAGATAGTCAAGGGGCTGAAATACCTTTGAATATTCAAGAACCTGCTGTTAACCAAAATTCTGTATCTCCAGATTCCATCATTCCTGAAGATGTACCACCTCCAGTGGGGGTTACGGTACATCCAACAACTATTCAGTCAAATGTGCTTCCTCAAACCAGTGAAGCCATTCAAGCAGTGCGTGAGCTCAAAGCACAGTTTAAAGTTTTGAAGCACAAGGAATTAGCTCCAAAGGTTAGGGATTAAGCAACCCTATCCTCCTCATTGGAATGATGTACCCTTTCCACCAAAATTTAAGCCACAATCTATGGTTTTGTTCGATGGAAAAGTATCTCCCAGTCAGTATATCAATTACTTTGATATTATGACTGTACATTTGCAGAAAAATGATGCTCTTCTCACTCGAGTGTTCATCGGGTGCCTGACGGATTCAGCTTACGATTGGTATCGTAGTTTACCCGATAATTCTATTTCGTCTTTTGACGAATTCAAGGCAATGTTTCTCTCCCGCTTCTATGAAGGAGGTATGGACATGAACATGTCCTCTTTGATAGAAATCAAATAAAAGGAGAAAGAAAATACTCGAACGTTCATCGAACGTTTCCGACAAGCTACTCTAAAGATGCCTCCTGGTATGCCAGATTCAGCGTTGATTGATACATGTAAGATGAATCTGCGTCCATCCATTGCTGTCTTCACGGGTTCCCAATTACAGATTGGGCTTCGTTTATCATAGCAGCAGTTTCTGCCGAGACCAATGGTAGGTTGGCTCGTGAACATGGGATGATTTTTGCTTCAGAAGATAAAGGGAAGAAAAGTAATCCTGATAATAATTCTGGTAATCGTAATGTGAAAGGAAAAGATACCCTCATGGTCAATCTTTCCAAGAATAAAGCGATGCCGAATAATCAGGAATCCTCCAGCCAAAAGAAGAATACTTTTTTGACGAAAGTGATATCCCAGGGATATTCCAATGTCTGGTGAAGAGTGACAAACTCCAGATTCCGGAGCCAAAGAGGCCTAATGAAGTGAATCTGACTGACAATCCCAAATATTGTATCTATCATAGATACATTAATCATTCTACCAGTGCTTGCTATGTCTTGAAGAAGAAAATCCAAGAGCTGATAAATGGTGGTGCTATCGTTTTAACTAATGATGATCATACGGTTACAACCAATATGGTTTCTCTTCAGTTCGGAGATTTTCCTCCACAGCAAGTCCCAGATGGAATTATCCCAATCCCAAAGGCGACAATGAAGATCGTGAATATCCTGCCTGCCAGGGAGGAAAATGAACGATTGTTGCCTCTTATATTAAAGAATGGTAAAATTATGTGGGTACATCCTGACTTAATACCTGAAATGGAAGATGAAGGTAAAACTTGAAAAACCAAGAAAGGTAAGAAAGTCAAAACCTGCAACATGATTTCTCATGTTAATCCAGATCCTGATGATTTGGATCATCTATGGGATGGCACTCCTTTGGAAGATAGACTAAGAGGATTGAACATATGTCCTCCAAGTCTAGCTCCTCCTACCAAGCTCAAGCTTACTCATCAGCAGTGGCTAGCTATGAATAGTGTTCCTTTATACAGGGTACAACAAGTTTTTCGCTGCCTATGAAAAGGCTCCTACAGGGATTTTTCCTCGTATCTCAAATCTTTCTCCTGTGGTTACAGAAGGTCCTGCCTCTTCCTCTTCTGTTGAACCATCTATTAAAAGTCTACTGCCTACTCACTTGTATAGTCAGCAATCTATCCTTCTCATGAAGAAGATGGGTTATGACTTTCAAAAGGCAGAAGGTTTGAATTATGATAAAGGAATACGACTTCCTTTACAAATTCAAAGTCAAAAATCCACTGTTGGATTAGGTTCTGAGGTTCCTCATAACAATCCTTACAAGAAGAAAACTAAGGAAAGGAAGATTAAATCCTGCAATATGGTACTTCATTCTTCTGAGTCTGAAGAAGAAACTTTTGCTGGTACAAGATCTGGAAAAGAGTACCACAAAGATTATGAGGGATCCTCCAAAGAAGCAGAAGACGTAGTGGAAACACTACCAGCTCAACCTTCTCTTGTTCCTGCTAAACCATCTGTGGTTGAAAAGGAGAAACAGAAAGCAGTACGCTTTGACGTCCCATTGAAGTCTGCTTCCAGTCAGGGGGTGGTGATGAAATCTTACAAATTTGATATTCTAGCTCAGTTGGCCAATACTCCGGCTAGACTATCTATATTTGAGCTGCTTCGCCTTTCTAAAGAAAGCAGAGAGACTTTGAGTGAAGCTTTACTTCAAGCTGATTCCTGCTTAGCTCAACTCAAAACTCCTGACAATATACCAATATCATGCCCGCAATGTCATAGTGTGATGGAAGCAATTCCCAATATCATATTTACACAAGAAGATATGCTGTTGAAGCATAACAAATATGACAGGCCTCTGTGCTACACTGGGTATATTGGATCCACTGAAATTGACAGGATTTACTTTGATCCTGGGTCCTCAATTAGCATAATTCTTCAGAGTATGCTAAGACCCCTGAGGATTCCTACTAGTGATCTGACTTACACTAGTACTACGATAGTTGGTTTTAACTCTGGCAAGAGCAAACCACTGGGGAAGATTCGTCTGCAGATTCAGATTGGTGATCTTCGAACTATGGTAACTTTCTATGTTATCAACTCAGACGTATCCTACAATATTCTTCTTGGAAGACCATGGTTACATGAGCATAACATCGTGCCTTCAACTCTACACCAATGCTTCAAGTATGTGGATTCCTAAGGAGTTGTGAAGACTGAGTTTGCTGATATCAATCCTTTCAAGGGTGTCGAAGCCTATTTCTCTGATTCAAGGCTTTATAAACAAGAGCATGTGAAAGAGATATCAGACATAGCTGAAGATCAATCATCTACTGAGGATCAGTCTGTTAATGAAGATCTGCCAGAAGAGCAACCTTTGAAGATCATAGTCAAGAGACTGAATCCAATCCCAACTTGTCAATGATCAACCTTTGATAATCAAAGTTAAAGGAAGAACTCAAGCTTCATCTGAGGAATTAGTAAATATTCCTGCTAAGAGCCAAGTTCAACCTTTTATGATCAAGGTCAAAGGGCGTACTTCTTGTACGAATGATCCAGAACCGCCATTGATTGTCAATCTTGGCAAAACTACGCAGAAGACGGATAATGGTCCACTGATGATTAATCCGAAGCGTAGCAGTCAAATTGTAAATGATGTAAATATTGATCATTCTGTACTTTTTGATATCAATGAAGATTTTTTTTCGAGTATATGGCTGTCAAGTTTATTGAAAGGATGACTTTATCTTCTGATAATCAAAGTCATCAATATAAAGGCGACATAGAACCAGAAGAAACTTTATACATCGACCATAAGAAAAATTCCTTTCCTCTTCAGGTTGATGTCGGACCTTATGCTCAAAGGTTCCTAAAATCTTCTCCCTATCTTCTACCTGTGGCCGCTTCATCACAAGCTTGTGTAACTTTTAGACGTCACGAAGAATCTTATTTCGTGGTTCCGTCTAATAAGAAAAACAAGCGCCAAATTGTGTTTGGCCTGGCTAGAAATATCCCTGTTGCTCAGACGGATGATCTGAAAGATAAAGATAAAGGAAAATTCCGAATTGACAAATATAGTCAACAATCTATCAAGATTATCCAGAACATGGGATACGATTTGAAGACTATACAAGGTCTCAATCAAGGCAAGGGTAGACGACTACCATTATGTGGTGATCCATTTTACCAGAAGACTCGTCATGGGTTGGGATATGATCCGTCCCACATGTTTAATGACGATATACAAGAAGAATTCTCTTCTAGCTCTTCGCAATCATCAGATTCGGAGGAAATTCAATTCATGGAATCCGATATGTCTCGTTCCTCATATGACGAATATGAGCCAATATTCTCAGTCAATATGGTTCAAACTGATGATGAATCTGAACTATTTGAGAATGATCCTTGGGCTCAACAGATGGATACTCAGTGGGAACTTCGTTTTCGAACAGCGACAGCCACCTACAGAGGATGAGGTCATCCAGATTGATGTTGGAGATGGAACTGCGTCCAAACCAATATTCATCAGTAAGAATCTTTCCGAAGATAAAAGGAAGAGTTGATAAAACTTATCAAATGATATATTAACATTTTCGCATGGAGTTATGAGGATATGCCAGGGCTAGATCCTAAAGTTGCTACTCATAAACTCAATATTTTGCCCAATGTCAAGCCTGTAAAACAACAGCAACGGCGCTTTAGACCAGATATGATGGATGCAATTGAAGCAGAAGTCAAAAAGTTGATTATATGTGGCTTTGTTCGTGAAGAGCAACACCCGGATTGGGTTGCCAATATTGTTCCTGTTATGAAGAAGAACGGAAAAGTTCGAGTTTGCATAGATTATCGAGATCTTAATGCGGCTTGTCCAAAGGACGAATTTCTACTTCCAATTACTGACGTCATGATAGACAATACATGTGGTTTTGAACGCATGTCTTTCATGGACGGATTCTCAGGATACAATCAGATCAAGATGCATCCAGAAGATGAAAAACATACTGCTTTTCGTACACCCCTTGGGGTTTACTGTTATACGGTTATGTCGTTTGGTCTTAAAACGCCGGTGCCACATATCAACGGGCTATGAGCAACATCTTTCAAGAACATCTACGGAAGATAGTTGAATGCTACGTAGATGACATTGCTGTTAAGAGTCGATCAAAGGATGAACACATTCAGGACTTGAAGACAGTATTTGAATTGATGGGTCAGTATCAATTGAAAATGAACCCTACTAAGTCTTTCTTAGGGGTTTCCAGTGGCAAGTTTTTAGGATTTGTTATTACTTTTCAGGGTATCCATGTTGATCCTGATAAGGTTAAAGCAATTCTTGAAATGCGTCCTCCTCGTAATCTGAAAGAACTCCGTGGCTTTCAGGGTCGTATTGCTTATATCAGAAGATTTATATCTAATCTTTCTGGGAGATGTTAACCTTTCTCCCATCTATTAAAGAAAGGTGTATCTTTTGTCTGGGATGAAGCGTGTCAGAAAGCCTTCAATGACATTAAGCAATACCTTACAAACCCACCTGTTCTGGTACCTTCGGTGATAGGAAGGCCATTTTTGTTATATGTTCGAGCCTTGGATCATTCACTTGGCGCTCTTCTGGCACAGAAAAGTGATATGGGTCATGAACAAGCAATATATTATCTGAGCAGAATGATGGTCGGAGCTGAACACAGGTATACTCCTGTGGAAAAGGAATGTCTAGCTTTGATTTTTGCCGTCCAAAAGATAAGGCATTATGTCACTGGACAGACTATTCATGTCATTTCCAGAATAAATCCCATTCGGGTATTGATGAGAAAATCGAGCATTCTTAATTCCAGGTTAGCTACCTGGGCGATGTTGCTCACTCCTTATGACATGGTTTATGTACCTCAAAAATCAGTGAAGGGCCAAACATTAGCTGATTTCTTAGCTGCTCATCCTATACCTGAAACTTTGAAGTCATATGAAGACATTCCAGATGAAGTCGTGGATTGTAACATGACTTTAAAGAATGACATATGGCAATTATATTTTGATGGAGCATCACGAGTAGGACCTAAAGGCAATATTGTCTCTGGAGTAGGAATCGTTTTGGTTTCTCCTGACAAAATGGTCATATACCGTGCCTATTCTCTCAATAACCATGCTCCAATAATGTAGCAGAATACAATGCTCTATTAATCGGTCTCCAAGTAGCAAAACAATTAGACATTGAGTTCCTAGATGCTTATGGAGATTCTCAATTGATCGTTACTCAAGTTAGAGGGACCTATGAGGTCAGAAATCCTGATCTCATCCCTTATCATCAAGTGGTAGTCGAGTTGGTCCTTTCATTCAAAGATTCTTCATTGAATTTGTACCACGTTCTCAGAATGTGAAGGCTGATGCTCTTGCTAGCTTAGCTGCAGACTTGGCTGTTCCAATCGGAAAGCAAAATACAATTACTTTGTTGGACCGAGACTTGTGCTGTGTGAAAAATAATCTGCATATTGAACAAAGTTATGTCACAGAGTCAAGTTCCCAGCAGAAGGATTGGAGAACTCCATTCATTGATTATGCAGTTCATGGAATTTTGCCTGAAGACCCAAAAGAAGCTGCATCAATCAAGAGATGATCATTTCGATTTTATTATGATTCGTCTTTACATATGCTATACCGTCGTTCATATGATGGACTCTTGCTGCAATATCTCTCAGAAAGTGAAGCCAAACAAACACTGCATGGCGTTTGTGGTGCTCATCAACCGGGTCCTAAATTACAAGACCGCATTTGAAGAATGGAGTATTATTGGCCTTCTATGATAGCAGATGATGTAGACTATGCCAGAAGATGTAAAGCATGTCAGATTCATGCCGATTTTATTTATCAACCGTCTGAATTTCTATATCCTACAACAGCCTCTTGGCCCTTCGAAGCTTGGAGCATGGATATCATTGGTCCTATTAACCCTCCTTCTGTTAAGGGACATCGGTTTATATTAGCTATAACCGATTACTTTTCCAAGTGGGCAGAAGCAGTTCCTCTTACTGAAATAAAGACATCTAATGTAATCAGCTTCATCAAACATCATGTCATTTATCGCTTCGGGATTCCTCGACGAATAATTTATGACAATGGACCACAATTTGCCAGTCAGGCATTTTATCGATTCTGTGATAAAAATCAAATTCAAAATCTGGCTTCTACGGCTTATAATCCAGCTGCTAATGGTTTAGCCGAAGCTTTCAACAAGACGATCATCAAACTTCTCAAAAAGTTCGTCTCTTCTAATAAACGTGATTGGAATGAGAAGCTTGGAGAATGTTTATGGGCTTATCGAACAACAGTCCGGACTCCTACTGGTTTTACACCATTCTCATTGGTTTATGGATGTAAAGCTGTCCTCCCATTGGAAATCCAGATTCTATCTCTTCGAATAGCCATTGCTAATGAGCTAACTACAGAGAATAATGATCGCTTACGACTCCAAGAACTCGAAGGATTGGACGAGAAGCGTCTTCAAGCACAACAGCATATTGAGCTATATCAAGCCCGTATATCTCGAACTTTCAATCGTAAAGTTAAAGAGAGGGTATTCAAGGTTGGCGAGCTTGTTTTAGCTGTTCGAAGACCGATGGTGATGACTCAGAAAAGCAAAGGAAAATTCCAAGCGAAATGAGAAGGCCCTTATGTAATTGAGTCCGTGTTTTCCAATGGCGCCTATCGGTTATCAAAGTCCAATGGAGATTTACTCATGCTGCCGATCAATGGCAAATTTCTTAAGAAATACTATGTATAAAAAAGAAGACAGAATGAAAATAATATCTTTTTATTTTTATTTTTGTTCAAGACAAAAGATTAAGGACGAGGGCCACCGCCTTCGCCTTCCTTATTGAATACATAGTCAGTCAATGCTTCGAAGGCATCGTTGCCTGAGTTCGTAAAAAACTTGCAGGCAGCCATCCTCAGTGCTTCTTCTTCAGGAGTTTTTCCCTGGCTCTACTAAGAAAGCAAGGATGTCTTGGGGTAGCTTGGGAGTAGAAGAGCTTTCGCCTACTTCGGTTGGATCTGTCGCAATTGGCTCAACGGGGCACATCTCAATGATGTCCTCAACTTTCCTGGAGATTTCATTCTTTTGCTGCATATCCTTGGAAGATTTCCAATAAATAAGTGGAAATAAGAATAAAAAGTTACAAAGAGTTTTCGCCTATTTATAGGAGAGGACTATTAATGAACTGGTCTTTGAATTTGAACAGATAACAACATTTCATTCCCAAAAAGACTTGTCCTTTCATTTTACCAGGTTCATCCATTTCATTATGGAATTGAATTGTCCTTTCTTTTTCCGAAAGATACGTTGGTTCGTCCATCTTTTTGGCGTATATGCTCATGACATCTGTCTTCTTATTCCCCAACTACCAAGGTTTGGTTAAGCTGATTTTCTTGTCTCCTTTGAGAGAGATTTTAAATCTTCTATTTTATCAATTGATTAAAAAGTGGGATTCGATATTTATCATGTTTTTATGACCTCTGGATAAATATTTACTTTCCTTATCTATCATTTCCATTTGACCTCTGCATAGATATTAATCTAATTTTCTTTTGAGTTCTTATATACTGTCATGTCCATATTACCTCTGATAGTATTGTGTACTCTAAAACAGAAAACAAGATTTCATTATCTATCATGTCCATATTACATCTAGATAGATACAAATCATTGAGCATAGAAGACTTATCATTTCCATTCTCATATCATCATAAAAGTCTATTACATTTCTTAGACTTTCTTACAATTCATAATGGAAATCTATTACATTCTTGGATTTTCATTCTATACAACAACGATGACCTAATTGAGATCTATTTCTTCTTTGGATCTTCTTCATCGGATTCGTTGTTGGTGGCAATTCTTTGCTGTCTGAGCCTCAATGGCAACCAGAACAGTAGGAATTAACTCTGGTCTTCTCTCTCAGACGAAAGGAGAACCCCAGGGTATGGCAGCCCGAAGGCGTGTTGCTGCCAATACAACTGGTGGAGAAGTGGCGGCCTTCCAAAGGAGATAGAATGTATCCAGCATTGGGATACAATTCCTAGTTCTGCCGTGAAAGGAACTCTACTACCCAATTTCTTGGGTTAGAGTTGTCTCCACCATCCAACTCTCCGTGTATAAAGGCTCTTCCTACCAACAGAGGAAGACCCTTCTATCCCACGAAGAGTTCTGAGTTGTCTGATTTGCGCATCAAAAGCGCATGAGTTCCCTGATGTTGATGTCAGAAGAATGCTCCTCCCAGCGTCAAAGTCGCCAATGCCGGTTCTGGAAAAGCTCTTCAGCCAAACTTCTGCAGAAAAATACCAAAGAAAAATTGTGTTAAACAGAAGTATCATCAGACGCATGCTTATGCATCTCGATTTATCTTCAACAGGCTGCAAGGACTTTACGCCTGAGTTTTTTTTACGCAAGTGATTCATGAGCATTTAATCTACAAAAGATTTACGCCCGTGTAGTAGGTGTACCTCATTCAACAAGGCTTTTACGCCAACGTTTCATGAGCATTCTACAAGGCTTTTACGCTATTATTTCGTGTGAACCTCATTTAACAAGGCTTTTACGCCAACGTTTCATGAGCATTCAACAAGGCTTTTACGCCCGTGCATCTTACCTATGAGATTCTACATCTATCAAGGATTTACGCTTATGGGCATCTGTTTTCAACAAAAAGTTCAAAGGCAGACGATTGTTTTACGAATCAAACTTACCACTTAGGTCAAATGATTCGGCTCTAATAGTGGTTGAATCTACGTCTGGTGGTCGAGCGTACAGAGGAACGACATCGAAAAGCATCGTCATTTGTTGGAAAATGAAATCTTGCAAAGAGCTACCGGGCGTACAAAGAAACGACATCGGAGAGCATCGCAATCGTCACTTGTTGAAGAATAAAATATTACAAATCTTCAGAAGAATGAGAATGAGAATGAGAATATATAGAACATTCTCAGCTATTTATAAAGGCTGAAAAAACTGTTAGTGTGAGTCTATTTCGGAAAAAGATCCTATTAAAAGGCTCTCGTGACCACAAGACAGATGCCACGTGTTGGTTTGTTTCTTGGAAATGAACAACCATAGATGCAGTAAAAGAGATGAAATCAACATTAAGATTTTATTTATAAGTGGGGAGTATGCCCCCTACAGATCGCAATACATAAGCGACGTTTTTTACATAAAACATTATTTTTTCTCTCCTTCGTTGGGCTGACGAAGGGAGGCACCTAGCTCGTACATATTGCGAATTCTGGAGCGACGCATCAGATTAAGAAATGCTTCTGCATCTCCTGGCCCTTCATACGCAGTTGGGGGACCACCATCGATACGACTAAAGACTGCCGGAGTCACTCCAAAGCACTCTAAAAAGTTGTGTGCTCGCTCAAAATCAATCATAGAGCTCGAAGCCTCTTTGTTGTTCTTTGGCGCCATGACAATGTGAGGATGAATGGCAAAAAAATGAGGAATTTCTCTCTATTTATATAATCAAATCAACTCTTCATATTCCTTATGGGAAACTGCTCATTATTAAATGCAAACTCGGGAGATGAAGAAACATTCCAAAGATTCGAAAAGAAAATTTATTGTGACGGTTAAGTATTGACCGACACCATTCTCTTGGTTTTTACGCCGACTGTTGGATATCCCCACTTTTACGCGGATGACTGTTGCGTATCCCGAATTTTACGCTGACTGGTCAAATCTTAACTTTTACGCTTCTGTTCAAAGTGTTTCAAATTTTGGAGATATTTGAAAACTTTGAAGGGGGTCTTGTAGGAGCGTAAAAAAGTGCTTCATTTAATGAGTCAAGGAGATGGATCATTCCACTCATAATGATCTATTTTTACGCCAAGGAGAGGCTAATCACTTTACGCTCGGGTCTATGCCAATGGTTTTACGCCTAAGACAGGCTAACTACTTTTACGCTGGACAAAGCTGTCAAGTCTTGCATTTAATGCAAACTCTGACATGAAGATATTAATGATGACATATATCACAGAATTCGAAGGGATTTGTTTTATACAGAGACCAATGTTGTCGTTTAGTACGTGGACTGAGCCACTTTACGCTCATTGTGTGACTTCTTTTACGCATGGAGACTATATGAGTTTTTACACTCAAAGTTGACGTGTGCGTAAAGTCTATTTGAAGCTACTTTTACGCTCAAGGTTATTTAACAACCACTTTACGCGGGAAGTCTATGTCAGGGCTATTTTATGCCTAGTCTACTGCTTTACGCTCAGAGTACATTGGGAATGTTTTTACGCCCTATTTATCTGACCAGTTTGGAACGTGGTTTGCCTACATGGCTCTCATGCCTATCACTCTCCGTTCCCAGAATGCGTATTTTTATACATGTACAACTCATATATATTTATTTAATATTTATCATGTATCATCCTGTATTTAAATTTCTTTAATTTCATGTTAATTAATTATCTGTATTTTATTTCCTGTTGTTATTCTCTGCTTTTAGTCTTGTTTTAGGTTCGGCCTAGGAGGGTTTTTCTCGGGTTCATGGTGGTTCACATGAACCGAACCCCCACAAACCCCCACCTACCACCACCCCTTCCATTTAAAGCCCCCATCCCCTTCTCTCTCCTCATAACTCTCCTTCACCAATTACTTCTTCTTCCTCATCACTCTCTTCCACCTACCAGGAAGGCAAGTACATCTTGCTTCTCCTTCACCCATTTTTATGGTTCATTTGTCTTCCACTTGTGATTCTAAGAGAGTTTAGTACTTAACATTTTTTATTTCTTTGGCTTGTTTCTTCTAGATCTAAGTTGTTGTATTCTCGGTTGTTCATGGGTTTTTGATCTTCCAACCTGGCGTGCTTTTCGGAATAGATAGTTCATGTGGCAGAGCTTCTCATTCCACACCATTCTGAACCATAGGGAACCTCATTTCTGGCTTGGAACGAAGGCTCCATAAGAATGAAGTTCGGGAGATTTTTAGTCACGCTCACGTTCTTACGTGTTAGCGTGAATTTTGAGTCACGCTCACGTCTTTACGTACGTACGTGAATTTTTAGTCACGCACACGTCTTTACGTGTTAGCGTGAATTTTGAGTCACGCTCACGTTCTTACGTGCCAGCATAAATTTTTAGTCACGCACACGTCTTTACGTGTTAGCGTGAATTTTGAGTCACGCTCACGTTCTTATGTGCCAGCGTGAATTTTTAGTCACGCATACGTCTTTACGTGTTAGCGTGAATTTCTAGTCACGCTCACGTCTTCGCGTGCGTGCGTGAATTTTTAGTCATGCACACGTCTTTACGTGTTAGCGTGAATTTTGAGTTACGTACACGTCTTTGCGTGCGTGCGTGGATTTCTTATCACGCTCATGCTGAGCGGTGCGTGAATCACTTATCACGTTCACGCTGTGCGTGCATAAATTTCTTATCACGCTTTTCACGCTCATACGCTCACGCTGTGCGTGCGTGAGTTACTTTTCACGCTCACGTTATGAATGAATCACCCTTCACGCTCATGCTGTACGTGCCAACGTGAACCACTTTTCATGCTCACGTTGTTTCTACGCTCACTCCTACCTACTAGACTTGGCGTGACTTGTTGGCCTTAGCATAGACTTGTTGGCGTGACTTGTTGGCCTTAGCATAGACTTGTTGGCGTGACTTCTGACCTGGGTGTTTCTATTTGTTCTATAATTTATTCATTTAATAGTGGCATGATAATTCTTCTATTATATCCTTACGCCTTTTTATGAACTCGATAATCTTAGCATATAAATATTTTTAATACATATGGTTGTGTAGAACATGCCCTGTGTCTTGATTGGTTTATGGATACCCAGTAAGACTGGAACTTAACCCTGAAGAGTTATAGACTCGACCCCATTTAATACTAATTGACTTTCATGCCTTGTCACCATTGATAATAATGGTTATCTTGACTAAAATTGATCATGTGTTCCTAGTTGGAACTAAGAGACTGGCTAGTCGTCTTATTGAATTAAATGAATGAGACACGTTCATGTAATAAACTATTGTAATCGATTGGCTGATCCCGAATATTGACGTACAGGCACATACAGGCTTCAATTTATTTATTTATTTATTTATTTATTTATTTTTCTACAAAGCAGCATGTGTACTTTATGGTCAAGGCATGATTACTCCGTGGTTAGATTTGATTGTTGCATTACGCTATGTAAGACCTACAACCTAGCCGCACGGGTATCGTTGTAGAGTTGCGCATATCGTACCCCGTACGAAAGTACTCATTTGAATGACCATGATCCACGGCATGGGATTTCACTCAACGTAGGGACTATTAAGTTAAATAAAATAATGATTGCATGGAGAGAATGGATCCCCGAGTTCTTACATGGCAGCCCTCTTGGGACTAGTAGTGCCCGACAGGCCGCTGGTTCCCACAGATACTATAAACCTGCCACACGGGCAGGGAGCGGTATCTGCTTATATTATTATTGTATATTGTATATTGATGACGGACGTCCCGCTGGGACTCGTCTAATTCATGATTGGCGCAATTGATTGACTGGATAGACTAGCCTTGCTCGCACATAGTAAGAACTGAGGAATCCCTATTTGCATAATTCCAGGATAACTTGGGACTCACAATAGCAAGCCGTAGGAATTGATTGGCCGTTCAAGATGATTTGTTTGTGTACTGTACCTACTCTGTTGCCTAACTGAGATGATCAGAATGTCAGGACATGACGGGCCAACTTCTGTCCTTGTTTGGTTGGGAGGTTGGTTCGAAGTATCGTGATGTTATGTGAATCCTAGTGGAAAGCAGAGATCTATTATTATATTCTCTTACTTACTGGTTTAATCCTTCATATCGTGCTTCCTTGTGGTACTTGCTATTAGAGGTCTAACCTCTCTGGTGCCAGATTTAGAGCCGGTTCCCGAGGACTCAGCTTACTTCCACCTCCAAGATGGTCAATACTAGGGGAATGATCGCAGGAGGACTCGAGTGGGTTCCTTACTCCACCGCTCATTTTGTTATTTACTTTATACTTAGTCGTTTGGCACCGACATGTTAGTCGAATTATCTTGCACTTACTTTTACATAATTGTAACTAAGTCAGACTGCAGCTGATAACAATTGTGTATATGTTACTATACCATCTGGCTATATTTTGTAAAGCCAGATCTCAAGAACATTTTGACTAAGCGTTTGGGACGCCTTATCTTACATGTTCTCTATTTTTGCTTCTTGTTTGAATGATTGAGACAATAGATGTGAAGTGACCATAGTAAGACTTTCATGTAGTATGCACCCCCTCGTCTGGTTAGACAGCATTGATCGTATTATACGGTATTCATCTACCCGTAATACGTAGCTGGCTGAGTCATTCCCCCACTCTCCAGTATTCTGGTTCTGGGGCGTGACAATGCCACACATCTCGAAGAACGTGTGTACGTGCATCCTATTCTTACTGAAATGATGGGACACGTGTCAACGTATACAGAGGATGACTTTGGTCGTGGGTGGCAGTTGTTAGCGTAAAGACGGAACTTTTGCTGAGTTTTTACGCACAAGAGCCCAAGTCTATAAATAGACTTATTTTTCTCACATAACGGACAGAGACAGAAGAGGAGAGAACAGAGAGACTAGAACTCAGAGATTTTGATTCTCCAGAGCATTCTACTTCAACCTTTCTTTCAGAACAGAGTGAAGCAAAGCAGGAAAGCATTCGGCCTCGCCAACAGTGCCCAAGTGCGTCGATACCTTTCTGGTGACTTAGTTCTTCCAATTGTTCAAACTCCAAGCAGCGATCTTCATCATCATTGTATGGTCCAAGGAACAAAGTGATCATTTACAAATCAGACTTCTATAGCAATACTTTTCCAGAATCAAATTTGTACTTCTTGTACTTTTTCTCGTTTTATTTTCAAAAGCCAATTCTCCTGGCATTTTGTTAAGTGAAACACATGGATATCCGGTTATGGGTCATACGCTCACTAGGGGATACATCCGGCAGCGGCCACTAGCTGCGCGCTAGGTACGATCGGGAGGTATACTAGTGTTTGTATGTTTACATCGGCTCGTGATCCGACGTCGGCTCGTGCTCCGATGCCATTCCCTTATCTACCCACCCATACATTCCGAAGTTGTCTTCATATGCATTAACTTAGACTGGTTAGCTCACCCCCTTATGTTACATCAGTATTTACGTTATGACATTGTTTCCTATTTGTATCTTTCTATGTCCCCTGAGGACCTGGTTCTTTTCCAGATCCCGACGAGCACACATACTCGACGATCTACGGTACCGGTGCTGAGACGGAAGACTTTGCTGAGGACTACGAGGTCTACCCTGAGGAGTTTTCTTGACCTCGGTATGCTGCTACTTGGGCTGAGAGTTTCTTATCTAGTTAGTTGATACTCTTAGCTAGTTATCTTTCATTCATGTACTTTCATTTTGATGTACTGTGGGATTGTTTCTACTAGACTTGTATTTCCTTTCAGTTGTATTTGGACATTCAGACTACTTTGTTTTTACTTTCATTACTTCCTTTATGTTATCGGTAGATGAGATTAGATGATTGTCTGTGTTGGTTAGTTACTCTTACAGCGTAGTACATTTAAGTGAGTCCATTAAATTGGACAGCTCACTCTAGGTCGTATTAGCTGGCCAGGTTATGCTCTAATCCCATGTATTTGGGAGTGGGGCGTGACACGCTCACTGCTCGAGGAGCTCCGGTGGCTCTAGAAGCAACTTCGATTCGGTGAAAAAGAAGGGAGTCTAAAGGCTCACCAGACTCGACGGCGCATGCGCGACGTTGTTTGGGGCTGCACGGAGGTACGGCCGGTGAGCCGGAGAGCTGTGGTCGGGAGTCAGATCTGGGCTGATATGGTGGAGATCCGGTGATGTCTGAGTCGACGCGGCTACGGAGGCTACGTCGGAGCTCTATTGGCATGGCAGCGTTGATGGTGGTGGCAAAGCTGATGTTGGTGGAAGCTGGTGGCAGGGGTAGTCGAACAGAGGATGATGGTGGTGGTGGCGGCTGGCCGAGCCGGCTACTTGTCGGGGTATGAAGGGTGGGTGTTGGCGAGATGGTGGAGTGGTGGTGCAGGAGATGATGGCTGGTGGCAGTGGATACAGTGGTTTGGGGTGTATGTGAAGGTGGTGTGCTTGTGGAGGCACTCAGCGAGGGAGGCCAGAGGAGGAAGCAGGAGGGAGGGGCGGGGGACGGAGCGGGTTTGGGACTACGTGCCAGCCAGAGTCGGGGTTGATGGAGACAGGGAGGCATAGTGGCAGTTGCTGGAATCGATGATCTGGATGCCGACAGAGCACTGGGTCTGCCAGGGAGGCGGGTCAGAGTCAATGGCAGCCACGGGTGACGGCTAAGCTCTGGCGTGGGCAGCCGCGGAGGGAAGTTTAGGATTATGGTTTTTTGGGTTGTGATGAGTTGTGTCCTGCGTGACACAAGTGATTGAAGGAAGGTTGTGTCTGATGTGTCGGACATGGCAATGGGTGTGAATGTAAATGTAATAGAAAGTGAAAGGAAAAGGGCGGACACATACATAATATACGACACAATGGTACGATAGATGATGGTTGATAGTGTTGCATGGTTTGGTTGGCTGTTGTGGATAGTAGGATGATGGTTTTATTTGGGAAAAAGTTAGGAAGAGGTTCTCCATGAACTCCTAATTAGATAAGGGATAGGAGTCCTAGTGGATAAATCCCCCCTTTAGTTTAAATCAAATAAACTTTTAAATCAAAATTAATTTTACTATATTCCCATAATTGTAATAATACTAATTTAAATCAATATTTGAAATTATCAAATAATTTCAATCATACAAATTCAAATTTTACTAAATAATTGATTATCACTATAATTTAAAATAATATCAGATGTCATCAAATAATGTATAGTATATTTTTATAAATCCAAATCCTTCTTTAAAATAAATAAACAAATCCTTTTATGTTTCAAAAATATTTATGATTTTTGAATCATTTTTGAAACCAACTTTTGAAAGACCAAAAATAATAACAACATATTTTATAATTCCAATTATGAAATTTCAGAAAAATTATTCACTAAAGATAATTGAAAGTAAATCTTGAAAAATAAAAAATTTAAATTTAAATCTTTGAAATTTTGGAAACGGTGGTTACAATTATCATGTACTATATTGATAACGTATCGATTCTCTTGATGGCTTATCACATAAGCATGTACCATTTTGTACCATGTTGTATTATCATTTACTGTACTTATTTTCCTACATTTAACTTTATCTGTTTGTATGATGGTTTTTAGTTCACCAATGGCTTTTTTTGTGGTACTTGCAATATGGGGATGATCCCACGGATTTTTTTATGGTCAGATCTCATAGCGAAGACTGAGGATCTTACGTACCTTCCATTCGTTGGTCAGCACCAAAAGGACCACCAACCGAGCGTATGAGTGAGTATTCTTTCCCAGTTCCCACTGATATTCTATATATTCTTTTAATGTGTTTGGCCACCGAATGAGTGTTAGCTTGTGTTATGGGATCTTTGTACTCGCCTATGGGGAACATGATTGTATATATTTTAGACTACAACTAGAGATGATTATGTATAATTATATATTTTTGCTAGTTCTCTATTTTGTATGACTAGCTTCATGGTCATCTATATATTTGTAGTGATCGTATCTTGGGGTACCACCGTACCAGATTGCTCTAATATATGTAGTTGGCTTAGTATCGCGCCGCTCTCTAATATTCTGGTTCTGAGGTCTAACAAATTAGACTTTTCGAGCCAACAAACTAAAATAATGCACCGCACGAAGCGGGACATTACAAGAAAATATATATATATATATATATATATATATATATATATATATATATATATATATATATATATATATATATATATATATATATCAAACTATAGTTGCATTTCTCAATTTGGAGCATGAGTGCAATCAATAGCCGTTTGGTTAACTGAGGGTTCTGTCAAAGAAAGTTGTTGCACTATTTTGTTCTCACCCTAAAATGGAAATATTTGAATCGAAAAAAATTAAAAGATATGTTATAATATTGTTAAAAAAATATTATAACATTGTTAAGTGAGGATGAATATGTAAGATGAAATAATAATGAAGTATTTTAATTAATAATATCAATTAAAATATCTTAATTATTTTCAGTAATAACTAATCATGTAATAACATATTATTAATTATTGTACTTGCTTAATAATAGTAAAGCACTGTTAGTTGATTATAAAATCTTAATTGGTTTTTATGAATATATAGCTATTAATATTAAGTAATTATTCCTTATTTTATTATAAAATATTAATCAACCATCTATACCAAATACTTAATATTAGGTGTCTTTATTAACTATTTTTAATATAATCTAGTACTAATTACTAATGCCTTTAACTAATTAGATAAATAAAACTACTTCTATTGTCACGATCCGATCCCAAATTGTTGGGTCGAATCGGATCATGTCCAGCCTGCACCGTTGTGAGACGGCAACAGTAAGCTGTTTTCACTTGCAGGTAATCTCAACAACAAAAATACATTTGTCACAACTTCTAATATTACGAACATTTAAAAACTTGTTTGTTCAACATAGAGAAAATACATCTGAAATAAATAATGAAATAGATTGTCTTCACTCCAACATAATGAACTAGAAAAGGAAATAACATCTATCTAGATAGTTGGCTCATCAGCCTCGGGATCGACATCCTCCAAATGGAACTCTGGAAGCACCGCAGGGTAGAGTACCGGATCATAGTAGCTATTATATAATAGCTCAGCCTTATCAATGTTACCTATTGGGGGTGGGGGATCCAGTCAGAAAAGGAGCAAAGTACAATTATGAAAAATCTAACAATTCAAATAATAATAGAAATTTTGCAATCTTAAACAGTTTTGAAATACGTGAACGATATTTTCCAGCAATTATCCAACTATTGAAAACAATGTGATTTGAATAGGTAATGTATATGACCGGCTTGGGTTGTACAATAGTATCATAGCGATACGATACGGCTTATCCCCGTGTGTAAGAGGGATAAGCTCGCACAATTATGCAATATGAAGGTATTGGTCATAAAACACTATACTACTTCTCCAATATCCCACAATCAATAACAATCAATACTCTAGAAAAGAGTTCCGTATAACAATGTGGTTTAAGTATGCAAATTAATAATTACTAATTAAATTGCCAAATAAACATAATCGTACTTGCCTTGGTTTATGACTGGATTGGAAGTCGATACCGGGAAAGTCAAACTTGTCCTCGAAATCCTACAGTTGAGAAGCTCTGACTTAGAACCATCATCATTGAACCATATATAGGTGTGCTAGTTACAATCTCTAAAATTGATCCTAGTCAAGTTTTATGTTATCTATCATAACACGTTTATCGATGCGATTTAAAATTATTAATTTAACGAAATAAAAGTCAAGTTAACATTTATTGGAAAAATTCGCATTTTTCGATTATTCGACAAAACTTTGTATTTTGTAATAAATCTAAAACTAGATTTTTCTTTAAATGAGAAAAACGTGAATTTGTTTAAATAATACAAACTTATATTTTATTATTAACTAAATGTGGGAAAATTTATTTAATTTTCTATATAAAATAAATATTCAATTTATTATTCTACGCGTTTAACGATAACTAACGAAACCAGAAAAATCAAAAGAAACCAAAACTATACTACACAATTACAAAACCACAGAGAAAGAAATAAAGACTGGGCTTATGTCCTTACAACACTTTACATAAATTAATTAAATAAAATGCTGTGAACTCTGAACGCCGGGAAGCAGTCCATTCAGCAGGCCGAGGCCCTGCACCAAAATACTTTGGCCAGTAACAAGCTCTAAATAATAATTTAATTATTATTTATAAAAATAGGCATCTCAGACTTGGTCATAAAACATCTTGTTGTATTATAGCTTATGCCTCAACGTCCGAAAATGTCGGTTTCGTTTGCATTTTGCTAGGGCCCATAGACCGATACGGTCGTCGCCCGAAGATGATACATAATCCATAAACCAACAAATCCAATTGTTTTGCAAAGACCAAAGTTTGGAAAAAATAGATTTACTCGAAACTTTATAGAAATCCTTTTTAAAAATATTTTTTGAAATTTGGACAGCACCTCCTCTGTAATTGGGATAACCCAATCATGGGACAATACCAAACCAAAACACAAATAAATATTCCAAACCAGGAATAATCACAGCACCATTATAATCCAAAATAGAAACTACGCCTCGATGTAGTCGATAACTTACGTATCACCCAAAAACAACAATAATTCGAAATACCGATTCCCGAAACGGGATCGGGACCGTGTCATCATACACTAATTTACGGGAGGAACACAGGGACACGAAATTTTACCTCGGGTGCTCGGCTAGAGCTCTCAGATGCAAAAATAGGAGAAAAGATGAATCCTCGCAGACTTGAAAAGAGTCCAGAATACGTGGACAACAAAGAATGATGCGGAACAGCGCTGGGAACGGGGTGCAACCACTAGAACAGATGGCACGACCACAGAACAGTGGATCGGGGAGGCGGTGGTCGAGCTGGGCGGCCGGAGGCGCGCACAGGGGTCGTCCGAGAGGGGCGCTGGCCGGGTGAAGCTCGACGGAGGAGCTCGGGGTCGCCGGGCTCGGGCGGAGGAGCGCTGGCCTCGGGCGGCTCGGGTCGGGGCTGACGTCGCCGGAGATCGCCGAGGGGCTCGGATTAGGGCTAGGGCTTGGGGAAAATTGGAAAAAGTAAGAGGGATGATGGAGAGGGAGAGGGGAAAGGGTTTTATAGGGATGAGAGGTTGGGGTTACAGGAAGGGAAGGAGATGCGGCTGATACAGAAGAGGAGGGGTCGGCCGACGGCCATTTTGCTCGCAGGAAAGGGGAAACTGAGTGGTCGGGGAAAGAACGGGTGAGAAAGAGAAAATTGTTTTGAAAAAGAAAGTAAATTTCTTTCCTTTAGAAGGAAATAATATATATAAATATATATAAAGGATTAAAAATTGGTTTCTAAACAAATCGAGATTCGGTTCGGTTCGAACAGGTCTAGCCAGACAATCAAAAATCCAGGGATTAATTTTTAAAATACAATTTTCCTAACTGACTAATAATAATAATAAATTAACAAAAATATATCCAATCCATTACAAAGTGCAGTCAAATCCGAAAAAATCCAGTAAATCCCGAAATTGCGGGTTTCACAACATTCCCTCCTTAGGAAATTTCGTCTTCGAAATTAAAGGATAGGGTTAGGAGTTACCTCAGATCTCAAATAGATACGGATGTTGTTCCCGCATCTCATCTTCTCTCTCCCAGGTAGACTCGCCTGGGGAGTTGTGCTGCCACATCACTCTGACTATCGGCGTCATAGAATTCCTGATTTTCTTCTCACCTCTGTCTAAAATTACCACTGGCTTCTCTGGTACTGTGAGGCTGGGTCCAATCTCCAGCTCTGAATGGTCCAAGATGTGGCTTGGATCCGTAATGTAGTGCATGAGCTGTGTAACGTGGAAGACGTTGTGCACGCCCTCAAGATTAGCTGGTAGAGCTAATCGGTACGCTACTTTTTCGACTCGGCTCAAAACTTCGAATGGGCCGATGTATCTTGGACTAAGTTTTTCTGCTCTGCCGAATCTGATAGTTCCTCTGGTAGGGGAAATCTTGATGAAGACACTATCTCCTGCTTCGAACTCCAGTGGTCGGCGACTGCTATCAGCCCAATGCTTCTGTCTGTCCTGAGCAATCCTGAGTTTGTCTCTAATCACCTTTACCTTCTCTGCTGCATGGGTCATCATCTCAGGTCTAAGCAATACTCTTTCTCCTACGTCGTTCCAAGCAAGTGGAGTGCGGTAACGACGTCCATAGAGTGCCTCGAACGGAGTCATACCGATACTAGCTCGGTAGCTGTTGTTGTAGGAGAACTCTACCAAGTGCAAATGGTCTTCCCAAGACCCTCCAAATTCCAAGACGCAAGATCTCAGCATGTCTTCTAGCGTCTGGATTGTTCTTTCCGATTGTCCGTCAGTCTGGGGATGGTAAGCGGTGCTGAACTTCAATTATGTTCCCAAACTGTCGTGCAAGCTCTTCCAGAAGTGAGAGGTGAATCTGGTATCCCTGTCAGATACGATACTTACCGGAACTCCATGAATCTGGTAGATATGCTGCATGTACAGTGCTGCCAACTTCTCGGTGGATAGACCAACCTTGAAGGGGATAAAGTGAGCTGACTTCGTCAGTCGGTCCACAATAACCCAAATGGCATCCTTCCCTCCTTGGGATCGAGGCAGTCCTAACACAAAATCTATTGTTATGTGTTTCCATTTATACTCCGGGATGTATAGCGGCTGTAGCAGTCCTGCGGGTCTCTGTCTGCTAGCTTTCACTTGTTGACAAATTAAGCATCTAGTCATATATCTGGATACGTCCTTCATTCCATACCACCACACTACAGTACGCATATTCCGATATATTTTGTTAGCTCCTGGATGTATGGAATACTGCGACTGGTGCGCTTCTTGCATCAGCTCGTTCCTCAGTTCGCCAGTTGGTACGCAAAGCCTCGTACCATGCCTCAATGCTCCGTCACTGGCAATTGAGAATCCTTCAAGTGTTCCTGCCAGCACTTGATCTCTGAGTTTGCAAAGCGTCTCGTCTTGGAATTGTGTCTCCTTGACTCTGTCCATCAGACTTGAACGCACTTGCAACTGCATTATTGATGAATCATCTCCAGGTACAATGGCTTCTCATCCCAGTTTCTTTATTTCTTCTTCAGGCAGTAGAATCTCCAGTCCAAGCTTTTCTATGTCTTCCAACAAATGCCGCTCCTTGGTTAAAAACATTGCCATCGGGTATCGACTAAGTGCATCTGCAACAACATTAGCCTTACCCGGATGATACTGCAGGTCGATGTCGAAATCTTTCATCATTTCCAGCCATCGTCTCTGTCGCATGTTCAGCTCCTTCTGAGTGAAAATATATTTAAGACTTTTGTGGTCTGTAAATATTTCCACTCTCTCTCCATATAGGTAATGCTTCCACAGCTTCAGTGCAAATATAACTGCTGCAAGCTCCAAATCATGCGTGGGATAGTTCTTCTCATGATTCCATAATTGCCTAGATGCGTAAGCAATTACTTTCCCGTGTTGTTGAAGAACACAACCCAAATCTTTACCAGAAGCATCACTGTAAATTGAGAAACAGCCGGTACCTGCGGGTAGCGCAAGTATCAGTGCCGTTGTAAGTCTCTTCTTTAGTTCCTCAAATGCTGACTGGCAAGCTTCAGTCCACACAAATTCTTCATTCTTTCTTGTGAGCTTCGTCATCGGCTCAGCAATCCTGGCGAAGTCCTTCACATATTTTCGGTAGTAGCCAGCTAAGCCCAAGAAACTTCTGATTTCAGTAACGGAACTTGGTGTACTTCACTTTTCAATAGCAGCTATCTTCTTTGGATCCACCGAAATTCCTTCTCATGTGACAACATGGCCTAGAAAATCCACCTTGTCTAAAAAGAATTCGCATTTAGATAGCTTACCAAAGAGCTTCTCCTTCCTTAAGGTTCCCAGAACTTTCCTCAGGTGCTTTTTATGCTCTTCTTCGATCTTCGAGTAGATTAGAATGTCATCGATAAAGACAACAACAAACTGATCCAAGTATTCATGGAAGACCTTGTTCATGAGGTTCATGAATACTGCAGGGGCATTCGTCAGTCCAAACGGCATAACCAAAAATTCATACTGTCCATATTTGGTGTTGAACGCCGTCTTTGGAATATCCTCATTCCTGACCTTGATTTGATGGTAGCCTGATCTGAGATCTATCTTCGAAAATACTTTAGCTCCACTTAGTTGATCAAACAGGTCATCGATCCGGGGCAGAGGGTACTTGTTCTTGATGGTGATGTTGTTCAGCGCCCGATAGTCAATGCACATCCGCATAGTCCCATCCTTCTTGGTCACAAACAAGACAGGTGCTCCCCAGGGTGAGGCTCCATCTCTGATAAATCCAAAGGCCTTCATCTCATTGATCTGGTCCTTCATTTCCTTGGCCCCCTTAGGGTTGACTCTGTAGCATCCTCAAGAAATAGGGGAAGAGTCGGGAACTAGGTCAATGGTGAATTCCACATCTCGATATAGGGGCAATCCCGGAAGACTATCAGGGAAGACGTCCATGAATTCCGCTATAATAGGATGCGGAAGCCCGGGGTCTTTGGTGATAGAGGAGTAAGTAACACTCTCCATATCTTCCGGAGCTCGAGAGATTTTAAACTCCGGCTCTCCAGGTGGGCTGAAGACTACACATCCTTTGTGACAATCTATCAACGCATGCTGCTTACTTAACCAGTCCATCCCTAGGACTACATCATAGTTAGGTAAGGGCATCACAAGTAAGGGTGCTAAGAATTTGTGTCCTGAGATAGTTATAGGGTAGTTACAGGTCTCAGTGATGGATATGGGTCCACCATCAGTCATAACTCTACATATCTTCTTGCTAAATCCCGTAACTAGGTGGTATGCAGAGATGAATTTTGTTGCTATAAAACTGTGTGATACACTCGAATCAAATAATGCTAAAGCAGGATGTGAATGTACATAAATGGAACCTGTGATGACATCAGCGGTGGGTTTCTGCTCTTGCTCATGCTCATCTGCTGTTAGGGCAAAGGCTCGCCCAATCTTCTGTTGGTGTTGCCCAAACTGCTGTTGCTGAGTGGGTAGGGGAGCCTTCTGCTGTGCTGTTCCGGTCCGGTTGAATGTCGTGGGGCAGTCCCTCACTTGGTGGGTGGCAGACCCACAAATTAGGCAGTGTCCTAGCCTTTTCCTGCAGATGTTCGCCTGATGTCCTGGCCTCTTGCAGAAATCGCAGACATGAATCTGCTTCTGAGGCGCTCTATCATTGGTCCTCGCCTGATGGTGCTGGTGGTGGTGGTGAGAAGGCCTGTTGTGGTTGTTGTTAATTGTTGACATTGGGCCTCTTCTGGTTATCCTGGAAGTTGCTAGTTCCAAAATACTCTCTCTTTGAACGAGCAGGCTAACTCTTCTCTATATCCTGAGCTCATATTAAGATCCTCTCGTACGTCTTGGCGCCGCCTGCGATCACAGGGGTATGAATCTCTTCCCTCAGTCCATACCAGAATCTTTCAGCACGATCGGCGGGGTCAGTAACCAAGTTCTTGGCAAAGCGACTAAGTTGACCAAACTCTGCCGCATATTCACCAACCGTCATGTTCCCTTGCTTCAGATTCTGGAATTGTCTTTCCATCTCCCGCAACTCTGATGTTGGGAAGAACTTCCTGCGAAACAACCTCTTAAAGGTGTTCCAGTCAAGCTGCCTGTCCTGGAGTCGAGGTTCATTCCGATACCAGGTGCTTGCTACATCTAGCAGTTGGAGTCCTACGGCTTCAACTTGGAGGTCATCTGGAAGTCGAGTGACACTGAGGAGACGCTCCATGCTGTCGAGCCATTCGTCAGCATAGATAATTCCCTCGGTTCTCTTGAAGGGTCGAGGGCCCAACTTCTTGAATTTTTCAATATCTCCGACTTTAGCAGGCCTTGGCTCCGATTGTGCTGCTTCTCCTCTCTCGAGGGCAGCCATAGCCACATTATGGGCATTCTCCTCGCCTTCTCTCATAATCGCAGTCTGTTCGAGATGAGCTTCAGCTTGGACTCTCTGGGCCTCAAGCACTCCTCGTAACAGGTCTACGAGGTCGGTGGGGTCCACGGGCACTGGTGGGGGCAGCTAGATTGGGCACTACCGCAGGGGCTTGCTGTTCAGTTCGGAAAGATGTAGGATCTCACTTAAGTAGTAGTGTAAAATCCATGGGGTGCTGGTGCATTATGGGGACGATCGGTCAGCTGCCGAGGTGTAGGATCCGAACTTGGTTGGGGAGGTGGGGTGTGATCGGGTGATGACAACCCATCGCCAGCAGTGTTGGTCTTGTCTGTGGCCATACTCTGGAAGGTTTAGGAGGCAAAATATAAGCAAGGTAGCCTACCAGTCTATAACAAACAAAAATATTTATTTATAATATATTTCGGTCCTATTTTGTGACAAATTAATGTTCTAGTGTTCTAATTGTTTCTAGATATGTTTACCTAAGTTGTTGATCAGACCTGCATGGGCCACCACTAAAAATATGTCACGACCCGATCCCAAATTGTTGGGTCGAATCGGATCATATTGTCACGCCCCAGAACCAGAATACTGGAGAGCGGGGGCAGACACAGCCAGCTACGTATATTGAAATAGAATACATCTCAACTATACGGTCACGGCTGTCTAGATATGAGGGTTTACTACAAGCCAGCAGTCTCTTAAGGTCAAGCCTATTGTCTCAATCTCAAGCAATTAACAGAGTTACAAGATGTTAGAGCATCAAATATATATATATAAGGCGTCCCAAATATTACATATTGGATGATCATGAAGCTAGTCGTACAAAATGATAGGACTAGCAAGAGTTCAGTCATACATGATCAACCCTAGGATTTGTTAATCATGTTTACAGCCCGTAGGCAGACAATAAGTAAATGTGCATCGAGCTAACAGGTGCTCGTCGGCTAAACGCCTCAAAAGAATAAATTTACATATAAGTGGGTGAAACAAAAAAAGGAAAACCCACTCTTGGCCCGGGTTCCGTCTAGTTGTCACCATTGGGCTGGAAACTCGGTAGATCCTCGGGAGCTGCTCCGAAATCTGGCCACACAAAACCAGCTGGGTCAAACCCCAGAAAGAGCAAGTGCCACAAAGGAGGCCACAAATAAGAACAAAAACCAGCATATCAGAACATAAGAATAAAAGAAAGTACAAGTAATAAAAGTACACAGGGCGATAAACGACTAGGGACGTGGAACCATTCCGGGAGCCAGGTTACAATCCTTAAACCAAACAAGGACCGGGATTGTACCCCTTCGCCTGAATAGCTCACTGTCCCTACCCATTTATCGTTAAGAATAGCAAAACAAACATGCTCAGGAGATAGCAGGTACTGGAGCTAGACAAGACTTAGACAAGGCTGGACACCATCCATTCACAATCGGCCAAGCAAGTACTACGGCTTACTACTTTAACTAACTAGGGTTATCACAAGCCTAATTACTAACAAGATGCAAGTGAGAAACTCCCAGTCCCAAGCCCTGCAGACCATCCAGTTATCCTTCCGCGGGTTGAGAGTTATAGTTGGGTACATCGCCCAGGAAACGATATACCCTTAGGTGACTTAGAGGGTGCAACACATGACAGTGTGCTGGAAATGTGCTCTACTCGTCGGCAAGCTACAAGTCCATTAAAGCGCCCAGATAATGAGACTGCCTGTGACTGAGAATTCTCCATGTTCTAGTTTTATCTAATCATTAGCCTAATCCAATTTAGTGCGAGTCCCTGGCCGTGGTACCCAGGAAGTCACGTCCTAGACATGATGCAAGACAAGACAAGTGGATTGTGCAAACAAGCAAGCAGGAACACCCACGGTGTCAAGGCAAGTCAAGTCAAGTTATCAAGTCAAGTCAAGTCAAGAGTGCGCCGCCACGGGCCACTATCAAGTTATCAAGATAAATCATGTCAGGGTACTTGTTAGGAGTGCGCCACGACGGGCCACTATCATGTCAGGTTGGTCATGTCAGGAGTGCACCACTACGGGTCACTGTCATGTTATACTAGTTCCTTGTCATACCATGCTATGTACAATAGTCATTCCAAACATGATAAGTAAAATCAAGTTCATGACAAAAGGCGTAAAATACCTAATAAAATACTAATATAAAATAGGACAATAGAAGAGCCAAGATCAAGAAATAACAAATTCATCATAGACAAGTAGGTTGTGCAGGGTATATACTGCGCAGGGTGCCAAGTGCGCAGGGTGAGCTGCGCAGGGTACCAACTGCGCAGGGTGCCAAGTGCGCAGGGGCAGATGGCGCACAGATGGATTGCGCAGAAGGTAGACTGCGCAGGAGTTGGTTGCGCAGAGATGGATTGCGCAATGGTTGATTGCGCAGGGGTTACTTTGCGCACGGCTGGCTTGCGCATGGCTGGCCTGCGCCAGCGCAATCCAGCGCAGCGCAAAGCACTGGCCAAGGATCTTGCGCAAATGGCCATGCGCTAAAGAGCACAGGTCAGGGTGCGCAAATGGCCTTGCACTAAAGAGCGCAGGCCAGGGAATAGTGCGCAATCGGCCAGGTGCTAAAAAGCAGTGGCCGAGAGCTCCACCATGGCGGAACTCTCAAGAACACCAAGTTCAAATCTTCACAACTTTAGCCAAATCAAAACCAAATTTAGATTTTCAAAGTTCTAACTTGAGTAAAATTGAATTCTCTTCCACATGGAAGAATCAAAACAAGCTAAAATCAAAGTTTAATAGATCAAAACCAAGGAATTCCGAAAATAACTAAAATTTAGATCTAGAACAATGGAGACTCCAAATCACAAAATTCCAAGTTCTAATGTTGTTCTCCATGTCCTAATCTAGCTAATGAACAAATAAAAGGTGGTGCTTATTTAATGGCAAGATGCACTTGCCTATAGGTGTGGGTGGAGGAAGAAGAAGAAGAAGAAATTAATGAAGAAATTATGGAGGAGAGAGAAGTAGGTGGGTTATAATGAGGGTGTTGTGGTGGAATGGGGGTGGAGTGTAGGCTTATGGTGTTCCATGCATGTTGAACCAAACCAAACCAAACCAAACATTCTCCACAAAATAAAACCAAGCCATGGTTAAAACCTGCTTACAAGAATCAAAAGACCACATGTCCAGGAAAATAAAATACGTGCCAAAATCAAATACGAGCATAATACGAAATACGAAAATGAGGGTGACACATATACAGCCTGCACCGTTGTGAGACGGCGACAGTAAGCTGTTTCCACTTGCTGGTAATCTCAACAACAAAAATACATTTGTCACAACTTCTAATATTACGAACATTTAAAAACTTGTTTGTTCAACATAGAGAAAATACATCTGAAATAAATACTGAAATAGATTGTCTTCACTCCAACATAATGAACTAGAAATGGAAATAACATCTATCTAGATAGTTGGCTCATCAGCCTCGGGATCGACATCCTCCAAATGGAACTCTGGAAGCACCGCAGGGTAGAGCACCGGATCATAGTAGCTATTATATAATAGCTCAGCCTCATCAATGTTACCTATTGGGGGTGGGGGATCCAGTCAGGAAAGGAGCAAAGTACAATTATGAAAATCTAACAATTCAAATAATAATAGAAATTTTGCAATCTTAAACAGTTTTGAAATACGTGAACAATATTTTTCAGCAATTATCCAACAATTGAAAATAATGTGATTTGAATAGGTAATGTATATGACCGGCTTGGGTTGTACAATAGTATCCTAGCGATACGATACGGCTTATCCCCGTGTGTAAGAGGGGTAAGCTCGTACAATTATGTAATATGAAGGTATTGGTCATAAAACACTACACTACTCCCACAATATCCTACAATCAATAATAATCAATACTCTAGAAAAGAGTTCTGTGTAGCAATGTGGTTTAAGTATGCAAATTAATAATTACTAATTAAATTGCCAAATAAACATAACCGTACTTGCCTTGGTTTATGACTGGATTGGAAGTCGGTACCGGGAAAGTCAAACTTGTCCTCGAAATCCTACAGTTGAGAAGTTCTGTCTTAGAACCATCATCATTGAACCATATCTAGGTGTGCTAGTTACAATCTCTAAAATTGATCCTAGTCAAGTTTTATGTTATTCTATCATAACACGTTTATCGATGCGATTTAAAATCATTAATTTAACGAAATAAAAGTCAAGTTAACATTTATTGGGAAAATTCGTATTTTTCGATTATTTGGCAAAATTTTGTATTTTGTAATATATCTAAAACTAGATTTTTCTTTAAATGAGAAAAACGTGAATTTGTTTAAATAATACAAACTTATATTTTATTATTAACTAAATGTGGGAAAATTTATTTAATTTTCTATATAAAATAAATATTCAATTTATTATTCTACGCGTTTATCGATAACTAACGAAACCAGAAAAATCAAAAGAAACCAAAACTATACTACACAATTACAAAACCATAGAGAAAGAAATAAAGACTGGGTTTATGCCCTTACAACACTTTACATAAATTAATTAAATAAAATGCTGTGAACTCTGAACACCGGGAAGCAGTCCCTTCAGCAGCCCGAGGCCCTGCACCAAAATACTTTTGGCCAGTAACAAGCTCTAAATAATAATTTAATTATTATTTATAAAAATAGGCGTCTCAGACTTGGTCATAAAATATCATGTTGTATTATAGCTTATGCCTCAACGTCCAAAAATGTCGGTTTCGTTTGCATTTTGCTAGGGCCCATAGATCGATACGGTCGTCGCCCGAAGATGATACATAATTCATAAACCAACAAATCCAATTGTTTTGCAAAGACCAAAGTTTGGGAAAAATAGATTTATTCGAAACTTTATAGAAATCCTTTTTAAAAATATTTTCTGAAATTTGGACAGCACCTCCTCTGTAATTGGGATAACCCAATCATGGGGCGATACCAAACCACAACACAAATAAATATTCCAAATCAGGAATAATCACAGCACCATTATAATCCAAAATAGAAACTACGCCTCGACGTAGTCGATAATTTATGTATCACCCAAAAACAACAATATTTCGAAATACCGATTCCCGAAACGGAATCGGGACCGTGTCATCACAGACTAATCTACGAGAGGGACACAGGGACACGGAATTTTACCTCGGGTGCTCGGCTAGAGCTCTCAAATGCAAAAATAGGAGAAAAGATGAATCTTCGCAGACTCGGAAAGAGTCCAGAATACGCGGACAGCAAAGAATGACGCGGAACAGCGCTGGGAACGGGGTGCGGCCACTAGAACAGAGGGCACGGCCACAGAACAGCGGATCGGGGAGGTGGTGGTCGAGCTGGACGGCCGGAGGCGCGCACAGGAGTCGGCCGAAAGGGGCGCGCAGGGGTCGGCCGAGAGGGGCGCTGGCCGGGTGAAGCTCGGCAGAGGATCTCTGGGTCGCCGGGCTCGGGCGGAGGAGCGCTGGCCTCGGACGGCTCGGGTCGGGGCTGACGTCGCCGGAGATCGCCGAGGGGCTCGGGTTAGGGCTAGGGCTTGGAAAAATTGGAAAAAGTGAGAGGGATGATGGAGAGGGAGAGAGGAAAGGGTTTTTATAGGGATGGGAGGCTGGGGTTACGGGAAGGGAAGGAGACGCGGCTGTTACAGAAGAGGATGGGTCGGTCGGCGGCCGTTTGTTCGCGGGGAAGGGGAAACTGAGTGGTCGGGGAAAGAACGGGTGAGAGAGAGAAAATTGTTTTGAAAAGGAAAGTAAATTTCTTTCCTTTAGAAGGAAATAATATATATAAATATATATATAAATGATTAAAAATTAGTTTCTAAACAAATCGAGATTGGGTTCGGTTCGAACAAGTCTAGCCAGACAATCAAAAATCCAAGAATTAATTTTTAAAATACAATTTTCCTGACTGACTAATAATAATAATAAATTAACAAAAATATATCCAATCCATTACAAAGTGCAATCAAATCTGAAAAAATTCAGTAAATCCCGAAATTGCGGGTTTCACATCTATTAATTACTAATTACTTTCTCTTTGCTACTAGTTATCATAAATAAATTAATTAATACTATTCAGAAATATAAAAAGAAAAATTATAAATCTTAGATCTTCCCAAATTCAATGGATTTGAGAATTGAGTTTCCATCCAAGCAAACAGTGGAAGTCCATTTTATATTGCAAATAAATTCTAATATTCATTCTTTTAACTCCACTTCCAATGTACTTTTGGCTATCCAAACAACTAAAATTGTTCAAAATAAACACGTTAATATTATAAAGCGAGTCATCCTCTTCTTTTAGGGGCTTAGAGCATCTCCAACCCTAATGTCTTGTTTTGTGTTGTGATTCATATATGGCATGAGGCACAAGACAATGTCCTTCCTATGTGGTAAAATATTATTCACACAGGACAATGAGATAAAAAAAGTGTCATCCAATATAAAAGTATCGAGAAGACAATAAAAAAGTATTTTTTCCAACTTCCAAGACAACTCCTCCACTTCTTCATTTTTTTTATAAATATTTCTATTCATAATTCATGATGTGGAAACAAAGTCATTGTGAAGTGCATTATCTAGATCTAGACAACCAACTTCACATTGTCCTTGCCATGTCAACTTTATGATTTATTCTACATTTGCATTGGAGAATGATTTTTGAAATGAAAGCATGTCATTCCTATGTGGCAACCATTTTTCTAAACTCACAATAGGGTTGGAGATGCTCTTAGGGCTCGTTTGGTTCACAGATTTAAGGAATCAGGAAAGGAAAGTTGTTCATTTCCTTTGTTTGGTAGCCACAAACTTGGGAATCAATTTTCTGACAAGGAAAAAAAATTGGAGGGAATATGGTTCCACTCAGGACCCATGAGATTGATTTTTCCTTCTCCTTTTCCAACATTTATTACAAAAATTATGACAAAAGTAACCATGTGTCATTGCTTATTTTACCATTAATGTTATTTTTTATAATGTTATTTTTATTTTAAAATGTAACGATATTATTGGAACATTGCTATATTTTTGCTTTCCTTTCATGCACCAACCAAACACTGTAAAGAAAATCAAATGATCTTTCCTAGATGGTTTTCTTGTTTTACCAAACAACGGAAAGAAAATGTAACATGAATTCTACTTTTTCATTCCCATGAAAAATACAAGGGAATTCATTTACTTTCCGTGAACCAAACGAGGCCAGTATAAATTAGGAAAAGAGAGGGTAGAATATGCAAAATATACGGGTCATATTGTGTAGAAGAAATCAACCTGCAAAAAAGTTATATTTTAAGGGTTTATATACAAATTTTGAAAAAAAATAAAATTGAGGAAAAGAGAGGGTAGAATGTGCAAAATATACGGGTCATACTGTCTAGAAGAAAGCAACATGCAAAAAAAAAATATTTTAAGGGTTTATATGCAAAATTGGAAGAAAATTTGTTTTGAACCTGACGTGAATCGAACACACGCAACCTTCCGATCTGGAGGTCAGACGAGCTACCATTGCGCCACAATTCCAAATTATTGCTAAAACTACACAAAATTATATGTAGATAAATATATATGTAGAAGAACACAAGATGCAAGAAAATTATATTTTAAGGGTTTTCTATGTAAATTGGAAAAAAAAGGAAAGTAAATTGAGGGGCTAATTAGAGTTTAGACCCTGAATTTTATACCAGCTTAGAGTTTAGATCCTAACATGTCCAATTAGAAAGTTTAGCCCTGGATTTTATTTATTTTTTTCAATCTTTTTCATTATACCCTTCATTTTATATTAAAAAAGTTATTCTCATGCATTGGGAGGAAGGGTATAATGGAAAAAAGAAGAAGAAATATTCAGGATTCAAACTCTCTAATTGGACATGTTAGGGCTCAAATTCTAAGTTGGTATAAACCCAGGGTCTAAACACTAATTAGCCCTAAATTGAACCTAACGTGAATCGAACACGCAACCATCTGATCTGGAGTCAGATGTGCTACCATTGCGCCATAGATCCAATTTATTGCTAAAATTACACAAAGTTTTATGTAGAAAAATATATATGTAGAAGAACACATGATGCAAGAAAATATACGTAGAAGAACACATGATGCAAGAAAATTATATTTTAAGGGTTTTCTATGTAAATTTGGGAAAAAAAAAAGAATGAAAATTGAACCTGACGTGAATCGAACACGCAACCTTCTGATCTGGAGTCAGACGCGCTACCATTGCGCCACAGATCCATTTGATACCTAAAACTAGACATATTTATATGTACAAAAACTACATATGTAGAAGAACACATGATGCATGAAAATTATATTTTAAGGATTTTCTATGTAAATTTGGAAAAGAAAAAAAAAAGGAAGAAAGTTGAACCTGACGTGAATCGAACACGCAACCTTCTGATCCGGAGTCAGACGCGCTACCATTGCGCCACAGATCAATTTGTTATCTAAGACTACACAAAATTATATGTAGAAGAACACATGAAGCAAGAAAATTATATTTTAAGGGTTTTCTATGTAAATTTGGAAAAGAAAAAAAAAAAAAGGAAGAAAGTTGAACCTGACGTGAATCGAACACGCAACCTTCTGATCTGGAGTTAGACGCGCTACCACTGCGCCACAGATCCTATTGATAGCTGAAACCCTTGTTAGCAATCACCCGAATAAAACGCGTATTATATGCGAATTTTTCTGTATCTTACATAAACGTATAATATTTACGTACGTTTGAAAAATTCGGACTTGTACGCGAATTTTAAGCCTGTGGAGTTTTAAACACGTACCGTACGAATTTTTAAAACATTCGGCCAAAAAATCTTGACTGAGAAACCCAACAGTTTTCACTTTCTTGATTCTTGCTGCTATTAAATATTAAGACTGGCACAATTATCAAAAGAAAAGAAGAAAAAATCTCACAGCTGTAACCAAAAAAAGAAACCTAAGAATCTTTGCACATATTGCTTGCAACAATCAAAGAAAAACCTTTCGATTTTTCATCCTACTTTCACTTTCTTTTCTTTATATAATGTTCCCCAACCTCATCTTATTCTCACACTGAACCCTTGTTTATGAAAGAGTAGAGGTGGATGGGCCATATATATATATATATATATGCCGAATTTTTAGTGCCGAATTTGTTTATATGAAACGTACTAAACACGAATTAAATCTAATCCGAACATTTTTCGTTAGACGGTTTTTGACCGAATTTTTTACCGTATTTTACTTATATTGTGCCGATTTATACTCGTACTTTTGTCGACCCGAAATTTTTTCCGTTTGCCGAATTGCTAACAGGGCTGAAACTACACATATTATATGTAGAAAACTAATATATGTAAAAGAAAGCAAGTTGCAAGAAAATTATATTTTGGGTGTCAATGTAAATTTGGGAAAAGAAAAAATCTTGAACCTGACGTGAATCGAACACGCAACCTTCTGATCTGGAGTCAGACGCGCTACCATTGCGCAAGAGATCCATTTGGTAACGAGAACAACAGTTTGCATATCTAACAATATAGACATTTGTGGCCACAACTAGCAATCCTCGTCTATCTCTAGCTCAGCCCTTAGGTCATGTTTGTTTGTAAGGAAGGTGACTCAAAAGTGGTGAAAGTCACTTTTTTGTCGCACTTCCATCACTTGTACCAATTTCTCAGAAGCAAGGGTAGTTTGATATTTCTTTTGTATCCTTTTCATTTCTAATATAAAGTTGGTTTTGTAACTTCAAATCAAGATCTCACATCTTGACATCCTCTTTGGGGCTGTTTGGTTCGATGAAGTGGAACGAGTAAAAAAAATGGAAGTTAAGAGTTTGCGTAAGCATTGCGTGTGCATGTCATGCGTACATATTTTATGAGTGTCCTCATTTGAATGTTTGTTGAAGTGAGCTGGAAAGTATAATTTTTTTAATAGTTTCTATGTTTGGTTTGTAATGAAATAGTAATTAAAAAATGATATGCTTTTTCACTTTTCCCAGAGGTGGACACTCCGTTCGCGGAGGTCGGTAGGGTCAGCGCTCACTTCAGCGTTCAATTCATAAAGGTTTTTTCTAAGGGCACCACCAAGTTTACTTGGAGGCAGCCCTTACTTGGGGACAACCCAAACATGTGTAACTTTTGCTAGGGGGCACCCAAAATTTGCTTGGGGGCAGTCCAAAAATTAGGACAGAGGGAGGAGGGTGAGCGGACGGCGGAGGCGCCAAGCGCGGGCGCGACGGAGGGCGTCGAGGGCGCGGGCGCGGCGGAGGAGGGTGCGGGGGAAGCGAGGCTGGGTGAGCGGACGGCGGAGGCGCCAAGCACGGGCGCGGCGGAGGGCGTCGAGGGCGCGGGCGCGCGGAGGAGGGTTGTCACTTCCCATTCCCAGAATACGTATTTTTAGAATGCATGTACTGTTTAAGTGTAAATATTTTATATTTATCATGTATTGCTCTGTATTTAAATTCCTTTAATTTTATGTTAATTAATTTCCTGCAATTTTATTTCTGCACTTTACTTTCTGCTTTTATACTCTGCTTTAGCTTTGTTATGGGTTCAGCTCAGATTGGTTTAATTATGTTGGTTCATCATGAACCGAAATAAACCCTCCACCTACCACCACTCCTTCATTTAAAAGCCCCAAACCCTTTCTCTCTCTTCATTACTTCTTCTCATTTATCTTCTTCTTCCTCATAACTCTCCCACCAACCTAGGAGAGCAAGACAAGTGCCAACTTGCTTCTTGATGGATCCCCATTATTATTGTTCCATCATCCTCCTTACTTGATTCTAAGCCTCTTTAGTACTTAGCATTTTCAATTTCCACGGCTGATTTGTTGTAGATCTAAGTTTGTTACATTTTCGGATTTCTTAGGTTTTGATCTAGTAAACTTTATTATCTTCAAATTTTGATGGTTCCATGTTGTAGAGAATTTCGTTCTACCCAATTTTGACCTATGGAAGTCCATATTTGGGCTTGGGATGAAGGATTTATGGAGCTTGAAAGCAATGGCTTCCATGGTTCTCTTCCATGGTTCTGTTCTCAGAAATTTGGAGAAGTAGAACAGTCCCAGCCGCATGAATCTTTCTTCCACAGCGCATGAAATCTCATCTCACAGCCGCATTCTCACAGCGCATGAGTTTATTTATTTCCCAATCTCATTCCTCAGGCGCATAGATTATTTATTTCCCAATCTCATCTCACAGCCGTATTCCCACAGCGCATGAGTTTATTTATTTCCCAATCTCATTCCTCAGGCGTATGGATTATTTATTTCCCAATCTCATCTCACAGCCGCATTCCCACAGTGCATGAGTTTATTTATTTCCCAATCTCATTCCTCAGGCGCATGAGATTATTTATTTTCTCCCAATCTTATTCCTCAGTGCATGAGTTTATTTATTTTCCAATCTTATTCCTCAGCGCATGATATTATTTATTTCCCAATCATTTCCCTCAGGCGCATGATATTATTTATTTCCCAACCTTTCCCACAACGCATGATATTATTTATTTCCCAATCATTCCTCAGGCGCATGAGATTCTTTATTTCCCAAACATTTCCCACAGCGCATGAGATTTATTTATTCTCCAATCATTTTCCACAGCGCATGAGATTATTTATTTCCCAATCTTATTCCTGCGCATGATATTATTTATTTTCCAATCATTTCCCTCAGGCGCATGATATTATTTATTTTCCAATCATTTCCCTCAGACGCATGATATTATTTATTTCCCAACCTTTCCCACAACGCATGATATTATTTATTTCCCAATCATTCCTCAGGCGCATGAGATTCTTTATTTCCCAAACATTTCCCACAGCGCATGAGATTTATTTATTCCCCAATCATTTCCCACAGCGCATGAGATTATTTATTTCCCAATCATTATTTATTTCCTAATGTTTATTTCCCGAATTTGGCATTAATTAACATTGATTGTTATCTTGATTAATTATTGATCATGCGTTCCTAGATGGAACTAAGAGACTGGCTACTCGTCTTATTGAATTAAATGGAAGGCTAAATGGAATAAGACACGTTCATATTTGAAATCGATTGGCCAATCCCGAATATTGACATACAGGCACACATGCAGGCTTCAATTTATTTATTTATTTATTTTACTATAAAAGAAGTATGTGTACTTTATGGTCAAGGCATGATTGTTCCGTGGTTAGTTTGGATTGTTGCATTACGCTATGTAAGACCTACAACCTAACCGCATGGGCATCGTTGTAGAGTTGTGCATATCGTACCCCGTACGAAAGTACTCATTCCGAATGACCATGATCCACGGCATGGGATTTCACTCAACGTAGAGACTATTAAGTTAAATAAAAATAATGATTGCATGGAGAGAATGGATTTTCGAGTTCTTACATGGCAGTCCTCTTGGGAGTAGTAGTGCCCGACAGGCCGGCTGGTCCACACAGATACTGCAAACCTGCCACACGGGCATGGAGCGGTATCTGGTTATACTATTTATTGTATATTGTATATTGATGACGGGCGTCCTGCTGGGACTCGTCTAATTCATGATTGGCGCAATTGATTGATTGGATCGACTAGCCTTGCTTGTCCATAGTAAGAACTGAGAAATCTTTATTGTAAAATTCCAGGATAACTTGGAACTCACAGTAGTAAGCTGTAGGAGTTGGATGGCCGTTTTAGTTGATTTGTTTGTGTATTGTACCTACTCTGTTACCTAACTGAGATGATCAGAGCATCAGGACATGACGGGCCAACTTCTGTCCTTGTTTGATTGGGAGGTTGGTTCGAAGTGTCGTGATGTTATGTGAATTCCAGTAGCAAGCAGAGATCTATTATTATATTCTCTTAATTACTGGTTTAATGTCTCATATCGTGCTTCCTTACGGTACTTGCTATTAGAGGTCTAACCTCTCTGGTTTTGCATGGCCAGATTTAGAGCCTGTTCCCGAGGACTCAGCTTACCTCTACCTCCAAGATGGTCAATACTAGAGGGATGATCGCAGGAGGACTCGAGTGGGTTCCTTACCTCCCCGCTCGTTTTGTTATTTACTTTATACTTTGCCGTTTGGTACCGACATGTTAGTCGGATTGTCTTGCACTTACTTTTGCATAATTGTAATTAAGTCAGACTGCAGCTGATAACAATTGTGTATACTTTGCTACATCATCTGGCTATGTTTTGTAAAGCCAGATATCAAGAACATTTTGACTGAGCGTTTGGGACGCCTTACTGCTTTATCTTACATGTTCTCTATTTCTGTTTCTTGTTTGAATGATTGAGACAATAGATGTGAAGTGACCATAGCGAGACTTTCATGTAGTATGCATCCCCTTGTCTTTTAGACAGCATTAATCGTATTATACGGTATTCATCTACCCGTAATACGTAGCTGGCTGAGTCATTCTCCCGTTCTCCAGTATTCTGGTTCTGGGGCGTGACAAGGTTTTAGTGGTGGCCCATGCAGGTCTAATTTCAGACTTGTGGGGTATTTTAATTTATAGGATGTCTCAATCACGCATGTTCCCTCTTGATCTCATGATCCGTTACTCTCGACTCTAGCTTGACATTCCGGTATCCTTTGACTTCATTGATCTTTTCTGTCCGATCGTTTGATTGTTCTTTTGTCCCTTTTCTTAGGGGCACTTCGTCCGCATCTGCCAGGACTGGACAACAACAACAACAACAACAAGAGCAACACGGACAACCTGACCATGTTGGTCAGCAACAAGGGCCGGTACTAACTCAAGAGGCTATTCAAGAAGAAGTGATAGTGGAAGCAGCAGCTGGATCGCAGTATCCGGATGTTCCACCACTGCCAACAGTTCCACCTACCCCTGTGGGAGTAGACACACCAGCCCTTCTGGAGATCATGAGAGGGATGATGGCTACTCAGCAACATCAGATGTTAGCCCAGCAGCGTATGCACGCTCAGTTACAAGAGCAGAATGTACTACTTAACCAAGGATTGCAGACAGCTTTGGAAAGAGGGGCAAGGACAGATTCGGGAGCGTCAGCCAGGTTTTGCAAGTTCAACCCCCGTAGTTTCGAGGGCACGGAAGATGCCATCTCAGCAGATGCGTGGCTTAAGGATATTGAGGCTATTCTGACAGCAGCTAAGGTGCCGGCAGAAGAACGTGTGGATCAAGTGAAGTTGTTACTTCAGGATCTCGCACATGATTGGTGGGAATCAGAGGAAGTGGGCATCAGACGTCCTGTTGCTTGGGATGATTTTACTGCAAGGTTCAAGACGAAGTACTATAGGATTGTGGCGCAGTTTGAGCTACAACAGAAGTTTATCAACCTCAAGCAGGCCGGCAAGACGGTAGATGCCTATGCAGCGGAGTTCTGCAGATTGAGCAGGTTCGCCCCAGAGATGGTTGCAACAAAGAGCCAGAGGGCTATGAGGTTCCAACAAGGGTTTCACCTTGAGCTCTTGTAATTGATAGAACGGCACAACTACCAGACTTTTGACGAAGTATTGACGGCGACCTGAAGGCATGAGATCACCATTCAGAGAATCACGGCGAGGACTGGAGGTCAGAAGAGATCTCACAGTCAGATTGAAGGAGGAGGGGGAGCAGCGCCCCGAACAACAGCACCATCCCTTGGCATTCGCATTCACGATGTGGCAATGCGAGGGCCAGCACCACCACCCAGGCAGCAGCAACAGCAACAGAGGAAGAACCAGCAACCCCCAGCAGGCTGCACTTATTGCGGAAAGATAGGGCACACTAGAGATGTGTGTCGGACATTGAACAGACTGTGTTTGATATGTGGAAATCCAGATCATCGGGTTACCACATGTCCCATGAATTCGAAGTCAGGAGGACCAGTACAGCAGTTTCCTGCTCTACCAGCACCGGGGGCAGGGCAGTATCGAGGACCCGCAGTGGCAGTGAGACCATTGGCCCAGCGTCCGTTAATGCCACAGGCTCAGATGTTTCGGCAGCAGGGACCGCCGATGCAGCAACACCAGCATAGACCACCCCAACATCACCAAGGCAGGGGCCAACGACAGCACCAGGCTAGGCCGCAGCATGGGAACCAGCAAGGAGGTCGAGGGCAGGCATTCACTCTGTCCTTGGAAGAGGCATTGGCATCAGGAGATGTTGTGGCAGGTAACATTCTTGTCGCCTCTTATCCCGCAGTAGCATTGTTTGATTCGGGAGCATCGCACTCATTTATATCTGCACAATTTGCAACACGGCTAGGAATAGAATTCGAGGCATTGCCAGGGTGGTTAAATATACTCACTAGTAATGGGCTCGTAGGAGTTAGTATAGTTATTCTAGCATGTGGCGTTGTAGTTTGCGGGCATTCCTTACCCGCCCGGTTGATAGAATTTCCTGTTGGAAATTTCGACGTTATCTTAGGCATGGACTGGCTGAAAGACAGTCATGTGACGATAGATTGTCGTAGAGGGAGTGTATCTTTTGATATCCCAGGCATGAAGAGATTCACCTTAGTCAGATCAGAGGCAACTCAACAAGAGCAGGGAGTAATAACGACAATGGAAGAAGTTCAAGTTCCGAAGGTAGTTGAAGAGTTTCTAGACGTATTTCCTGAAGAACTTCCAGGTCTGCCACCAGTTAGAGATATTGAGTTCAGCATAGAATTGGCACCTGGAACTAAACCGATATCAGATCGAGTTTACAGAATGGCGGACTCGGAGCAGGCTAAGGTATATCAACACATAGAGGAACTGAAGGAGAAGAAGTTCAACCAAGCTAGCATATCACCATGGGCAGCACCAGTGGTACTTGTGGGAAAGAAGGATGGGTCATCCAGACTGTGCATTGATTACAGGAAGCTTAACGCGGCGACAGTAAAGAACAAGTACCCACTACCAAGGATCGACGACTTATTTAATCAGTTGAGCAAAGCTAGAGTTTTCTCCAAGATAGATCTTCGTTCAGGGTATCATCAAGTGAGGGTTCGGAAGGAGGACATTCCCAAGACAGCATTCAGGTCAAAGTATGGGCATTATGAATTCTTAGTAATGCCGTTTGGTTTGACCAATGCTCCAGCAATATTTATGGATTTGATGAACCGCATCTTTATGCCATACTTAGATCAGTTTGTCGTTGTGTTTCTTGACGACATTCTCGTATACTCTGCTAGTGAAGAGGAGCATGAAGACCACCTCAGGAAAGTGTTACAGGTTCTGAGAGAGAACCAGTTGTATGCCAAGCTCAGCAAGTGTGAGTTCTGGACGAATCATATTTCATTTTTGGGTCATATCATATCAGGAGCTGGAGTAGCAGTAGATCCCAAGAAGGTAGAAGCAGTAGAGAGTTGGCCAGTACCCAAGACCGTAGCAGATGCACGGAGTTTCTTAGGATTGGCAGGATATTACAGAAGGTTTGTATCAGACTTTACAAGGCTTTCAGCACCCATGACCCGCTTGACACGGAAGAATGTACCATTCGTCTGGTCGGCAGAATGCCAGACATCATTTGAGAATCTGAAGCAGAAGTTGATATCAGCGCCTATTCTTACATTGCCAGTTGGACCCGGAGGTTTTACCGTTTATTGTGATGCGTCAGGTAAAGGACTTGGATGTGTCCTCATGCAGCATGGGAAGGTGATAGCATACGCATCTAGGCAACTTCGGGACCACGAGAAGAATTATCCAACTCATGATTTGGAGTTGGCGGCAGTAGTATTTGCTTTGAAGCTATGGAGGCATTACTTATATGGTGATCGAGTGGACATGTACACAGACCACAAAAGTCTGAAGTATATTTTTACTCAGAAGGAACTGAACATGAGGCAGAGAAGATGGTTGGAGTTGATTAAGGACTATGACGTGGAGCTTCAGTATCATCCAGGCAAGGCTAATGTGGTAGCAGACGCTCTCAGCAGGAGAGGCGGCGCATTTATGTTAACAACACAGAAGCATATCTTAGAAGACCTTCAGGAGATGGGCATCGAGGTTTTACTTCCTAGTGATGTAGGAGTTCTGGCGAGTCTACAAGTTTAATCCAACTTGGTAGATAGGATCAAGGCAGCTCAGGCACAAGACCCAAGGATTCAGAAGCTTAGGACAGAATGTGAGTCAGGACTCAGGAAGGAGATGAGAATTCATGAAGATGGTACACTTAGGTTTGGGTCACGTCTATGTGTGCCTAGTGGAGATATCAGACAGGAGGTTATGGCAGAAGCTCACAGCTCTCAGTATTCTATTCACCCTGGAGGGACCAAGATGTACCAAGATATCAAGCAACACTTCTGGTGGAATGGGATGAAGAGGGAGATAGCTAGATTTGTTTCCCGTTGCTTGGTATGTCAGCAAGTGAAGGCAAACAGCAGAGGCCAGCTGGGTTATTGCAACCGCTTCCTATCCCGGAATGGAAGTGGGAACATATTACAATGGACTTTGTGACCGGTTTACCAAGATCACCAAGTGGTAAAAATGCTATTTGGGTGATAGTAGATCGGCTTACAAAGGTGGCACACTTTCTTCCTTTTAGAGTAGGTCAATCTACGGAGAGGTTGGCAGAGTTTTATATGCATCAGATAGTCAGGCAGCATGGGGTCCCAGTCAGTATTGTGTCAGACAGAGATACCCATTTTACATCACATTTTTGGAAGAGCTTACATCATAGCTTGGGTACCAAGTTAAGATTTAGCACGGCATACCATCCACAGACGGACGGGCAATCAGAAAGAACAATTCAGACCCTAGAAGATATGTTGCGAGCTTGCACCCTAGATTTTGGAGGATCTTGGGAGAGCCACCTGCACTTAGTTGAGTTTTCTTATAACAACAGTTATCAAGCCAGTATCCAGATGGCGCCGTTTGAAGCACTATATGGTAAGAAGTGTAGGTCGTCACTAGCATGGGATGATATCGGGGAGAGAAAGATGTTAGGTCCGAAAATGATTGTTCAGACAGTTGAATTAGTCAAAGGAATTAGAGAGCGACTTCGAGTTGCACAGGATCGGCATCGTCATTGGGCAGACCAGCATCGTAGGCCGCTAGAGTTTTCTGTTGGGGACCACGTGTTCTTGCGGATCTCACCTACCCGTGGGGTCATTAGGTTTGGCGTTCGCGGGAAGTTGAGTCCGCGGTACGTGGGCCCATTTGTTATTCTTGAGAGGATAGGCGATGTTGCTTATCGTTTATCCCTTCCACCTTCGTTACGAGAGGTGCATGACGTATTTCATGTATCTCAGTTGCGAAGGTATGTATCAGACCCAAGCCATATTCTTGATCATTCTGAGCTGGTTGTTGGTACCAACCTGTCTTACGAGGAACAACCTGTGTCTATTTTGGACCGAAGAGAGAAGATACTCAAGAACCGAACAATTAGCCTTGTTCGGGTTGCTTGGGGTCATCACTCTTTAGGGGAGTCAACGTGGGAACGTGAGGATGATATCCGATCACGGTATCCGCACCTGTTTGACTCACAAAGTATATCTCTTTCTGTATACCTTGATTGTCTTAACTTCTCATGCTTGCCACCTTACGAGTAGAATTGCTTGGTATCGTAGAATGTTCAACATAGATATGTTACATACTATTGACATTGTAGAATGATTGCTTACTTAAATTGCTTATACCTAGAGTAGTTCAGCTCTGATGTTTCTATCATGCTTGGATTTGAAATTCCGAGGACGGAATTTTTCTAAGGGGGGTAGAGATGTCACTTTCCATTCCCAGAATACGTATTTTTAGAATGCATGTACTGTTTAAGTGTAAATATTTTATATTTATCATGTATTGCTCTGTATTTAAATTCCTTTAATTTTATGTTAATTAATTTCCTGTAATTTTATTTCTGTACTTTACTTTCTGCTTTTATACTCTGCTTTAGCTTTGCTATGGGTTCAGCTCAGATTGGTTTAATTATGTTGGTTCATCATGAACCGAAATAAATCCCCCACCTACCACCACTCCTTCATTTAAAAGCCCCAAACCCTTTCTCTCTCTTCATTACTTCTTCTCATTTATCTTCTTCTTCCTCATAACTCTCCCACCAACCTAGGAGAGCAAGGCAAGTGCCAACTTGCTTCTTGATGGATCTCCATTATTATTGTTCCATCATCCTCCTTACTTGATTCTAAGCCTCTTTAGTACTTAGCATTTTCAATTTCCACGGCTGATTTGTTGTAGATCTAAGTTTGTTATATTTTCGGATTTCTTAGGTTTTGATCTAGTAAACTTTGTTATCTTCAAGTTTTGATGGTTCCATGTTGTAAAGAATTTTGTTCTACCCAATTTTGACCTATGGAAGTCCATATTTGGGCTTGGGATGAAGGATTTATGGAGCTTGGAAGCAATGGCTTCCATGGTTCTCTTCCATGGTTCTGTTCTCAGAAATTTGGAGAAGAAAAACAGTCCCAGCCGCATGAATCTTTCTTCCACAGCGCATGAAATCTCATCTCACAGCCACATTTTCACAGCGCATGAGTTTATTTATTTCCCAATCTCATTCCTCAGGCGCATGGATTATTTATTTTCCAATCTCATCTCACAGCCACATTTTCACAGCGCATGAGTTTATTTATTTCCCAATCTCATTCCTCAGGCGCATGGATTATTTATTTTCCAATCTCATCTCACAGCCGCATTTCCACAGCGCATGAGTTTATTTATTTCCCAATCTCATTCCTCAGGCGCATAGATTATTTATTTTCCAATCTCATCTCACAGCCGCATTTCCACAGCGCATGAGTTTATTTATTTCCCAATCTCATTCCTCAGGCGCATGGATTATTTATTTTCCAATCTCATCTCACAGCCGCATTTCCACAGCGCATGAGTTTATTTATTTCCCAATCTCATTCCTCAGGCGCATGAATTATTTATTTCCCAATCTCATCTCACAGCCGCATTCCCACAGCGCATGAGTTTATTTATTTCCCAATCTCATTCCTCAGGCGCATGGATTATTTATTTCCCAATCTCATCTCACAGCCGCATTCCCACAGCGCATGAGTTTATTTATTTTCTAATCTCATTCCTCAGGCGCATGGATTATTTATTTCCCAATCTCATCTCACAGCCGCATTCCCACAGCGCATGAGTTTATTTATTTCCCAATCTCATTCCTCAGGCGCATGAGATTATTTATTTCCTCCCAATTTTATTCCTCAGCACATGAGTTTATTTATTTTCCAATCTTATTCCTCAGCGCATGATATTATTTATTTCCCAATCATTTCCCTCAGGCGCATGATATTATTTATTTCCCAATCATTTCTCTCAGGCGCATGATATTATTTATTTCCCAACCTTTCCCACAATGCATGATATTATTTATTTCCTAATCATTCCTCAGGCGCATGAGATTCTTTATTTCCCAAACATTCCCCACAGCGCATGAGATTTATTTATTCCCCAATCATTTCCCACAGCGCATGAGATTATTTATTTCCCAATCTTATTCCTCAGCGCATGATATTATTTATTTCCCAATCATTTCCCTCAGGCGCATGATATTATTTATTTCCCAATCATTTCCCTCAGGCGCATGATATTATTTATTTCCCAACCTTTCCCACAACGCATGATATTATTTATTTCCCAATCATTCCTCAGGCGCATGAGATTCTTTATTTCCCAAACATTCCCCACAGCGCATGAGATTTATTTATTCCCCAATCATTTTCTACAGCGCATAAGATTATTTATTTCCCAATCATTATTTATTTCCCAATGTTTATTTTCCGAATTTGGCATTAATTAACATTGATTGTTATCTTGATTAATTATTGATCATGTGTTCCTAGATGGAACTAAGAGACTGGCTACTCGTCTTATTGAATTAAATGGAATAAGACACGTTCATATTTGAAATCGATTGGCCAAACCCGAATATTGACATACAGGCACACATGCAGGCTTCAATTTATTTATTTATTTATTTTACTATAAAAGAAGCATGTGTACGTTATGGTCAAGGCATGATTGTTCCGTGGTTAGTTTGGATTGTTGTATTACGCTATGTAAGACCTACAACCTAACCGCACGGGCATCGTTGTAGAGTTGTGCATATCGTACCCCGTACGAAAGTACTCATTCCGAATGACCATGATCTACGGCATGGGATTTCACTCAACGTAGAGACTATTAAGTTAAATAAAAATAATGATTGCATGGAGAGAATGGATTCCCGAGTTCTTACATGGCAGCCCTCTTGGGATTAGTAGTGCCCGACAGGCCGGCTGGTCCCCACAGATACTGCAAACCTGCCACACGGACATGGAGCGGTATCTGGTTATACTATTTATTGTATATTGTATATTGATGACGGGCATCCTGCTGGAACTCGTCTAATTCATGATTGGCGCAATTGATTGATTGGATCGACTAGCCTTGCTTGTCCATAGTAGGAACTGAGAAATCTTTATTGCAAAATTCCAGGATAACTTGGAACTCACAGTAGTAAGCCGTAGGAGTTGGATGGCCGTTTAAGTTGATTTGTTTGTGTATTGTACCTACTCTGTTATCTAACTGAGATGATCAGAGCATCAGGACATGACGGGCCAACTTCTGTCCTTGTTTGGTTGGGAGGTTGGTTCGAAGTGTCGTGATATTATGTGAATCCCAGTAGCAAGCAGAGATCTATTATTATATTCTCTTAATTACTGGTTTAATGTCTCATATCGTGCTTCCTTGCGGTACTTGCTATTAGAGGTCTAACCTCTCTGGTTTTGCATGGCCGGATTTAGAGCCGGTTCCCGAGGACTCAGCTTACCTCTACCTCCAAGATGGTCAATACTAGAGGGATGATCGCAGGAGGACTCGAGTGGGTTCCTTACCTCCCCGCTCGTTTTGTTATTTACTTTATACTTTGCCGTTTGGCACCGACATGTTAGTCGGATTGTCTTGCACTTACTTTTGCATAATTGTAATTAAGTCAGATTGCAGCTGATAACAATTGTGTATACTTTGCTACATCATCTGGCTATGTTTTGTAAAGCCAGATATCAAGAACATTTTGACTGAGCGTTTGGGACGCCTTACTGCTTTATCTTACATGTTCTCTATTTCTGTTTCTTGTTTGAATGATTGAGACAATAGATGTGAAGTGACCATAGCGAGACTTTCATGTAGTATGCACCCCCTTGTCTTTTAGACAGCATTGATCGTATTATACGGTATTCATCTACCCGTAATACGTAGCTGGCTGAGTCATTCCCCCACTCTCCAGTATTCTGGTTCTGGGGCGTGACAAGGGTGCGGTGGAAGCGAGGCTGGGAGGTCAGGGCGCGGCGGGAGGCGGCCTCCTTGATCGCCTCGGTCTCCTTTTTTAGGCTGGAGCCGAACTCCTCGAGGTCCCGGCGGTAGGTCTGGATCACCGACTCGGATCTGGTCGCGAAGGTCTTGATCAGCCCGCCGAAGCTCCACGCTCCAGAGGCAGTTTCTTTAGGGTTATGGTTAAGGTTAGGGTTTGGTGAAGTTTCCTTTTCTTCTTCGCGTTCTTCTTTTTCTTCCTCTTCTTCTCCGAAGACTGCCAACATGCTGGCAGGTTATAGGACTGCCAGCATGTTGGCTGCCAGTAAGTTGGCATAAGTTGGCAGTCCTAACATATGTTAGGACTGCCAACATGCTAGGACTGTCAGTAAGTTGGCAGTCCTACTTGCTGGAAAAAATTGGGCTAGTTCCAAATAAAAAAATGGATGGCAAACTTGTAAAAAATTTTGAACATTTTTAGACTAGCCCCAAGTAAAAAGTATGGTGCCCTTAGAAAAAACCTTCATAAAAAAAATTTGTGAACGGGGAACACCCTTTCTCTCATCCAACAGGAAATAGGAGATGTCATCCACTTCAGCCCACACTTCTTCTTTTCAACCAAACAATTGAAGTGGACGCTAAACTGTGCATATGCAGAAAATTCTTCACTTCAGCGTACACTTTTGCGAACCAAACACTCTTTATGCTAGACTAGAAAATACAAGTATTTTGCACGTATAAGAACTGATAATAAAAATAGTATCCAACTATAATCAAATATCTCTTCTAACTCATATGGTTAAGATGTGAGGTATTTTTGGTTGAGTTCGATTCTCCATGTTGACAAATTTAAACTTTTTTCAACAATTTTTTTTAAAAAAAAAATTTTAAATAAAATAGACCGTGATATAATGACGGCTTAGACGGCTCACTTTTGAACCGTTTCGAAGTCTCATTATATTATATAGTGTAAGATGAATCTGAATATTAGATAAAAGAAAGTAATTGTTTATTTTATTGTTTTGGATCGATGCTCCCGAGTGAGAGACAATTTTGAGCTAAGGGTAGGCGTGAGCATTTGGTTTATTCGATTTCAACCAAAATAAAATATTCAAAATCGAATAAATCAAAATTTTGAAAATTAGAAATCAAAATTGAACCGAAATTACTCATAACAGAAACCAATAATCAATTCGGTTTATTCGGTTGAACTCTTTTTTATTATTTAAAAGTCGAGTCCAAAGTTAAAATTGTGGTTAAATTATATTAAAAATTATAATGTTGATACATAGGATTGTTGTATTTCAAAGTTGGGCCAAAATTAGACTAGTCGTTAACTTATCATGTTGTTTTCAGAATATACACAAAAATACACACACAAAATACAAATCTTTAATCATAAAATATGCATAAAATTGAGTGTATTTAACAATTGTATAAGTCAATCTTGGACAAAAACCGAAAGACAAAACCGAATAAAAAATCTTTAGTATTTTCAAAACCGAAATCAAGCATAACCAAAAAGTTATTTGGTTCGGTTCAACTCACCCCTAGCCTGAGGCCAAGAGCAATATGCTCACTGATAGAGCAACAAGTTCACAGATACAACAGCATTACACCATAAAGCTCATAAATTTTGAGTTAAATGTAGGCACAACAATTCTATTAGACAAGTTAAACCTTCGAATATAGACAAGTTCCAAAATGTCATTTTAAAAGAGATATTTAGCAAATGTCCCCAATCAAAATATAAAAATTAGTATATACCTTCACTTTAAAAAAAAAATAGCAAATACCCTCATTCCTTTATATGGAACAAATAAAATTTTAAGATATACCTCTACTATTTAACAATTTTTTGGCTGATTTACAAAAGAATTGAAACATTTGCTAGCTTTTTAAAATAGTGAGAGTATATGCTTAGTTTCTATATTTTGACGGAAGACATTTGCTAAAATATCCCTTAAAAAAATTAAGAAGAAGATAAGTCCCAAACTTTTCAACCCAAAAGAAAATCATCAAAAAACAAAAAAAAAATAAAAAAAACACATTCCGAGATCGATCTAAATGGTAGATAGCTTCACAATATACTCTCACCAAACTCCCAAATCTTCCCCCCTCTCAGAAAAAAAAAACACAACTCTCCCACAAGTATATATAACAATGTTACAGAAAAAAACTTAGATCACTGCAATATGTGTTAGTGCCGGGGCACAATTTTTCGATGGAAAACTGAGAAGATGAAACAATTGTAAAAACAATGTTCCAACGCAACACTTCTAGGAAGGTTGCGCAAGTTTAACGAAGATCTAAGAAGATCTCGTTACAGCAGCATATGATATTACGATAATCTAAAAAAAATTCGTAATCCACAGCAGCGAAGAAGATGACAGGCGATTGATGGATGAATATCCTGCTTGGGTGAAATGATCACCGTTTCTCAAAGCTATATTCGTCCCACACGAATAGCTTCCAGGAACCAGCAAGTTCGTAGGAGAACTTTGGAACACTCCTGCTCTTCTGACTCCTTGGATCGTACACGGACTCCCGTGCAAAAGCAACGATGGTGCAACACTTCTCTTCTCTCTTTAGACTTCTGTTTACTTGTGTTAAGAAACACTTGTAAACTTTCGTAACTCTCTGTATATGGCTGTCTATTTGCATGTGAGAGAGAAGAGACCTTTTATAGGCCCGAGTAGCAACTGCTATCACGCCCCGCTCCCGTAGGAGCGATCGTCCTCACTAAGGCGTGATGCCGCCCGAGCCTAGATTGCGCTCGTACAAGGCGGGTTCCATAACGGCCGATTTCAGCGGCTGCGAAGGGGTCGTCGTACAGAAGTCCCAAGCAGAGACATTGAATAATAGCAGCGGAGATTAGAACAAAACACGAGTTATTCAAAAGAAGCTCTTTATTGATATTGAAACAAAGGTTACAATGGGGCGTTAGGCCAAGATTACAAGTCACTCAAGCTCACTCTTCTCACATTACAAGTCACTCAGCTCTCTCTCATCTCTCAATACATGTCTTTGAATCAGCGAATGCTTCGGAAGGCGATGCCCATACATTATGTCCCGTATAAGTCTTGACTCCATACGGCCGTACGCTTCGAATCGCCAAGAAATTCTATACCTCGACACATCCAAGCGAGCTCCGCACCACGAGCTTCTACTTGTGCCTGCACATGAAAACTATGTGGGTGTCAGTACTCAACTGTACTGGTGGAATGAGCTCCTCGCCCACACATACAAAACCAACACGTTTGATTTACTTTGTGCAGCATAGTCCCTTTATGATTGTCTTTCTACTCTTGTCTTAGGATCAGTTTTACGACAGACGCCTTGGCCTATTCTGTGTCTCTAGACCATCCCGTGCTTGCACCAACAACGTTAACCTATCAAGTCGTGCTTGCCTTTCGGCACAAAATCAGAGATACGACTACGTGATAGTACCCAATTTTTTTATGGCCGTACTACAATTCCATCGTGCCGTGCATCGCAACTCAGTACGACTCAACCATATCGCCGTCTCGCGGCCCTTGCTACTTTGATCACCAACTGACCCAAATCAAGTCTTGTGGACTAAGTGTCACTCGACCGACTTTGCCTTTGCGACGTTTCCTGACTTAAACTCAAAATGACTCATTTCTAAACTTGTGTAACACTATGCCAACAACTTAAGACTTGACACCTCATCTCGTGCCGAAGCACGGTGTCTACGCTGCGGCCAATTCTTAGGCCCCAAAATATTGTCTTTATCGTGTACTCATTCTTTCCGACTCTTGATACACTACTCATAACACTCGACTCAATCCAAAGGCATATACGTGGATCGTCGCCTATGCCGACTCATCTATATGAGGTCACTAGCATAACAAGCTATACCTGGACTCATAGCTTGCGTTGGCCGAGACCCTTCCAGCGCAAGGTAGCTAGCCCCCTGGAAGTCCCCGACTAACCCGGTGCTATCGATTCAGCACAGCTATCCCTTGTTTCCATACTCAGCCATAACGGTCCCGAGTCCTGTGGGTCGCCATTACGGGGAAACTATTTACCTTGTCGACAAGTTGTCCAATGGCCATGCAAGACCCGACTCAAACTGACGTCTCACACAGTCATTCTACTTTCAGTGTTACTACCTATTTCAAAACCAAGTTCAAGACTTCTATCCTTGAGACCCCTCGACGACCCATGGTCGCGAGCATTCTTTCCATGTTACCCTATCATTTTATTCAACTCATGAACGCCTATTTGATAGTCCTTTCTCCAAAACTCACTTTGAATCAATTGTGGTCCTTGCCTTAAACACTAAATCTGTGCATCGTGCCTTAAGCCATCTGTGTTCTACGCGAGACTCCTGTCCAAGTCGACGGGCCTTGAGATCGTGGGACTACTTAACTTGACAAACCGTAAAAAGAGCGGGACAGTACTTGGAATGTCTTAGGTCGACCGACATAACTTTGCCTAACTTAATCAAACCTACAACTTAACCTGAGGGACGAGCAAAGGCTATGCCAAGCCTTGCATGGGGGAAGCGTGCATGCTCTATCGAGCATTTATGTGGGCGATGCCTATGACTTAGGCTAATTCATAGTTTGTGTCGAAGACCAACTTTTTCTTCTCCCAAGCCACGGGACGAAGGACCGAGTGTCATTTTCAAAGTACGCCGTGCACCAACTCTAAGTCGACCGTTGGACCTTTCTATATTCTAACTCAATTCGACCTGTCGGGATTATTTCCTTATCTATGTGGATTCGTCTCTTTTATTATCAAGCCTACTTGTGCATTTGAAAACATTCGATTTATTATGTGAAGGCTAAGATGAGGCAAGTTCACCAAAACTATCCCACCTGAATGAGGAGTCGCTTCGACCAAGCGGGCCTTCGAGTCGTCGTTGCATGGCTAAGTCCGAATGCCGTCGGCGTTTCGATTCCTCCGATTGACTGAGCGGGACGGGACACTACATCATACACCACTCAGAAAAAATTTCGTCCTTGAAACTGAGTACACTTATCGACTTATCACTTTATTCAACATCCTACGTTTCTCGCACACATTTTTCCTATGCATTTCTCAAACCCGAGCCACGCTCGTGCTACCCACAATCTTTTCTTCAAAACTCACGATCTCAAAATCTTCGACACTTTTCCGTTCCTCAAGTCTCACTTGATTCAATGTATCACTTAGTTGGATCGTGCACATATTTCAGGCGTCCCCAAAATACATGTATTTCAGCCGAGCCTCGTGATAGAGAATCTGCCATCACCACTCGAGTCGGATCGTGCATATATTCAAGCGTCCCTGATATACATGCATGCCAACCGAGACTCATGAGTGGTGCCACCACAATTCCTATCGCTCCACACCGAGACGTCTGCCTAATCGCTAGGCTATGTCAATCCGTCAGTATTGGAATCATAGTTCCCAAACAACAATATCAACACTGACCCCATCCTAAGGTCAAACCAAGTTGATAGTACGGGGTTTTCTACCCAAGCTCGTATCACTCCAATTTCTAAACTTCGAGCATAGATTTCCTACACACATTCCGACATTCGTCGCACGGGGTCTGAGTCATTCAGCAAAGCCATCCTACGATAACTCACATTTTAACTAATTTCTTAACATATCAATATTACTTGTTCACCAAGCCATTTCGAATAGTCTATCTCTTCGAACACGTTCGACATAATCCGCCTATCAATTATTCTCAAGTCAAGTACGCTACGACACGATTCATCGCTAAACCATAATTCACATTTCATATTCCCTAAGTCATTCACCCTAATTCACGTATTCGATCATGAGGTCGTCTAGCTTAACAATATATTGCGCCCCGATCTCACGCGATTCAGATTATCCATGGTAGGCATGAATCACCATGTACGCTCCCGCGGGATAATCATCCTCATCGGGACATAACTCTCGCTTGAGTCTAGACTAGTTCATTCTCGATACGCAGATTGGACCTACTCAATCCTCAACTTTACTTAATCGTCAATCACCAGTTCAAACATCCTCGAATTTTCCTTCGTATCAAACCAATAAGTTGAGACAATGGAAGTTGCCGCGTCCTGATTTTTCGAGTTCGATCATTCCCGCGACATGAATCACCATGTCAGCGCTCACGCGAAACTATCGCCCCAAATCTGATGCGACGCATGTACGAGGCTGGAGTTGCGCTCGCACAAGACAAGATTGTCGACGTTGTGATTTTCAACACAACCATCAAGACACAATCATCTTCATCCAACATTTATCTCAATCAAATTTTAAGTATAGCATCCAACCGAACAATAACACTTGCACGATCGTCATTCCTCAAATTAGAGTGCTCCCGAGTTATCGCATATCGATCTTTGATACGCCTCAATACCATCGATGATATGCGTAACCTGACGATCTTCCTTTGCAACGAATTTCGAGTCGCGCAAATGATGCTATCGTCCGACTGGATAATCTTCTTGACATTCAAATTCAAGTTTGATCATTATCCCTCGAATCATTCACAATATCTATTTCCTCAAACCCAAATTTGCGTATTTTTCATCCATCTATCTTAAATTATCGACCAACGTATTTCCTCAATTCGCATCATTTCTTGCTAACTCAAACCATCGAGCAACATCGGTTTCAATCCTTAGTCATTCGTGTAACTTCAAAATTCAACTTTTCATGCACGCTATCTTTCCATCGTGCTAACTTTTTCTATATGATCCACCTATCGATTTCCTTTATCAAGTCATCCGTTCGCTACACCTTAACTTTTCCTCGATTCGATTTCACCTACTCAATCATTTTCGCGTTTCATACTTCGCGCAATCCTCAATCCCGTGCATGTTCCGTGCGCGTCAATTTCTAGGTTGTTCGAACCAACTAGTCAAACTTCGAGACTAAAACTTATTCAACGATACTCAATCTACGACTTTGTATACGTGCGACGCTTGTTGATAGACTCATCGACACCCCACATCCTCAATCAATCGATCGACATCCCTGAAGCTATCGCATACACCACTCAGGGATGAAGTCATTTGACAAATCCTCAAAACTATCATTCGAGTCAGAATCGCTTCTTCAAAAATCCGTTCGAACCATTCTTCAATTTCCAAGCACGCTCATCTATATCGCACCGACGTTATCGTCGCTCGATAGCTCCCCTATCGATGGTCATCTCATTTACTCAATCGAGTTCAACTCGTTCTTGCTCGACACTATTTAATTTTCACACTCGACTTCTCTAAGGTCGACGCAACTTTGGTGTATATGCCCAGCCCGACTTAGCCAACCGTGCTTACGTAAATCATCTTTTTATTTTGTCAAAAACTGTTCTCCTATGTTTTGCAAAATAGTTAGACTTATTGTATGGACATCGGTGGGACATTTGAGAGAGAGCTCACCAACGATATCAACTTTGCGGAAGCAACACTTCTGAGTTTGCGGAAACATCGGAGTTAAAGAATTCAATCGATAGTCCAAGGACGTAAAGCCGTGCTCTGATACCATTATGTCACGTCCCGTTCCCGTAGGAGCGATCGTCATCACTAAGGCGTGATGTCGCACAAGCCTAGATTGCGCTCGTACAAGGCGGCTTCCATAATGGTCGATTTAAGCGGCTGCGACGGGGTCGTCGCACAGAAGTCCCAAGCAGAGATATTGAATAATAGCAGCGGAGATTAGAACAAAACACGAGTTATTCAAAAGAAGCTCTTTATTGATATTGAAACAAAGGTTAAAATGGGACGCTAGGCCAAGATTACAAGTCACTCAAGCTCACTCTTCTCACATTACAAGTCACTCATCTCTCTCTCATCTCTCAATACATGTCTTTGAATCAGCGGATGCTTCGGAAGACGACGCACATACATTATGTCCCGTATAAGTCTTGACTTCATGTGGTCACATCCTTCGAATCACCAAGAAACTCCATGTCGTGATGCATCCAAACGAGCTCCGTACCACGAGCTTCTACCTGTGCCTGCACATGAAAACTATGTGGGTGTCAGTACTCAACTGTACTGGTAGAATGGGCTCCTCGTCCACCCATACAAAACCAACACGTTTGATTTACTTTGTGCAGCATAGTCCCTTTATGATTGTCTTTCTACTCTTGCCTTAGGATCAGTTTTAGGACAGATACCTTAGCCAATTTTGTGTCTCTAGACCACCCCGTGTTTGCACCAACAACGTTAACCTATCAAGTCGTGCTTGCCTTTCGGCACAAAATCAGAGACGCGACTACATAATAGTACCCAATTTCTTTGTGGCCGTGCTACAATTCTATCGTGCCGTGCCTCGCAACTCAGTGTGACTCAACCATATTGCCGCCTCACGGCCCTTGCTACTTTGATCACCAACTGACCCAAATCAAGTCTTGTGGACTAAGTGTCACTCGACCGACTTTTCCTTTGTGGCATTTTCTGACTTAAACTCAAAATGAATCAATTCCAAACTTGTGCAACACTATGCCAACAACTTAAGACTTGACACCTCATCTCGTGCCGAAGCACGGTGTCTACGCTGCGGCCAATTCTTAGGCCCCAAATCATTGTCTTTATCGTGTACGTATTCTTTTCGACTCTTGATACACTACTCATAACACTCGACTCAATCCAAAGGCATATACGCGGATCGTCGACTATGCCGACTCATCTATATGAGGTCACTAGCATAACAAGCTATACCTGGACTCATAGCTTGCGTTGGCCGGGACCCTTCCAGCGCAAGGTAGCTAGCCCCCTGGAAGTCCTCGACTAACCCGGTGCTATCGATTCAGCACAGCTATCCCTTGTTTCCATACTCAGCCATAACGGTCCCGGGCCCTGTGGATCGCCGTTACGGGGAAACTATTTACCTTGTCGACAAGTTGTCCAATGACCATGCAAGACCCGACTCAAACTGACGTCTCACACAATCATTCTACTTTCAGTGTTACCACCTCTTTCAAAACCAAGTTCAAGACTTCTATCATTGAGACCCCTCGATGACCTATGGTCGCGAGCATTCTTTCCATGTTACTCTATCATTTTATTCAACTTATGAACGCCTATTTGATAGTCCTTTCTCCAAAACTCACTTTGAATCAATTGTGGTCCTTGCCTTAAACACTAAGTCCGTGCATCGTGCCTTAAGCCAACTGTGCTCTACGCGACACTCCTGTCCAAGTCGACAGGCCTTGAGATCGTGGGACTACTTAACTTGACAAACCGCAAAAAGAGCGGGACAGTACTTGGAATGTCTTAGGTCGACCGGCATAACTTTGCCTAACTTAATCAAACCTACAACTTAACCCGAGGGACGAACAAAGGCTATGCCAAGCCTTGCATGGGGGAAGCGTGCATGCTCTACCGAGCATTTACGTGGACGACGCCTATGACTTAGGCTAATTCATAGTTTGTGTCGAAGACCAACTTTTTCTTCTCCCAGGCCACGGGACGAAGGACCGAGTGTCATTTTCAAAGCACGCCGTGCACCAACTCTAAGTCGACCGTTGGACCTTTCCATATTCTAACTCAATTCGACCTGTCGGGAGTATTCCCTTATCTATGTGGATTCGTCTCTTTTATTATCAAGCCTACTTGTGCATTTGAAAACATTCAATTTATTATGTGAAGGCTAAGATAAGATAAGTTCACCGAAACTACCCCACCTGAACGAGGAGTCGCCTCGACCAAGCGGGCCTTCGAGTCGTCGTTGTATGGCTAAGTCCGAACGCCGTCGGCGTTTCGATTCCTCCGATTGACCATTTTGATTCCTCTGATTGACTGAGTGAGACGGGACACTACATTCGGGACGTGGTAAAAATTACTCCGAATGTGCAGTAACTGCTCAGATCATGCACAGGCACGATCTGAAGCAAGTTGCGCACCTCGCGCACCCCGCGCGCTTTGTACACCACGCGCCGAACGCGCACTGAGCCACTTGCGCCACCTGTCGCACGCAATGCACACCCTGTGCCACTCGCGCAACTGAGCGCGCAACTGGTTGCGCCATTGGGCGCACACCTGGGCCGCGCAACCTGGGCCGCGCATCTGGCCGTGGAACCTGGCCGCGCAACCTGGCCGCGCAACATAGCCTGCACAACCTGGCCGCGCAACCTGGCAGCGCGCCTGGCCGCGCAAGTGGCTCGCACAACGAGCGCAACTTAAGTGCACTATGCGCAGAGCGACGATGCTGACGTGCTAAGTGCGCCAACAAAATGCCACATTATGCCTCATGAGCCCGAGTCCGAGTCCGAGTCGCTAAGCCCCTACGGGACTTAGCTCCCATGGAAATAAATTTCCCAAGAGCAAAAAGCATGAATGCTTTCAATTGTTCATTTAGCCTTTTTCCCATTAGAAAAATAACCCCACTTGGCTCACCCATGTGCACCTCCACACCACATGTGCATCTCTAAAATAGCATAGCTAATATATAGAGATACAACTCCTTTGTCCTAGCCGATGTGGGGCTAAAATTCCAAATGAAAAGGCCAAAACCCAACAATCCCCCACATATCTTTATATATGGGTATAAGTGTTCCCCACAGTAATTGTCCATCATGCATTAGGAGAGATGCCGCTGACGACTTGAATCTTCCCGTATGGGTCAAACAACATACTATAATACAATAATGGACTAAGCCTTGGATTCTGCACCACAGCTAAAATTTTTTCCACTCACATAATGTAGTTACATGTGCTTCTGGCTACACATTAAAGGCCCTGTGCCAGCCTGGTTTCAGTGTATAATTTTGGACGTCTATAAGTTTATCCTCAAAATACGGCCTGATATCTCTTTGTCCATACACTATAGGTGAGTTCATTATAAAGAGACATGCCATGAAGCGCTTTGCGCTTCCCTTGCGGTGCTATCCCGCTATGATATGGCTTAAAGCCGAGGCCTTACCCCATAACGGGAATCTCATCGTAGTGTCATACTACTGTAGCATGAGGCCACCGCCTCTTTGTAGTACCAAACTACCCAGCATGAAGTCTTAGGCTCCCTTGCGGTGTTACGCCGCAACGACATGGCTTGCAAGGCTGAGGCTTTATCCCTAACCGGGTACCTCATCGTAGTGTCGTGCCACTGTAACATGAGGAACTCCTCCTCTTTGTAGTGCTGACTACACCCCTCTTTATTTTAACATACAGCATTAGGCTAACTGCCTATTAGCGGAGCTACGCCGCTGTGATTTGGATAGCAAGGCCGAAGCATTACCCCATGCCTGGGAACTTCATGGTGGAGTCACCCCACAGTAGCATGGAGTTTCACTCCTTGTAGTACTGTTCTACCGTACTTCCTGTAAAGCACACCAGGCATTCACTCTGCCTGAGAACTCATTAAGGCATTTAAGCCAACATTCCCACAGGATCCGTTTTTCGCAGAAAACAACAGTAGATAACAGTGGTTGTAGGTCCATAACCTCTCCATGTCCAATAGAACATGTACCCACCGTTCCTGATATTCTTCCGATTAATGGTCCTCCCTTGAACCAAAAGCTAGATGCCTAGTAGATTTATCTTTGAACTAATAGCATAAAACTTTATGGTAGGATTGCAATAATACAATATCAGAATGCCTTCAAGCCCATTTTACAAGCTGTGTCATCGACCAGCTGGCGCTTGAGGCCCTTGGTGAATGGATCCGCCAGGTTTTCCTGACTCCAAACATCAATCATTGCAATAACACCCCTCTTGATGAGATCGTGTACTGTCATGTGCTTCAACCGCACAGTCCTCTTCTTCCCGTTGAAGAGGTCATTTGATGCCACCGCCGTAGTCGTCTGGTTGTCGCAGTATATCGGTATCGCCGGTATTTGTGCCCCAACTACTGAAAGATCATACATGAGCTCCCAAAGCCATTCTGTTTCCTCGGCTGCGGTATCAAGTACAAAGAACTCAGATTCCATGGATGATCGCGAGAGCATAGTCTGCTTCTTCGATTTCCACGATATAGCAGCTCCATCCATTGTGAAAATGTATCCACCTGTGGACCTCTCGCTCTCCACTTCTGAGCACCAGCTGGCATCACTGAAGCCTTCCACTACCGGCGGATCTCCGCTGTAGTACAGTGCATATGTCTGAGTCTTCTTGAGATATCTCATAACCCGTTTCACAGCTTTCCAGTGTTCAACACCTGGGTTGCTCGTGAAATGACTCAGCATTCCCACGACGAAAGCTATGTCAGGCCTTGTGGCAGTAGTAGCATACATCAAACTCTCGATTACGCTTGCATACTGTAACGCCCCAGAACCAGAATACTGGAGAGCGGGGGCGTACATAGCCAGCTACGTATAACGGAATGAAATCCATGCCGCTATACGGTCACGGCTGTCTAGATATGTGAGGGTTTCACTACAATCCATCAGTCTCTTAAGGTCATAAAATAGCCTATTGTCTCAATCTCAACCAACTAATAATAGTTACAAGATGTCAGACCACCAAATACACAATAGTAAGGCGTCCCATACATTACATATTCGGAATGATCATGAAGCTAGTCGTTACAAAATGTGAGGACTAGCAAGAGTTCAGTCATACATGATCAACCCCCGGGGCTTGTCAATCATGTTACAGCCCGTAGACAGACAATAAGTAAAAGCTGCAATCGAGCTAACACTTGCTCGTCGGCTAAACGCCTCAAAAGAATAATTTACAATATTACATTGGGAGAACAAAAAGAAACCCACTCGATGCCCTGGTTATGCCTGGTGGTCACCATCGGGCTGGAAAGCAAGGAGATCCTTTGGTGCTGCTCCGGTATCTGGCCATACAAAACCAGCTGGGTCAGACCCCAGAAAGAGCAAGTACCACAAAGGAGGCTTCACTTAGGACTAAAACCAATAAATCATTAGCATTCAACATGTAAGAAAACAATAAGTAACACAGATTGAGGTTTGTGCACTACCAATGCACTTTTCCCAATCAGAGAAAATAATTAAGTGAAGCATCATTGACATAAGACAACTGGAGAATCATGCTAAATAAAATATAGCTGGGCAATATATGAAGAGAAGACGAAGGTACTATTCCGGAAGCCAGGTTACAATCCTTAAACCAAATAAGGACCGAGATTGTAACACTTCGTCTGAACAGAACTTGGTCTCTGATCATTTATTGCTAAAGGTGACAATCATTAAGGTGAAAATGAGAGAGAGTACAATGATAAAAGTGACAATGAAGAGTACAATACGCTAGAGTGACAATAGAGTACAATCATTATAGTAACAATCTGGAGTGACAATCATTCAATCATTCTGGTACAATCTTGCAATCAATCACTTCTAGACAATACTATACTGGACTAGACTCCATCCAATCAATCACGACCAATTATTGCTTGCGGCTTTCTACATTAACTAACTAGGATTATCACAATCCTAGTTACTAGCAAGATGTAATGAGATGCTCCAAGTAGTCACAGGCCCTGCAGCTACCCAGGTTATCCAGGCGAACATTATAGTAACAATTTAGAGAGTTCAATCATTAAAGTGACAATGGAGAGAGAGTACAATACACTAGAGTGACAATAGAGTACAATCATTATAGTAACAATCTGGAGGGTGCCCCACATGACAGTGGGCTGGAAATGTGCCCTACTCGTCGGCAGGCTACAAGTCCAAACATTTGCGGCCGGAATAACGGGGTCGCCTGTAACTGGAGAACATCTCTTCATGACTAGTGAATTATTCTAGTTATTAACCTTAGTTTATTTCCAATATGTACCCCTGACCGTGGTACTCTGGGATCCATGCCCTAGACATGATGCAAGAGACACTGGTTCATTTATCAATACATTCACAAGTCACCCACGGTGTCCAGGTCAATATTACATTATCATGTCAATAGAGCCGTCGCAACGGCACTCAATAAACTATGCTATTCACTTATCTGGACTGCACCACCACGGGTCACTATCAAGTTGTGCACAGAATTTAATACATCAACCATGCTATGCTCACATCGTGCTCATATCGATGTCATGTCAAAAAGGCGTAAGGATATAAACAGGAAATACCATGCGCTAAGAGAAGATGAAATAAAACATAATGCAAATAAGTGCCAAGACTAGACTGCGCTGGGCAGCCAGGGTCAGGTTGCGCCAGGGTTAGATTGCGCATGGGGTTCAGAGGAACATGTTGCGCCAGGGTTGGATTGCGCTGGAGCCAAGCGCGCTGGAGTCGAACTGCGCCAGAGCCAAGTGCGCTAGGTTGGATTGCGCTGGAGCCAAGCGCGCTGGAGTCGAACTGCGCCAGAGCCAAGTGCGCTAGGTAGGGTTACGCAGAGGATGGATTGCGCGAGGGTCAGATTGCGCTCGATCCAAGCGCGCATGGATCAGGTTGCACAGGAGAGTGCGCGGTTCGGCCCAGAGGGCCGAGCGTGGGTCAGCCCAGCGCTAAGGAGCGCTGGCCGAGAGGGTGGTTGCGCAGTTCAGCCCAAGGGGCCGAGCGCAAGTCAGCCCTGCGCTAAAGAGCGCAGGCCGATGGGGTCTTCTTCTCCAGGCCGAGAGGAAACTCTCAAGAACCCTAAAATTCCAATCTTCATATCTTGACCAAAACAAAACCAAATTTGGATTTTCAAAGTTCTAACTTGTGTAAAATTAAATTCTCTTCCACATGGAACAATCAAAACATGAAAATGAACAAATTTTATAGATCAAAACCACCAAAATCCGAAAATACTTCAATCCTAGATATACAAAATTCTAAGCTCCAAATGGAGAAAACCCAAGTTCTAATGTTACTTAAAATGAGCTAATAAAGCTATTAGACAAATAAAATGTAGCCCTCAAGTGATAGCAAGATGCAACTTGCCTAGGTTGGTGGTGTGTTAATGGTGGAGAGGAAAGAGTAGTGAGGAAGAAGATGAAGAAAATAAATGAGGAGAGAGAGAGAGGGAATTGATATTTATGGTAGGGTGGTGGTGGTTCTCCATGTCAAACCCAAAATAAACCAAGCCAAGATAAACCAAGGTGAACCAAGTCAAGGCCAATAAACTCTCTCTCTAGCAATTTAAACCGAATGAATCATGAAATAAACCAAGCCTCACTAATCCAAAAATGAACCAATGAACCATTAAAACCAATTGAACTATCAATGCCAATAAAACCAAGCCAATGTAAAATAAACCGAGATAACTAATCATGACTAATTAAAATATGGGTACAAAACACGTATACGTACACTAAATACGTATCACGAATTTGGGACATTACACATACTCCAGCTGTCTGACGCTTTCCCCTGAATTAGGCTTCAGCTTCAGATCACACCTGTACGGCGTATCGATCCCTGGAAGATTCCGATACCCATAACGAGTGATCATTTTCTCAATATAATGAGACTGTGACAGCGCTAGTCCAGTGTCTGTCCGGATGATCTTGATCCCTAAGATCATATCAGCTTCCCCCAAGTCCTTCATACTGAACTTGCTCGAGATGAATTTCTTTGTCTCAGTGACACAACCCATATCCGTACCTAGGATAAGCATGTCGTCCACGTACAAACAAACGAACACACCTCTTCCATCAGCGAACTTCGTGTAAACACACTTGTCCGTCTCGCTGACCATGTAGCCATTTGACCTTATAACTTTGTCAAATTTCTCATACCACATCTTGGGAGCCTGTTTAAGATCATACAAAAAATTTACCAACTTGCAGACTTTGTCTTCAAGACCCTTGACGACAAATCCCTCTGGCTATTACATGTAAATCTCTTCGGTCAGCTCGCCATTTAGGAAAGTCGTTTTTACATCCATCTGATGTATCACTATCTTATGTATTACTGCGAGAGCAATCAACATTCTGATGGTGGTCATCCGGGCTACTGGAGTATACGTGTCAAAGTAGTCAATCTCCTGCTTCTGAGAAAACCCCTTGGCTACCAACCTAGCCTTGAACTTATCAATAGTTCTGTCTGCTTTCATCTTCTTCTTGAAGATCCATTTGCATCCGATGGGTTTAGCTCCTTCAGGAAGATCAACCAACACCCAAGTGTTATTTGAGGTGATAGAATCAATTTTATTGCCAATCGCCTCCTTCCAGAAAACCGCGTCTCTGGTCTTCATCGCCTCATCATAGGTAAGCGGATCTGCTTCCACATAAAGTCATTTTTGAAGTCCTTCGGCCTCCTCACACGCTTAGCTGACGGCTCAGCTTGTTCTGGTTCAATCGTTGTTTCAACAACAACATCTTTTTGTACCACATCTTCATTGAAGACTTCAGTTTCCTACTCACGCTCATTATTCTCTGGTACATCCGCAAGAATAATATTCTTGTGCCTTGCAAATTTGTCTTCAAAATATTCTGCGTCGCGAGATTCAATGATATGATTTGACTCAATATCAAGAAATCTTCGAGCATCACTCTTTTCGGCATACCCCAAAAAGATCGTCTTAGTAGTCCTTGTCCCAAGCTTCTGAATCTTCAGATCTGGAAGCTTGACATATGCCAGACACCCCCACACTCGAATGACATTCAAGTTAGGTCTGACCTTGAACCAGAGTTCATGAGGAGTAACGTCTGAAGTTGCATGAGACACTCTATTTAAAATAAAAGTGGTCGTCAATACAGTTTCTCCCCAGTAGCACTTAGGAAGACCCGCAGTCAACAACATTGAGTTAATTATTTCTGTTAACGTTATATTCTTCCTCTCTGCTACTTCGTTTGATTGAGGAGAGTACGGAGCCGTAGTCTCATTGACAATTCCATATTCTTTGCAGAACGATGTGAATTCATGAGACCTGTACTCCCCACCTCGATCACTTCTTATTCTTTTGAGTTGTTGTCCAGTTTGCCGCTCAGCTTCGGTCCTGAACTCCTTGAACTTCTCGAATGCTTCGTCTTTAGCCTTCAGCAAGTAGACGAACGCATACTTTGATAAGTCATCGATAAAAGTTATGAAATACTTCATCCCGGCCTTTGTAGAGAATTGTTTGAAGTCACAGATATCGGAGTGTACCAACTCCAGAAGATCTGTACTTCGATTAACCCGAGGAAAGGGTTTTCTTGTGATCTTTGTTTGAGCACAAATTTCACATTTCTCTACCTTACCCCAACACTTGGAGATAAGCCCTAGACTAGACATTCTGTTTATTCGTTTACAATGAACATGTTCTAGCCTATTATACCACAACTCAAGAGTATAAGCAGAAGGAGTGATTGCATTAATTACATTGAACTGATTTACAAACTGAATTTTGAACATTCATTCGGTATAAAAAGCTTTCCCGAAATATGTTCCCTTAATAGACATCACCATATGTCCAGCATTGATGTCCATCATGAGGCATACGTTGCAGAGTAGGCCTCCTGAGATCAGGTTCTTGGCGATAGCAGGTACGTGCTTCACGCCTTGAAGCGTCAGAGACTTGCTAGAAGTCAGCTTCAATACCACCGTCCAAATCCCGAGTACTTCAGCTTGTGCCTGGTTCGCCACCATAACCACTTCAGAAGTAGGTGTAGGTGGTGAACCACTCCTTACTGGAACAGACATGGCAGGTAACTCCAGTGTCTACCCACCAGTCAGAGTCAGTCCCTACCGCATCAACCTGCGCAATCATAGTAACAACGTCAGTGATCATAGATACCTTGCTAGGCTCTCCTTGCTCTGATTGCTTGGTCTTTGCTTTGCATTCACTCTTGAAGTGGCCCTTCTTGCCACACTTGAAGCAAGCCAAATGAGACTTTGGCTTCTTTTGCTTGAAAGAAGTTCCCTTGACTTTCAGATTGTCAGGGTCCTTCTTCTTGCTGTGGGAAGCCGTATGCTTTCCCCTTGGTTCCCTTATATGAACCAGATTGACGTTAGCCAATTGCTTGGATAGTGCGTCCACCTTCAGTTGAGCCCGTATCTGGTCCTCAACATAGATTTCCTGCAAGAGATCTTCAAGGCTAATCTTAAGCTTCTTCCTATGCATGTTTGCATAGAACTTACTCCACCCAGCGGGGAGCTTCGAGACAATCCCTCCAACAACAAACTTGTCGGGGAGGGGCATCGCCTCGTCTTCCAGCTTCTATCGCAGCTTCAGGAATTTCTTCACCTGCGGCAGCATGGACTTCTCGTCCTCAAAAAGCCATTTGTGATATTTTTCAACCACAAATATCTTGCTCCTGTTTTTATCTTCTTCATACAGTTTCTCCAGAGACTCCCATATGTCTCTGGCAATAGTCTTCTTACTGTAGGATTCTGCTAGGGAATCCTCCATAGCATTCAGGATAAGCAGCCTACAAATGCTATTCTCCCTTCTCCACTTGGCCTGAAGTTTAGTAGCCGCAGTGATTGCGACAGCAGACCCAGTATTTGGAACAGTAGGTTCCCCTTCAAGAAGCACGTGATCAACGTCTCTGAGTTGAAGAGTGAGATAAACCTTCCTCTTCCAGACTTGATAATGCTCTTCATCAAACTTTTCTAACTTACAAAAGTCAGTATTGAGGAGTGAAGCATTAAAGTTTTCCATCGTAGGATTATAGCTTTGAGATTGTTAGTGCCGGGGCACAATTTTTCGATAGAAAACTGAGAAGATGAAACAATTGTAAAAACAATGTTTCAACGCAACACTTCTAGGAAGGTTGCGCAAGTTTAACGAAGATCTAAGAAGATCTCGTTACAACAGCATATGATATTACGAGAATCTAAAAAGATTTTGTAATCCACAGCAGCGAAGAAGATGATAGGCGATTGATGGATGAATATCCTGCTGGGGTGAATGATCACCGTTGCTCAAAGCTATATTCGCCCCACACGAATAGCTTTCAGAAACCAGCAAGTTCGTCGGAGAACTTTGGATCACTCATGCTCTTCTGACTCCTCGGATCGTACACGGACTCCCGTGCAAAAGCAATGCTGGTGCAACACTTCTCTTCTCTCTTTAGACTTCTGTTTACTTGTGTTAAGAAACACTTGTAAACTTTCGTAACTCTCTGTATATGTCTGTCTATTTGCCTGTGAGAGAGAAGAGACCTTTTATAGGCCCGAGTAGCAACTGTCCGGTTAGCACAACATTCGAGACGTGGTAAAAACCACTCCGAACGTGCAGTAACCGCTCAGATCATGCACAGGTACGATCTGAAGCAAGTTGCGCACCTCGCGCACCACGCGCGCCTTGTACACCACGCACCGAACGCGCACTGAGCCACTTGCGCCACGTGCCGTGCGCCCTGTGCACCCTGCGCCACCCGCGCAACTGAGTGCGCACGACCACCCGCGCAACTGGTTGCGCAAGACGATACTGACGTGCTAAGTGCAAAGTGCGCCAACAAAACGCCACATTACGCCTCATGAGCCCGAGTCCGAGTCGCTAAGGGGCTTAGCTCCCATAAAAATAAATTTTTCAAGAGCAAAAAGCATGAATGCTTTCAATTGTTTATTTAGCCTTTTTCCATTAGAAAAATAATCCCACATGGCACACCCATGTGCACCTCTACACCACATGTGCATCTCTAAAATAGCATAGCTAATATATAGAGATACAACTTCTTTGACCTAGCCGATGTGGAATTAAAATTCTAAATGAAAAAGGCCAAAACCCAACAATATGCAACTCTTATGAAACCTTCAACATAATTCACAGCATAGTCCATAAGTATTACTGGAGGTAACACCACACAAGGATGAACAAACTGACATTTGCATATTTCACACAAGTCTGAAGCAACAGTTTGCTTCCTTGAAGACACCATCCATATAAAATATGATCAAAACTAGGAAGAAGACATGCAAATGTACAAGTACAATAAAATGTCCATCGAGAAGGATTTATTAGCTGTCCTTACAATCATAAGAATAGTCTTACAAAATTACACTAAGTTGACTCTGTTTGGAGATATAAGTAGTGGGTGTAAGGGATGCCAGAGTCTCTGCCTTCATTATCCTGGGATAAATAGTCCTGAGATTTCGGAAGCCCGCAAAAAGAAGCCTCCAGAAATACTAAAAGTAAAATTACAAGTAAATTGAGTTAAATAAGATGCACAAGTAATCAAAATAAAATTATAAATAAATTGGGGGAGAGAGGTAATCACTTAATGAATAAATTGCACTTGGACAGTGGGCGGATGACCGTAGCGAATTTTTTTTTTTTTTTTTCAAATAATCACATGTTGCTTCTCCAGGTATACTTATTTTTGCAACAAACATTATAAATAAAGTTCTGCAGCGGCGCACATTTTGCTCCCCCCCCCCCCCCCCCCCCCACCACACACACACACACACACACACCAACAAAAGGATCAACCCTGCTTGAAGGTTGGAAAGACAAATATGTGTTGGGGTTTAATTTAAAATTGGTCATTAGTGACCTGGTCTCATCATTTCATGTTGAGGCAAACCTGAAACCTCAAGGCCTTTGGTTCACGGAAAGGAAATCAATTATCATGTATTTTCCATAGGAATGGAAAAGTAGAATTCCTATCAAATTTTCTTTCCTATGTTTGGTTGGTGTAGGAAAGGAAAAAAAAAATATATATCATTGTTCCAACAATATCTAATGTCAACATAATTATAATGAAAAGTTACTTGGTAAAATAGTTAATAAATTAAGGCTACTTTTGTCATAATGTTTGGTAATTAATGTTGGAAAAGGAGGAGAAAAAATGAATCCCATGGGTCATGAGAGGAACAATTTTTCTTCCTATTTTCTCCCATGTCAGGAAAGTGTTTCCCAAATTTGTGGCTACCAAACAATGGAAAGGAACAAGTTTCCTTTCCGGATTCCTTGAATCCGTGAACCAAACGGGGTCCAAGTGTGTGTATTTCAATATTGGGTAAAGTGCAAAAAAATTCTCGTTAGATTTTCGCTTTTTGCACTAAAAGACCTCATGCTCTTAAAATTTCTAAAAGTATGAAATCTGCTCATTTTGTCCAATTTCCGTTAACTAATGTTAAATGGGATATGTAATGACCATTTTACCCCTCCATTCCCCCCCTCCCCTTCTCTTTCCGGTGGTGCATGGAGGAGGAGGAGGGGGTGGGGCTGGCCGGGACGGGGAGGAGGAGGAGGGAGGCGGGGCTGGCCGGGGCGGGGAGGAGGAGGAGGAGGAGGGGGGCTAGGCTGGCCAGGGCGGGGAGGGGGGGTGCTCGCCGGAGTAACGAGGGGGGCTGAGGGGGGCGGGGAGGAGGGAGGAGGGAGGAGGGGGGGGGCTGCCCGGGGCGGGGAGGAGGAGGAGGAGGAGGAGGAGGGGGACCGGGCTGCCCGGGGCGGGGAGGAGGGGGGGGGTGGTGCTCGCCGGAGTAATGAGGGGGGCGGGTAGGAGGGAGGAGGGGGGGCTGCCCGGGGCGGGGAGGAGGAGGAGGGGGGCTAGGCTGGGCTGGCCGGGACGGAGAGGGGGGGGGGGGGGGGCTCGCCGGAGTAAGGAGGGGGGCTAAAGGGGGCGGGGAGGAGGAAGGGGGGGTGGCTGGCTGGCTGGAGGAGGGAGGAGGGGAGAGGGGAGGGAAGGGGGGGGTAGTTTAGGTATTTTTATTTTTTTTTAATAAAAAAATATGTGACTTAATGGTCAAAACTAACGGTCAACAGACGGTAGGGGGCTGGCCGAGCAAGTCATAGATTACGGGGGTCTTTATTTGCTAAATTTGACTAAAATGTCTTTCTACTCAAAAGGTGCACATTTAACGAGAATTTTTTTGCAATTTACCCTTCAATATTTAAAGGCTTTTTATAAAGGCACTTCACTTTTTGATCAGGGCTAACCCATTTTAAAACTTTGTATTATTTACAAGTTTGCCATCGAAAAATTGATCAGGGCTATCCCACTCTTTTGTACAAGTCACTAGTGCAAACAAGGACTGTCCAATTTTTTGGCAGTCCTAGAAACTGAATGGACTGCCAGTAGCATGTGAAACAAAGGACTGCCCATTTTTCTGGCAGTCCTTACTGTATGTAGGGCTGCCAGAAATTTGTGCAGTCCTTGTTTGCACTAGTGACTTATACCAAAGAGTGGGATAGCCCTGATCAATTTCTTCAATGGCAAACTTGTAAATAATACAAAATTAAAAATGGCCTAGCCCTGATCAAAAAGTGAAGTGTCTTTATAAAAAGCCTATTTAAACTTTGGAAAATGTTTGGTTTACAACCAAACTTTTACAACCTTTTTACAACTTACACCTATTTGCTGACATGTGGGCCAGGCCACCACCTGGCCCACATGTCAGGAAATGGGTGAGTGGTTGTAAAAATGTTGTAAAAGTTTGATGGTAACTGTAGCATTGCTCTTAAACTTTAGTGGACAAGGTTCAAATCCCACTGCCACAATAAATCTTTCTTTTTTTTTACTATTTCAATGAAGGATTCCCTTTGGAGCTCTCAAACTCCGACTTGGGTGTAGACAAATGCCGCAAAGTAACGCTTTGATGGTGCATTTCGAATGAACGCATCGAGCCCAGTATGACAAGGTTACATCGCAAAAGCAATGCAGTTACGTCGGATAGCTCCGCGACATTCCACGGGTCCTTGAATTCCGTAGTGTTTTGCGGTTTCGAGACGTTTGTGGCTGTCGCGGTTCTACGGTTCCATGGGAGTGCAATTCTGCGGGCCATCTACTATGTTGTCTCGGTTTTGCTGCTGCTTGGATTGTTCAGTTTTATAGCGGCCTTATTTATAAGAAATTACTACGGGTAACCGTCCATTTATTGGAGATTAACTCCATGGTTGTTCATTCACGTTATTAGCAGATGGTTGTGGTTGCTAAATTATTGGCTCCCCTATTTATATTATGTGTTTTTGCACACAGAGTGAACATAATACAAAAGAGAAAAGAGTAAACAGCAACAACCACCACCAAGTGGTCCATTCTCCAACATCAAGCGAGGTGCGTTCCGAAAATACTAGCAAAATTGTTGGTTTCTGAGAGCAAATCGACGACAAGAGTCGAATTTTACTTTGAACAGCAATGATCTTCGTCACCCGAGCAACGGCGGAAGCAACCATCTTCTAGCAGTATTATACTGCGGTTGAGAGATTTGCTCTATTTTCTAGCAACTCAATTGCGATCAAGAGCTTTGCTCTATTTACTAGCAATTCAGTTGCTTTATTTTCAGCTGTCATAGCTGATAACAGAAAGTGATCAAAAGTAAGATCACTTGTTGCATCACTTCTGTAGTTTCAGTCTCTTCCAGACTAGTTCTGATTTACCACTTCTGCGGTCTAAAGTATTTAGGACTTGTGCGAAATTTCTGTGAATTCAACAATAATCTCAAAGCAAGATTTTGTATCTTTGAAAGATTGCAAGATCCAAGATGGACAATCGTACAAGTATGTTGGATACTAGCATTCACAAACTCGAAAAGTTTGATGGAGAGTACTTTAATACCTATAATAGAGAGATTAGTCCGAATCTTCAACTTGTCAATGTGGAATATGTTTTGACTAAAGTGGAACCTGTGCTTCCCAAGACGGGTAACGGGTAACATCCAAGCTATTGTTCCTGCAATCACTGGTCATCAACAGTAGAAAAGAGAGAACAAACTCTACAAGTTGTTAATTTTCAATTCCTTGGAGGATTCATTGGTCGAACCCTACAACAAGAAGAAAGGAAGAGGCATATGGGAGTCTCTGAAAAAACAGTACAACGATGAAAATATCTAGTGTACCTCGTCAAAATGGAGTTTGAAGACGAAGGTCAATAAACTTATGAAAGCTGCACTAGAAGCTAGAGGAAGAAGCTACACCTCTCATGATAAATTTATGGTAAGAGTTACTCTCTCAACATGTGAGCAGAGAGATAAGACTATTGGTTCTACTTTCTGTAGGTGGATGTGTGTTGTCTTGTTGAAAGAGACTAAGAGGAATAGATAAATGCTTCCAACATTAGCAGAGATGTGGACTATTTTTCAAGTACTAAACTTGGTTATGAGGGGGCTTTTCGGTAGATTCATCTGCACTTCATTCTCATCTCATCCATTAACAAAATTTCTTCATCGTTCCATGTTGGAACGAGTGGAACATATTTGGAGGGAAGAGTATGAACGATCACGTCTTGAATTTATACAGTAATTAACAAAATTTCTTCATCGTTCCATGTTGGAACGAGTGGAACATATTTGGAGGGAAGAGTATGAACGATCACGTCTTGAATTTATACAGTACTATTAATAAAAGTTCTTTTAGGCATCATGTTGACTACTTACAATATAGTTACCACACTATTCTGTAAATATAGAACTATATAGCAGCTATCAGTATGGAATATAGGAATTAATAGAAGCAGTGTGTTTAGGTTGTATCATTAGCTCAAAGTGACACACCTACTATAACTGAAGTGAACACTAACCAATAAGGGAAACCCAGAAAACTACAGGGAAAGATCAAAAACCAACATGGTGAAAGCTGCTACTCTACTGCAACGAAATAAGCAGATACATAATCCATCGTTCAGAAACACTTGGAAGTACCTCAAAAGCATTACATATCAGGGAGCAATGAACTATGTCATAGCCTTGAAGTATTATAACCGTCTTGAAGTATTATAACCGTCTTGAACTGTGTCATAGCCTTGAAGTATTATAACCATCGTTCAGGGAGCAATGAACTATGTCATAGCCTTGAACTATGTCAAGCTGCTACTCTACTGCAACGAAATAAGCAGATACATAAACCATAGAGCAATGAACTATGTCATAGCCTTGAAGTATTATAACCGTCTTGAAGTTTCAAATGCATTCATGAAACGGCCATCCAACATTACAGCCCATCTCGCAGCCACTCAGACAAATGCTCAAGCCAGGTCGTGCTCTAGAGAGTTCAACCAGTTTTTCTTTGCCTTTGCCTGACAACCTTGTATTTCCCACACCAAGCCAGCGCAGTCGAAGAAATGAAGGACGAGCAAGGAAAACAAACGACTCAACCGATAACCCACAACAGTTATAGAGATCAAGCTTTCTAATTTGCCTTCTTTCACCTTGAAGCAGTGATCCCAAAGTTTTAAGAGATGCATCACTGATAAAGAAACAATTACGGACACAGAGGTCTGTGAGTTGTGTACAGAGCTCCGCTATTGTAGTAATAGCTCCATCTGATATCCCTGGAAGGTAACCAAGGTCGAGCTTTGTTAAACTTCTACAGATGACACCATTTCCATGCAGCAGTAGAGACAAGCCTCTGTCAGTAATCCTTTTGCAGCCTCTTAGGCACAAAGAAGCAATTGGAGAATTGCCCGTGCCAAGGGATGATAACCCACTATTAGTAATATCAGCTCCAGCCAAATCGAGTGTAGTCAGCTTACAGAGGTCCGTAAGTGCCACTAACCCAGAGTTTGAGATGCTTCTGCAACCTGAAAGGTCCATTACTTCCAAATTTTGACATAAGGAGAGGGATTTTACAGTATTACTGGTTATAAGTTTGCATGATATCAATCTCACATCAAGCAGGGAGCTCGAGGCATTGCAATCATCAGGGAATGCCAAATCTGACAAGAAGGGTGCATTAACAATTTCAAATCTTTTTATGTTTATGCAATAATGAAAAATAGATGCATAGCCAGCATCAGTCACTTTCGAGAACCCAGCAAGTCTTACTGATTCAAGTCTTTTGCATCTCTCAGCTAGAAGTAGCATTCCCACATCATTTACCCTTCTGAAAGTGGCTGGGCAATTTTCTTTACTTCTTGTTAGAGAGAGGGCTGTCAAATTTCTGCAAAGGCCTAAACGTTGAAGTCCTGTGTTGGTTAAGTCTCTATCCATTGGTGGCTCTTGTAGTGGTCTGTCTTCAAGGCATAGCTCCGCAAGAACAGGAAGCTCAAAAGTGATACAGGCCAACAGTATATCTGTTATTTCAGTCAGAACAAGGGAAAGTGATCGCAGACTGGAACCCACGGGAATCAGGACCATTGCTTGCCGAATAGAAATAGGCTGTAATATCAAACTTTTGATGTTATTTGGCAGGACAATTCCAGTAAATTCATAATCACCTGGACTAGCATACTGGTCTGGGAATTTTATGCACAGAGACTGCACAATTGCAGACACAAATTAGACTGTTAAGGAAATCACTACTTTCATACAGGCAGTTTCTGTAGACAACAAACTTGTCAAGTGACATCACCTCCAAGTGCAGACATCCCTTAGCCATGATATCTAAGGCTTCCTTGCAGGCATCAGGTGATTCAAGCTCAGAATGATTGACCACTTCCAATGTCAGCAGTCTGCCATAAAACCAAAAGGAAGATTTTCAGACTATTTCAAGCTGTCCTCATGGTTGGAGCTCATGCAAAGGCCAGCACTTAGTTAAATGCAGCAAAGTTCTCAATATGGATACTGCAATCCATCAAAGAAGTCTTCATAAACTTATGCTTCAATGACATAAAATATGCATTATAATTGAAAGGGAATGTTGAAAATAAGAGGTACGTATCCTAACCATCAAACCTCAAGAAGTAGATTGTTAGATTCAGCTATAATGACATGAGGTATGATGGGCTCACAGGCATTTTGCATCAAAAAAATTACTAATCAATTTCCATTAATGTTCAACAAATAAATGAAAGGGACTTGGGTAAAGTATACTGCTATATGCAAACATTCTCTATAGTTAGGTTGTCAACAAGCAAGTAGAGATACATATCGTGTATCAATTGGCTCGTGTGTCATATCGCATGATACAATAATCCTAGGTCTATACTTCATACATCCATACAGAAAGAAATTTTAATATAATTTCCTGAAAATTTCCCCATCTGTTTTGCAAGTGCAACAAAATAACAGTCACAAGAAAAACTGAATATTACTGCAAACCATCACTAAAGATTCTACTTGTTGCTGATCCATAGTAAAAAAAAAGTTATGTGTCGCACTAGTTGACCAAACAGAATGCCATCAAATTCTATTTGTTCCTGAATCCCAACCCAAATAACAACATTACTAACATCACCAAATTCTATTTGTTATATCAAAACCACAAAAAAAACATAGCTATCAGAACCAAAAACAAAACCAAAAATATTGAAAATAACTCTTTGTTGTTGCCAGATATGCTATTGGAGGAAGCTTGAAGGTATGGAGAATAGAGTCTCCACTCGCCGGATGTCTGTAGGATTTGTCAAAGGGCTAGAGGATGCCTAGAGGTCTGAAGGCATCTGGTCTAGAGGTCTGGTCATGAGGCATCTGGTCTAATGACATAGGAGAGACGTGGACGGTATCTGGAGATGGACCAGAGCCGCAGAGGAGCAGTGGAGGAGACACTACGATTTGATGGATTCAGGGAAGAAGAAAGGACAAAAAAGTTTAGGCTTTCCTGACATAAAGAAGTGAGTTAGGTCTAAGGGTTTACACCCGTGGGTATAAAGTAAAGTTCAATGTATCGGACGATATTACATATCAGAAGATAAGCACTGTATTGAACAATACGAAATGCATATCATCTGAATTTTTGACCATCTTATCAACCGACTGATACCATATCAAATGGTAGTGTATCATACCGTATGACAAGTATCATGTTTTGTACAATACTAATAACAAAGCCTGTATATTCAACTGGTACATATGATGTTTTCATTATAGACAATTTCTCTGACCATATTACACCATTAACTATTCCATGCTACACGAGCATATGATAAATTACATCAAAACTTTATTTGGCATTTAATAAGTTGATGATTTCAGTTTGCCATACCATACAGCCATAGCAGTTTCGCTTTGTACATGGTCAATCATATGCATAAATTGAAATTAAAAGCTAGCTTGTCAACTCATTTATCATATCATGTATCAATTTGCTTGTGTATTGTACCGTGTATTGCGTATCGTATCATGATCGTACATACAATAACTCTAGGACTTTAGGTTTATACTGCTAAGTCCATATAAGAATATGATTTAAAATAAGTTCTTCGTAAATTTTTATTTGTTTCATCTTTACAGGTCAAACAGGATTCAGGTAAACAAATCGATACTCCTATCAGCCCTATCAGCCTACATGTATCGTATAGATAAACCGATACGTAATGAAATAGTAGTATACCGTATCGTAAGATACGTATCTTTTATTGTAAGATACAACATAGATCAAAATTAACAAATCTCAGAGGAGGATATTAACCATGCCAAATGCCAAATGTTTCAAGCAGCAGTAAGGAAACAAAGAATAGATAGAAAAGGTTTGTGAATCTATGGAGGGAGTCTAGAAATATTTGTTTACCTTACTTGAGATCAGAAACCCTATTACATAGTGTGGCAAATAGCAAAATCTGTGTGCCTTTTAAGATGTAGTGTCAGGTTCCACTTCAACGGATGAGTAGTAAGTCGCAGAGAAGAGCCTGGGTATTATTGAATTTGGACCAAATCCAAACTCCTAACAAGGATCTTAATAGAAAGTATTGGTGGAACTGCTAACAAACCTTATTACAATAAACATTAAACAATACAGTCCCTGAAACCAGAGGTAAAGAAAAATAACAGATGTTATTGCCAGAGAATTAGCAAATAATGTGGGTAAGATGGTTAATATTTCTTTTAGATCATTGCCACTAATTAGGAGACTGCATTTGGAGGTGTTCATTACAAACATGGAACACAGACACTTTCTCTTGAATATAAATTCAAATGTCCATATAAGATGCCACAGCAAAACTTACATATGGATTCCTCCATCACATATCATTTATGTTGCATAGACACAGAGATGGATTTTGATATGGGCACCGGTGTTGAAATATTGCAATATTAGGAAAACTAAGGACGTGGGCACCACATGGATAAAATATATACATTTGAAACCAGTTATGTATACATGTTCTCGAGGATAATAATTGACATTAATGACGTTGCAATTGCTCATACAGTAGTTTTTTGTCAAGAAAAAAACAGGTACTCAACCAGGATCATCTGGTTCAAAACCCAATATAGGAAATCATAATATGAAAGGACTTCAAACAGATGTGAAATTCTACCTGCAGCTAAACTAAAAATAAAACTTCAATAAAACTTCATGTACTTCTTAACACGAGTTGTGACTACTATACTTTACCTTAACTCAGGGCACCTTTCTCCGATTGCAGCGAAAAGGTGTGAAGAGAAATGGGAGCATTTCAACAACACTAGCTCTTGGAGATGATCTTTGAGGAAATATGGGATCGAAGTATCATTCAGTCGACTACAATCGAGTGTGAGAATTCGAAGGATTCTATTATCTCTAATAACACTGTTAAGAATATTTGTGCTAGGAGAAAAGCCCTGCAAAATAGAAATGATTAGCCGAACTCCATACCAACTTCTCAATGACAACCACATAAAATGAAGAACATAGCTAAGCAAAAAATAGCAAAAGTAGAGAAAAGAGTGATTATCAAATATGGCACACTTCAAGTTAGAAGGCTTGTGATTAAAGGATGAAAAATACAAAGAAGACCATAATGTCAAGAGATACGAAAATCATAACGTTTCACTTTTGGCTTTTATGTGTCATAGAGATGAACGCGATCTTCTATAGCAAATTGTATCATCTTACCACTTTGTGTATACTCTTTATGGTCTAAGGGTACTTGGGAGATGCTCATTGGTCGCATGAGCTTAAACTGTGTATCCAAAAAGCAGGTCTCCCTACAAGTCAACTAGCCAATGGCCATCTAGATTTTATGGCATGACCCTCTCATTCTCGTAGCTACCTTGGCTAGAAAGTTAGCACTAACATAGATGGTTGACTTCGTATTAGGCAATTAAAAACATGTCAAGTAAATTAGTGTAACTGAACTAAGAATTCTAAGATTGATGAGAGACAATATATTATAAGATACGAATAAGTGTGCTTGTGAGAAGTTAGAGATTGCCAATTAAGGACAAGATAAAAAAGAATCATCTTTGACATATGCAACACAAACCAATCGATGCTCTGATAAGGTGGAGCAATAAAAAAATAGTTAAAGGAGCCACTAGGACTAGAGGTAGGCCTAAAATAACATTGATGGAAGTTTTACCTACGGATATGGTTTTTGTTCGTGTTACAGAGGACAAGTCCCTTAAGGTTGTGTTTGGTTTGAAAAAAAAATAGGAGAAAAATAGAAAGAAAATGAAAGAGAAAGAAAGGAAAAGAAAAAGAAATTTGTTGAGTGGTAATAATAATTTGAGAAGAAAAGAAAAGGAAGAGGGGGAGAGAGAGAGAGAGAGAGGCTGGATGGAACACAATTTTCTCTTTTACCATTACCTTTTTCCAATGTTCTAAATTTCGCTAGGCAGAATCGGTGCGCCTAGGCCGCCTAGGCGCCGATCTGTTTTTTTTTTAAATTTGAACATGTATATATATATATATATATATATATATATATAACATATTGAACATGTATAGTTTATACATAACATATTGACACAAAAGTTTATCAGCTCTAATGGCTAGCAGAGTGCATAAGTTGGTAATTTATATGTGGTTGGGAGTTCAAATCCTAAGTATTCAAAAAAAAAATACTTTAAAGGGGGGAGGAGAGGAGAGAGAGTCTCCCATCTCCTCTCCTCTCTCCTCACCTCTCCACAACAAAGGCAGGCAGGCGTCGGCTGTAGCAAGTAATTAATTTCAAATACAATTTATTTGGAATTTTTTGAAAAATTTCAAAAAAGATGGCCGTCTAGGGCCGGTAGGCCCGGCTAGGCCCACCTTGGCCCAAAACCTGCCTAGGACAGCAACCTATGGGGTTCTATGTGCGGCCGGCGGCCGCCTAGGCCAAAATTTAGAACACTGGCTTTTCCTTTTCCTTTCTCTCATTTATAAACCAAATGTGGCCTTAGGATTCTTTCATTTCCTCTTACTTCCGTTTTCATTTTCATTTTCCTTCCTAACCAACACTAGAAACTGATTTTCCTTTTCTTTTCTTCCACCTTTCATCAAACCAAACACAGCCTAACAGAGACGAATGGAAGAAAATTATTCAATTAGCCAACCCCAGAAATTTGGGATGATGGCTTTGTTGTTATTGTTATTGTTGTGATAGATGGTTGATGATAGATCGACGGACGGTCATATAAACTTTATCAAATCCTATTTAGCACCGTCCATTCATATCAAATGCCAAATGTGGAGCTCAAACCAAAGGCGAAATGTCCAAAACGGTCATTTTGAGGCGTAAATTTGTTGGAAAAAGGGTAGCTTTACTAACAATGGGTGAAAATGAAGTAAAGTTTGTTAACATTACACAAGAAGAATTATTTCTTTTCTCTATGAATCAAATAGTCCAAAGAGAAAACGTCGAGAAATGTCCAAAATGAGAGCTTTAAGTTCAAACCAATTGCGAATCGCGCAAACGTTACTAGCTAAGATTAGACAGAAAGGAACAATCTTTTCCCCTAAACCCTAAAAATTACTGTAAAAAAGTTGAAATGGATACTAATTATGTAAAAATTGATGAGAAAGAAAGAGAGAGAGGTGGGAGGAAGTACTGACGGAGAGGTCGAGGGAGGAGATGAGAGCTAGGGTTTGCGCGACCGAGGAGCGGAGGGCTCTGCAGACCGGAGCCGCGCAGCACAGAGAGTCGAGGTCGAGCCTCGAGAGTATTTCGATAAGGACAGCTTGCGGAAGCCTCTCTACTAAACCGCCGCCGCCGCCATTTCCTTCCACTCGAGCGCAATTGGACTCCATGGTCGTCTGCAGTGAGAAGAGAGGGAATAAAATTAGGCTCTTTGGGATTGCTGCTGTTTTTATTAAAAAAAAAAAAGCTTTGAAGCAGCTTTGTGTTTTAAAAAAAAAAGGCTTAATTGCACTTTGCTACCCTCAACTATTCCGCCTTTTCAACTTGATACCATAAATTTTTTTTCGTAACAAATTGGTACCTCAACTATTATTTTTTTTCAACTTGATACCTAATTTTTCAAAAATTCCGAAAATGCCCTTCCCTCTTCCTTCCCTCCACCCCCTTCCCCACTCCGGCCACCCCCCCTGCTAGCTCTGGCCGCCCCACCCCACCCCCCCTGCTAGCTCCGCCCCCCCGCCCCCCACCCCCTCCTGCTACCTTCGGCCACCCCCTGCCCCGCCTCCCGCCCCGCCCTCCCTCCCCAGCCCCCCTCCTCCCGTGCTGCCGCGGCCTAGGGGAGAGGCGGGGGCGGGCGGGCGGCCGGAGTGAGCAGGGGGGGGGGCGGGGGGGGGGGGGGGGGGGGGGGCGGAGCTAGCAGGGGGGGGCGGCCGGAGTGAGCAGGAGGGGCGGCCGGAGCGTGCAGGGGGGAGGGTTAGGGGTAGGGGTAGGGGCATTTTAGTCCAAAATAACATCTGGGTACCAAATTGTTACAAAAAATAGTTTAGGGTACAAAGTTGAAAAATGGTAATAGTTGAGGGTAGCAAAGTGCAATTAAGCCAAAAAAAATAAAATAATAAAGACACTACAAAAGGGCTGTCCGACAAAAAAAAGCTTTGAAGCAGCTTTGTGTTTAAAAAAAAAAAGCCTTGAAGCAGCTTAGGCCTCGTTTGGTTCGCGGAATGGAAAGGAAAAGAAAGAAAACTGATTCCTTGGTATTTTTTTTTCTTTAGAAAATTATAACTCCTATAAACTTTTCTTTTCGGTGTTTGGAAAGATCGGAATTATAGCCGAAATATATTTTTAATTTTCATTATAGTGTTTGGTGTTTGTAAGAAAAGGAAACAAAATCAAGTCAATTTTTCAAAAATATTCTCGTGCTAATAAAAATAACTATTACTTCGAAATATTTTTGTCTAAAAGATATTATGGATAAAAATGGTAAATAATATTATGAACATGGATATTTTGGTCAAAACTTTTTGTAATAAATGCGGAAAAGTTGGAGGAAAAGTGATTCCTTAGATAAATGGGAGGAACCACTTTCCCCCTATTTTCCTACCTCTTGGGAATCATTTTTCCTTTCCAACAACTTTCCTTTGGCTCCCAAACATAGGAAAGGAATCACTTTCCTTTCCCAAGCTCAAATTCCGGTAACCAAACGAGGGTACATCAAAAGTTGATCAGATCATCAGATTCATAACTTTGATTTATTTATAAATTTGTCATTGAAAAAATTATTCAGGACTATTCCAGTTTGGGTCCGGCTAAACACACCCCACCACTTACTTTACACACCCCAAATTTAAAATAAAAAAAAATTCCTATTCTACCCTCCCCTGCTCCTTCCCCCACCCCCGCTCCGCCGCCGCCGCCGCTCCGCCGACCCCGACTCCTCCGCATCCTCCTCCCGATCCTCCTCCTCCCCCGACCCTCCTCCTCCTTCTCCTCCCCTGCCTCCTCCTCCTCCTCCTCCCGATCCTCCTCTTCCCGCCGCCTCCTCCTCCTCCTCCCCCGCCTCCTCCTCCGCCTTCCGCCCCCTCCTCCGCCTTCCGCCCCCTCCTCTTCCTCCTCCTCCTCCTCCTCCTCCTCCTCCCGAGCCTCCTGCTCCCGCCTCCTCCTCCTTGTCACGCCCCGCTCCCGTAGGAGCGATTGTCCTCGCTAAGGCGTAATGCCGCACGAACCTAGATTGCGCTCGTGCAAGGCAGTTTCATAACGGCCGATTACATCGGCGGCGACGGGGTCGTCGCACAGAAGTCCCAAGCAGATACATTGAACATTGCAGCGGAATTAGAACAAGAACACAAGACATTCAAAAGAAGCTCTTTATTGATATTGAATACAAGATTACATTTGTGGGCGCAAGGCCAAATTACAAGTCTCTCGTGCTCACTTTTCTCTCATTTACAAGTCACTCTGCTCTCTCTCATCTCTCGATTACAATGCTTGAGCCAGCGGAAGTTTTGGAAGGCGATGTCCATACATTATGTCCTGTATAAGTCTTCAATCCACGCGGCCGCACGCTTCGAATCGCCAAGGAACTCCGTGCCTCGACGCATCCAAGCGAGCTCTGCGCCACGAGCTTCTACCTGTGCCTGCACATGAAATACTGTGTGAGTGTCAGTACTCATCTGTACTGGTGGAGTGAGCTCCTCGCCCACCCATACAAAACCAACACGTTTCATTTACTTTGTGCAACATAAACCTTTTTTCGATTGTCTTTCTATTCTTGCCTTAGGATCAGTTTTAGGACCGACGCCTTTGCATACTTGTGTCTAAGGACCATCCCGTGTGTCACCCCCATTTTCTGTATTTCGTATTTATACTCGTAATTTGATTTTGGCACGTATTTTATTTTCTCGACTTGCGGATTTTGGTTTCTCGTAAATGGGTTTGGACCATGGCTTGGTTTTATTTTGTGGAATTGGTTTGGTTTGATTAGGTTTGGTTTAATATGAATTGGTACACTTTAACCTACACTCTACCATCAACACAACACACCCACCCTCATTATATCTCCACCAACCTTTCTCTCTCCTCTTTATTCTCCATTAACTTCTCCATCTTCTTCCTTCTTCCACACAACTCCCCAACCCATAGGCAAGTGCACCTTGCCGTCAAATAAGCACCTCTTTTTATTTGTCCATTAACTAGATTAGGCCATGGAGAACAACTTTAGAACTTGACATCTTGTGATTTGGAGCTTTCATTCTTCTAGATCTAGATTTTAACCATTTTCGAAAATCCTTGGTTTTGATCTATTAAACTTTGATTTTTGCTTGTTTTGATACTTCCATGTGGAAGAGAATTCGATTTTACTCAAGTTAGAACTTTGAAAATCTAGATTTGGTTTTGATTTGGCAAAGTTATGAAGAATTGAAGTTCTTGGTGTTCTTGGACCTGCTCTCGGCCAAAAAGAACATCCCTCTGCCTTGCGCTCTTTAGCGCATGGCTGATTGCGCACCCCCGGCCTGTGCTCTTTAGCGCAGGGCCGATTGCGCATGACCTCAGCCAGTGCTTTGCGCTGCGCTGGATTGCGCTGGCGCAAGCCATCCATGCGCAAGCCAGCCATGCGCAAGGTAACCCCCTGCGCAATCCACCCATGCGCAGTTGACTCATGCGCAGTCTGTTCCTGCGCAATCCACCCATGCGCAGTTCACTTCTGCGCAGTCTGTTCATGCGCAATCTGCCCCTGTGCCCCTGCGCACTTGGCACCCTGCGCAACTGACACCTGCGCAATCCAACTCCCCAACCCCTTGCACAATCCATTGGCTTTTGGAGTTTTGGTTATTTCTTTAAGCTTGGCTCTTCTATAGTCCTATATATATTGATATTTTATTAGATATTTTACGCCCATTTTATATCCTTACGCCTTTTGTCAGGAACTTGATTTTACTTAATATGTTTGGAATGACTATTGTACATGGCATGGTATGACAAGAAACTAGCATAACACGACAGTGACCCGTAGTGGTGCACTCCTGACATGACCAACCTGATATGACAGTGACCCGTAGTGGCACACTCCTGACAGTACCCTGACATGATTTATCTTGATAACTTGATAGTGGCCTGTGGCGGCGCACTCCTGACTTGACTTGACTTGTAACTTGTAACTTGTAACTTGACTCGTATAATCAACTTGACACCGTGGGTGTTCCTGCTTGCTTGCTTGTACAATCCACTTGTCTTGTCTTGCATCATGTCTAGGACGTGACTTCCTGGGTACCACGGCCAGGGACTCGCGCTAAATTGGATTAGGCTAATTATTAGATCAAACTAGAACATGGAGAATTTCCAGTCACAGGCAATCTCGTTATCTGGGCGCTTTAATGGACTTGTAGCTTGCCGACGAGTAGAGCACATTTTCAGCACACTGTCATGTGTTGCACCCTCTAAGTCACCTAAGGGTACATTTGTCTCCCGGACAATGTACCCACCTATAACTCTCAACCCGCGGAAGGATAACTGGATAGTCTGCAGGGCTTGGGACTGGAATTCTCACTTGCATCTTGTTAGTAATTAGGTTTGTGATAACCCTAGTTAGTTAAAGTAGTAAGCCGTAGTATTTGTTTGGCCGATTGCGAATGGATGGTGTCCAGCCTTGTCTAAGTCTTGTCTAGCTCCAGTACCTGCTATCTCCTGAGCATGTTTGTTTTACTTATCTTAACGATAAATGGGTAGAGACAGTGAGCTATTCAGGCGAAGGGGTACAATCCCGGTCCTTGTTTGGTTTAAGGATTGTAACCTGGCTCCCGGAATGGTTCCACGTTCCTAGTCGTTTATCGCCCTGTGTACTTTACTACTTGTACTTTCTTTATTTCTTTATGTTCTGATATGCTGGCTTTTGTTCTTATTTGTGGCCTCCTTGTGGCACTTGCTCTTTCTGGGGTTTGACCCAGCTGGTTTTGTGTGGCCAGATTTCGGAGCAGCTCCCGAGGATCTACCAAGCTTCCAGCCTAATGGTGACAACTAGACGGAACCCGGGCCAAGAGTGGATTTTCCTTTTTGTTTCACCCACTTATATGTAAATTTATTCTTTTGAGGCGTTTAGCCGACGAGTACCTGTTAGCTCGATGCACATTTACTTACTGTCTGCCTACGGGCTGTAAACATGATTAACAAATCCTAGGGTTGATCATGTATGACTGAATTCTTGCTAGTCCTATCATTTTGTACGACTAGCTTCATGATCATCCAATATGTAATATTTGGGACGCCTTATATATATATATTTGATGCTCTAATATCTTGTAACTCTGTTAATTGCTTGAGATTGAGACAATAGGCTTGACCTTAAGAGACTGCTGGCTTGTAGTAAACCCTCATATCTAGACAGCCGTGACCGTATAGTTGAGATGTATTCTATTTCAATATACGTAGCTGGCTATGTCTGCCCCCGCTCTCCAGTATTCTGGTTCTGGGGCATGACATGGTTTAAGTGGTGGCCCATGCAGGTCTTGGCATTCAAGAAATGTGAGGGTTTACCGAATAGATGTCTCAATCAATATTCGTCCTTGATCTCTGCTCGTATCTTCAAACCCCTGAGAATCTCGACCTGATCACATTGCTTGTATCATTGATCTGTCCTGGTCCTTTCCTTATTGTTCCCTATGTCGTCTTCTTCAGCGGCATTACTCCCGGACCTGCCAACCAGCCAGAGGAAGCTCGACAAGTACCCCAGCGCCAGGAAGATCAAGCTCAGCACTCTGGAGTAGCCTTCCGAGTTATGCTTTCTGGAGGCTCAGAACCTCCAGTTCAGGCAGCTCCGCCCGTTCAACCAGCTAGACAGGATGAGGGACCTTTGGTAGGGCTTATCAGAGAACTGCTTGCATCCCAAGATCGTCGAGACGACGCCTTGCACCAGGAAGTTCATGATGCACTAAACCGAGGAGGTCCCCAAGGGAATCAGGCGGCCAACAGTTTCAAGCGCTTGAACCCTCCCTTCTTTGACGGCAGTGAAGATGCGATTGCCGCGGACACTTGGCTTCAGGATACCGAGGTGGTCCTGGAAGCAGTTAGGACACCTGAAAATAAGAAGGTGGCGGTGGAACGCCTACAATTGTTAGACTTGGCTCGCGATTGGTGGGCAGCTCAGGCCATGGGATTAACAGCACCAGTCACTTGGGCGATGTTCAGAGAGAGGTTCCAGACAAAGTACTTCGATGCGGTGGCACGGTACGACTTGCAGACCCGGTTCACCAACTTGAAGCAAGGAGGTAGGACGGTCGATGGCTATGCGACCGAGTTTTCCAGGCTGAGTAGGTTCGCCCCTACTTTGGTGGCGACCGAGTTCGATAGGGCTCAGCGGTTCCAGCAAGGGCTGCACTTAGAGATATTATTGGCTGTGGAGCAGTTCGAGCACCAGACGTTCGATGCAGTGTTGAAGGCAGCAAGGAGACATGAGTATACCTCCCGGAGAATTGTGGACAGGACCGGAGGCAGAAAGCGGTCCCACAACCAGATGCACCAATCTTCAGCTCCAGCCCCGGCAGCTAGGGGTATAACCATTGAAACTCCGAGGCGGGCGGCCTCAGTGACGTCGGTTCAGCATTCAATCCCGACGTATCCGCAGCAGCAGAAGCAGAAGCAGTCTTCCGCGGTGGGATGTTCTCATTGCGGGAAGCCGGGCCATGTAGTGGCAGAGTGTCGTAGGGCACAGGGATTGTGCCTGGCTTGTGGAGGAGCAGACCACCAGATAGGGACCTGCCCGAATAGGGGAGGTCCATCATCATCCAACCTTTCTAGTTCTTCGGTGAGAGGACCAGCCCCATATCCAGTCCAGTAGCAGCAGCAGCAGCAGTACCCGAGGCCATTGTTGCCTCAGGCCCAGGCCTTTCAGCAGCAGAACCAGCAGCAGTTCACCCAGGCTCCAGCACAGAACCGACAGAGGGGTTTCCAGCAGAGAGGACCCGCAGCTAGAGGTCAGGCTATGATGATGACCATGGAAGAAGAAGTTGCACCAGGTGAGGTAGTGGCAGGTACTATTCTCGTCAACACCTTTCCAGCATCTGTATTATTTGATTCTGGTGCATCGCATTCATTCATGTCTGCACGATTCGCGACACGGATAGGATTGGAGCCCGAGTCATTATCAGTGAGGCTCAATATACTTACTGGTAATGGCCTTGTGGGAGTAGATCGAGTATTTTCCTCGTGTCGGATCGTAGTTAGCGGTAGAGAGTTCCCCGCTAGGCTCATAGAGTTCCCTATGGTAGACTATGATGTAGTCCTAGGCATGGATTGGTTGAGAAACCATTATGCTAGGATAGACTGCCATATTGGCAGAGTTGTCTTTAGTATTCCCGGAGAGCCAGAGTTTTTATTTTCCAGAGGCACAGTAGAGCCATCTCCTCCAGTATTGCGGATGGCAGTAGCAGCAGTGCAGTTGCCCCGGATAGTTGAAGAGTTTCCAGATGTCTTCCCAGAGGAACTTCTAGGGATGCCACCAGAGCTGGAGATCGAGTTCACCATCGACTTGATTCCCGGGACCGTACCAGTATCAGAGCGAGTCTACAGAATAGCGCCTTCAGAGTTGGAGATTTTGTACAAGATGATTGAAGAACTTAGAACCAAGGGATTCATTCGTGCTAGTGGATCGCCTTGGGGAGCCCCGATGCTTCTTGTGAAAAAGAAGGATGGTACGTCCAGGCTATGTGTTGATTATCGTACCTTGAACTCAATGACAATCAAGAACAGATACCCTCTCCCGAGGATAGATGACTTGTTTGATCAACTCAAGGGGGCTTCAGTTTTCTCGAAGATAGACTTGCGGTCAGGATACCACCAGATCAGAGTCAGAGAGCAGGACATCCCGAAGACGGCATTCAGATCTAGGTACGGGCATTGGAAGTTTCTAGTTATGCCCTTTGGAGCGACCAATGCGCCGACAGTGTTCATGGACCTCATGAACCGTATTTTCATGTCTTACTTGGATCAGTTTGTGATAGTGTTCCTTGATGACATCCTGGTCTACAGCAAGAGTGAAGCAGAGCACGAGCAGCATCTCAGAGTTGTCCTCCAGATTCTCAGAGAGCACCAGTTGTACGCCAAGTTCAGTAAATGCATGTTCTGGCTCGATCGCATTTCTTACTTGGGTCACATCATTACTCGAGGAGGAGTGGAAGTGGATCCCCAGAAGATTGTGGCTATCGAGGCATGGCCAGTACCCAGCTCAGTGGCAGAAGTTCGCAGCTTTCTTGGATTGGCCGGCTACTACCGGCGGTTCGTCTCTGATTTTGTAAGGATTTCAGCGCCGATGACCCAGTTGACCCGCAAGGATGTGCCGTTCATTTGGACAGCAGAATGTCAGGAATCATTTGAGAAGTTGAAGCGAGGTTTGATAACGGCTCCCATTCTCACCCTTCCAGATGGGACCGGAGGATTCACAGTTTATTGCGACGCTTCAGGCAGAGGATTGGGATGTGTTTTGATGCAGCATGGGAAGATAATTGCTTATGCGTCGCGTCAACTCCGTGATCATGAGAAGAATTACCCGACCCACGACTTGGAGCTAGCAGCAGTAGTGTTTGCACTTAAGTTGTGGAGGCACTACTTGTACGGAGATAGAGTGGAGATCTTTACTGACCATAAGAGCCTGAAGTATGTCTTCACCCAGAAGGATCTTAATATGCGGCAGAGAAGATGGCTCGAGCTACTTGTGGACTATGATGTGGACTTGCAGTATCACCCAGGAAAGGCCAACGTTGTAGCAGATGTGTTGAGCCGGAGAGCCGGAGTTTATTTCCTGACGGCGCAACCAGAGTTATTGGCAGATCTTCAGAAGATGGGAATTGAAGCGGTTCTTCCTTCCAATGTGGCCTTGATGGCCAGCCTACAGATTCAGTCCACCATAGTTGAGAGGATCCGGACAGCACAGTTAACAGATTCCAAGATTCAGCGGCTCAGAGCAGAGTGTGAGGCAGGAAGAAGGCCAGAGTTATGTATTCATGAGGATGGTACACTTCGACACGGCACGCGTCTTTGTGTACCCAGTGGAGATATCAGACAGGAAGTCATGGCAGAGGCTCACAGTTCGCAGTATTCCATCCACCCAGGCAGCACGAAGATGTACAGAGATATTCGTCAACACTTTTGGTGGAATGGTATGAAGAGAGAGATAGCCCGGTATGTCTCTCAATGTTTGGTTTGCCAACAAGTCAAGGCTGAACATCAGAGGCCAGCTGGACTTCTTCAACCCTTGCCGATCCCAGAATGGAAATGGGAGCACCTTACCATGGATTTCGTGACTGGGTTACCCAGATCTCCGGCAGGCAGAGATGCTATCTGGGTCATTGTGGACAGGCTTACCAAGGTGGCACACTTTCTTCCATTTAGAGTTGGACAGTCGACGGCGCAGCTAGCAGAGATGTATCTCAGGCAGATCGTCCGACTTCACGGAGTGCCAGTCAGCATAGTATCAGACGGGGATACGAGATTCACATCGCACTTCTGGCGCAGTCTTCATCAAAGTTTGGGGACTCGTCTTAAGTTCAGCTCAGCGTATCATCCGCAGACAGATGGGCAGTCAGAGCGTACTATACAAACCCTCGAAGATATGTTGCGGTCGTGTACCCTTGACTTCGGTGGTTCGTAGGAGGATCACCTGTACCTGGTGGAATTCTCGTACAACAATAGTTTCCAGGCCAGTATCCAGATGGCACCCTTCGAGGCTCTGTATGGTAGGAAGTGCAGATCTCCGTTAGCATGGGACGATGTCGGAGAGAGGCAGATGCTCGGTCCAGAACTGATTTCTCAGACGATTGAAGTGGTCAGGAAGGTCAGAGATCACCTCAGAGTTGCTCAGGATCGCCAGTGCCATTGGGCCGATGCTCATCGGCGTCCCTTAGAATTTGCCGTCGGCGACCATGTATTCCTTAGGATCTCGCCTACCCGCGGCGTCATTCAATTTGGCGTGCGGGAAAAGCTTAGTCCTAGGTATATAGGGCCGTTCGATATTCTGGAGCGAGTAGGCGATGTGTCCTATCGTCTCGCTCTTCCGCCGTCGCTAAGTGAGGTACATGATGTATTCCATGTATCCCAATTAAGACGGTACATCCCAGACCCGAGCCATATCCTAGATCATTCGGAATTGGTTGTTGGTACCAACCTTTCGTATGAGGAGAGGCCCGTGTCTATATTGGACCGGAGAGAAAAGACGCTCAAGAACAAGACTATTAACTTAGTCCGTGTTGCTTGGGGTCATCACTCTCTAGGTGAGTCAACGAGGGAGCGTGAGGACGACATCCGATCGCGATATCCCTACCTGTTTGACTCGTGAGTTATAATGACTTTCTTATGCCTTACGCTTTCCCTTTCCTTGCTTGCATTGTATGATTGTATGATTGAACTGCTTAATGTAGCTTGCCTGTGCTTAGTATAGCTTGTCGTGGCAATCTCTAGCTCCTTGATTAAATTCCAAGGACGAAATTCTTTGAAGGTGGGTAGAGTTGTCACCCCCATTTCCTGTATTTCGTATTTATACTCGTAATTTGATTTTGGCACGTATTTTATTTTCTCGACTTGCGGATTTTGGTTTCTCGTAAATGGGTTTGGACCATGGCTTAGTTTTATTTTGTGGAATTGGTTTGGTTTGATTAGGTTTGGTTTAATATGAATTGGTACACTTTAACCTACACTCTACCATCAACACAACACACCCACCCTCATTATATCTCCACCAACCTTTCTCTCTCCTCTTTATTCTCCATTAACTTCTCCATCTTCTTCCTTCTTCCACACAACTCCCCAACCCATAGGCAAGTGCACCTTGCCGTCAAATAAGCACCTCTTTTTATTTGTCCATTAACTAGATTAGGCCATAGAGAACAACTTTAGAACTTGACATTTTGTGATTTGGAGCTTTCATTCTTCTAGATCTAGGTTTTAACCATTTTCGAAAATCCTTGGTTTTGATCTATTAAACTTTGATTTTTGCTTGTTTTGATACTTCCATGTGGAAGAGAATTCGATTTTACTCAAGTTAGAACTTTGAAAATCTAGATTTGGTTTTGATTTGGCAAAGTTATGAAGAATTGAAGTTCTTGGTATTCTTGGACCTGCTCTCGGCCAGGAAGAACATCCCTCTGCCTTGCGCTCTTTAGCGCATGGCTGATTGTGCACCCCCGGCCTGTGCTCTTTAGCGCAGGGCCGATTGCGCATGACCTCAGCCAGTGCTTTGCGCTGCGCTGGATTGCGCTGGCGCAAGCCATCCATGCGCAAGCCAGCCATGCGCAAGGTAACCCCCTGCGCAATCCACCCATGCGCAGTTGACTCCTGCGCAGTCTGTTCCTGCGCAATCCACCCATGCGCAGTTCACTTCTGCGCAGTCTGTTCATGCGCAATCTGCCCCTGTGCCCCTGCGCACTTGGCACCCTGCGCAACTGACACCTGCGCAATCCAACTCCCCAACCCCTTGCGCAATCCATTGGCTTTTGGAGTTTTGGTTATTTCTTTAAGCTTGGCTCTTCTATAGTCCTATATATATTAATATTTTATTAGATATTTTATGCCCATTTTATATCCTTATGCCTTTTGTCATGAACTTGATTTTACTTAATATGTTTGGAATGACTATTGTACATGGCATGGTATGACAATAAACTAGCATAACACGACAGTGACCCGTAGTGGTGCACTCCTGACATGACCAACCTGACATGACAGTGACCCGTAGTGGCACACTCCTGACAGTACCCTGACATGATTTATCTTGATAACTTGATAGTGGCCTGTGGCGGCGCACTCCTGACTTGACTTGACTTGTAACTTGTAACTTGTAACTTGACTCGTATAATCAACTTGACACCGTGGGTGTTCCTGCTTGCTTGCTTGTACAATCCACTTGTCTTGTCTTGCATCATGTCTAGGACGTGACTTCCTGGGTACCACGGCCAGGGACTCGCGCTAAATTGGATTAGGCTAATTATTAGATCAAACTAGAACATGGAGAATTCCCAGTCACAGGCAATCTCGTTATCTGGGCGCTTTAATGGACTTGTAGCTTGCCGACGAGTAGAGCACATTTCCAGCACACTGTCATGTGTTGCACCCTCTAAGTCACCTAAGGGTACATTTGTCTCCCGGACAATGTACCCACCTATAACTCTCAACCCGCGGAAGGATAACTGGATAGTCTGCAGGGCTTGGGACTGGAATTCTCACTTGCATCTTGTTAGTAATTAGGTTTGTGATAACCCTAGTTAGTTAAAGTAGTAAGCCGTAGTATTTGTTTGGCCGATTGCAAATGGATGGTGTCCAGCCTTGTCTAAGTCTTGTCTAGCTCCAGTACCTGCTATCTCCTGAGCATGTTTGTTTTACTTATCTTAACGATAAATGGGTAGAGACAGTGAGCTATTCAGGCGAAGGGGTACAATCCCGGTCCTTGTTTGGTTTAAGGATTGTAACCTGGCTCCCGGAATGGTTCCACGTCCCTAGTCGTTTATCGCCCTGTGTACTTTACTACTTGTACTTTCTTTATTTCTTTATGTTCTGATATGCTGGCTTTTGTTCTTATTTGTGGCCTCCTTGTGGCACTTGCTCTTTCTGGGGTTTGACCCAGCTGGTTTTGTGTGGCCAGATTTCGGAGCAGCTTTCGAGGATCTACCAAGCTTCCAGCCCAATGGTGACAACTAGACGGAACCCGGGCCAAGAGTGGGTTTTCCTTTTTGTTTCACCCACTTATATGTAAATTTATTCTTTTGAGGCGTTTAGCCGACGAGTACCTGTTAGCTCGATGCACATTTACTTACTGTCTGCCTACGGGCTGTAAACATGATTAACAAATCCTAGGGTTGATCATGTATGACTGAATTCTTGCTAGTCCTATCATTTTGTACGACTAGCTTCATGATCATCCAATATGTAATATTTGGGATGCCTTATATATATATATATATTTGATGCTCTAATATCTTGTAACTCTGTTAATTGCTTGAGATTGAGACAATAGGCTTGACCTTAAGAGACTGCTGGCTTGTAGTAAACCCTCATATCTAGACAGCCGTGACCGTATAGTTGAGATGTATTCTATTTCAATATATGTAGCTGGCTATGTCTGCCCCCGCTCTCCAGTATTCTGGTTCTGGGGCGTGACACCGTGCTTGCAAAACGACGTTAACTCATACTTTGCCTTAGACCCTTCTCGTGCCAATAGCGTTAACCTATCAAGTCGTGTTTGCCTTACGGCCATAATCAGAGACGCAACTACATACAAAAGACTCAATTTCCTTGCCTCTAGACCTTTTTCGTGCTTGCATTGTCGACGCACCAACTTATACTTGTCTTTCGTGCCAAACTCTGGGACGTAACGACTCGGTCGTGCCATGAACTCGATTCGTGCTTCAATATCTCCGAGGCAGTGCCTCCTCGCTTAGTCTCACCTACACTTGTGTTGTGACGACGCGGCCGTGCCTCATATTTCGAGGTCGTGTCCAACAACTTAACGTAACTTCAACCAACTTTCCCTACGGCCCTTCTTAACTTAACTCGCAACATCTCAAGTCTAAATTATGCAAACTCTATGCCAAACTTAACACACGATGCCATATCCCGTGCCGAAGCACGCCGCCTTCGCTGTAGCCAAATATTAGGCCCTGACATTTGTGTCTTCTAACTGCATCCACATTCAACTCGACTCAATCCAAAGGCACACACGCGAATTTGCCGCCCGTGCCGACACATCTATATGAAAGGTCACTGGCATTAACTAGCCATCTTGGACATAGCCTGGCATTCGGGACCCTTGCACCGCCGGTTGCGATCCTCGATGCAAGTCCCCGACCTACCGGTTGCTTCATACCCAGCTCGGCTATAATCTGTTCTTCCTAGGCCGGATCGGTCCCTGGCCCAAGGTTTCCGATCCGAAGAACCATCGTCCTTGTCGACAAGTTGTCCATGACCACGCGCCTACGCTAACTTTTAGACTTAACGTAATGCATGGTCTCATCATCATCAATTAGCTCCTTTGCTTTACTCTTTTCATTTTTCACACTTCTTTTGCAGAGCCCCAAACCAGGGTTGCCTCGGCGACTGAACCACAGTCCCGACATATTTCCTCTCGGCGACTAACCATCGCTTAGACTTAACATTCTTTGAACTCCGGAAACGACTACTGCATAGCCTTCCCACTTAACTTGAACATAATGTATTCCTTAAGCATCGACAGACCGTGGCTAACTTTCCACTGAACCAACCGTGGCTCGTGCCTTAAACCGACTCGTGTTCTACGCAACGCTATCGCCCAAGTCATACTTCATATGACGGGCCTTGGGATCGTGGAACTATTTATCTTGACAACCGCAGAATGAGCGGGACAGCACTTGGAATGACTTAGGTCGACCGGCATAACTTTGCCTAACTTACTCAAGCCTACAACTTAACCCAAGGGACGAGCAAAGGCTATGCCAAGCCTTGCGTAGTGGAATCGTGCATGCTTTATCAAGCGTTTACGCGGGCGACGCCTATGACTTAGGCTAAGTCTTAGCTTTCACACCGAAGACCAACTTTCCTTCTCCCAAGCCACGGGACGAAGGGCCGAGTGTCATTTTCAAAGCACGCCGTGCACCGACTCTAAGCCAACCGTTGGACTTTTCCATATTCTAACTCAATTCGACCCGTCGAGATTATTCCCTTTAGCTATGTGGATTCGTCTCTTTTATTATTAAGCCTACTTGTAATGCCCCGTTCCGCATCGGTGCATTACGATGAGTCGTTGACTCGAAGAGTTTGCGTTGACCCGATGAAGTATCGATGCAAATCGATGCGAGAGTTACGTTGGCCAAAGGTAAGCTTTGAGTCGGTTGGAATCTATGAATCGAATCGATGCAAATGATAAGTTCCGTTGAGCAAGTGCTAATGTTGGTTGATCTGGTGTGCAGGCTATGCCTTTATGATGGATTACGGATCGTGGTATGGGCGCGATAGGCCAAATCAACCGAGTAGTTCAAAGGAATGGCTAAGTCCGGGAGTTAGCTATGCGACCGAGTTATGGAAGCGAGACGCTTCAACTCAGCGAAACGGCAAGGCATATCGACTTAAGGTGGGCGGGTTCTTGACTCTCTCTCCCTATTCCTTCACGTCAAATAAAATATGTTATGGTATGCGTAATATGTTATCGAGTTAGCGAGCGTGGCTCGGTGAGTAAGTGTCAAAATATGCGTTGAACACTAAGGTAAAACATTGAACAATCGAACAATTGAAGCGACGTGCATCAAGTGTACGAGTCACGGTAGGGCAATAATGGTAGAACATTGAAAGACGATATTAAGATGTGCATCATGTGCACGGCTTCGAGAACATTGAACACTAGGCGTAGAACATTGAATACGGCGCTGAACGTGCCCTCGGGCACTTATGCTACGAAAAGACTAAGTAACTACGGAACTAGGCTATGGGAATGACTTACGAATGGTACGCGTTGAATATGAGTACGAGATGACTAGGCCGTTGGGCGTCGTGCATCAATATGGATGTGTTGGGGCATAACGCCGACGGAGCTCCCCATATGAATGGTGGATTATGTTTATGAGACGCGAATATGTTTATGGCACGGAAAACCGTTTATGGAGCGAGACTATGTTTATGGACGAGATGGATTGGAATATGTGACTTGTATGCTATGGCGCGAATTGCATGGTCAATGGACTCGGATGGCCCGTGCACGGGTACGGCTTCCCTCGAACGGTTACGCCGGGGCGCCGGGACCGTTCGGCCTAGGAGGGAATTATGTGTGGTATTTATGGTGCACAACATTCGGACGGATTGCGACCGTCCAGTGCTGTGATAAGCTATGATATCCGTAAGTTTGGGATCCTTCGAATATTGGACTAGTAACCCGTATCGAAGCGATTGTAGGCTTACACATAAGAGATGCCAAGTCCATTACAGTGCGAAACACCGTGACCTTCATGTAGATAGGGCCGGTGGGCTGAGATGAGAGTTAGGTGCAGTCGTAGGGCCTGCGACCCTTATGCATATGTTTACGGTTATGATTGGTCGGATGCGAATCGTATGTTTGCTTATGTAAGTTTAACCATTGCAGGCTAGGCAAATGGAACGGAGATGAGCACGATCACTATGTTTACGTTCATATTATGGCTAACTGTATCTGCTGCAGGAACACGGTATGAGACACATTTATGATAATGTGCTATGTTTAAGTGTTGCCATGAAATCGATTCTAAGGCTAAATAGAAAGATCACCAATTAAGATGTATGTTTCACTAGATGATTTAGTGTTTGGTTTGGGTGCGAGCGGGTCTTGATCAGTACGAAGCGAGGACGAAAGCACTAATCCCCCACTAGTTATTGTACAGGCTCAGGTTATGATCGGCTCGGAGCGGAGCTTGGCTTGGACGTGCCGAGGCAAGGAGTCCTTGGCGTTCAAGAGGAGCTTCTGCATAGGCGTTCGGACTTGAGACATGGAGATGTTCGGCCGAAGACTACTTGGTGGCTATAAAGAGACATAATGTATGGAACAATGTAATCCTTTGTGAGCTAGAGAGATCATGAGCGTTGTAGCCAATTGGCATGTATATTGGGCTATTCAGAGCCTTTGTAACCTTCAGTTCAATATTAATAAAATAGATTCTTATGTTATACTTTGGTTTCCTTCCGCTGCTTATGTTATCAAATTGAGATAGTTCTATGTGAACCTGTTATCTTGCCTTGCACGAGCGCAACTCCAGGCTCGTACGGCATCATGCCCCAGCGAGGACGATGATTCGGGTAAAATCTAGCGAGGATGAGCGATTTCCCGGGTCGGGGCGTGACAAGTTGGTATCAGAGCGGTTCCATCCTTTGGACCGTGCATGAATCTCTTTGACCCTCAGTTGCTTCGATATCGAAATTCAGTTGACTCTAAGTTGTTTCCGCAACCGCATGGCTCATGGATCTGCTCGACGCTACATTGGATGTTCTATATTAAGTGCGTACGTCTGCCACAAGTATGTCGTGACTATCACGCTATCTCCGGGTGCCATCGGAGAGTGTTGGTTGCACGAAGTGCAACGAGTTATGGGATGTTGGTTGCACGAAGTGCAACGGGTTATGGGATGTTGGTCGCATGAAGTGCAACGAATATGGTGATGTTGGTTGCACTATGTGCAATGATATACGTATAGTTGATCGTACGAAATGTGAGAAGTTATGTGTTGTTGATCGCACGAAGTGCGAGGAGTTATGTGTTGTTGGTCGCACGAAGTACGAGGAGATATGTGTTCTTGGTTGCACGAAGTGCAGCGAGTCGAGATATGAGGCGATATGGGTTATGTTGCTATGTGAACGGTTATGTGTTGTTGGTTGTACGGAGTGCAGCAAGTCGTGAATCGTTCGTTGCATCGGTGTAACGAGTCGATATGGTGTGATGCGTGTTGTATGGCTATGCGGATGGATAGCGATATGTTGCACTAGATTGTGTAAAGACCTTAAGTATCGAGAATGAGTTGTTGTACGAGTCGCAACGAGCGAGATTGGAAGATCGCGGATGCGATAGTAACGGGTCGAGTTGGTCGCTAAGCCGAGTTGAGTAGGCGAACATGTATGTTGGCCGAATGTCGCGTTAAGCTTTGAATAAGCGAATGTTGCGGGCGTGATCGATATGATCGCTAAGAAACGGTTAGATTGAATGTGTGCCAAACTTGAGCTAACGCTAGAGCTGGGATCGGAAGGATCACCATACGGGATAGTTGATTGAGAAATAGATGTCGGACCTATGCGGAATGTGATGTCGAGTAATGACTTGATTTCGAGTGGTATATGCAATACCAATTATGTGATCGATGCAATGAGACATTGTATCGATAACGATAGGCTCGATTTCTGAGTGGTATATGGAATACCACTTAGCAATAGCTATGTTAAGCCGGTTGGTGACTTATGATAGGTTACATTGAGACGATTATGTTGTTATGATATGTTTGTCCTCAATGGACGAAGTAGTACCGAGACTTGAGTGGGAATGACTTGATAGAAGTCGATACAAGTATGCTTCGGTGAATTAAGTTGAACGATTATGTGCGAAGTCGCATCTATGGATACGTCGGACGAGGAGTCCTTAAGTGTAAGTCGAACGATAGGCTGAGTATGGCAAGGAAATATTGCGTCGAGGAAATAGTCGACTCGGTCGAGTTGAGTTAAGTCAGTACGAAAGCCATTCGGAACGAATTGAGTAGGCACGGAGAAATCGTGCGAACGAATTTGGATTAGTGCGATGAGTCGATAGCACGATTTGAATGTGCAAGTTAGGAATATGAGAATGGATATGTGAATTGAAAATTGCGTTGCGACTATGGTGGTGAGTTGTAACGGAATGAATCTTGATGTGTGCAAGACTTGATTCGTATTCGAGTTCGAATAATGGCAATGATTGCAACGGATTTGAGCTTATGAGAAAGGAAGATGTTCAAGTTATGCATATCGACGATGGTATTGAGGCGTATCAAAGACGATATGTAATAACTCGGGGATACTCTAATCGAATGAACGAAAATTATGTTGAGCATTGTTGTTGGATGAATAGGATGCAAGTTAATTTATGGTAGTTTGGATGCTAACGGTATGAATGCTTCGAAGAATTTGAGAGTCGATGGATGTTACTCGAAAGAAAACGGAAGTGTCTGGATTGTTTCGTGGATCACCACTATGTTGACATTCTTGTCTTGAGCGAGCACAACACCAGCCTCGCACATGCGTCATGTCAAATTAGGATGATCATTTCGCGTAAGCGCTGGTATGGTGATTCATCCAGCGGGGATGATCGAACTTGCAAGGCGTGGCAAAATCGAATTTGACTTGTGGTTTGATGCGAAAGTTGTTCGAGGATGGTTTTGATGTGTACGGAATGTGTCGAGATATGATCACGGATAGGTAAACTCGGACTTGAGGCGAGTAGATGTCATGCGACTAGCAAAGATAGTCGACGGTAATGCGTAAGTGATTCGAGTAGTTATCGGCGCATTAGTTGCGCGAGTGAGTAGATAAATTATGGATTGGTAGATTACGTCGGGTTGGATAAAAAGTCTCGTAGGAATCATCGGAAATTGATTTGGCTCCGTGATAGGATATAGCATGGTTCGTTGTAACTGTCCCTCGTAGATGATCTTCAATTATCGAGCGTAGTTTCGGGGCAGATGACCCTAGAAGACTTGACCGCCAAATCAAGTGAATGTTGAAGTCCCATAGGATGACCCTAAAGAAGTCGCATAAGAAGGATAAGGAATGAGGTAGTGCATGTTGAGGATAAGTCTAAGAGATTGAGTATCGTGTCTCGAAAGTTAGCGAGTACTAGAATCGATGTGGTCAAGAAAAGTGATGTTGGATCGAATAGATGTTGAGGAACGTGCTTAGCGTAATGATACGGTAAGGCGATTGCAAGAATTCTGCAATGCACAAGAGCGACGGATAATAGAATGACCTTAAGAGTTGTGTCGCAGACCGATTGAGTAACGGTTAGGCTATGTGTGTTGAGCACGCGATTTATGTTACGAAACGAATTAGTCGGATTGATTCGAGAATTGAGTAAAGGATTCGTACTTGGTCGAGAATTGGAGATAGGCGCATCGTAAGAGACCTTGGGTCGGAAAGATTGTTGCCTTTGAGCATCGGAGACTCAAGTTGACCTCTTGTGTCGGAAGAGATTAAGCACGATGTCTGGATAAGTTACCTAGCAGGGGTAGCCCCAGACGCAATACATAGGCAGTTCGAGAACGAGGATGGTGTTGGGATAGTTATGTGCGAGACTTAGTATAAACGATAGGCAAAGGAAATTGAGACATGTTGGACGTAGTCCATGTCGTTAAGGCCAAGTGTTATGAATGATTGGATGAAAGACTTGGATTATGTGAGAGATAGGCAAACGGTTGGACGAACAGGCGTTGCAGAGAATTGTTGTGATCGGATGCGCAATGACTCAATGCAATACGAGTGTTAGATGGCCGGCGAGAAACTTACGAGATCGAAGTTATGGTTGAATTAAGTTATGTGCAAGATGTTGGAAGATGATCGCATGTTATGGGATGATGCATACGAAGAGTATTTTGGGAATAAGAGCTAAGATATGACTAAGTCGAGTACGGACCGATGGATGCTTGAGGATTTAAGTTGAGCTTGTTAGTTGTCCCGATATCCTACAACTGAGCTTGGCTGAAATACATATATTGGTGGGACGCCTAAAATATGTGTATGATCCAAACTAAGTTGTATGATTCAACGATAGTAGCACGAGATCGTGAAACGATCTGGCGAGACACTCGGATTAAGTGTTGGTTTCGGTTCGAAGACGAACCTGATTTTGAGTGGTATATTATGTAATGCCCCGCTCCGTATCAGTGCATTACAATGAGTCGTTGACTCGAAGAGTTTGCGTTGACCCGATGAAGTATCGATGCGAATCAATGCGAGAGTTACGTTGGCCAAAGGTAAGCTTTGAGTCAGTTGGAATCTAAGAATCGAATCGATGCAAAGGATAAGTTCCGTTGAGCAAGTGCTAATGTTGGTTGATCTGGTGTGCAGGCTATGCCTTTATGCTGGATTACGGATCGTGGTATGGGCGCGATAGGCCAAATCAACCGAGTAGTTCAAAGGAATGGCTAAGTCCGGGAGTTAGCTATGCGACCGAGTTATGGAAGCGAGACGCTTCAACTCAGCGAAACGGCAAGGCGTATCGACTTAAGGTGGGCGGGTTCTTGACTCTCTCTCCCTATTCCTTCACGTCAAATAAAATATGTTATGGTATACGTAATATGTTATCGAGTTAGCGAGCGTGGCTCGGCGAGTAAGTGTCTAAATATGCGTTGAACACTAAGGTAGAACATTGAACAATCGAACAATTGAAGCGACGTGCATCAAGTGTATGAGTCGCGGTAGGGCAATGATGGTAGAACATTGAAAGACGATATTGAGATGTGCATCATGTGCACGGCTCCGAGAACATTGAACACTAGGCGTAGAACATTGAATACGGTGCTGAGCGTGCCCTCGGGCACTTATGCTACGAAAAGACTAAGTAACTACGGAACTAGGCTATGGAAATGACTTACGAATGGTACGCGTTGAATATGAGTACGAGATGACTAGGCCGTTGGGCGTCGTGCATCAATATGGATGTGTTGGGGCATAACGTCGACGGAGCTCCCCATATGAATGGTGGATTATGTTTATGAGACGCGAATATGTTTATGGCACGGGAAACCGTTTATGGAGCGAGACTATGTTTATGGACGAGATGGATTGGAATGTGTGACTTGTATGCTATGGCGCGTATTGCATGGTCAATGGACTCGGATGGCCCGTGCACGGGTACGGCTTCCCTCGAACGGTTACGCCGGGGCGCCGGGACCGTTCGGCCTAGGAGGGAATTCTGTGTGGTATTTATGGTGCACAACATTCGGACGGATTGCGACCGTCCAGTGCTGTGATAAGCTATGATATCCGTAAGTTTGGGATCCTTCGGATATTGGGCTAGCAACCCGTATCGAAGCGATTGTAGGCTTACACATAAGAGATGCCAAGTCCATTACGGTGCGAAACACCGTGACCTTCATATAGATAGGGCCAGTGGGCTGAGATGAGAGTTGGGTGCAGGCGTAGGGCCTGCGACCCTTATGCATATGTTTACGGTTATGATTGGTCGGATACGAATCGTATGTTTGCTTATGTAAGTTTAACCATTGCAGGCTAGGCAAATGGAACGGAGATGAGCACGATCACTATGTTTACGTTCATATTATGGCTAACTGTATCTGCTGCAGGAACATGGTATGGGACACATTTATGATAATGTGCTATGTTTAAGTGTTGCCATGAAATCGATCCTAAGGCTAAATAGAAAGATCACCAATTAAGATATATGTTTCACTAGATGATTTAGTGTTTGGTTTGGGTGCGAGCGGGTCTTGATCAGTACGAATCGAGGAGAAAAGCACTAATCTCCCACTAGTTTATGTACAGGCTCAGGTTATGATCGGCTCGGGGCGGAGCTTGGCTTGGACGTGCCGAGGTATGGAGTCCTTGGCGTTCAAGAGGAGCTTCTGCATAGGCGTTCGGACTTGAGACATGGAGATGTTCGGCCGAAGACAACTTGGTGGCTATAAAGAGACATGATGTATGGAACAATGTAATCCTTTGTGAGCTAGAGAGATCATGAGCGTTGTAGCCAATTGGCATGTATGTTGGGCTATTCAGAGCCTTTGTAACCTTCAATTCAATATTAATAAAAGAGATTCTTATGTTATACTTTGGTTTCCTTCCGCTGCTTATGTTATCAAATTGAGATAGTTCTATGTGAACCTGTTATCTTGCCTTGCACGAGCGCAACTCCAGGCTCGTGCGGCATCATGCCCCAGCGAGGACGATGATTCGGGTAAAATCTAGCGAGGACGAGCGATTTCTCGGGTCGGGGCGTGACACTACTTGTGCAAGTTGAAAACATTGCGATTTATTATGTGAAGGCAAAGATGAGGCAAGTTCACCGAAACTATCCCACCTGAGCGAGCGGTCGTCTCGACCGAGCGATGTCTCCGAGTAGCCGTTGCAAGGCTAAGTCCGAACGCCGTCGGCGTTTCGATTCCTCCGATTGACTGAACGGGACGGGGCACTACACTCCTCCTCCTCTCCCGCCTCCTTCTCCTCCTCACGCCTCCTCCTCCTCCTCCTCCTCCCGCCCCCTTAGGAGGGAGGAGGTGGAGTCGGAGGAGGAGGAGGGAGGAGGGGGCGGGAGGAGGAGGAGGCGGGAGGAGGAGGCTCGGGAGGAGCAGGAGGAGGAGGGGGAAGGAGGAGCAGGAGGAGGAGAATCGGGAGGAGGAGGAGGAGGCAGGCGAGGAGAAGGAGGAGGAGGGTCAGAGGAGGAGGAGGAGGAGAAGGAGGAGTCGGGGTCGGCAGAGCGGGGGGGGAGGGGGGAGGAGCAGGGGAGGGTAGAATAGGAAGTTTTCTTTTCTTTTTTTAAAAAAAAATTTGGGGTGTGTAAAGTAAGTGGTGGGATTTTTTTAGTCGGGCCCTTCCAGTGTTAGGTATAAAATTCAATTCTTTTATTTTTCCTTTTGTCTTCTTTCTCAACCCCAAGTCTCTCCAACCTTTCTCCAAACCCTAGTTTCTCCAAGAAAGAAGAAAAAATAAAGAAGAAAGAAGAACAAGAAGAAGAAAATAAAGTAATTTGTGGGAATCATAAAACTTGTGAAAAATAAACCAACTTACTCACATCTCTTTCTCCAAACCCTAATTTCTCCAAAGAAGAAGAAGAAGAAGAAGAAGAAGAAGAAAGAAAATAAATCAACTTCTTCACATCTCTTTCTCCAAACCCTAGTTTATTTTCTCCAAACCCTAGTTTGTTTTCTCTTCTTCTTTTTTCTCTTGAGGACTACCAAAAATTGTGGCAGTCTTGAAATAGACGTACATGAAGTCTACCTTCAGGGCTGCCACAATTGCTGGCAGTCCTAAATACTTCTAGGACTGCCAGAATTTATGGCAGTCCTGAAATAGACTAACTGTACAACATGACTGCCACAATTTCTGGCAGTCCTAAAAATATTTAGGACTGCCAGCAACTGTGGCAGTCCTGAAGTCGGCTTGGCCGAATGTTAGGGTTTATTTCGATCATAAAATTGTAATGAAATAAACATTATAATGTAATGAAAAAAAATATTACAATGTATGCTCCATCATGATAATGTATACCGAAGAAAGAAATTAAATTTTAGGGTTTATATTTCCATGCATTCTTTGTGATGAAGGAAGTATTAGGGTTTGTATTTGTTTGTGAAGAGCCTTTGGGTGCCATCGAATTGGGAATGAGAGCTTGGAAAAATGGTGGAGAAGAAGATGAAGAAGAAAATGTAGATTAGGGAGGGGAAATGGTGAAGAAGAAGAAGAAAGTTAAGATTTTGGAAGAGAGTGAAATTTTGAAATGAAGTTCAAAATTTGGGTTTGGGAGGGGGGAGGGGTGGGGGGTGGGGTTGGGACAGCCCAATGAGTAAGAAAATGAGATGTCATGAGTAATTTTTTCTCAAACCTGGACTAGCCCCAATCATGATGTGCCCTAATCAACTTTTGATGTACCCTTATAAATAATCCAAAAAAACTTACACCTAAAAAAGTTGTAAGAACTATCCATTACATAGTATAAATGCCAACCCTTCCTTTTTCATCATTTTCTCCTTTCCTATTCCAAATTTCAAAAATTGTTCTCAATTCATGTTCTTGCCTAAATTTATCTTTTAGTAACTAAAATTTAATTATGATTCATTTTGGTCGGATGTTCAAAGTTTTGAACCTATTTTAGGGCTTCGAAATTCGAAAATGCCGACTATGGACAGGAACGATGTACTGTCAAATTTTTTGACAGTCCTAAAAATATATGTTATTTAATGAACAACATATTTTATTTATGACTGTCAAAAAATTTCACAGTCCTAAAAAAATATGTTGTTTAATAAACAACATGTTTTATTTAGGACTATTTTGACAATCCTTCTAGTTATTGGAAGGACTGTCAAAAAAATTGACAGTCCTAAAATATTTTGAACATATTTTATTTAGAAATGTCAAAAAATTTAGTACTCCCACCAACGGGAAGAACTATCAAAAAAAGTTAACAGTTCTAAAGAATTGGCGGTCACTTCTAACTGTTCTTTTTCCTATACTAACAGAAACTTAAAATATCAACTATGAAAATATGAGCAAGTGAGTCAACTGTGTCGCTTAAGAAAACAACCATCCTTCTGAAATTAATGTTTAGCAAACGTATTAGCATGAAGGCAGGGCATGCGGGCTGCAAGGCTAATTGGCTTTAATTCCTACTGTGTAAGCATTGATTTGATTTAGCGGGGAAAAGGCAAGAACTATGGGCTAAATAGCCTAAATGTAGGGTATGATAATAGTTCATGTTAATCGGGAGTACTAATGGTGTGTTTGATTGCAAGGTAAAAAAATATATGGAAAAAAAAAAAATTCCATGAAATTATTTTTCTAGGAAAAAAAATTCTATGGAATTTTACAAAAAATTTATGGAAAACTTAATTTGGTTGTTTGATTGTCATTATTTTCTACGAAAAATAGTTATTTTTTATGAAAAATAATATTTTTCTATGAGTTGGACAAGTTTTATTTTCCACCATTTTAGAAAAAAATATGCAAAATGATAGATTTTTTGGAAAATATAAACTATCAAACACTATAATTGGTAGAAAATTTGTGATAGAAATATTTTTTATGGAAGAAAAAGGTCCAATCAAACAGCCTAAAATGTTAATTGTCGCCTATATGTGGCCTAAGATATACAATATACCTTAAGGTAGCAAGAAAGCTCTTGAGCATGCAATATGTTTGCAAGCTTTGATTGCGCATATGAAACAAAATCATTGTACCTAAAAGAACAAGTTCACATTTGTGCATGAAGTCCTACAACAAGTTTGTGTATAATATTTACCCTAATTCACTATTGAGCTTATCAAAACAAATTATTCATTATCATTACTTACTTAGTAGCACAGTAAAAAATTTTTACGGTCCTATATAAATAACTTGCTCCCTCTCAGCCTTAAGCTTATCAAGCACCCGAGCATGTCCAATGACCACTATGCTGATATGAATCTTTCATTTACCCATGATCGAGAGAAGTTATGCTGATATAATGGCTTGTTTGGTTGTGTGTCACATAACTTAGAAGGGCCTTACATACATAAACATATATCATCATCTCATAATAAAATGAAAGAAACAAGTATCATTATCATAAAACACACAAGTCTTAACACAAAAATAGAAAAAGAAATTGTCCATTGACAACATGATTCGTGTCTAGGATGGGTAAATTTGTTTTCATGAGTATAATAACCAAACAACAAATAAAAAGTCAAACAAATTGCATTGTTCAAGGACATAAAATATCATCTTTTATTGCAAATAAACAGAGTGGTATCGTACAATAATCAATATGGTTATAAAATATTACGATTGTTCTTTAATAATAATTTTTTAATATTAACAAGACGATAGTTAACAATTGTATCAAATTTTCTCTTTAAGGTAGTGGTGTGAAAATTTGGACCAAACCGGCCAAATCGAACAAAACCAAACCGAATTGGTCAGTTTTAACCGAACTGATGGTCCGGACGGATTGATTCGACTAGACCATTTAAAAAATCGATCGATTTGGTTCGGTTCATGGTTTGGTCATTCCAAAAATCGCTTAAATCGAACCAAACCGAAACCAATTAGTAACAATGTAAAATTAGGTTTATATCTGGTCCAACTTATACATCTCACGGTATGGAGTCCTTGGACTTTGGAATATGGCATATTCTAAAATCTTTGAATCTCTCTCTCTCTCCCCCTAATAGTGTAAGCATATGTTACCTGAAGTGACCGCTCCAGGTCTCTGTCGGCCACTCCAGGTAACATATGTTTATTTTCTATCTTCAATTCATAGATCTATTAGAATTAGGTTTATTTTCGAAAATTATTTTAGATTTGTGGAAGAAATGTATTTGCAAGTGATTTACTTAGAAGATTACTGTCCACTTTGGTATCTCATACAAACATCTTCCAGCTAGGAGATGGTTAGGGTTTATTTTTGTGTGAATTTATTTTGAAAAACACTTTTATATACTTAAAATTTTTTGTCTGATCAAAACCGATCAGCCGAACCGATCCAAACCGAACCGACCAATTTGTTGGTTTGGTTCGGATGTGATTATTTTCAAACCGATTAACTTCGGTTCGACTCAGTTGTGACCAAGTAGGTCGGCCACCGACCGATGCACACCCCTACTTTAAGGTGTAAGAATCCACACTGCTAATCTCCACGATGTGCATACCAAATAAATTTTGTTCCTAATGATATATTCCATCTCCGTGAATGCTTTACAGAATAATAATTTTTACTAATGATAGAATTCGCCCTTGCACCAAGGATAAGAGTCATCATAGTCGAAGAGAAGAGCCATAATTTCAACTTTAGCACATTTTAAAGCATATCTTGGGTTGTCATCAATCAGAACTTAAGCTCCCAGAGACCTGCACGAGGGAATTGATGGATGATGATAATGAATGATTGGAATATCTTATAATTCCATTAAAACAATTGTTATGAAGATCAGTATAGGCTTTATTTTAAGCCAAAATCCAATGTAACTTATATATGAATACTCGAACCTAATTGGGAAGCCACTTTGTAGCATCAGAAAGCCAAACTTACCTACAAATCTCAGACTGTAGAAATTTTCTACAATCCTTGAAGTATTCAGGACTGTAGAAAAATTTTACAGTCTCGATAACGTACAAGACTATATATTTTTTTATTATTGTCATGAGTCTTCCCAACCGCGACTGTGGTAGATTTTCTTACTTCGAAACCCTAAATGGGTTCGAAACTTCAAAAAAATCCCAAAATTTATCATAAACCTATTTTATGTTACTATACTATGATATTTAGGCATTAACAAGGATTGGAAAGAAGATTCATGAAAATAAAATGCAAAATATAAACATAAAATTAGAGATGGAGAAGATGGAGGAAGAACATTGTGATGATAACTTGTATCTTGATTGTGAAGAAGCTTTGGGTGCATTGATTGGTGCTTGGAATTGGAGAATGTGGAGAGGAAGAAGTTCAGGGTTTTCAATTGGAGGAGACAGAGAATGAGGGAAAAGATTTTGAAGAGAGAGAGAGAGAGAGAGAGAGAGTAGAAGTTAGATGTTTAGGGTCCGTTTGGATATATATATTTTTTTTTTTTTTTTTTTTTTTTGAACAGGGTCCGTTTGGATATATATATATATATATATATATATATATATATATATATATATATATATATATATATATATATATATATATAGAGGAAGGATAGGCATCCCCACAATTTTTGCATCCCCATGTTCACATCCGTTGGATGTGCTTTAAGTCATCTAATCTTGACCATTGGTAAATCAACGGTTAAGATTAGATGACTTAAAGCACCATCCAACGGTGCAAATAGGGAGGATACATGGGGATACAAAAAGTGTGGGGATCTTGATCCTTCCTCATATATATATATATATATATATATATATATATATATATATATATATATATATATATTTTGAAAATAGGCAAATGACCTCTAGCCTAGTGGTAAAGAGAGATGCATGCGGCCCAAGTGGTCGGGAGTTCGAGCCTCAGTGGAGGCGAGTTCGCCACAAGTACCCATTGCTTCAAAAAAAATATTTTGAAAATAGTTTTCCATAAGTAAGTTATAAAGTTGTTTTATGAGTATAGAGATTTTGAGTTTGCGTTTGGTCACTTTTATCTAGAAAATAGTTTTCTGAAACAAAAAATAAAAATTATGTTTGGTAATTTTTTAGAAAATATTTTTTTAACTGTGACCATCAGTTCGTGTCCAACTGTGTCCCTCCGAGCATGTCCAACTGTGTCCCTCCCAAACGTGGGTCCTAACATCTTCGAGGATCCGACCATCGTCATCCTCATTGTCCTAAAAACCTAATCCTAAACGGATGGCCGAGGTCCCAAAATTCTTGCTGGTCATCGTTGTCACGACCCGCTCCCGAATATTCGGATACGTGTCGGACACATCCAGCCTAAGCTATGAGACACAACGTAGTAAGCTGTTCTAAACCTTTAATTAATTATCTTTAAACTTATATTGGATCAGATTAATCACAGCATCTATATCGGGGTAAAATAGAAATAAGTCAAAATATGTCACTTAGATATATTTCCAAAGCAAGAGTAACTGGAAACAAATCCAGCAAAATGAATGTTAACTATTTATTACAAACCAAGTTCAAAAGCAAAATGTAAGCTAAGCGCTAAGCTATAGGGTATTTCCCAGCAGGGACATCCTCCAGGATGTTGGCTAGCGTCTCAGTGGCAGATCTATAGTATGAATTGCAAAGCAACTCCTCCTCAGTTAATTCACCTGCAACGATCCAATCAGGAAAAGAGCAAAGTACAACCCTACAACTTACAGTTACTGAAACATGGAAATGACAAATATAGAAAGACATGGAAATAATGAAAGAATTTGTAATTTCAGCAAGAAATAACGGTTGCAATATGATAAGAGATATGACTATGTAAAGTGATTTTGAAAAGCTAGTAGACATGTGATCGGCTATAATAGGTGAACTTGTAACATGTAAATAAAGACAACATGGGGGTACGACGTTGACTACACATGCACGATGTGCAGTCAAGCTCGAATACATGTACTACACTACGGACTTTGATCACATGTTAACTAGATATTTTTCCAACCCATGCAAGTGCAAGACATGTGTAAGAGGAATACAACTTGAAACATATAAGGATAATACCACTTGAAACATGTAAGAAAAGTACAACTTGAGAAACACTAAATAAAACTTAAGATACTTGTAAAGAACAACTTGTAGAAAAAGTAAGAAGCATGTAACGAAAGTCTTATATACAAAATAGGAATCATGAACAGAAACGTAAAGTTGTAGTATACTTGTCTTATTTTACCGAAAAGAATTGTTATTAAATATTGATGTCCAAAGTTCTTAAGTTGTAACAAGGTATAATGTTCTTTTAGTTTAAGGGTTAAGTGTTATCTATGCGTTGTGCTACTTACAGGGTCACGTTGTGCTAGATATGGCATACTAGTCCTAATATTGAACATTAAGACTAACACGATATTTAATACACATAAAATTAGGTTTTACTAAGTTAAAATTACAAGTCATAGATTACTTATATTTTACAGAAATTTAATAACAATTAAAAATATTTTATTTTAATTATTAAATAAATAAAGTATTTATGAAAAGGGTCTGACAATGTTCATTTAAATAGTTAGAGGTCTCAAACTAACATGCTACTATTTTTCATTGGTCAAATTAGGCAAAATAATGAAGGTATTAAGTTTGTAAAAAATTTGGACAGAAATTAATATTTATATAATTATTTGAATCACAAACTATTTTAAAAACAAATATTTATAATTAATTGTTAACATAAACTAATTTTTAACATATCAAAACTAACCTAAAATTAACATATAAAATATGACAATGATCTACAAAAAATTTAGTATTTGATTCTGAATTTTATTTTATTTTACATCACTGTTTAATATTTATAAAAAAAAATCAATATACATAAAATATATTAAATAGTACTTTCAATTTTTAATTAGCAGAAAATATAAATTAAAATATTTAATTCTGGAAAACTTACAAATAAATATTACATATGAAAACACTAATTACCATTATTTTTCCAATATTTATTAAAAATATTAATCATGCATAAAAATTAGAATACACAGTTTTCACAATTTTATAATTACTATTTTTAATTACTAAATAATATATTTAATGAATAAATAATTCTGTAAAAATCATAAATGAATACTACAATTAAGATTACTATTTATCATCATTTTATAAATTTTACACAGTATAAAAGTATTGATAAAAAATAAAGTACAGAACATATGATAAAATAATACAATTTCTGTAGTATTAATAGTGTGTGTGTATATATATATATATATATATATATATATATATATATATATATATATATATATATATATATATATATACATACATACACATACATATACATACATATACATACATATACAATACATATACATATACAATACATATACATATACATATAGGGCTCGAACTCAGGATTCCTAAGCAGAGTCTTAACATAGCTGCTCTGACCAATAGGTCAAATTTGGTTCTGTGTTAGAAACAGAACCAAACAATTTATATTTCAGTTTAGACGTTATATATATATATATATATATATATATATATATATATATATATATATATATATATATATATATATATATATAACATGCAAGGGGAAGGGCTCAAACTAGGGTCTGTCAGGAGTGGATCCTAGGGCCAGTCAGATGACCACTGGATCAAGATTGGTTTGGTGTTAGCATGCTTGGATTTAAACTATAGAGTTTAGTTCTTACCGAGGAAGAAGAAGAAGAAGGTGGTTCGTCGGTTATCGACGAAGCTCGGCTCCTCGGTATGGCTCCGGTGGCTTGGGTCGATGTGTTGCTCCAAAGGAAGATGGTAATGAGTCTTGTCTCAACACTTCTCTTTTTATAGAGAAATGAAGGGAAGTTACGAATGTGAAGGGTCGGAGGTTACAGAATGTAAGAGGTTAGGAGTTACAAAATGTAATAAGTTGGGAATTACGGAATATAATAGGTTGGGAGTTACAGAATGTAATAGGTTGGGAGTTACTTAATAGGAATGGGCTTGAGTTTTGGATTTGGATGTGAAAAAAATGGATTGGGCTTGGATAATATTGGTGGAAATAAAATGAATAGGGTATTTATAGGCTTGGTCCCAAGCCATAGGCCCAAGAACATGTGGATAATTAATCTGGACTATTTAATTAACTAAGTTCATCCTTTAACTAACTTTGAAAATTTCTATAAGTAAATTAGCTAACCATCTCAATAATCACATGCTGCTTAGTCCTAAATCTAAAAATTTCTAAATACTAATAAAATTATCTAAATAATAGTATTATTATTATTTCAACAACTTAAAAATAAATCAACTTTAAATATAATAAAAATTAAAGAGTTACAGTCGTCCCAAGTCGACTTCGTGGACAAGGGATCTGGGCCTCCGCTTTCTCCCCCGGAGCGCACATGCCTTCATCTGGGCCTCTGATCAAGTCTACATACCGATCATCTCTGGATCCGAGCTTCATGCTCGCGACTCCGAAGCTGTGCGCGAAGAGTGCGCTCCCCTTGTGACGGCGGCGCATGATGGGCCCCTCTTTCGGTCGGATCCGCAAGCCTGCAAGCGTCGTACTCCACCGCAGCGGTGGAGTTCGAGTGTCTTACAAGGGAGGCGAGAAGGGAGGGAAATAGATGGGGATCTGGATGTTCAGGTCAGCGGCGAGGCGGAGCAGGTGGAGCTCAAGGTGTAGCACGAGGTAGTCGAGGTGAAGACGGAGCAGGTGGAGCACGAGGTAGCACGTCGAGGTCTGCGGCAAGGCGGAGCACGAGGTAGTCGAGGCGAAGGGGCGAGGTTGCAAGTGGGGGGAGGGTTGCACCATTGCAGGAGGGGGAGGAGAGAGAGATGGTGAGAGAGCCCAAGAGAGAGAGAGAGAGAGAGAGGGGTCCCACCAGAGTTTAGGAAATAAATGTATGGAAAAGTAGTTTTTGGAGTTTTTTGAAATCAGAGTTTAAACTCAGGTTTGTTCTGGAAAATTTTTTTGGCTTAATTGCACTTTGCTACCCTCAACTATTCCGCCTTTTCAACTTGATACCATAAACTTTTTTTCGTAACAAATTGGTACCTCAACTATTATTTTTTTCAACTTGATACCTAATTTTTCAAAAATTCCGAAAATGCCCTTCCCTCTTCCTTCCTTCTACCCCCTTCCCCACTCCGGCCACCCCCCCTGCTAGCTCTGGCCGCCCCACCCCCCCTGCTAGCTCCGCCCCCCCGCCCCCCACCCCCCCTGCTACCTTCGGCCACCCCCTGCCCCGCCTCCCGCCCCGCCCTCCCTCCCCAGCCCCCCTCCTTTCGTGCTGCCGCGGCCTAGGGGAGAGGCGGGGGCGGGCGGGCGGCCGGAGTGAGCAGGGGGGGTGGGGGGCGGGGGGGCGGAGCTAGCAGGGAGGGGGGGGGCGGCCGGAGTGAGCAGGGGGGGCGGCCGGAGCGTGCAGGGGGGGAGGGTTAGGGGTAGGGGTAGGGGCATTTTAGTCCAAAATAACATCTGGGTACCAAATTGTTACAAAAAATAGTTTAGGGTAGAAAGTTGAAAAATGGTAATAGTTGAGGGTAGCAAAGTACAATTAAGCCAAAAAAATTTGAAGCACACTTTTGGATTGTGATGCCAAACATGTTTTGCTTTATTAGTTGAGTTTAAACTCAGAAAAGTGACTTAAAAAACACAACCAAACGCAGCCTTAGATTTGGGTGGGTTTGGGGGGTGGGCAGTTCCTAGTAAGTTTTTGGTTGTCCTGAGTAAAAGTTCCTCAATACTGGACTAGCCACAATCCTGGGCTAACACCGAATAAGTTTTGTAGTGCCCCTATCAAAAACCTTTTTAAAATTAAATTAGTTTTTCATATTTTATTTAATTTTTTATAAGCTGTTGTTATCAAATGACTTTGGGACTAGTTGTCAAAACATAAGCAACATGAGTCGTGATAAACAATACCAAACTTAGTCGGGGATGTATAAGTACTGGGTGCGGTCATGCGGGTGGCCTCTTTCAAGGGGACTTAGACTTGGTTTGACATTGCTTATCATGGCTACTTATGCTTATCATTTTAAAAATTATTTGTTAGCAACAATTTATTATTAAAAAATAAAAAGTCAATTCAAATTTGGGATAATTTTTGAAAGCAAATGAAAATATGCTGCAAAAACCTGTTTTTAATTGTTATCACTTTCTGGAAAGAATCAACCATCCCAAACTAAATCTTAAGGTAGAGAGAATGCTTTAAAAAACATCTTTGAAGCAGCTTGTGCTTTCAAAAATTGAATTAGTTTTTAGATTTTATTTTATTTAAATTTTGATAGTGTTATCAAATAACTTTCGGACTACTTGTCAAAATAATAAGCAAGATGAGTCATGATAAACAATACCAAACTTAGTCAGGGATGTATATAGTACGAGATGCGGCTATGTGGGTTGCCTCTTTCAAGGGGACTTAGACTTGGTTTGGGATTGCTTATCATGGTTACTTCTGCTTATTCTGTTTAAACATCACTTGTAAAAATTGTTTGGTAGCAACAGTTTATCAAAAAGAAATTGTGAAGTCAATTCAAATTTAGGATAACTTTTGACAGCAAATGAAAATATGTTGCCAAAACCTTCTTTTGTTATCACTTTATGAAAAGCATCAACCATTCCAAATTGTCTTAAGGTTAGAGAGAATGCCTCAAAAAAACAGCTTTGAAGTAGTTTGTGCTTTCAAAAATAGAATTAGTTTTTCATATTTATTAATTTTTTATAATTTGTTGTTATCAAATATCTTTGGGACTATTTGTCAAAACAATATGCAAGATGAGTCATGATAAACAATTCCAAACTTAGTCAGGGATGTATATAGTACCTGGTGTTATGCGGGTGGCCTCTTTTAAGGGGACTTAGACTTGGTTTAGGATTGCTTATCATGGCTAAATCTCCTTATTCTTTTAAAAATAATAATAAAAATTGTTTGGTAATAACAATTTATTATAAATAAAATTTAAAAAATGATTCAATTTTAGGATAACTTTTGAAAGCAAATAGAAACATGATACCAAAACTTGCTTTTGCTATCACTTTCTGAAAAGCATCAACCATCCCAAACTAAGTCTTAAGCTAGAGAGAATGCTTCTAATACTTTATCAGAGATTTGGACTATTTTTCACAACTTAAATTTGGCTTTTAGAGAGGTTTTCGACATTTGGAACTAGATATTAGATCATCTTGTAGCTCTATAGTCTTTCTATTATGTTTCAAACCTTGGTGCACGCAAGAATATTAACTCTATCATTAAAAACTTCTATTGTTGTTGAAATGATCAATGGAATGTCATGTGGAGGTACATCTAATGGAAGGACAATAGTTGTATCCATCAATTAGTAAAGATGGTATTAAGTACTAGGGTTGGGTTACACATGTTGTTTGTGCAATTTCTAGTTAAGGAAGAACATGAGCAGAAAGAGAGAGAGAGAGAGAGAGAGAGAGAGAGAGAGAAGGGGGGTGTTAGATTATATTTGTAAACGTAAATATGGCCCATAAGCCCAAATGTAGACACTATATATATTGTAACAAACCCTAGCAATGAGAACAAGGCATTATTATTATTTCCTACATGGTATCAGAGCCTCCCGAAAAACCCTAGCCGCCAGACTCTACATCTTCCTTCTCCTCCCGGCTCCGACTGAGCCGTCCGTCGATCTCGCTTCCGCCGATCCGCGACGATCCGCCGATCCCCGCTATTATATATTCTTATTTTCTCTAATAGTGTATTTAGAGATGAAGTCAAAATGAGGACACCCGATATTACCGATAAGGGACTTCAAAGAGAGGTTGATTGTACATTTCCGTCATGGTTTCACAAATACGTAAGTAACTGAGATTATAATTGAGGTTGATTTTATATATTCTTATAAAATACGTAAGTAACTGAGATTAGAAATATATAATCTAAAACATTTAAATTATAAATATTTATTTACATGTTTTATTGCCTGAAACAACACTCACTAATGAGAGTGTTCGTTATCTGGCATTGGGACCGAAGAGGAAAACAAAGACTTGGCCAGGCTATGTCGTTAATGGCTTCAGGTATAAGGCAACTCAGAATGCTATAAATGTCGAATTTATCAATGACGACATCAGTACCAAGGATTCCGGTGTTTGCATAAGAGGCACCATCTATGACGACGAATCGGACTTTGACTATTATGGAGTGCTTCGGGATATTGTAGATTTATAATATAGTGGCCCATATGATATGCATATTGTGATGTTCAAATGTGAGTGGTTCGATACGACACCAAATATCGGTTGGAGAATCGATAAACAATTTGAATTTGTCGATATAAATCATCGCAGGAGGTATAGAGGGTCCGATACATTTGCGATAGCAAATCAGGCTGTTCAAGTCTACTATACAAGCTACCAAGGCGTCGTAGAGATCGATTTGACTGGTGGGCAGTATGCAAGATTAAATCTAGAAATACATTCAACGTTGGAGACCCAGCATACCAAGAGGACCAGATCGAAAAGTCCCAATACTTGGGACAACACTCGGATACAATGGATGTTGAAGATATTGTAGAAGAAAATAGAGGGAAGGAAGAGGTTGATACATAAGACTTAGCTGTCAACCAGGGGAGAAAGAGGGGTCTTGTCCCAAATATTGAGGCAGAAGAAGAAGAAGAAGAAGAAGAAGAAGAAGAGGAAGAAAAAAAAGAAGACGAATTTGATAGGGATGAGGATACAGATAAAATCGACGATGAAGATAAGGATGAGGATGAGGAGGAGGATGATGATGAAGACGAGGCCGAGGATGAGAACGAAGACAATGATTAGGTTAAATATTGTTGTATATTAAAAACACTTCCAATTACGTTGTCACGCCCCAGAACCAGAATACTGGAGAGCGGGGGAATGACTCAGCCAGCTACGTATTACGGGTAGATAAATACCGTATAATACGATCAATGCTGTAGTGCCCCGACCCGCAAGATGCCTTATGATGGATGGTTGGTTCGTGAAGCCTTGTTGGACTTAGGATTATGCGAGGGATCGCTTGGAAGTCTATACGATCGTGGCGGGAATCGTCCTATGAATGTGAGTAGTGTTGAACCCTTCAAAGATCTTTTAGCTTCACGCTTAAAATAAAGGATAGTGTGCTATGTTTCTTATTGTGCTGTTCAATAACACCTTGCATGGAATTCGAGAAAGATAATGAAAGATAATAATCACCTGAACATAAACTGGTGTGGCTAGATGAATTGTATGCTTGTACACTGTTGCGATGAATTACATGACAGGTGATGGCAAAGTCCCAAATACTTGGGCGGTGAGTATATTGAGCTTTGGCTCAATGAATAGATGGTAAAACAGATGCTAAGACCCAAGAACTGGGTAGTGAGTATGCTTGAATTGCATTCAAATGAATGAATGCTAAACAGATGCTAAGTCCCAGGAATTGGGCGGTGAGTACATTGAGTTTGGTTGAAAAGATGTTTGGTATCAAAGATGTGACAAGGCATTGGGTAACAACATTCTATTATCCTGTCGTCGATATAGAATGTTGATTACGCCAAGACCCTGGATTGGACAGATGATAGTGTGAGCATTGGCTCAAGGCAAGATGGCTAGATGGCAAGATGGCAATACGAATGAGAATAATAGTTTTGCTTAGTTTTCCTTATCATGCATTATATGTTTTCTTCTTAGATAAGTTGCATATAGTTGCATGGTCATGGACAGCTTGTCGACAAGGTGGTTTCTCGAACGGTATTCCTGGGCCATGGAACCCGGTTCGTCCTAGGGGAAACCAATGCCGAAGTAGTGGCAGTGCTGAAGTAGTAGCACGGTATACAGGACTTGCAGTGGGGCTAGCTACCTGCACTGGCAAGGGCGCTGTATACATGTAAGACGGTCCAGGATGGCGTGTCGCCAGTGACCTTCATATAGATAGGTCAGGTGCTAATGATGTCTTATGCAGGCAAAGTAAGTTATTACTCAAATACAGGGAAGGATATCGGCGGTTGGTAAGAATCACCTGAACGGTGATATTCATATTGAATCATGATATTGTTTCTAACAATGTCTTGTGCAGGCAGAGTAAGTATTATAAATGTACAGGGATGGCTACACGACCGTGGGTAAGAATCACCAAAGGGTGATAACAGTATGCTTTAAATTATGTTGGCTATAAGATTTGAATGCTTTACTTCTTGTCGGCTATAACATGAAATTGACCCTAAGGCAACAAGAAAGACCACTGTTAATAATGTTCTGTAACATGATTACTTAGTGTTGTCTTCTTAGGTGAGTTGGGCCAGTACCGCTCGCCAGTACATTGATGATGTAATGACCCACATTGTGGGCAATATTACAGGTGTTTGCTTGGGGGAAATCCTGTGAATCAGTGCTTGGCATCGATGAATCGGATGGGTGTGCAGAAGCTCTTCTTGTAAGACGATGTCTTCTGCTATACGGGACATAATGTATGGAACATGGGAACTCAGTTATACCAGTGAGATTGTAGCCATATTGGCAAGTTCATTGTAAAGAAGTCGGTATATTCATTTGTAGTCTAAAGGGCAAGTGTATACATTCAGTTGGCTATTCAAAAGTCTTGTAAACAGTTGTAAACTCTGTATTCCACTGCGAGTCTTGTAAACAGTTGTAAACTCTGTATTCTGCTGCAAGTCTTGTAATCCATTTTGATTATCAATAAAGAGATACATTTCTATATAAATTGTGTGACTTTAATTTATCTGCTTGGTTCCGCTGCGTTTTCGATGTTTTCTGAGAATTACCAGGAACTGTAATAGTTTTGCCTTGTACAAGTGCAATCTAGACTTGTACGGCATCACGCCCAGTGGCTAGTTTTCGATCCTTCGGGATCGGGGCGTGACATAATGGTATCAGAGCACGGCTTTACGTCCTTGGATTCCTATTCGATTTGTTTCGAATCAATGTTGCTACTAAGATGATTCTAAGCTGCTTCCGCGATGATTCAAAGATTGCTTCCGCGATTATTCAAAGTTGCTTCCGCGGTGAATCAAAGTTGCTTCTGCAAATACTCAAAGTTGCTTCCGCGATGAAATCAAAGTTGCCTCTATGATGACTCATAGTGCTTCTGCGATTATTCTGTGTTGCTTCCAAACTATTCTATGTTGTTCCCTTAACTAAAAGTCCGTTGATCATTCTGACCTCTCACTGGGTGTTCCATACAATAAGTCTAAATATGTGGGCTGTGATATGTGTGCTTTGTTAAATTTCTAAAAGATACAAAAAAGAATAACAATGATGCGATGTGATAATAAGTTTGAGATGTATGCTGGATGTCTTATGTACGGGATTCTTTGAGTCGATTGTTATGCAGCAATCGACCGTGGGTGATGGCTTGGTATGTTGGAACAGAATGTGCATGGATTTCAGTGAATAGGAATCGACAGAATCTTGAGTCGATATTTGTGGTCAGCATAACCACTGCATGATGGATTGTCCATGTTGGACGTTGGTTCGATGAGAGGGAATATTGTGTCGGAATGGCTTGAGCTCTGAGTGGTATATTACATATACCCTCGTCGTGATAAGATGTCCCTTGACCCTTGATGTATTCATGATTTTGTGATTGCTTTACCTATAAGGTATTGGGTGGTATCGAATCGTAGCTGAGCTTACGATTGATACATGTCGGCTAGGAATGTCCCTTGATGATTAAGTTGGATGACCCGTTACGAGATTTTGATGTGTTCGGGTGAACCATCGCTTGACCTTGTTGGTTAGCATTATGTTGGATAATAAGAGATTGAGAATATGAAATGAATGCCTTGGTTTGGAATGAAACAAATTTTTGATTCAGGAGAAGACTTGAATCAGTTGGGTAAGGAGGATGGCAGGCTTAGTAATGATAGTGTGGTGTTGCTATTGAAAGATTTTGCGAGAACAACTATGGACCGAATATTGAACGATGTTGGAATTGAGTTAAAGAAATTGCATGTTGGATATCGATAGAACTGATGGTAATATTAGACGCTTATCGGGATGTTACGAATGATTTAGAAGATGCAGAGAGTTGCATCGACGACCGAAAAGTTAGAGAATGAGCTTGTGGAATAGATGATCTTAGCACGTGGTGTAGTGTGCTTGAAGGAAATTGATGTCCCGAATTAAAAAGTTATGTCCCTTGACTATTTTGAGGCATAGAGAATGGGTACTTGTCCCTTGATATACGAAAGAGTAGATGTTCCTTACGAGAGTCGAATGGCTGGAATACAAATAAGTATCGAGGTGCAGCGATATGTAATAGACCCTGTCGGTAGATGATGTTGTCACATGAATAACAAGTTGGGTGGAATATAGAATTGTTGGATTATGACTTAGCTGATAAGTTATGTTATATCAACTAAGATGACCGATACACGAATGCTAGATGATTGGTGCTATAGAGATTGGATCGGTGCATGAATAGTAAAATTTTCTTATGGAATCATAAGGAGATGATGCAAAACAAATATTGATGGTTAACGTGAATTGTTAAGAAATGACCGTATTGGTGCTAGAAAATTTATAATTGATGCCTCGGAAGAAATACGATTTTATAGTTGCCTATGTTATTGGTTAAGGAGTACGGACCGTATCGATGATCTAAGAATGTGGGAAATAAATATGTCGCGAAGAGATCGTAGGAAAGAGATCATAAGTGATCAACTATTGAGATAGCATGTCGGATGATGATTCAGAATAGTTGACCCGATTGAATAGACAATTTTAGTACGATATGAGGATACAAGTTGGATCGAACAGATGCTATGTCTATGCAAGTTGGAAATTAAAATCTTGGATACTCGATTGAGGAATTTTATATGATAGCTTCGAGATTGGCCCATAGAGTTGTGGGATAGAATTGTTGGATAGAATTGTCGGATAGATTTGGTCGGTTGCGGGTAAGTCTAGAATGAGACTTCGTTGGGTATGACTCGAGTATGAGTATGGGTAGAAAGACTTGACCCTAGAATGTCGGCTGGTTGCCTAGATTGTCGGTTGGTTGCCTAGAGTGTCGGTTGGTTGCCTAGAATGTTGGTTGGTTGCTTAAGTTTTAGTTTGGTTGGCTATGTTCTTCAGTTGTCCGTATTGGGAATAAGTTCATAAGATTGGGGTGGTGTCTCATGTCCCTAAGTTGGTCAGACCATAGAGTTGCCCTACAATGAGAATTGGTTACCTCTAAGATAAGAGATAAGTATGTCCCTGATAGCTACTCATATCATATGAGTTAGCTGAATGTTTGGTTTAGCTTAGATTAGCTGACCATAGAGACTTGACTGTATGCTAAGTTGACTGTTGGAAAACCGTAGGATGTCCCTATTGATGTTCCGTGAGTATAGTCGGAATGAGTAAGATGTGTTGGAAGGCAGGCTTCGGAATGGAATAGATATTTGGGAAATTTTGATGTTATAATATTGGATAGGATGACGGATCATGTTGGTTTCGGAATGGAATAGATATTTGGAAAATTTTGATGTTATAATATTGGATAGGATGACGGATCATGTTGGTTTCGAAAATTTTGGTTGCCTTGTTGGTTTCGGAAATTGAGTTACCTTGGTTGAAATGTTGAGAATTGTTAGAACTGGTTGGATTGGTTGATTGATATTGAGCTACGAAAATTGTTGGTAGTGCTTTGAGATAGTTGGAATAATTTTATTGACCGGATCAAGATTGAGGATAAGTGTAATGACGGAATTGGATAGTGCATGTAGCCGAGATCGGCGAATGTGAATATGAATGACCCTCAGAATTAATGTTGCTGGAATATGATAGTTGCCTATGTGAGAGGATAACATGTTGGCTTGATCAATACGAAGAAATATTGAGTACAGCGAAAAATGTTACTAGAGTGGGATGATGGTACAATTTGATAGATGAATCATGATCGAGAAGTTTACAAGTTGCAAACAAAGTATATGGATGCGAACGATGATGAGTACAAGATTTGACCGACGAGAATCGGGGTATCGAAATAAAATGTGGCAATAGGATTTATCAACTTTGGTGGCATGGATGACAATGAACTTGAAAGGAATACTTGATATATCTAAGTCCGAATACTTTAGAAAATGTTGGATCGGTTGAGGAAAATGTCTTGATTTGAATTGGCAACATCTATTGTGTTATCAATTGATTGGAGTATCGAATAAACAAAGTGGGATTATACGAGATGCTCAAGAAGAATTACTGATGTTCGAAAAGGAAGGTACACCATAGCTCGATCGTTTTCTCTATCACTGAACTTTGCTGAAGTGCATGTATTTCGGGGACGCCTAAAATATGTGTATGATTCCAACTAAGTGGTATACTGAATTCAAACGAAGCCACGGGAAGGATTATCATGTGCTAAGGATTGGCACGAGTGTCGGAGGAAAGATCAAAGATGGTAAACTATGTTGAATTAATTGGGATGCTGTAACGAGATGGTACATTACTTGAAATTAATCGAGAGATTGCAGAAGAATATTAAATGGTGCAAGTTGATTATTGAGAAGTTTCATGAAAAGCTTGGTTGAAGTTTTGGGGATGAGTTTTGTTTTAAGTTTCGAGGACAAAACTTTTTCTGGGTGGTATATATTGTAGTGCCCCGACCCGCAAGATGCCTTATGATGGATGGTTGGTTCGTGAAGCCTTGTTGGACTTGGGATTATGCGAGGGATTGCTTGGAAGTCTATACGATCGTGGCGGGAATCGTCCTATGAATGTGAGTAGTGTTGAACCCTTCAAAGATCCTTTAGCTTCACGCTTAAAATAAAGGATAGTGTGCTATATTTCTTATTGTGCTGTTCAATAACACCTTGCATGGAATTCGAGAAAGATAATGAAAGATAATAATCACCTGAACATAAACTGGTGTGGCTAGATAAATTGTATGCTTGTACACTGTTGCGATGAATTACATCACAGGTGATGGCAAAGTCCTAAATACTTGGGCGGTGAGTATATTGAGCTTTGGCTCAATGAATAGATGGTAAAACAGATGCTAAGACCCAAGAACTGGGCAGTGAGTATGCTTGAATTGCATTCAAATGAATGAATGCTAAACAGATGCTAAGTCCCAGGAATTGGGCGGTGAGTACATTGAGTTTGGTTGGAAAGATGTTTGGTATCAAAGATGTGGCAAGGCATTGGGTAACAACATTCTATTATCCTGTCGCCGATATAGAATGTTGATTACGCCAAGACCCTGGATTGGGCAGATGATAGTGTGAGCATTGGCTCAAGGCAAGATGGCTAGATGGCAAGATGGCAATACGAATGAGAATGATGGTTTTTCTTAGTTTTCCTTATCATGCATTATATGTTTTCTTCTTAGATAAGTTGCATATAGTTGCATGGTCATGGACAACTTGTCGACAAGGTGGTTTCTCGAACGGTATTCCTGGGCCATGGAACCCGGTTCGTCCTAGGGGAAACCAATGCCGAAGTAGTGGCAGTGCTGAAGTAGTAGCATGGTATACAGGACTTGCAGTGGGGCTAGCTACCTGCACTGGCAAGGGCGTTGTATACCTGTAAGACGGTCCAGGATGGCGTGTCGCCAGTGACCTTCATATAGATAGGTCAGGTGCTAATGATGTCTTATGCAGGCAAAGTAAGTTATTACTCAAATACAGGGAAGGATATCGGCGGTTGGTAAGAATCACCTGAACGGTGATATTCATATTGAATCATGATATTGTTTCTAACAATGTCTTGTGCAGGCAGAGTAAGTATTATAAATGTACAGGGATGGCTACACGACCGTGGGTAAGAATCACCAAAGGGTGATAACAGTATGCTTTAAATTATGTTGGCTATGAGATTTGCATGCTTTACTTCTTGTCGGCTATAACATAAAATTGACCCTAAGGCAACAAGAAAGACCACTATTAATAATGTTCTGTAACATGATTACTTAGTGTTGTCTTCTTAGGTGAGTTGGGCCAGCACCGCTCGCCAGTACATTGATGATGTACTGACCCACATTGTGGGCAATATTACAGGTGTTTGCTTGGAAGGAAATCCTGTGAATCAGTGCTTGGCATCGATGAATCGGATGGGTGTGCAGAAGCTCTTCTTGCAAGACGATGTCTTCTGCTATACGGGACATAATGTATGGAACATAGGAACTCAGTTATACCAGTGAGATTGTAGCCATATTGGCAAGTTCATTGTAAAGAAGTCGGTATATTCATTTGTAGCCTAAAGGGCAAGTGTATACATTCAGTTGGCTATTCAAAAGTCTTGTAAACAGTTGTAAACTCTGTATTCCGCTGCGAGTCTTGTAAACAGTTGTAAACTCTGTATTCTGCTGCAAGTCTTGTAATCCATTTTGATTATCAATAAAGAGATACATTTCTATATAAATTGTGTGACTTCAATTTATCTGCTTGGTTCCGCTGCGTTGTCGATGTTTTCTGAGAATTACCAGGAACTGTAATAGTTTTGCCTTGTACAAGTGCAATCTAGACTTGTACGACATCACGCCCAGTAGCTAGTTTTCGATCCTCCGGGATCGGGGCGTGACAAATGCTGTCTACTAGACGAGGGGGTGCATATTACATAAAAGTCTCCCTATGGTCCCTTCACATCTATTGTCTCAATCATTCAAACAAGAAACTTAAATAGAGAACATGTGAGATAAAGCAGTAAGGCGTCCCAAACGCTCAGTCAAAATGTTCTTGATATCTGGCTTTACAAGACACAGCCAGATGATATAGTAAGTATACACAATTGTTATCAGCTGCAGTCTGACTTAGTTACAATTATGTAAAAAGTAGGTACAAGACAATCCGACTAACATGTCGGTGCCAAACGACAAAGTATAAAGTATTTCACAAAACGAGCGGTGAAGTAAGAAACCCACTCGAGTCCTCCTGCGATCATCCCTCTAGTGTTGACCATCTTGGAGTTAGAAGTAAGCTGGATCCTCGGGGACTGACTCTAAATCTGGCCATGCAAAACCAGAAAGGTTAGACCTCTAATAGCAAGTACCGTAAGGGAGCACGATATGAGGAATGAAGTTAGTAATAAGAGAATGCGATAATAGACCTCTGCTATCTACTAGGATTCACATCACGTCACGATACTTCGAACCAACCTCCCAACCAAACAAGGACAGAAGTTGGCCCGTCATGTCCTGACATTCTGATCATCTCAGCTAGGTAACAGAGTAGGTACAGTACATAAACAAATCAATTTAAACGGCCATACAACTACTATGGCTTGCTACTGTAAGTTCCAAGTTATCCTGGAATTATGCAATAGAGATTCCTCAGTTCTTACTATGTGCAAGCAAGGCTAGTTTACCCAGTCAATCAATTGCGCCAATCATGAATTAGACGAGTCCCAGCGGGACGTCCGTCGCCAATATACAATATATAATAAATAATATAAGCAGATACCGCTCCCTGCCCGTGTGGCAGATTTACAGTATCTGTGGAAACCAGCCGGCCTGTCGGGTACTTAATAGTCCCAAGAGAGCTTCCATATAAGAACTCGGGAGTCCATTCTCTCTATGCAATCATTATTTTATTTAACTTAATTGTCTCCACGTTGAGTGAAATCTCATGCCGTGGATCATGGTCATTCAAGATGAGTACTTTCGTACGGGGTACGATTTGCACAACCCTACAGCGATACCCGTGCGGTTAGGTTGTAGGTCTTACATAGCGTAATGCAACAATCAAACTAACCACGAAAAAATCATGCCTTGACCATAAAGTACACATGCTGCTTTGGTAAGATAAATAAATAACAAATAAATTGAAGCCTGCATGTGCCTGTATGCCAATATTCGGGATTAGCCAGTCGATTTTAATAGTTCATAGTTAACATGAACGTGTCTCATTCATTCTATTCAATAAGACGACTAGCCAGTCTCTTGGTTCCAACTAGGAACGCATGATCAATAATTAATTTAGGTAACAGTTAATGCTAATTAATGCCAAGATAACAAATTTTAATGTTAATTAATACCAATCCATGTCAATCAATGTTAATTAATGTCAATCAATGTTAACTCAGGGACGAGAATCAGCCAAAAGGCATTAGGGACTATAGTTCATGCGACCAGGTAATTGGGATTCCAAGCGGCTCAATGCCTATGCGGCCGAGAAGTTACAAGCCTTATGCGGCTGGGGTTCTCGCTCATGTGACTAGGGTGGGACTAAGCCTCATGCGGCTCGCTGGCATGCAGCCAAGAGGGTGCAGTATCATGCGGCTGAAGAAGAAACAAAGTCTATGCGGCTAAAGAAAAGTAGTGCCCATGCGGCGGAGAAATGTTTTAGTCCATGCGGCTAAAAATCTCTTATGCGGTCGAACTCTTCATGCGGCTACGATGGACAGGAGTACGTGCGGCTGCGGCCAAATGAAAACTCATACGGCTGCGTCCAAATGAAAACTCATGTGGCTGCAGCTAATGGAAGCTCATGCGGCTAAAGAAAACTTATGCGGCCAAGAAAATGCCATGCGGCCGGAATCTTCATGCGGCTGAAACTCTTCATGCGGCTAGCTACGCTTCATGCGGCCGAACTATTCATGCGGCCAGCTCCTCTTATGCGGCTCAAAAATTATATGCGGCTGGAAATGACTTGCCGCATGAAAAACTCATACGGTCAGGTCTGTTCTTCTTCTCCGAATTTTTCTAAGGACAGAACCATGGAAACCATTGCTTCTAAGCTCTCTAAATCCTTCATTCCAAGCCCAAATATGAACTTCCATAGGTCAAAATGGGATAGAACAAAATTTTCTACAACATAGAACCATCAAAACTTAAAGATAATAAAGTTTACTAGATCAAAACCTAAGAAATCCGAAAATGCATTAAACTTAGATCTACAAGAAATGAACCATGGAAATTGGAAATGCTAAGTACTAAAGAGGCTCAAAATCAAGTAAGGAAGATGATGGAACAATAATAATGGTGGTCCATCAAGAAGCAAGTTTGGCACTTGCCTTGGTGGCTGGTAGGTGGGGAAGGAGTTATTAGGAAGAAGGAGATTATTGTGAAGTAATGAAGAGAGAGAAAGGGGATGGCTTTAAATGGGAGGGGTGGTGGTAGGTAGGGGTTTGTGTTTGGTTCAAGATAAAACAGCATACTAAGTCCAATCCAAGCCGAACCTAAAGTAAAGTTAAAGCTGAGTATGAAAGCAGAAAATAAAATACGGAAATAAAATTGTAGAAAATTAATTAACATAAAATTAAAGGGGTTTAATTACAGAACAATACATGATAAATATTAAATAAATACATTCCAGCTGTACTAGTGTTTAAAATACGTATTCTGGGAATGGAAAGTGACATACGTGAATTAAGCTTGACCTCATAAAAGTAATTACCTGAATTCATATTTTTTTTGTTCGATTATTTACTTATTGCAGATGGCACTCCTAGTCTTTTTCGTCGCGGCGGCACTCGTCTCCCTACTGGTAGTATGTATATTTTAGTTTAGAATTTTATATTCATTTACACTTTTATATTGTTAATTATGTTTATGTGTTCTATTTACAGGTCATGATGGCTGGCCGTGGTCGTGGTTCTGGTGGTGGTCGTGGTGCTGGTGCTGGTGGTGGTGGTGGTCGTGGTCGTAGTGGTGCTGGTGGTCGTGGTCGCATTCAATCTTCTCGGGATGTGACCCCATCCAGCGAGCCCGACCCGGAGAGTACCCCGGGCACAGACGTATCCCGCCGTCGATCGACTACTTCATCGAGGCATGAGTCTGGATCTGCTAGCATATCCGTTCCGCTATCGGACCCACCAGCGGACCCACCAGTGGATCCACCAGTGGATCCCCCAGTTACTGCACAGTGGGCCCCAGAGTACCCCCATTCTCGGTTCCATCCGATTACTGGAGAGTACATTCGTGGACCCGCGGATCCTCCGACGGCACCAGAGAGGCGAGTTCCGACGAGAGCTATGGCCCGCGGGGACCTCGTAAGTAAATTTAAGATAATTTATTAAATTTCTTTCATTTATTCAAGTTAATAATCCAGTCGTTTCTTCTTTGTAGGTTTTTTTCCGTTTAATGTTGCCAGGGCTCTTGGAGAAATTATCAGGGCTAACTTCCATGGTCCCTACCTCAACTTTTCGTCGGTGCCCCTAAACTTGAAGTACGTCTGGCTCGACGAGTTGAGGGTATATATCTATATCTTCTAGTTAATTATTAGTTACTCTTTAATCAACCATTTTTTAAATTACGTGATAATTGAATTTGTATGTTAGACGACGTACTGGTGGCCCCCCATCGCGAGGACGCGATCCGCAGGACCTACAAAAGTGATGCCTCGAAGAAGATACAGGATATAATTCATGACCTAAAAATGGGGCAGACAAGGCCGAATTGGATCCGGCAGGACTATTATGAGGACCTCTTAGATATGATGAATACTCCTGCGTACAAGAAAAAATCGGAGAAGGCGAACCGACGGGCCGCGGGCCTTCATACGGAGGGATCCAGGCCCACGCAGCGACGCTTGCAGATCTGGTGAGATACCGTAAATTTATTTTACTATCAAATTAGGTATTATTAATATACGGAGTTAATTAAGTTCTATAGAAATTTCGTATACAGACCCAACGGGCGGTGAAGGAGGAAAGGGCGCCAGAATCGGTCACCATGCACGACGTCTTCCAGCATACGCACAAGAGACGGAAGGACGGAAGCTTCGTCGATGAGAGGGCCAAGGAGACTGATGTAAGTACTTATGTTAATGAGATTTACGTTATAATTAAAAGTATTCGGACTATAACTTAGGTAAACTTAGGATTCACACTTAGCTTAGTGAAACATAGGATTTAGATTACAACTTAGGTAAATCTTATAATAAAAACACATTCATTTGATAGGCTGCGTATCGTGAGGCCCTTAGTCGAGCTCAGTTAACTGAGACCGAGGATATCGGTGAAACGACGCCCGCCCGGACGCCCTCTTCTTTGGCCGCTCGTAACGACTTGTTCGTAGATACCGTCGGAAGCTTTAAAAAGGGTACCTGTACGGAGTCGGCTTCCTAGGGCCGTTGCACATGGCGACTCAGAGATTTCCACCGACACCGCCAACTTTCGCGGCCCCGGCAGACGATGATGTTAGGTCGCAGCTTACGCAGCTGCACGAGGCGGTATCGTCCTTGCGGGAGCAAATTGCCACGTACTTTTTGCCTCCGTCTGCTGCTGTCGGTCCGTCTGCTGCTGGTGTCGGTCCGTCTTCTACTGGTGTCGGTCCGTCGACTGCTACTCCCGGTCCTTTTTTCGTCGATCATCTTTCTTTCAACCCTGCTACCCCTCTGGTACTGCCTCCGACTGTGACGACACTCCTTGATCTCATGTCGCCAGAGCAGCTACGCCGACTTCCGAGCAGTATCTACGACGACTTGCCGTCGTACCTAGTAGAGCAGTATATTCGTCGGTCGCAGCAGGGATTACCACCACCGAGCAATCGAACTCCTCCTCATCCTTAAAGTATTGTAATTAAGAAAATTTAGAATATTTATGGGAATTTTGGAATATTTGTGGGAATTTTGGATTATAACGACGAATATTAGTTTATGGTTTTAGAATATTTATGATAATTTTATATTGGTGTGCATTATATATTTGGTCTATGTGATTGTTGGATAATTAGTGTGCATTATACATTTGGTCTATGTGATTGTTGGATAATTGGTGTGCGTTATATATTGGTTTGGTTTATGCATATTTGTGTGAACAAGGAAAGCTCTGCATTATTTTCAAAAAAATCTCAGTTAGCGACGGACTAGTGACCGCTTAACGACGGATATTTCCAGTTTTCGACTACCTTTCGACAGAATATTCGTCGCTACCTGGAGATTTGAAATTGTTTCCAGTTAGCGACGGGGGATCGACGGATTCGCATCGAAAAATCCGTCGCCAAGGTTCTGGAAATACATAGTTCGACGGAATAGCGACGGAACATCCGTTGCCAAGGTTCTGGAAATGTATGACATTTCCAGAATAATGGCGACGGATTATCCGTCACTAGTCCGTCGCTTCGTCGACTGATGAGCGACGGATTAGCGACGACTTATCCGTCGCCATGGTTCTGGAAATGCCAAGCATTTTCAGAACATGGTCGACGAATTATCCGTCAGTATTCCGTCGCTAATCCGTCCTTTATTAGCGACGGCATTTGTCACGCCCCACTCCCGTACGAGCGATCGTCCTCGCTAAGGCGTGATGCCGTACGAGCCTAGATTGCGCTCGTGCAAGGCGGGTTCCATAACGGCCGATTTCAGCGGCTGCGACGGGGTCGTCGCACAGAAGTCCCATGCAGAGACATTGAACATAGCAGCGAAAATTTAGAACAAACACAAGTCATTCAAAAGAAGCTCTTTATTGATATTGAAACAACGGTTACATTGGGGGCGCAAGGCCAATATTACAATCACTCAAGCTCACTCTTTACAAGTTCACTCAGCTCTCTCTCATTTCTCAATTACAAATCTTGATCCAGCGGAAGTTTCGGAAGGCGATGTCCATACATTATGTCCCGTATAAGTCTTTTTCCATGCGGCCGCACGCTTCGAGTCGCCAAGGAACTCCGTGCCTCGCCGCATCCAAGCGATCTCCGCGCCACGAGCTTCTACCTGTGCCTGCACATGAAAACTATGTGGGTGTCAGTACTCAACTGTACTGGTGGAATGAGCTTCTCGTCCACCCATACAAAACCCGCACGTTTTATTTACTTTGTGCAACATAGTCCCTTTTTATCAATTATATTTCTAGTCTTGCCTTAGGATCAGTTTTATGACCGACGCCTTGCCTATTTTGTGTCTTTAGACCATCTCGTGCTTACAACGACAATGTTAACTCATCCCTTGCCTCAAGACCCTTTTCGTGCCAACAACGTTAACCTATCGAGTCGTGTTTGCCTTACACGCTTAAAATCAAAGACGCAACTACGCGATTAAGCTCCATTTTTCGTGTGACCGTGCTACAAACCCTTGCTGAGGCCGTGCCTCGTAATTCAGTAAGACTTAACCATATCGCCGCCTCGCGGCCTTACCGCCTAGCGGCCCTTGCTACTTTGACCACCAACTGACCAAATCGAGACTTGTGAACTTAGGGTCACTTGACCGACTTGCCTTGCGGCATTTTTTGACTTAAACTTGAAATAACTCAACCAACTTAAGCAACTTATATGCCGACAACTCAAGACTTGATGCCACATCTCGTGCCGAAGCACGACGCCTATGTTGAAACCCAATATTAGGCCCAAACTTTGTGTTCTAACTGTACACACCTTCAACTCAACTCAATCCAAAGGCATACATGCGGATAGCCGCTATTTGCCGACATCTATATGAACTTGGCCACTAGCATCACAAGCTATACCTTGACGTATAGTTTTGTTAATCGGGATCCTTTCGACATAAGTAGCTAGCCCCGTCGCAAGTCCCCGCTTAACCTGTGCCAAAACCTTATGCACGACTATACCCTGTTCCCTCCTAGGCCGAGTCGGCCCCATGGCCCAGGGTTACCGTTCGAGGGTTCATCGCCCTTGTCGACAAGTTGTCAAATGACCATGCAAGACTCGACACAAACTGACATCTCACACAGTCATTCCTCTACCAAAACCAAGACTTCCATCCTTGAGACCCCTCGACGACCCACGGTCGCGAGCATTCCTTTTCTTGAGACCCCTCGACGACCAATGGTCGCGAGCATTTCCTTCCTTGTTACCCTATCATTTGGTTTAACTCATGAATGCCTATTTGATAGTCCTTTCTCAAACTCACTTTGAATCAATTGTGATCATTACCTTAAACACTAAGCCCGTGCATCGTGCCTTAAGCCAATCGTGCTCTGCGTGACACTCCTGCCTAAGTCGATGGGCCTTGAGATCGTGGGACTACATAACTTGACAAGCCGCGAAGGTACGGGACAGTGCTTGTAATGTCTTAGGTCGACCGGTATAACTTCGCAACAACTTAACTTCGCAACAACTTAACGAGCAAAGGCTGCGTCAAGCTTTGCCTTAACGGATCGTGCCGTACACGCATCCAACTTGAACGACCAAGTCACTCGGGTGCCTAGACTTAGGTCACAAGCCGCTCAACGCAACTTGACTCATGGGCAAGCCAAGGCTATGCCAAGCCTTGGACGACAGGACCGTGCATGCTTTATGAAGCATTCATGCGGGCGACGCATATGACTTAGGCTACTTTCATACTTCGCCTACTCAACCAACTTTCCTTCTCCCAAGCCACGGGACGAAGGATCGAGTGTTATTTTCAAAGCACGCCGTGCACCAACTCTAAGCCGACCATTGGACCTTTCCATATTCTAACTCAATTCGACCCGTCGGAATTATTTCCTTTAGCTATGTGGATTCATCTTTTATTATTAAGCCTACTTGTGCAAGTTGAAAATATGCAATTTATTATGTAAAGGCTAAGATGAGGCAAGTTCACCGAAACTACCCCACCTGAGCGAGCGGTCGCCTCGACCGAGCGATGTCTTCCAGCAGCCGTTGCAAGGCTAAGGCCGAACGCCGTCGGCGTTTCGATTCTTCCGATTGACTGAGCGGGACGGGGCACTACATCATACACCACTCAGAAAAAGTTTCGTCCTCGAAACTAACTGAGTACACTTATCGATTTATCGCTTTACTCAACGTTCAAGGACTCTCGCACACACTTCTCCTATGCGTTTCCCAAATCCGAGCCACGCTCGTGCTACTCTCAATCTTTCCTTCAATATGATTTCAAAATCCTCGACACTTTTCTATTCCTCAAGTCTCACTTGATTCACGTATCACTTAGTTGGATCGTGCACATATCTTAGGCGTCCCCAAAATACATACATTTCAACCAAGCCTCGTGATAGCGAATCCCGCCATCACCACTCGAGTCGGATCGTACACGCATTCAAGCGTCCTTGATATACATGCATGTCAACCGAGCCTCATGAGTGGTGCCTTCACCATTCCTATCGCTCCGCACCGGAACGTCTGCCTAACCGCTAGGCTATGTCTTTCCGTCAGTATTGGAATCATAGTTCCCAAACAACGATATCAACACTGACCCCATCCTAAGGTCAAACCAAGTTGATAGTACGGGGTTTTCTACCCAAGCTCGCATCACTCCGATTTCTAAACATCGAACATCGATTTCCTACACACATCCCAATATTTCGTCGCACGGGGTCTGAGTCGTTCAGCAAAGCCATCCTATGACAACTTACGTTTCAACCAATTCCTTAACATATCAATCTCACTCGTTCCACAAGCCATTTCGCATAGTCTATCTCTTTGAACACGTTCGACACAGATCGCCTATCAATCTTTCTCAATTCGAGCACGCTATGACGTAATTCATTGCTAACCAAAATTCACATTCCATATTTCCTAAGTCATCTATTCCAATTCACGTAATCGATCATGAGGTCGTCTAGCTTAACAATATTTATGTCCCGATCTCACGCGAGTCAGATTTTCCACGGTGGGCATGAATCACCATGCACGCTTCCGTGGGATAATCATCCTCATCGGGACGTAACTCTTGTTTTGCGTCTAGACTAGTTCATTCTCGATGCACGGATTGGACCTACTCAATTCTCAAGTTTCTTTCACTCATCAGTCATAAGTCCAAACATCCTCGAATTCACCTTCGTGTCAAACCGACAAGTCGAGACAATCAACGTTGCCGCATCCTGATTTTCCGAGTTCGATCATTCCCGCGACATGAATCACCATGTCAGCGCTCACGCGGAACGATCGCCTCAAATTCGACGCAACGCATGTGCGAGGCTAGAGTTGCGCTCGCGCAAGACAAGAATGTCGACGCTGTGGTTATCTGCGTAACCATCAAGACACTTTCATTTTCAACATTCATCTCAATCAAAATCCTTTATAGCATCCAACCGAACAATAACACTTGCACGATCGTCATTCGCCGAGTCAGAGTACCCCCGAGTTATCGCATATCGATCTTTGATACGCCTCAATACCATCGATGATATGCGTAACCTGACGATCTTCTTTGCAACCAAATTTCGAGTCGTGCGAACGATGCTACCGTCCGACTGGACAATCTCCTCGACATTCAAATTCAAGCTCGATCATTATCCCTCGAATCATTCACAACATCGATTTTCCTTAAACCAAATTCACGTATCGTTCATCCGTTTATCTTAAGTCATCGACCAACGTATTTCCTCAATTTGCATCATTCTTTATCAATCGATCGACATCCCTGAGGCTATCGCATACACCACTCAGGGATGAAGTCATTCAACAAATCCTCAACTTATCATTCGAATCAAAATCGACTTTATCAAGTTTTCGGTCCGAACGATTTCTCAAATTTCAAGCACGCTCACCTTATATCGCACCGACGTTATCGTCTCGATAGCACCCCTATCGATAGTCATCTCACTTTACTCAAGAGTTCAACTCATTCTCGTCCAACACAATTAGATTCCCGTACTCGACTTTTCTAAGGTCGACACAACTTTCGGTGTATATGCCCAGCCCTACTTAGCCAACCGTGCTTACGCAAACCATTTTTTGTTTCTTGTCAAAAACTGTTCTCCTATATTTTGCAAAATAGTTAGACTTATTGTATGGACATCCCGTGGGACATTTGAGAGAGAGCGCACCAACGATATCAATATCGGAAGCAACAATTTAGAGTTTACGAAAAAAACGGAATTAAAGAATTCAATCGATAGTCCAAGGACGTAAAGCCGTGCTCTGATACCATTATGTCACGTCCACTCCCGTACGAGTGATCGTCCTCCCTAAGGAGTGATGCCGCACGAGCCTAGATTGCGCTCGTGCAAGGCGGGTTCCATAACGGCCGATTTCAGTGGCTGCGACGGGGTCGTCGCACAAGTCCCATGCAGAGACATTGAACATAGCGGAAATTTAGAACAAACACAAGTCATTCAAAAGAAGCTCTTTATTGATATTGAAACAACGGTTACATTGGGGGCGCAAGGCCAATATTACAATCACTCAAGCTCACTCTTTACAAGTTCACTCAGTTCTCTCTCATCTCTCAATTACAAATCTTGATCCAGCGGAAGCTTCGAAAGGCGATGTCCATATATTATGTCCCGTATAAGTCTTTTCTCCATGCGACCGCACGCTTCGAGTCGCCAAGGAACTCCGTGCCTCGACGCATCCAAGCGAGCTCCGCGCCGAGCTTCTACCTGTGCCTGCACATGAAAACTATGTGGGTGTCAGTACTCAATTGTACTGGTGGAATGAGCTCCTCGCCCACCCATACAAAACCCGCACGTTTTATTTACTTTGTACAACATAGTCCCTTTTTATCAATTGTCTTTCTAGTCTTGCCTTAGGATCAGTTTTATGACCGACGCCTTGCCTATTTTGTGTCTTTAGACCATCTCGTGCTTGCAACGACAATGTTAACTCATACCTTACCTCAAGACCCTTCTCGTGCCAACAACGTTAACCTATCGAGTCGTGTTTGCCTTACACGCTTAAAATCAAAGACACAACTACGCGATTAAGCTCCATTTTTCGTGTGACCGTGCTACAAACCCTTGCTGAGGCCGTGCATCGCAATTCAGTAAGACTTAACCATATCGCCGCCTCGCGGCCCTTGCCGCCTAGCGGCCCTTGCTACTTTGACCACCAACTGACCAAATCGAGACTTGTGAACTTAGGGTCACTTGACCGACTTGCCTTACGACGTTTTCTAACTTAAACTTGAAACAACTCAACCAACTTAAGCAACTTATATGCCGACAACTCAAGACTTGACGCCACATCTCGTGCCGAAGCACGACGCCTATGTTGAAATCCAATCTTAGGCCCAAACTTTGTGTTCTAACTGTACACACCTTCAACTCAACTCAATCCAAAGGCATACATGCGGATAGCCACTATTTGTCGACATCTATATGAACTTGGCCACTAGCATCACAAGCTATACCTTGACGTATAGTTTTGTTAATCGGGATCCTTTCGACGTAAGTAGCTAGCCCCGTCGCAAGTCCCCGCTTAACCTGTGCCAAAACCTTACGCACGACTATACCCTGTTCCCTCCTAGGCCGAGTCGGCCCCATGGCCCAGGGTTACCGCTCGAGGGTTCATCGCCCTTGTCGACAAGTTGTCAAATGACCATGCAAGACTCGACAAAACTGGTGTCTCACACAGTCATTCCTCTACCAAAACCAAGACTTCTATCCTTGAGACCCCTCGACGACCCACGGTCGTGAGCATTCTTTTTCTTGAGACCCCTCGACGACCCACGGTCGTGAGCATTTCCTTTCTTGTTACCCTATCATTTGGTTCAACTCATGAATGCCTGATAGTCCTTTCTCAAACTCAATTTGAATCAATTGTGATCATTGCCTTAAACACTAAGCCCGTTCATCGTGCCTTAAGCCAATCGTGCTCTGCGTGACACTCCTGCCCAAGTCGACGGGCCTTGAGATCGTGGGACTACATAACTTGACAAGTCGCGAAGGTGCGGGACAGTGCTTGTAATGTCTTAGGTCGACCGGCATAACTTTGCCTAACTTAACTTCGCAACAACTTAACGAGCAAAGGCTGCGTCAAGCTTTGCCTTAACGGATCGTGCCGTGCACGCATCCAACTTGAACGACCAAGTCACTCGGGTGCCTAGACTTAGGTCACAAGCCGCTCAACGCAACTTAACTCATGGGCAAGCCAAGGCTATGCCAAGCCTTGGACGACGGGACCGTACATGCTTTATGAACATTCATGCGGGCGACGCCTATGACTTAGGCTACTTTCATACTTCGCCTACTCAACCAACTTTCCTTCTCCCAAGCCACGGGACGAAGGATCGAGTGTCATTTTCAAAGTACGCCGTGCAACAACTCTAAGCCGACCATTGGACCTTTCCATATTCTAACTCAATTCGACCCGTCGGGATTATTCCCTTTAGCTATGTGGATTCACCTCTTTTATTATTAAGCCTACTTGTGCAAGTTGAAAACATACGATTTATTATGTGAAGGCTAAGATGAGCAAGTTTACCGAAACTACCCTACCTGAGCGAGCGATCGCCTCGACCGAGCGATGTCTTCCAGCAGCCGTTGCAAGGCTAAGGCCGTCGAAAAGTGGCTTGGTTGGCTATGTCACTGGCCAAGCCAAGATCGCCTCGACCGAACGATACCCTCTGATACGCTGTTACGACGGTTTATCGACGGATTATCCGTCGCTAGCTTCTACACAGTTCAGTATTTAATACTTGAAATCGACGAAAGATCGAAAAGTCGTCGCTAATGCATCGTATTGTGATGACGAAAAGTCGTCGCTATTTCGTCGCTTGACGACTACTTAGCGACGGATCATTATTAGCGACGAGCTGATTGCCGACGGATTATTTTGACCAAGATCCGTCAGTGATCAGTCGCTAATACAAATTGCCGACGGATGGGCGACGGATCTGGCCGTCGCTAAATCGACATATTTTGGTAGTGATTGACGGATAAGTGTGCTGTTTATTCTATGTTTCTTAAATTTATTGCTATGGTGAAGCGTCAGTTTGGGGCTGATATACGTCGTGTGCGGAGTGACAATGGCACTGAATTTAATTGTTTACGAGATTATTTTTCGTCTCAAGGTATATTGTTCCAAACATCATGTGTTGGGACACCTCAACAGAATGGAAGGGTGGAAAGAAAACATCGACATATTTTAAATGTAGCCAGGGCATTGAGATTTCAGGGTTCTCTTTCCGTAGATTTTTGGAGGAAATGTATTCTGGGTGCATGTTATTTGATAAATAGAACCCCTTCTAGTATCTTGAATTTTAAGTCTCCTTATGAAGTTTTATATGGTTCGGCTCCTTCGTATGATCATCTACGTATTTTTCGTTGTCTGTGCTATGCGTATGATTTGAAATTCCGATATGATAAATTTGCTACCAGGAGCAGTAAATATATCTTTGTTGGGTATCCAATTGATAAAAAGGGATGGCAACTGTATGATTTGGAGACTGGTGAATTTTTTGTGTCCCGTGATGTTACTTTTTATGAAAAAGAATTTCCTGGGTGTGGCTCTGCTAGCGAGATGTCTTCTGTGACACGCCATCCATCTATTGAGGTGTCGGAAGACGATATAGAGGCTTTTGGGATGGTGCCGGCTACGGTTGCTGAGGCCGGAGTGGTTGATGATGGCTTGGCACCGAGTGTCGAGGATGCACAAGTAGATGCAGAAGTATTGACAGGAGAGTCTGCTGGGGTGATACGGGTACTACTGATGGTACAGGGAATACAGTGTTGCCAGAGGTGCCCGGCGAGGTAGTATTGGGAAGAGAAATGAGAAAGAAATCATAGCCAGTACAATTACAGGATTTTGTGACGAATGCTGTTAGAAGTAAAAGTCCCCCCTTCACCACAGTTCAACTGTTCCCGTCACTTCCTCAGGTACTTCGTGTCCTATAACATAATTTCTAAGTTATGACATATTTACTGCTGGACACAGAGATTTTCTTGCAGCTATCACTACAGGTGTTGAGCCTACTTCATATCGCCAGGCCTCGCGAGATTCAGGCTGGCGCGCGGCTATGCAATGTAAACTGAAATACAGGCTCTGGAAGATAGTGGGACATGGAGTCTTGTCAATTTGTCTCCTGGGAAGAAAGCATTGGGAAGTAGATAGGTGTACAAAATAAAGTACAAATCCGACGGCAGTGTTGAGCGCTTAAAGGCACGGCTGGTTGTGTTCGGTAATCATCAGGTTGAGGGGATCAACTATTCAGAGACATTTGCTCCGGTAGCTAAGATGCCTACAGTTCGGGCATTTTTGGCTGTTGCAGCTGTGAAAGGATGGACTTTGCACCAGATGGATGTGCACAATGCTTTTCTTTATGGAGATCTGACAGAAGAAGTGTATATGAAGTTGCCGCCAGATTTTTTGCATAGTGAACCCAACAAAGTGTGTCGCCTGCGTAAGTCTCTATATGGATTGAAACAGGCACCACGTTGTTGGTTTGCTAAGCTTGCTGCTTCTCTGATATCCTATGGATTTATTCAATCTCATTTTTATTCCATTTTCTCTCTTTTTAAAGGGAAGGTAGAGTTGCATGTTTTGATCTATGTGGATGATATGATTGTGTCTGGTAATGACACATGTGCTTTAGATGCTTTCAAAAAGTACCTTAGTTCTTGCTTTCACATGAAGGACCTTGGTGTGTTGAAGTACTTCCTTGGCATAGAGGTGGCTCGGAGTGTAGAAGGAATTTCCTTGTGTCAAAGGAAGTATGCTTTGGACATCATTTCAGAATGCGGCTTGATGGGGTCTCGACCCGCTGGCTTTCCTATGGAGCCCAATCACAAGCTGGCAGAATCGACTAGTCCAAAGATGGCGGATGCAGAGTCTTATCGGAGGCTGGTTGGGAGGTTGATTTATCTATCGTTTACTCGTCCTGACTTAGCCTATGCTGTGCATATCTTGTCTCAATTCTTACAGGAGCCTCGACAAGATCATTGGCATGCTGCTTTGAGGGTTGTCAGATATCTCAAACATGCACCGGGACAGGGTATCTTTTGAAAGCTGATTGTGATCTTCGTCTTTCTGGTTGGTGTCATTCCGACTGGGCCAGTTGTCCCTTGACTCGCCGCTCTGTTACAGGCTGGTTGGTGTTTCTGGGGGGGGTCTCCTATTTCTTGGAAGACCAAGAAGCAATCAACTGTTTTTCGATCTTTCGCTGAAGCTGAATACCGATCTCTTGCTGCGCTTGTTTGTGAGTTGAAATGGTTGAAGGAGTTATTGGTGTGTTTGGGCGTTCGCCAGGAGTCTGCTATGTCGGTGTATTGTGACAGTCAGTCTGCCCTGCACCTGGCTCAGAACCCGGTATTTCATGAGCGCAGTAAGCATATTGAGGTAGATTTGCATTTGTTCGCGATGCTATTCGAGATGGCACCGTAATAGCCTCGCATGTTCCTACTTCTTCTCAACTAGCTGACATCTTCACCAAGTCCCTTGGAAAGCATGTGTTTGATTCTTTCCTTCCCAAGTTGGACATTTGTGACCCTTGTTAGCAATCACCCGAATAAAACTCGTATTATACGCGAATTTTTCGTATCTTTCATAAACGTATAATACTTGCGTACTTTTAACAGATCCAAATCAGTACATAAATTTTCAGCATGCGAAATTTTAAACGTGTTCTTTATAAATTATTGAAAAATTTGGCAAAAAAAAACGTGTTGGGAACCTGTTTAATTAACCAAATTTGACAACATATTTAAGAATGTGAAGTTTTTAATCTCAATATTTTTATTTTTCGAATACTTGACCGAATTTTTGAACGTATTTTATCTGCATTGAGCCGATTTATACTCGTACTTTTGTCGTCCAGAATTTTTTCCATTTGCCGAATTGCAAGGTTTGTGACTTGCATGCTCCAACTTGAGGGGGGTGTTAGATTATATTTGTAAACGTAAATATGGCCCATAAGCCCAAATGTAGACACTATATATTGTAACAAACCCTAGCAATGAGAACAAGGCATTATTATTTCCTACATGGAGGGTTTACGGTTTTAGGTTGGCATTGAGTTTGAGTTAATGAGTGTGTAATAAAAATTTTATTCATAAATAATATCATTTTTAGACAAAAATTTGACAAAAATTATCTATGATTGACGGTTAACTCCTTTGACCAAATATTTTAGACCAAAATATCCCTGTCATCTTCCTCGGTGTTGTCCCCCGCCGTGCCCTACCCCTCCTCCACTGCTCCCCCTCCCTCACAGCAACAACAGCGAAAACAGTAGCTAGCAACGACAACGGGTAGGGAGGGGGTGCACGACATGGAGGGGGCATCACGACGAGGAGGGGGCCAGCGAGCTCTGGAGGTTGGAGGGGGGGGGGGGAGATGGTCGATGGTCGCAACGGGGAGGGGGACACGGGGAAGATGACGATGACAAGGGGTATTATCGACCCAAATGTTTGGTCAAAGAAGTTGTCCGCCAGTCATAGACAGTTTTAGTCAAGGTTGAGAGAATTTGTACATTATAATAATTGAGTGGGATGCACCTCAAAATTTCTCTTTATTTTATCTATTTTTTTCGAGTTTTTTCTATTCCCAAATAGATATTAAATAGTCCGAGTTCTCTAGTCTAGTGGTATTAGAGCGGACATCTTGAAGGGCCGGCAAGGTTCGAGTCCCCCAATTGTGTGTGTGCGTGTGATTTCAAAAAAAAAAAATATTAAATACTAATTAATTTTAGTTATTTATTTATCTATTTAAATGATAATTTTAACAACGATAGTACAAAAAAAAGTTGAAAAGGGATATACGGTGTCCATTTTAGATGATCAGTCCAAGTCAATAGTCAGTTGGAAACCAAATTCCATTTTGGACAATGGACAAAAACTTAAAAACAAATCGAGAGGGATTATTCCGTGAAGATAAGCTCAACTGTAACCCAAAGACAAGTGGACCCCTCCTGGAGGAGTCAGAAACTGACACCTGTCGAAAACCAGTGCTCACAGGACTATTCTATGAAACAAATCAGAACTGCCACGTAGCAGCGACATGGGAAGTCTCCGCTAGATCCAGTCACCGGCCAAAGGTGGTAACCAGATCCAGTCCTTCCTGTCTCGAATATTTCTCAAATTCCTTGTACTCCTCTCCGCATAAAAGTACTCTGATCTGTAAGATAATTCCAACTTTTATTTTCAATTTCTCTTAATATAATGAAAAAAGTTGTGTTTCTTAGGTTAATACTGTGCAAACTTTATGCCTTTTTGTATGAATGAACTGTTTTTTTTTGTTTTTGTTTTGTGCTGTGGTTGGATCTGTAGTGCTACAAAGTTTGTTCTTTTGAACCTTTCTTAATGGTACTGTGAATCATTAGTGGCTTGTATGTCAAATTTAATTTTCAAAGTTTGATGGTTGTTGTTGTTAGAGGAATATAGAGTTTTGGTGTAGTGGAAGTTATTTAGCACAATATAAGAGCAAACCCATGTTCAAAATTTGTCGGGAACTTTAGCGACAATTTGCAAATCCAGTTCTCAAACCCATTGGACTTTGGCGACAATGTGCAAATCCAGTTCTCAAACCCATCGGACCCACGACAGTGTTCTGACATTCTAAGTGCTCTGTACAAATACGAACAAATGACTTTTTTTTAACTACTCTAAAAAAAGTATTTTTAATGACATTTTAGGGGCAAAAAATAGGGAGGTCTAAATCTAAAAAACGTGAAATTTCACATTAGTAATTAATATAACGGAGGTTAAAATATTTGGGACCTTCCGGTTTTTGGGATCCTGTACGATTGCACAACTTCACACATGCTCAGAAACAGCCCTGTAATCCCTCACCACGAGCTGTTATAATTAACAAACTGCATTAAGGTAGATCATCACCAAAACTAATGGAAATAGGAAGGGTATCATTGTTATTGGCGTAGCATTAGGAAGTTGTAGGTTGAGGAAAGTTTAGGGTATTTAGTTGTTAATAATAACAGTTAGAATAACATCTTGTTAATTATAATTAATACTTTAGGGCAGTAACTTACAACTCGGAAAAGGTTCATGATATTTACTATTTAGTTGCAAAATAAGGCCATTGTGTAAATCCAGGTCACAACTCATAAAATGAACATTCAACTGCAAGCACGAATTAGAATGGTATAATATACGGCCTACGTTGTACGAATACAAATACGAATATGGACACGATACATAAATGAGATGCATACATTTTCAAATAGGTACACATGTATACGTAGTTCACTATGTTGCACAAATACATACGGGGACAAACACGATACATATCCCATTTTCGTGTCCGTGCAATACTATGACCCTCAACCTACATCAAAGCTTTGGAGTTTTGTGCAGTGGACGGGACTCTAACAGCTATGCAATTGACAAGGGAACAATATGTTGATCATAATATGGTAGTTAGGGTCTAACTTGGCTATGACCAGATGTCTAAATTTATGATCAAACTCCAATATGGATTATCATTGCTTTTTCTGTGATCTATGTTTGTCTATGGAATGAAAAAAATGGACGAATCTAATGTAGAACTTTCATTATTAAATAATTAAACGGGAGTCTAGAGATATAAATGCTTCATTATACATGGGATGGTGATACAATGTAGTGCAAATATGTTATTTTTGCCTATTTGGTCAAAGGTTTATGTAGATCAACTTCTGATTAGCTATGGTAGTTCACTACTAATGTGCACTCATTGATGAAGGAACTTGGAAAACTTACATCATAGAAGTTCTTTAACAAATTCTTTTGCCAACTTTTAACTATATGCAAGTTTTGAGGTTTCCCTTTTGAATCTGGCAAGAAATTATTTTTGATTCGAATGCATATTTTGATTAATATGCTTCGTCTTTCTTTGCAAACAAGCTTCTTCTGCAAATGAATATATAGATTTTGTAGATTTGAGTAGTATTTTTCAAATATTTCGATATAGTCATCCGATCAATACAATTCTTCTCAATACATGAAAGTTAAAACGAAATTTTCTTATTAATTTTACTTATACACGTTGGTCGTTTTTAAGAAGAATTAAATTAAACTTAGCGACATTAATATATACCATCGATTTTTTTTTTTTATACATAAAATATGGTCTTATATTCAGTTTTCTGAACATGTCCCTCTGAATCTCACGACCGGCCCTGTTGGTAACATTCAAGTTTATGTTGAATGCCTGGGAAGGTAGTAATTGATAGTGTTAACCAAATAACAAGTTATGTGCAGATTAACTTCTCTAGT
>JANAVB010016194.1:4819989-4920310 GCA_029216955.1 Iris pallida
CTGTTCTAAACCTTTAATTAATTATCTTTAAACTTATATTGGATCAGATTAATCACAGCATCTATATCGGGGTAAAATAGAAATAAGTCAAAATATGTCACTTAGATATATTTCCAAAGCAAGAGTAACTGGAAACAAATCCAGCAAAATGAATGTTAACTATTTATTACAAACCAAGTTCAAAAGCAAAATGTAAGCTAAGCGCTAAGCTATAGGGTATTTCCCAGCAGGGACATCCTCCAGGATGTTGGCTAGCGTCTCAGTGGCAGATCTATAGTATGAATTGCAAAGCAACTCCTCCTCAGTTAATTCACCTGCAACGATCCAATCAGGAAAAGAGCAAAGTACAACCCTACAACTTACAGTTACTGAAACATGGAAATGAAATATAGAAAGACATGGAAATAATGAAAGAATTGTAATTTCAGCAAGAAATAACGGTTGCAATATGATAAGAGATATGACTATGTAAAGTGATTTTGAAAAGCTAGTAGACATGTGATCGGCTATAATAGGTGAACTTGTAACATGTAAATAAAGACAACATGGGGGTACGACGTTGACTACACATGCACGATGTGCAGTCAAGCTCGAATACATGTACTACACTACGGACTTTGATCACATGTTAACTAGATATTTTTCCAACCCATGCAAGTGCAAGATGTGTAGAGGAATACAACTTGAAACATATAAGGATAATACCACTTGAAACATGTAAGAAAAGTACAACTTGAGAAACACTAAATAAAACTTAAGATACTTGTAAAGAACAACTTGTAGAAAAAGTAAGAAGCATGTAACGAAAGTCTTATATAAAAATAGGAATCATGAACAGAAACGTAAAGTTGTAGTATACTTGTCTTATTTTACCGAAAAGAATTGTTATTAAATATTGATGTCCAAAGTTCTTAAGTTGTAACAAGGTATAATGTTCTTTTAGTTTAAGGGTTAAGTGTTATCTATGCGTTGTGCTACTTACAGGGTCACGTTGTGCTAGATATGGCATACTAGTCCTAATATTGAACATTAAGACTAACACGATATTTAATACACATAAAATTAGGTTTTACTAAGTTAAAATTACAAGTCATAGATTACTTATATTACAGAAATTAATAACAATTAAAAATATTTTATTTTAATTATTAAATAAATAAAGTATTTATGAAAAGGGTCTGACAATGTTCATTTAAATAGTTAGAGGTCTCAAACTAACATGCTACTATTTTTCATTGGTCAAATTAGGCAAAATAATGAAGGTATAAGTTTGTAAAAAATTTGGACAGAAATTAATATTTATATAATTATTTGAATCACAAACTATTTTAAAAACAAATATTTATTAATTGTTAACATAAACTAATTTTTAACATATCAAAAAACCTAAAATTAACATATAAAATATGACAATGATCTACAAAAAATTTAGTATTTGATTCTGAATTTTATTTTATTTTACATCACTGTTTAATATTTATAAAAAAAAATCAATATACATAAAATATATTAAATAGTACTTTCAATTTTTAATTAGCAGAAAATATAAATTAAAATATTTAATTCTGGAAAACTTACAAATAAATATTACATATGAAAACACTAATTACCATTATTTTTCCAATATTTATTAAAAATATTAATCATGCATAAAAATTAGAATACACAGTTTTCACAATTTTAATTATACTATTTTTAATTACTAAATATATATTTAATGAATAAATAATTCTGTAAAAATCATAAATGAATACTACAATTAAGATTACTATTTATCATCATTTTATAAATTTTACACAGTATAAAAGTATTGATAAAAATAAAGTACAGAACATATGATAAAATAATACAATTTCTGTAGTATTAATAGTGTGTGTATTATATATTATATATAGATATATATATATATATATTATATATATATATATATATAATACATACACATACATATACATACATATACATACATACAATACATATACATATACAATACATATACATATACATATAGGGCTCGAACTCAGGATTCCTAAGCAGAGTCTTAACATAGCTGCTCTGACCAATAGGTCAAATTTGGTTCTGTGTTAGAAACAGAACCAAACAATTTATATTTCAGTTTAGACGTATATATATATATATTATATTATATATATATATAATATATATATATATATATATATTATATATATATAACATGCAAGGGGAAGGGCTCAAACTAGGGTCTGTCAGGAGTGGATCCTAGGGCCAGTCAGATGACCACTGGATCAAGATTGGTTTGGTGTTAGCATGCTTGGATTTAAACTATAGAGTTTAGTTCTTACCGAGGAAGAAGAAGAAGAAGGTGGTTCGTCGGTTATCGACGAAGCTCGGCTCCTCGGTATGGCTCCGGTGGCTTGGGTCGATGTGTTGCTCCAAAGGAAGATGGTAATGAGTCTTGTCTCAACACTTCTCTTTTATAGAGAAATGAAGGGAAGTTACGAATGTGAAGGGTCGGAGGTTACAGAATGTAAGAGGTTAGGAGTTACAAAATGTAATAAGTTGGGAATTACGGAATATAATAGGTTGGGAGTTACAGAATGTAATAGGTTGGGAGTTACTTAATAGGAATGGGCTTGAGTTTTGGATTTGGATGTGAAAAAAATGGATTGGGCTTGGATAATATTGGTGGAAATAAAATGAATAGGGTTTATAGGCTTGGTCCCAAGCCATAGGCCCAAGAACATGTGGATAATTAATCTGGACTATTTAATTAACTAAGTTCATCCTTTAACTAACTTTGAAAATTTCTATAAGTAAATTAGCTAACCATCTCAATAATCACATGCTGCTTAGTCCTAAATCTAAAAATTTCTAAATACTAATAAAATTATCTAAATAATATTATATTATTTCAACAACTTAAAAATAAATCAACTTTAAATATAATAAAAATTAAAGAGTTACAGTCGTCCCAAGTCGACTTCGTGGACAAGGGATCTGGGCCTCCGCTTTCTCCCCGGAGCGCACATGCCTTCATCTGGGCCTCTGATCAAGTCTACATACCGATCATCTCTGGATCCGAGCTTCATGCTCGCGACTCCGAAGCTGTGCGCGAAGAGTGCGCTCCCCTTGTGACGGCGGCGCATGATGGGCCCCTCTTTCGGTCGGATCCGCAAGCCTGCAAGCGTCGTACTCCACCGCAGCGGTGGAGTTCGAGTGTCTTACAAGGGAGGCGAGAAGGGAGGGAAATAGATGGGGATCTGGATGTTCAGGTCAGCGGCGAGGCGGAGCAGGTGGAGCTCAAGGTGTAGCACGAGGTAGTCGAGGTGAAGACGGAGCAGGTGGAGCACGAGGTAGCACGTCGAGGTCTGCGGCAAGGCGGAGCACGAGGTAGTCGAGGCGAAGGGGCGAGGTTGCAAGTGGGGGGAGGGTTGCACCATTGCAGGAGGGGGAGGAGAGAGAGATGGTGAGAGAGCCCAAGAGAGAGAGAGAGAGAGAGAGGGGTCCCACCAGAGTTTAGGAAATAAATGTATGGAAAAGTAGTTTTTGGAGTTTTTTGAAATCAGAGTTTAAACTCAGGTTTGTTCTGGAAAATTTTTTGGCTTAATTGCACTTTGCTACCCTCAACTATTCCGCCTTTTCAACTTGATACCATAAACTTTTTTCGTAACAAATTGGTACCTCAACTATTATTTTTTTCAACTTGATACCTAATTTTTCAAAAATTCCGAAAATGCCCTTCCCTCTTCCTTCCTTCTACCCCCTTCCCCACTCCGGCCACCCCCCTGCTAGCTCTGGCCGCCCCACCCCCCCTGCTAGCTCCGCCCCCCCGCCCCCCACCCCCTGCTACCTTCGGCCACCCCTGCCCCGCCTCCCGCCCCGCCCTCCCTCCCCAGCCCCCCTCCTTTCGTGCTGCCGCGGCCTAGGGGAGAGGCGGGGGCGGGCGGGCGGCCGGAGTGAGCAGGGGGGGGGGGGGGGGGGGGGCGGAGCTAGCAGGGAGGGGGGGGGCGGCCGGAGTGAGCAGGGGGGGCGGCCGGAGCGTGCAGGGGGGGAGGGTTAGGGGTAGGGGTAGGGGCATTTTAGTCCAAAATAACATCTGGGTACCAAATTGTTACAAAAAATAGTTTAGGGTAGAAAGTTGAAAAATGGTAATAGTTGAGGGTAGCAAAGTACAATTAAGCCAAAAAAATTTGAAGCACACTTTTGGATTGTGATGCCAAACATGTTTTGCTTTATTAGTTGAGTTTAAACTCAGAAAAGTGACTTAAAAAACACAACCAAACGCAGCCTTAGATTTGGGTGGGTTTGGGGGGTGGGCAGTTCCTAGTAAGTTTTTGGTTGTCCTGAGTAAAAGTTCCTCAATACTGGACTAGCCACAATCCTGGGCTAACACCGAATAAGTTTTGTAGTGCCCCTATCAAAAACCTTTTTAAAATTAAATTAGTTTTTCATATTTTATTTAATTTTTTATAAGCTGTTGTTATCAAATGACTTTGGGACTAGTTGTCAAAACATAAGCAACATGAGTCGTGATAAACAATACCAAACTTAGTCGGGGAGTATAAGTACTGGGTGCGGTCATGCGGGTGGCCTCTTTCAAGGGGACTTAGACTTGGTTTGACATTGCTTATCATGGCTACTTATGCTTATCATTTTAAAAATTATTTGTTAGCAACAATTTATTATTAAAAAATAAAAAGTCAATTCAAATTTGGGATAATTTTTGAAAGCAAATGAAAATATGCTGCAAAAACCTGTTTTTAATTGTTATCACTTTCTGGAAAGAATCAACCATCCCAAACTAAATCTTAAGGTAGAGAGAATGCTTTAAAAAACATCTTTGAAGCAGCTTGTGCTTTCAAAAATTGAATAGTTTTTAGATTTTATTTTATTTAAATTTTGATAGTGTTATCAAATAACTTTCGGACTACTTGTCAAATAATAAGCAAGATGAGTCATGATAAACAATACCAAACTTAGTCAGGGATGTATATAGTACGAGATGCGGCTATGTGGGTTGCCTCTTTCAAGGGGACTTAGACTTGGTTTGGGATTGCTTATCATGGTTACTTCTGCTTATTCTGTTTAAACATCACTTGTAAAAATTGTTTGGTAGCAACAGTTTATCAAAAAGAAATTGTGAAGTCAATTCAAATTTAGGATAACTTTTGACAGCAAATGAAAATATGTTGCCAAAACCTTCTTTTGTTATCACTTTATGAAAAGCATCAACCATTCCAAATTGTCTTAAGGTTAGAGAGAATGCCTCAAAAAAACAGCTTTGAAGTAGTTTGTGCTTTCAAAAATAGAATTAGTTTTTCATATTTATTAATTTTTTATAATTTGTTGTTATCAAATATCTTTGGGACTATTTGTCAAAACAATATGCAAGATGAGTCATGATAAACAATTCCAAACTTAGTCAGGGATGTATATAGTACCTGGTGTTATGCGGGTGGCCTCTTTTAAGGGGACTTAGACTTGGTTTAGGATTGCTTATCATGGCTAAATCTCCTTTCTTTTAAAAATAATAATAAAAATTGTTTGGTAATAACAATTTATTATAAATAAAATTTAAAAAATGATTCAATTTTAGGATAACTTTTGAAAGCAAATAGAAACATGATACCAAAACTTGCTTTTGCTATCACTTTCTGAAAAGCATCAACCATCCCAAACTAAGTCTTAAGCTAGAGAGAATGCTTCTAATACTTTATCAGAGATTTGGACTATTTTTCACAACTTAAATTTGGCTTTTAGAGAGGTTTTCGACATTTGGAACTAGATATTAGATCATCTTGTAGCTCTATAGTCTTTCTATTATGTTTCAAACCTTGGTGCACGCAAGAATATTAACTCTATCATTAAAAACTTCTATTGTTGTTGAAATGATCAATGGAATGTCATGTGGAGGTACATCTAATGGAAGGACAATAGTTGTATCCATCAATTAGTAAAGATGGTATTAAGTACTAGGGTTGGGTTACACATGTTGTTTGTGCAATTTCTAGTTAAGGAAGAACATGAGCGAAAGAGAGAGAGAGAGAGAGAGAGAGAGAGAGAGAGAAGGGGGGTGTTAGATTATATTTGTAAACGTAAATATGGCCCATAAGCCCAAATGTAGACACTATATATATTGTAACAAACCCTAGCAATGAGAACAAGGCATTATTATTATTTCCTACATGGTATCAGAGCCTCCCGAAAAACCCTAGCCGCCAGACTCTACATCTTCCTTCTTCCCGGCTCCGACTGAGCCGTCCGTCGATCTCGCTTCCGCCGATCCGCGACGATCCGCCGATCCCCGCTATTATATATTCTTATTTTCTCTAATAGTGTATTTAGAGATGAAGTCAAAATGAGGACACCCGATATTACCGATAAGGGACTTCAAAGAGAGGTTGATTGTACATTTCCGTCATGGTTTCACAAATACGTAAGTAACTGAGATTATAATTGAGGTTGATTTTTATATTCTTATAAATACGTAAGTAACTGAGATTAGAAATATATAATCTAAAACATTTAAATTATAAATATTTATTTACATGTTTTATTGCCTGAAACAACACTCACTAATGAGAGTGTTCGTTATCTGGCATTGGGACCGAAGAGGAAAACAAAGACTTGGCCAGGCTATGTCGTTAATGGCTTCAGGTATAAGGCAACTCAGAATGCTATAAATGTCGAATTTATCAATGACGACATCAGTACCAAGGATTCCGGTGTTTGCATAAGAGGCACCATCTATGACGACGAATCGGACTTTGACTATTATGGAGTGCTTCGGGATATTGTAGATTTATAATATAGTGGCCCATATGATATGCATATTGTGATGTTCAAATGTGAGTGGTTCGATACGACACCAAATATCGGTTGGAGAATCGATAAACAATTTGAATTTGTCGATATAAATCATCGCAGGAGGTATAGAGGGTCCGATACATTTGCGATAGCAAATCAGGCTGTTCAAGTCTACTATACAAGCTACCAAGGCGTCGTAGAGATCGATTTGACTGGTGGGCAGTATGCAAGATTAAATCTAGAAATACATTCAACGTTGGAGACCCAGCATACCAAGAGGACCAGATCGAAAAGTCCCAATACTTGGGACAACACTCGGATACAATGGATGTTGAAGATATTGTAGAAGAAAATAGAGGGAAGGAAGAGGTTGATACATAAGACTTAGCTGTCAACCAGGGGAGAAAGAGGGGTCTTGTCCCAAATATTGAGGCAGAAGAAGAAGAAGAAGAAGAAGAAGAAGAAGAGGAAGAAAAAAAGAAGACGAATTTGATAGGGATGAGGATACAGATAAAATCGACGATGAAGATAAGGATGAGGATGAGGAGGAGGATGATGATGAAGACGAGGCCGAGGATGAGAACGAAGACAATGATTAGGTTAAATATTGTTGTATATTAAAAACACTTCCAATTACGTTGTCACGCCCCAGAACCAGAATACTGGAGAGCGGGGGAATGACTCAGCCAGCTACGTATTACGGGTAGATAAATACCGTATAATACGATCAATGCTGTAGTGCCCCGACCCGCAAGATGCCTTATGATGGATGGTTGGTTCGTGAAGCCTTGTTGGACTTAGGATTATGCGAGGGATCGCTTGGAAGTCTATACGATCGTGGCGGGAATCGTCCTATGAATGTGAGTAGTGTTGAACCCTTCAAAGATCTTTTAGCTTCACGCTTAAAATAAAGGATAGTGTGCTATGTTTCTTATTGTGCTGTTCAATAACACCTTGCATGGAATTCGAGAAAGATAATGAAAGATAATAATCACCTGAACATAAACTGGTGTGGCTAGATGAATTGTATGCTTGTACACTGTTGCGATGAATTACATGACAGGTGATGGCAAAGTCCCAAATACTTGGGCGGTGAGTATATTGAGCTTTGGCTCAATGAATAGATGGTAAAACAGATGCTAAGACCCAAGAACTGGGTAGTGAGTATGCTTGAATTGCATTCAAATGAATGAATGCTAAACAGATGCTAAGTCCCAGGAATTGGGCGGTGAGTACATTGAGTTTGGTTGAAAAGATGTTTGGTATCAAAGATGTGACAAGGCATTGGGTAACAACATTCTATTATCCTGTCGTCGATATAGAATGTTGATTACGCCAAGACCCTGGATTGGACAGATGATAGTGTGAGCATTGGCTCAAGGCAAGATGGCTAGATGGCAAGATGGCAATACGAATGAGAATAATAGTTTGCTTAGTTTTCCTTATCATGCATTATATGTTTTCTTCTTAGATAAGTTGCATATAGTTGCATGGTCATGGACAGCTTGTCGACAAGGTGGTTTCTCGAACGGTATTCCTGGGCCATGGAACCCGGTTCGTCCTAGGGGAAACCAATGCCGAAGTAGTGGCAGTGCTGAAGTAGTAGCACGGTATACAGGACTTGCAGTGGGGCTAGCTACCTGCACTGGCAAGGGCGCTGTATACATGTAAGACGGTCCAGGATGGCGTGTCGCCAGTGACCTTCATATAGATAGGTCAGGTGCTAATGATGTCTTATGCAGGCAAAGTAAGTTATTACTCAAATACAGGGAAGGATATCGGCGGTTGGTAAGAATCACCTGAACGGTGATATTCATATTGAATCATGATATTGTTTCTAACAATGTCTTGTGCAGGCAGAGTAAGTATAAATGTACAGGGATGGCTACACGACCGTGGGTAAGAATCACCAAAGGGTGATAACAGTATGCTTTAAATTATGTTGGCTATAAGATTTGAATGCTTTACTTCTTGTCGGCTATAACATGAAATTGACCCTAAGGCAACAAGAAAGACCACTGTTAATAATGTTCTGTAACATGATTACTTAGTGTTGTCTTCTTAGGTGAGTTGGGCCAGTACCGCTCGCCAGTACATTGATGATGTAATGACCCACATTGTGGGCAATATTACAGGTGTTTGCTTGGGGGAAATCCTGTGAATCAGTGCTTGGCATCGATGAATCGGATGGGTGTGCAGAAGCTCTTCTTGTAAGACGATGTCTTCTGCTATACGGGACATAATGTATGGAACATGGGAACTCAGTTATACCAGTGAGATTGTAGCCATATTGGCAAGTTCATTGTAAAGAAGTCGGTATATTCATTTGTAGTCTAAAGGGCAAGTGTATACATTCAGTTGGCTATTCAAAAGTCTTGTAAACAGTTGTAAACTCTGTATTCCACTGCGAGTCTTGTAAACAGTTGTAAACTCTGTATTCTGCTGCAAGTCTTGTAATCCATTTTGATTATCAATAAAGAGATACATTTCTATATAAATTGTGTGACTTTAATTTATCTGCTTGGTTCCGCTGCGTTTTCGATGTTTTCTGAGAATTACCAGGAACTGTAATAGTTTTGCCTTGTACAAGTGCAATCTAGACTTGTACGGCATCACGCCCAGTGGCTAGTTTTCGATCCTTCGGGATCGGGGCGTGACATAATGGTATCAGAGCACGGCTTTACGTCCTTGGATTCCTATTCGATTTGTTTCGAATCAATGTTGCTACTAAGATGATTCTAAGCTGCTTCCGCGATGATTCAAAGATTGCTTCCGCGATTATTCAAAGTTGCTTCCGCGGTGAATCAAAGTTGCTTCTGCAAATACTCAAAGTTGCTTCCGCGATGAAATCAAAGTTGCCTCTATGATGACTCATAGTGCTTCTGCGATTATTCTGTGTTGCTTCCAAACTATTCTATGTTGTTCCCTTAACTAAAAGTCCGTTGATCATTCTGACCTCTCACTGGGTGTTCCATACAATAAGTCTAAATATGTGGGCTGTGATATGTGTGCTTTGTTAAATTTCTAAAAGATACAAAAAAGAATAACAATGATGCGATGTGATAATAAGTTTGAGATGTATGCTGGATGTCTTATGTACGGGATTCTTTGAGTCGATTGTTATGCAGCAATCGACCGTGGGTGATGGCTTGGTATGTTGGAACAGAATGTGCATGGATTTCAGTGAATAGGAATCGACAGAATCTTGAGTCGATATTTGTGGTCAGCATAACCACTGCATGATGGATTGTCCATGTTGGACGTTGGTTCGATGAGAGGGAATATTGTGTCGGAATGGCTTGAGCTCTGAGTGGTATATTACATATACCCTCGTCGTGATAAGATGTCCCTTGACCCTTGATGTATTCATGATTTTGTGATTGCTTTACCTATAAGGTATTGGGTGGTACGAATCGTAGCTGAGCTTACGATTGATACATGTCGGCTAGGAATGTCCCTTGATGATTAAGTTGGATGACCCGTTACGAGATTTTGATGTGTTCGGGTGAACCATCGCTTGACCTTGTGGTTAGCATTATGTTGGATAATAAGAGATTGAGAATATGAAATGAATGCCTTGGTTTGGAATGAAACAAATTTTGATTCAGGAGAAGACTTGAATCAGTTGGGTAAGGAGGATGGCAGGCTTAGTAATGATAGTGTGGTGTTGCTATTGAAAGATTTTGCGAGAACAACTATGGACCGAATATTGAACGATGTTGGAATTGAGTTAAAGAAATTATGTTGGATATCGATAGAACTGATGGTAATATTAGACGCTTATCGGGATGTTACGAATGATTTAGAAGAGAGAGAGTTGCATCGACGACCGAAAAGTTAGAGAATGGCTTGTGGAATAGATGATCTTAGCACGTGGTGTAGTGTGCTTGAAGGAAATTGATGTCCCGAATTAAAAAGTTATGTCCCTTGACTATTTTGAGGCATAGAGAATGGGTACTTGTCCCTTGATATACGAAAGAGTAGATGTTCCTTACGAGAGTCGAATGGCTGGAATACAAATAAGTATCGAGGTGCAGCGATATGTAATAGACCCTGTCGGTAGATGATGTTGTCACATGAATAACAAGTTGGGTGGAATATAGAATTGTTGGATTATGACTTAGCTGATAAGTTATGTTATATCACTAAGATGACCGATACACGAATGCTAGATGATTGGTGCTATAGAGATTGGATCGGTGCATGAATAGTAAAATTTTCTTATGGAATCATAAGGAGATGATGCAAAACAAATATTGATGGTTAACGTGAATTGTTAAGAAATGACCGTATTGGTGCTAGAAAATTTATAATTGATGCCTCGGAAGAAATACGATTTTATAGTTGCCTATGTTATTGGTTAAGGAGTACGGACCGTATCGATGATCTAAGAATGTGGGAAATAAATATGTCGCGAAGAGATCGTAGGAAAGAGATCATAAGTGATCAACTATTGAGATAGCATGTCGGATGATGATTCAGAATAGTTGACCCGATTGAATAGACAATTTTAGTACGATATGAGGATACAAGTTGGATCGAACAGATGCTATGTCTATGCAAGTTGGAAATTAAAATCTTGGATACTCGATTGAGGAATTTTATATGATAGCTTCGAGATTGGCCCATAGAGTTGTGGGATAGAATTGTTGGATAGAATTGTCGGATAGATTTGGTCGGTTGCGGGTAAGTCTAGAATGAGACTTCGTTGGGTATGACTCGAGTATGAGTATGGGTAGAAAGACTTGACCCTAGAATGTCGGCTGGTTGCCTAGATTGTCGGTTGGTTGCCTAGAGTGTCGGTTGGTTGCCTAGAATGTTGGTTGGTTGCTTAAGTTTTAGTTTGGTTGGCTATGTTCTTCAGTTGTCCGTATTGGGAATAAGTTCATAAGATTGGGGTGGTGTCTCATGTCCCTAAGTTGGTCAGACCATAGAGTTGCCCTACAATGAGAATTGGTTACCTCTAAGATAAGAGATAAGTATGTCCCTGATAGCTACTCATATCATATGAGTTAGCTGAATGTTTGGTTTAGCTTAGATTAGCTGACCATAGAGACTTGACTGTATGCTAAGTTGACTGTTGGAAAACCGTAGGATGTCCCTATTGATGTTCCGTGAGTATAGTCGGAATGAGTAAGATGTGTTGGAAGGCAGGCTTCGGAATGGAATAGATATTGGGAAATTTTGATGTTATAATATTGGATAGGATGACGGATCATGTTGGTTTCGGAATGGAATAGATATTTGGAAAATTTTGATGTTATAATATTGGATAGGATGACGGATCATGTTGGTTTCGAAAATTTTGGTTGCCTTGTTGGTTTCGGAAATTGAGTTACCTTGGTTGAAATGTTGAGAATTGTTAGAACTGGTTGGATTGGTTGATTGATATTGAGCTACGAAAATTGTTGGTAGTGCTTTGAGATAGTTGGAATAATTTTATTGACCGGATCAAGATTGAGGATAAGTGTAATGACGGAATTGGATAGTGCATGTAGCCGAGATCGGCGAATGTGAATATGAATGACCCTCAGAATTAATGTTGCTGGAATATGATAGTTGCCTATGTGAGAGGATAACATGTTGGCTTGATCAATACGAAGAAATATTGAGTACAGCGAAAAATGTTACTAGAGTGGGATGATGGTACAATTTGATAGATGAATCATGATCGAGAAGTTTACAAGTTGCAAACAAAGTATATGATGCGAACGATGATGAGTACAAGATTTGACCGACGAGAATCGGGGTATCGAAATAAAATGTGGCAATAGGATTTATCAACTTTGGTGGCATGGATGACAATGAACTTGAAAGGAATACTTGATATATCTAAGTCCGAATACTTTAGAAAATGTTGGATCGGTTGAGGAAAATGTCTTGATTTGAATTGGCAACATCTATTGTGTTATCAATTGATTGGAGTATCGAATAAACAAAGTGGGATTATACGAGATGCTCAAGAAGAATTACTGATGTTCGAAAAGGAAGGTACACCATAGCTCGATCGTTTTCTCTATCACTGAACTTTGCTGAAGTGCATGTATTTCGGGGACGCCTAAAATATGTGTATGATTCCAACTAAGTGGTATACTGAATTCAAACGAAGCCACGGGAAGGATTATCATGTGCTAAGGATTGGCACGAGTGTCGGAGGAAAGATCAAAGATGGTAAACTATGTTGAATTAATTGGGATGCTGTAACGAGATGGTACATTACTTGAAATTAATCGAGAGATTGCAGAAGAATATTAAATGGTGCAAGTTGATTATTGAGAAGTTTCATGAAAAGCTTGGTTGAAGTTTTGGGGATGAGTTTTGTTTTAAGTTTCGAGGACAAAACTTTTTCTGGGTGGTATATATGTAGTGCCCCGACCCGCAAGATGCCTTATGATGGATGGTTGGTTCGTGAAGCCTTGTTGGACTTGGGATTATGCGAGGGATTGCTTGGAAGTCTATACGATCGTGGCGGGAATCGTCCTATGAATGTGAGTAGTGTTGAACCCTTCAAAGATCCTTTAGCTTCACGCTTAAAATAAAGGATAGTGTGCTATTTCTTATTGTGCTGTTCAATAACACCTTGCATGGAATTCGAGAAAGATAATGAAAGATAATAATCACCTGAACATAAACTGGTGTGGCTAGATAAATTGTATGCTTGTACACTGTTGCGATGAATTACATCACAGGTGATGGCAAAGTCCTAAATACTTGGGCGGTGAGTATATTGAGCTTTGGCTCAATGAATAGATGGTAAAACAGATGCTAAGACCCAAGAACTGGGCAGTGAGTATGCTTGAATTGCATTCAAATGAATGAATGCTAAACAGATGCTAAGTCCCAGGAATTGGGCGGTGAGTACATTGAGTTTGGTTGGAAAGATGTTTGGTATCAAAGATGTGGCAAGGCATTGGGTAACAACATTCTATTATCCTGTCGCCGATATAGAATGTTGATTACGCCAAGACCCTGGATTGGGCAGATGATAGTGTGAGCATTGGCTCAAGGCAAGATGGCTAGATGGCAAGATGGCAATACGAATGAGAATGATGGTTTTTCTTAGTTTTCCTTATCATGCATTATATGTTTTCTTCTTAGATAAGTTGCATATAGTTGCATGGTCATGGACAACTTGTCGACAAGGTGGTTTCTCGAACGGTATTCCTGGGCCATGGAACCCGGTTCGTCCTAGGGGAAACCAATGCCGAAGTAGTGGCAGTGCTGAAGTAGTAGCATGGTATACAGGACTTGCAGTGGGGCTAGCTACCTGCACTGGCAAGGGCGGTTGTATACCTGTAAGACGGTCCAGGATGGCGTGTCGCCAGTGACCTTCATTAGATAGGTCAGGTGCTAATGATGTCTTATGCAGGCAAAGTAATTATTACTCAAATACAGGGAGGATATCGGCGGTTGGTAAGAATCACTGAACGGTGATATTCAATTGAATCATGATATTGTTCTAACAATGTCTTGTGCAGGCAGAGTAAGTATTATAAATGTACAGGGATGGCTACACGACCGTGGGTAAGAATCACCAAAGGGTGATAACAGTATGCTTTAAATTATGTTGGCTATGAGATTTGCATGCTTTACTTCTTGTCGGCTATAACATAAAATTGACCCTAAGGCAACAAGAAAGACCACTATTAATAATGTTCTGTAACATGATTACTTAGTGTGTCTTCTTAGGTGAGTTGGGCCAGCACCGCTCGCCAGTACATTGATGATGTACTGACCCACATTGTGGGCAATATTACAGGTGTTTGCTTGGAAGGAAATCCTGTGAATCAGTGCTTGGCATCGATGAATCGGATGGGTGTGCAGAAGCTCTTCTTGCAAGACGATGTCTTCTGCTATACGGGACATAATGTATGGAACATAGGAACTCAGTTATACCAGTGAGATTGTAGCCATATTGGCAAGTTCATTGTAAAGAAGTCGGTATATTCATTTGTAGCCTAAAGGGCAAGTGTATACATTCAGTTGGCTATTCAAAAGTCTTGTAAACAGTTGTAAACTCTGTATTCCGCTGCGAGTCTTGTAAACAGTTGTAAACTCTGTATTCTGCTGCAAGTCTTGTAATCCATTTTGATTATCAATAAAGAGATACATTTCTATATAAATTGTGTGACTTCAATTTATCTGCTTGGTTCCGCTGCGTTGTCGATGTTTTCTGAGAATTACCAGGAACTGTAATAGTTTTGCCTTGTACAAGTGCAATCTAGACTTGTACGACATCACGCCCAGTAGCTAGTTTTCGATCCTCCGGGATCGGGGCGTGACAAATGCTGGTCTACTAGACGAGGGGGTGCATATTACATAAAAGTCTCCCTATGGTCCCTTCACATCTATTGTCTCAATCATTCAAACAAGAAACTTAAATAGAGAACATGTGAGATAAAGCAGTAAGGCGTCCCAACGCTCAGTCAAAATGTTCTTGATATCTGGCTTTACAAGACACAGCCAGATGATATAGTAAGTATACACAATTGTTATCAGCTGCAGTCTGACTTAGTTACAATTATGTAAAAAGTAGGTACAAGACAATCCGACTAACATGTCGGTGCCAAACGACAAAGTATAAAGTATTTCACAAAACGAGCGGTGAAGTAAGAAACCCACTCGAGTCCTCCTGCGATCATCCCTCTAGTGTTGACCATCTTGGAGTTAGAAGTAAGCTGGATCCTCGGGGACTGACTCTAAATCTGGCCATGCAAAACCAGAAAGGTTAGACCTCTAATAGCAAGTACCGTAAGGGAGCACGATATGAGGAATGAAGTTAGTAATAAGAGAATGCGATAATAGACCTCTGCTATCTACTAGGATTCACATCACGTCACGATACTTCGAACCAACCTCCCAACCAAACAAGGACAGAAGTTGGCCCGTCATGTCCTGACATTCTGATCATCTCAGCTAGGTAACAGAGTAGGTACAGTACATAAACAAATCAATTTAAACGGCCATACAACTACTATGGCTTGCTACTGTAAGTTCCAAGTTATCCTGGAATTATGCAATAGAGATTCCTCAGTTCTTACTATGTGCAAGCAAGGCTAGTTTACCCAGTCAATCAATTGCGCCAATCATGAATTAGACGAGTCCCAGCGGGACGTCCGTCGCCAATATACAATATATAATAAATAATATAAGCAGATACCGCTCCCTGCCCGTGTGGCAGATTTACAGTATCTGTGGAAACCAGCCGGCCTGTCGGGTACTTAATAGTCCCAAGAGAGCTTCCATATAAGAACTCGGGAGTCCATTCTCTCTATGCAATCATTATTTTATTTAACTTAATTGTCTCCACGTTGAGTGAAATCTCATGCCGTGGATCATGGTCATTCAAGATGAGTACTTTCGTACGGGGTACGATTTGCACAACCCTACAGCGATACCCGTGCGGTTAGGTTGTAGGTCTTACATAGCGTAATGCAACAATCAAACTAACCACGAAAAAATCATGCCTTGACCATAAAGTACACATGCTGCTTTGGTAAGATAAATAAATAACAAATAAATTGAAGCCTGCATGTGCCTGTATGCCAATATTCGGGATTAGCCAGTCGATTTTAATAGTTCATAGTTAACATGAACGTGTCTCATTCATTCTATTCAATAAGACGACTAGCCAGTCTCTTGGTTCCAACTAGGAACGCATGATCAATAATTAATTTAGGTAACAGTTAATGCTAATTAATGCCAAGATAACAAATTTTAATGTTAATTAATACCAATCCATGTCAATCAATGTTAATTAATGTCAATCAATGTTAACTCAGGGACGAGAATCAGCCAAAAGGCATTAGGGACTATAGTTCATGCGACCAGGTAATTGGGATTCCAAGCGGCTCAATGCCTATGCGGCCGAGAAGTTACAAGCCTTATGCGGCTGGGGTTCTCGCTCATGTGACTAGGGTGGGACTAAGCCTCATGCGGCTCGCTGGCATGCAGCCAAGAGGGTGCAGTATCATGCGGCTGAAGAAGAAACAAAGTCTATGCGGCTAAAGAAAAGTAGTGCCCATGCGGCGGAGAAATGTTTTAGTCCATGCGGCTAAAAATCTCTTATGCGGTCGAACTCTTCATGCGGCTACGATGGACAGGAGTACGTGCGGCTGCGGCCAAATGAAAACTCATACGGCTGCGTCCAAATGAAAACTCATGTGGCTGCAGCTAATGGAAGCTCATGCGGCTAAAGAAAACTTATGCGGCCAAGAAAATGCCATGCGGCCGGAATCTTCATGCGGCTGAAACTCTTCATGCGGCTAGCTACGCTTCATGCGGCCGAACTATTCATGCGGCCAGCTCCTCTTATGCGGCTCAAAAATTATATGCGGCTGGAAATGACTTGCCGCATGAAAAACTCATACGGTCAGGTCTGTTCTTCTTCTCCGAATTTTTCTAAGGACAGAACCATGGAAACCATTGCTTCTAAGCTCTCTAAATCCTTCATTCCAAGCCCAAATATGAACTTCCATAGGTCAAAATGGGATAGAACAAAATTTTCTACAACATAGAACCATCAAAACTTAAAGATAATAAAGTTTACTAGATCAAAACCTAAGAAATCCGAAAATGCATTAAACTTAGATCTACAAGAAATGAACCATGGAAATTGGAAATGCTAAGTACTAAAGAGGCTCAAAATCAAGTAAGGAAGATGATGGAACAATAATAATGGTGGTCCATCAAGAAGCAAGTTTGGCACTTGCCTTGGTGGCTGGTAGGTGGGGAAGGAGTTATTAGGAAGAAGGAGATTATTGTGAAGTAATGAAGAGAGAGAAAGGGGATGGCTTTAAATGGGAGGGGTGGTGGTAGGTAGGGGTTTGTGTTTGGTTCAAGATAAAACAGCATACTAAGTCCAATCCAAGCCGAACCTAAAGTAAAGTTAAAGCTGAGTATGAAAGCAGAAAATAAAATACGGAAATAAAATTGTAGAAAATTAATTAACATAAAATTAAAGGGGTTTAATTACAGAACAATACATGATAAATATTAAATAAATACATTCCAGCTGTACTAGTGTTTAAAATACGTATTCTGGGAATGGAAAGTGACATACGTGAATTAAGCTTGACCTCATAAAAGTAATTACCTGAATTCATATTTTTTTTGTTCGATTATTTACTTATTGCAGATGGCACTCCTAGTCTTTTTCGTCGCGGCGGCACTCGTCTCCCTACTGGTAGTATGTATATTTTAGTTTAGAATTTTATATTCATTTACACTTTTATATTGTTAATTATGTTTATGTGTTCTATTTACAGGTCATGATGGCTGGCCGTGGTCGTGGTTCTGGTGGTGGTCGTGGTGCTGGTGCTGGTGGTGGTGGTGGTCGTGGTCGTAGTGGTGCTGGTGGTCGTGGTCGCATTCAATCTTCTCGGGATGTGACCCCATCCAGCGAGCCCGACCCGGAGAGTACCCCGGGCACAGACGTATCCCGCCGTCGATCGACTACTTCATCGAGGCATGAGTCTGGATCTGCTAGCATATCCGTTCCGCTATCGGACCCACCAGCGGACCCACCAGTGGATCCACCAGTGGATCCCCCAGTTACTGCACAGTGGGCCCCAGAGTACCCCCATTCTCGGTTCCATCCGATTACTGGAGAGTACATTCGTGGACCCGCGGATCCTCCGACGGCACCAGAGAGGCGAGTTCCGACGAGAGCTATGGCCCGCGGGGACCTCGTAAGTAAATTTAAGATAATTTATTAAATTTCTTTCATTTATTCAAGTTAATAATCCAGTCGTTTCTTCTTTGTAGGTTTTTTTCCGTTTAATGTTGCCAGGGCTCTTGGAGAAATTATCAGGGCTAACTTCCATGGTCCCTACCTCAACTTTTCGTCGGTGCCCCTAAACTTGAAGTACGTCTGGCTCGACGAGTTGAGGGTATATATCTATATCTTCTAGTTAATTATTAGTTACTCTTTAATCAACCATTTTTTAAATTACGTGATAATTGAATTTGTATGTTAGACGACGTACTGGTGGCCCCCCATCGCGAGGACGCGATCCGCAGGACCTACAAAAGTGATGCCTCGAAGAAGATACAGGATATAATTCATGACCTAAAAATGGGGCAGACAAGGCCGAATTGGATCCGGCAGGACTATTATGAGGACCTCTTAGATATGATGAATACTCCTGCGTACAAGAAAAAATCGGAGAAGGCGAACCGACGGGCCGCGGGCCTTCATACGGAGGGATCCAGGCCCACGCAGCGACGCTTGCAGATCTGGTGAGATACCGTAAATTTATTTTACTATCAAATTAGGTATTATTAATATACGGAGTTAATTAAGTTCTATAGAAATTTCGTATACAGACCCAACGGGCGGTGAAGGAGGAAAGGGCGCCAGAATCGGTCACCATGCACGACGTCTTCCAGCATACGCACAAGAGACGGAAGGACGGAAGCTTCGTCGATGAGAGGGCCAAGGAGACTGATGTAAGTACTTATGTTAATGAGATTTACGTTATAATTAAAAGTATTCGGACTATAACTTAGGTAAACTTAGGATTCACACTTAGCTTAGTGAAACATAGGATTTAGATTACAACTTAGGTAAATCTTATAATAAAAACACATTCATTTGATAGGCTGCGTATCGTGAGGCCCTTAGTCGAGCTCAGTTAACTGAGACCGAGGATATCGGTGAAACGACGCCCGCCCGGACGCCCTCTTCTTTGGCCGCTCGTAACGACTTGTTCGTAGATACCGTCGGAAGCTTTAAAAAAGGGTACCTGTACGGAGTCGGCTTCCTAGGGCCGTTGCACATGGCGACTCAGAGATTTCCACCGACACCGCCAACTTTCGCGGCCCCGGCAGACGATGATGTTAGGTCGCAGCTTACGCAGCTGCACGAGGCGGTATCGTCCTTGCGGGAGCAAATTGCCACGTACTTTTTGCCTCCGTCTGCTGCTGTCGGTCCGTCTGCTGCTGGTGTCGGTCCGTCTTCTACTGGTGTCGGTCCGTCGACTGCTACTCCCGGTCCTTTTTTCGTCGATCATCTTTCTTTCAACCCTGCTACCCCTCTGGTACTGCCTCCGACTGTGACGACACTCCTTGATCTCATGTCGCCAGAGCAGCTACGCCGACTTCCGAGCAGTATCTACGACGACTTGCCGTCGTACCTAGTAGAGCAGTATATTCGTCGGTCGCAGCAGGGATTACCACCACCGAGCAATCGAACTCCTCCTCATCCTTAAAGTATTGTAATTAAGAAAATTTAGAATATTTATGGGAATTTTGGAATATTTGTGGGAATTTTGGATTATAACGACGAATATTAGTTTATGGTTTTAGAATATTTATGATAATTTTATATTGGTGTGCATTATATATTTGGTCTATGTGATTGTTGGATAATTAGTGTGCATTATACATTTGGTCTATGTGATTGTTGGATAATTGGTGTGCGTTATATATTGGTTTGGTTTATGCATATTTGTGTGAACAAGGAAAGCTCTGCATTATTTTCAAAAAAATCTCAGTTAGCGACGGACTAGTGACCGCTTAACGACGGATATTTCCAGTTTTCGACTACCTTTCGACAGAATATTCGTCGCTACCTGGAGATTTGAAATTGTTTCCAGTTAGCGACGGGGGATCGACGGATTCGCATCGAAAAATCCGTCGCCAAGGTTCTGGAAATACATAGTTCGACGGAATAGCGACGGAACATCCGTTGCCAAGGTTCTGGAAATGTATGACATTTCCAGAATAATGGCGACGGATTATCCGTCACTAGTCCGTCGCTTCGTCGACTGATGAGCGACGGATTAGCGACGACTTATCCGTCGCCATGGTTCTGGAAATGCCAAGCATTTTCAGAACATGGTCGACGAATTATCCGTCAGTATTCCGTCGCTAATCCGTCCTTTATTAGCGACGGCATTTGTCACGCCCCACTCCCGTACGAGCGATCGTCCTCGCTAAGGCGTGATGCCGTACGAGCCTAGATTGCGCTCGTGCAAGGCGGGTTCCATAACGGCCGATTTCAGCGGCTGCGACGGGGTCGTCGCACAGAAGTCCCATGCAGAGACATTGAACATAGCAGCGAAAATTTAGAACAAACACAAGTCATTCAAAAGAAGCTCTTTATTGATATTGAAACAACGGTTACATTGGGGGCGCAAGGCCAATATTACAATCACTCAAGCTCACTCTTTACAAGTTCACTCAGCTCTCTCTCATTTCTCAATTACAAATCTTGATCCAGCGGAAGTTTCGGAAGGCGATGTCCATACATTATGTCCCGTATAAGTCTTTTTCCATGCGGCCGCACGCTTCGAGTCGCCAAGGAACTCCGTGCCTCGCCGCATCCAAGCGATCTCCGCGCCACGAGCTTCTACCTGTGCCTGCACATGAAAACTATGTGGGTGTCAGTACTCAACTGTACTGGTGGAATGAGCTTCTCGTCCACCCATACAAAACCCGCACGTTTTATTTACTTTGTGCAACATAGTCCCTTTTTATCAATTATATTTCTAGTCTTGCCTTAGGATCAGTTTTATGACCGACGCCTTGCCTATTTTGTGTCTTTAGACCATCTCGTGCTTACAACGACAATGTTAACTCATCCCTTGCCTCAAGACCCTTTTCGTGCCAACAACGTTAACCTATCGAGTCGTGTTTGCCTTACACGCTTAAAATCAAAGACGCAACTACGCGATTAAGCTCCATTTTTCGTGTGACCGTGCTACAAACCCTTGCTGAGGCCGTGCCTCGTAATTCAGTAAGACTTAACCATATCGCCGCCTCGCGGCCCTTACCGCCTAGCGGCCCTTGCTACTTTGACCACCAACTGACCAAATCGAGACTTGTGAACTTAGGGTCACTTGACCGACTTGCCTTGCGGCATTTTTTGACTTAAACTTGAAATAACTCAACCAACTTAAGCAACTTATATGCCGACAACTCAAGACTTGATGCCACATCTCGTGCCGAAGCACGACGCCTATGTTGAAACCCAATATTAGGCCCAAACTTTGTGTTCTAACTGTACACACCTTCAACTCAACTCAATCCAAAGGCATACATGCGGATAGCCGCTATTTGCCGACATCTATATGAACTTGGCCACTAGCATCACAAGCTATACCTTGACGTATAGTTTTGTTAATCGGGATCCTTTCGACATAAGTAGCTAGCCCCGTCGCAAGTCCCCGCTTAACCTGTGCCAAAACCTTATGCACGACTATACCCTGTTCCCTCCTAGGCCGAGTCGGCCCCATGGCCCAGGGTTACCGTTCGAGGGTTCATCGCCCTTGTCGACAAGTTGTCAAATGACCATGCAAGACTCGACACAAACTGACATCTCACACAGTCATTCCTCTACCAAAACCAAGACTTCCATCCTTGAGACCCCTCGACGACCCACGGTCGCGAGCATTCCTTTTCTTGAGACCCCTCGACGACCAATGGTCGCGAGCATTTCCTTCCTTGTTACCCTATCATTTGGTTTAACTCATGAATGCCTATTTGATAGTCCTTTCTCAAACTCACTTTGAATCAATTGTGATCATTACCTTAAACACTAAGCCCGTGCATCGTGCCTTAAGCCAATCGTGCTCTGCGTGACACTCCTGCCTAAGTCGATGGGCCTTGAGATCGTGGGACTACATAACTTGACAAGCCGCGAAGGTACGGGACAGTGCTTGTAATGTCTTAGGTCGACCGGTATAACTTCGCAACAACTTAACTTCGCAACAACTTAACGAGCAAAGGCTGCGTCAAGCTTTGCCTTAACGGATCGTGCCGTACACGCATCCAACTTGAACGACCAAGTCACTCGGGTGCCTAGACTTAGGTCACAAGCCGCTCAACGCAACTTGACTCATGGGCAAGCCAAGGCTATGCCAAGCCTTGGACGACAGGACCGTGCATGCTTTATGAAGCATTCATGCGGGCGACGCATATGACTTAGGCTACTTTCATACTTCGCCTACTCAACCAACTTTCCTTCTCCCAAGCCACGGGACGAAGGATCGAGTGTTATTTTCAAAGCACGCCGTGCACCAACTCTAAGCCGACCATTGGACCTTTCCATATTCTAACTCAATTCGACCCGTCGGAATTATTTCCTTTAGCTATGTGGATTCATCTCTTTTATTATTAAGCCTACTTGTGCAAGTTGAAAATATGCAATTTATTATGTAAAGGCTAAGATGAGGCAAGTTCACCGAAACTACCCCACCTGAGCGAGCGGTCGCCTCGACCGAGCGATGTCTTCCAGCAGCCGTTGCAAGGCTAAGGCCGAACGCCGTCGGCGTTTCGATTCTTCCGATTGACTGAGCGGGACGGGGCACTACATCATACACCACTCAGAAAAAGTTTCGTCCTCGAAACTAACTGAGTACACTTATCGATTTATCGCTTTACTCAACGTTCAAGGACTCTCGCACACACTTCTCCTATGCGTTTCCCAAATCCGAGCCACGCTCGTGCTACTCTCAATCTTTCCTTCAATATGATTTCAAAATCCTCGACACTTTTCTATTCCTCAAGTCTCACTTGATTCACGTATCACTTAGTTGGATCGTGCACATATCTTAGGCGTCCCCAAAATACATACATTTCAACCAAGCCTCGTGATAGCGAATCCCGCCATCACCACTCGAGTCGGATCGTACACGCATTCAAGCGTCCTTGATATACATGCATGTCAACCGAGCCTCATGAGTGGTGCCTTCACCATTCCTATCGCTCCGCACCGGAACGTCTGCCTAACCGCTAGGCTATGTCTTTCCGTCAGTATTGGAATCATAGTTCCCAAACAACGATATCAACACTGACCCCATCCTAAGGTCAAACCAAGTTGATAGTACGGGGTTTTCTACCCAAGCTCGCATCACTCCGATTTCTAAACATCGAACATCGATTTCCTACACACATCCCAATATTTCGTCGCACGGGGTCTGAGTCGTTCAGCAAAGCCATCCTATGACAACTTACGTTTCAACCAATTCCTTAACATATCAATCTCACTCGTTCCACAAGCCATTTCGCATAGTCTATCTCTTTGAACACGTTCGACACAGATCGCCTATCAATCTTTCTCAATTCGAGCACGCTATGACGTAATTCATTGCTAACCAAAATTCTACATTCCATATTTCCTAAGTCATCTATTCCAATTCACGTAATCGATCATGAGGTCGTCTAGCTTAACAATATATTATGTCCCGATCTCACGCGAGTCAGATTTTCCACGGTGGGCATGAATCACCATGCACGCTTCCGTGGGATAATCATCCTCATCGGGACGTAACTCTTGTTTTGCGTCTAGACTAGTTCATTCTCGATGCACGGATTGGACCTACTCAATTCTCAAGTTTCTTTCACTCATCAGTCATAAGTCCAAACATCCTCGAATTCACCTTCGTGTCAAACCGACAAGTCGAGACAATCAACGTTGCCGCATCCTGATTTTCCGAGTTCGATCATTCCCGCGACATGAATCACCATGTCAGCGCTCACGCGGAACGATCGCCTCAAATTCGACGCAACGCATGTGCGAGGCTAGAGTTGCGCTCGCGCAAGACAAGAATGTCGACGCTGTGGTTATCTGCGTAACCATCAAGACACTTTCATTTTCATCCAACATTCATCTCAATCAAAATCCTTAGTATAGCATCCAACCGAACAATAACACTTGCACGATCGTCATTCGCCGAGTCAGAGTACCCCCGAGTTATCGCATATCGATCTTTGATACGCCTCAATACCATCGATGATATGCGTAACCTGACGATCTTTCTTTGCAACCAAATTTCGAGTCGTGCGAACGATGCTACCGTCCGACTGGACAATCTCCTCGACATTCAAATTCAAGCTCGATCATTATCCCTCGAATCATTCACAACATCGATTTTCCTTAAACCAAATTCACGTATCGTTCATCCGTTTATCTTAAGTCATCGACCAACGTATTTCCTCAATTTGCATCATTTCTTTATCAATCGATCGACATCCCTGAGGCTATCGCATACACCACTCAGGGATGAAGTCATTCAACAAATCCTCAACTTATCATTCGAATCAAAATCGACTTTATCAAGTTTTCGGTCCGAACGATTTCTCAAATTTCAAGCACGCTCACCTTATATCGCACCGACGTTATCGTCACTCGATAGCACCCCTATCGATAGTCATCTCACTTTACTCAATAGAGTTCAACTCATTCTCGTCCAACACAATTAGATTCCCGTACTCGACTTTTCTAAGGTCGACACAACTTTCGGTGTATATGCCCAGCCCTACTTAGCCAACCGTGCTTACGCAAACCATTTTTTGTTTCTTGTCAAAAACTGTTCTCCTATATTTTGCAAAATAGTTAGACTTATTGTATGGACATCCCGTGGGACATTTGAGAGAGAGCGCACCAACGATATCAATATACGGAAGCAACAATTTAGAGTTTACGAAAAAAACGGAATTAAAGAATTCAATCGATAGTCCAAGGACGTAAAGCCGTGCTCTGATACCATTATGTCACGTCCCACTCCCGTACGAGTGATCGTCCTCCCTAAGGAGTGATGCCGCACGAGCCTAGATTGCGCTCGTGCAAGGCGGGTTCCATAACGGCCGATTTCAGTGGCTGCGACGGGGTCGTCGCACAGAAGTCCCATGCAGAGACATTGAACATAGCAGCGGAAATTTAGAACAAACACAAGTCATTCAAAAGAAGCTCTTTATTGATATTGAAACAACGGTTACATTGGGGGCGCAAGGCCAATATTACAATCACTCAAGCTCACTCTTTACAAGTTCACTCAGTTCTCTCTCATCTCTCAATTACAAATCTTGATCCAGCGGAAGCTTCGAAAGGCGATGTCCATATATTATGTCCCGTATAAGTCTTTTCTCCATGCGACCGCACGCTTCGAGTCGCCAAGGAACTCCGTGCCTCGACGCATCCAAGCGAGCTCCGCGCCACGAGCTTCTACCTGTGCCTGCACATGAAAACTATGTGGGTGTCAGTACTCAATTGTACTGGTGGAATGAGCTCCTCGCCCACCCATACAAAACCCGCACGTTTTATTTACTTTGTACAACATAGTCCCTTTTTATCAATTGTCTTTCTAGTCTTGCCTTAGGATCAGTTTTATGACCGACGCCTTGCCTATTTTGTGTCTTTAGACCATCTCGTGCTTGCAACGACAATGTTAACTCATACCTTACCTCAAGACCCTTCTCGTGCCAACAACGTTAACCTATCGAGTCGTGTTTGCCTTACACGCTTAAAATCAAAGACACAACTACGCGATTAAGCTCCATTTTTCGTGTGACCGTGCTACAAACCCTTGCTGAGGCCGTGCATCGCAATTCAGTAAGACTTAACCATATCGCCGCCTCGCGGCCCTTGCCGCCTAGCGGCCCTTGCTACTTTGACCACCAACTGACCAAATCGAGACTTGTGAACTTAGGGTCACTTGACCGACTTGCCTTACGACGTTTTCTAACTTAAACTTGAAACAACTCAACCAACTTAAGCAACTTATATGCCGACAACTCAAGACTTGACGCCACATCTCGTGCCGAAGCACGACGCCTATGTTGAAATCCAATCTTAGGCCCAAACTTTGTGTTCTAACTGTACACACCTTCAACTCAACTCAATCCAAAGGCATACATGCGGATAGCCACTATTTGCCGACATCTATATGAACTTGGCCACTAGCATCACAAGCTATACCTTGACGTATAGTTTTGTTAATCGGGATCCTTTCGACGTAAGTAGCTAGCCCCGTCGCAAGTCCCCGCTTAACCTGTGCCAAAACCTTACGCACGACTATACCCTGTTCCCTCCTAGGCCGAGTCGGCCCCATGGCCCAGGGTTACCGCTCGAGGGTTCATCGCCCTTGTCGACAAGTTGTCAAATGACCATGCAAGACTCGACACAAACTGGTGTCTCACACAGTCATTCCTCTACCAAAACCAAGACTTCTATCCTTGAGACCCCTCGACGACCCACGGTCGTGAGCATTCTTTTTCTTGAGACCCCTCGACGACCCACGGTCGTGAGCATTTCCTTTCTTGTTACCCTATCATTTGGTTCAACTCATGAATGCCTATTTGATAGTCCTTTCTCAAACTCAATTTGAATCAATTGTGATCATTGCCTTAAACACTAAGCCCGTTCATCGTGCCTTAAGCCAATCGTGCTCTGCGTGACACTCCTGCCCAAGTCGACGGGCCTTGAGATCGTGGGACTACATAACTTGACAAGTCGCGAAGGTGCGGGACAGTGCTTGTAATGTCTTAGGTCGACCGGCATAACTTTGCCTAACTTAACTTCGCAACAACTTAACGAGCAAAGGCTGCGTCAAGCTTTGCCTTAACGGATCGTGCCGTGCACGCATCCAACTTGAACGACCAAGTCACTCGGGTGCCTAGACTTAGGTCACAAGCCGCTCAACGCAACTTAACTCATGGGCAAGCCAAGGCTATGCCAAGCCTTGGACGACGGGACCGTACATGCTTTATGAACATTCATGCGGGCGACGCCTATGACTTAGGCTACTTTCATACTTCGCCTACTCAACCAACTTTCCTTCTCCCAAGCCACGGGACGAAGGATCGAGTGTCATTTTCAAAGTACGCCGTGCAACAACTCTAAGCCGACCATTGGACCTTTCCATATTCTAACTCAATTCGACCCGTCGGGATTATTCCCTTTAGCTATGTGGATTCACCTCTTTTATTATTAAGCCTACTTGTGCAAGTTGAAAACATACGATTTATTATGTGAAGGCTAAGATGAGACAAGTTTACCGAAACTACCCTACCTGAGCGAGCGATCGCCTCGACCGAGCGATGTCTTCCAGCAGCCGTTGCAAGGCTAAGGCCGTCGAAAAGTGGCTTGGTTGGCTATGTCACTGGCCAAGCCAAGATCGCCTCGACCGAACGATACCCTCTGATACGCTGTTACGACGGTTTATCGACGGATTATCCGTCGCTAGCTTCTACACAGTTCAGTATTTAATACTTGAAATCGACGAAAGATCGTCGAAAAGTCGTCGCTAATGCATCGTATTGTGATGACGAAAAGTCGTCGCTATTTCGTCGCTTGACGACTACTTAGCGACGGATCATTATTAGCGACGAGCTGATTGCCGACGGATTATTTTGACCAAGATCCGTCAGTGATCAGTCGCTAATACAAATTGCCGACGGATGGGCGACGGATCTGGCCGTCGCTAAATCGACATATTTTGGTAGTGATTGACGGATAAGTGTGCTGTTTATTCTATGTTTCTTAAATTTATTGCTATGGTGAAGCGTCAGTTTGGGGCTGATATACGTCGTGTGCGGAGTGACAATGGCACTGAATTTAATTGTTTACGAGATTATTTTTCGTCTCAAGGTATATTGTTCCAAACATCATGTGTTGGGACACCTCAACAGAATGGAAGGGTGGAAAGAAAACATCGACATATTTTAAATGTAGCCAGGGCATTGAGATTTCAGGGTTCTCTTTCCGTAGATTTTTGGAGGAAATGTATTCTGGGTGCATGTTATTTGATAAATAGAACCCCTTCTAGTATCTTGAATTTTAAGTCTCCTTATGAAGTTTTATATGGTTCGGCTCCTTCGTATGATCATCTACGTATTTTTCGTTGTCTGTGCTATGCGTATGATTTGAAATTCCGATATGATAAATTTGCTACCAGGAGCAGTAAATATATCTTTGTTGGGTATCCAATTGATAAAAAGGGATGGCAACTGTATGATTTGGAGACTGGTGAATTTTTTGTGTCCCGTGATGTTACTTTTTATGAAAAAGAATTTCCTGGGTGTGGCTCTGCTAGCGAGATGTCTTCTGTGACACGCCATCCATCTATTGAGGTGTCGGAAGACGATATAGAGGCTTTTGGGATGGTGCCGGCTACGGTTGCTGAGGCCGGAGTGGTTGATGATGGCTTGGCACCGAGTGTCGAGGATGCACAAGTAGATGCAGAAGTATTGACAGGAGAGTCTGCTGGGGTGATACGGGTACTACTGATGGTACAGGGAATACAGTGTTGCCAGAGGTGCCCGGCGAGGTAGTATTGGGAAGAGAAATGAGAAAGAAATCATAGCCAGTACAATTACAGGATTTTGTGACGAATGCTGTTAGAAGTAAAAGTCCCCCCTTCACCACAGTTCAACTGTTCCCGTCACTTCCTCAGGTACTTCGTGTCCTATAACATAATTTCTAAGTTATGACATATTTACTGCTGGACACAGAGATTTTCTTGCAGCTATCACTACAGGTGTTGAGCCTACTTCATATCGCCAGGCCTCGCGAGATTCAGGCTGGCGCGCGGCTATGCAATGTAAACTGAAATACAGGCTCTGGAAGATAGTGGGACATGGAGTCTTGTCAATTTGTCTCCTGGGAAGAAAGCATTGGGAAGTAGATAGGTGTACAAAATAAAGTACAAATCCGACGGCAGTGTTGAGCGCTTAAAGGCACGGCTGGTTGTGTTCGGTAATCATCAGGTTGAGGGGATCAACTATTCAGAGACATTTGCTCCGGTAGCTAAGATGCCTACAGTTCGGGCATTTTTGGCTGTTGCAGCTGTGAAAGGATGGACTTTGCACCAGATGGATGTGCACAATGCTTTTCTTTATGGAGATCTGACAGAAGAAGTGTATATGAAGTTGCCGCCAGATTTTTTGCATAGTGAACCCAACAAAGTGTGTCGCCTGCGTAAGTCTCTATATGGATTGAAACAGGCACCACGTTGTTGGTTTGCTAAGCTTGCTGCTTCTCTGATATCCTATGGATTTATTCAATCTCATTCCGATTATTCCATTTTCTCTCTTTTTAAAGGGAAGGTAGAGTTGCATGTTTTGATCTATGTGGATGATATGATTGTGTCTGGTAATGACACATGTGCTTTAGATGCTTTCAAAAAGTACCTTAGTTCTTGCTTTCACATGAAGGACCTTGGTGTGTTGAAGTACTTCCTTGGCATAGAGGTGGCTCGGAGTGTAGAAGGAATTTCCTTGTGTCAAAGGAAGTATGCTTTGGACATCATTTCAGAATGCGGCTTGATGGGGTCTCGACCCGCTGGCTTTCCTATGGAGCCCAATCACAAGCTGGCAGAATCGACTAGTCCAAAGATGGCGGATGCAGAGTCTTATCGGAGGCTGGTTGGGAGGTTGATTTATCTATCGTTTACTCGTCCTGACTTAGCCTATGCTGTGCATATCTTGTCTCAATTCTTACAGGAGCCTCGACAAGATCATTGGCATGCTGCTTTGAGGGTTGTCAGATATCTCAAACATGCACCGGGACAGGGTATTCTTTTGAAAGCTGATTGTGATCTTCGTCTTTCTGGTTGGTGTCATTCCGACTGGGCCAGTTGTCCCTTGACTCGCCGCTCTGTTACAGGCTGGTTGGTGTTTCTGGGGGGGGTCTCCTATTTCTTGGAAGACCAAGAAGCAATCAACTGTTTTTCGATCTTTCGCTGAAGCTGAATACCGATCTCTTGCTGCGCTTGTTTGTGAGTTGAAATGGTTGAAGGAGTTATTGGTGTGTTTGGGCGTTCGCCAGGAGTCTGCTATGTCGGTGTATTGTGACAGTCAGTCTGCCCTGCACCTGGCTCAGAACCCGGTATTTCATGAGCGCAGTAAGCATATTGAGGTAGATTTGCATTTGTTCGCGATGCTATTCGAGATGGCACCGTAATAGCCTCGCATGTTCCTACTTCTTCTCAACTAGCTGACATCTTCACCAAGTCCCTTGGAAAGCATGTGTTTGATTCTTTCCTTCCCAAGTTGGACATTTGTGACCCTTGTTAGCAATCACCCGAATAAAACTCGTATTATACGCGAATTTTTCCGTATCTTTCATAAACGTATAATACTTGCGTACTTTTAACAGATCCAAATCAGTACATAAATTTTCAGCATGCGAAATTTTAAACGTGTTCTTTATAAATTATTGAAAAATTTGGCAAAAAAAAAACGTGTTGGGAACCTGTTTAATTAACCAAATTTGACAACATATTTAAGAATGTGAAGTTTTTAATCTCAATATTTTTATTTTTCGAATACTTGACCGAATTTTTGAACGTATTTTATCTGCATTGAGCCGATTTATACTCGTACTTTTGTCGTCCAGAATTTTTTCCATTTGCCGAATTGCAAGGTTTGTGACTTGCATGCTCCAACTTGAGGGGGGTGTTAGATTATATTTGTAAACGTAAATATGGCCCATAAGCCCAAATGTAGACACTATATATATTGTAACAAACCCTAGCAATGAGAACAAGGCATTATTATTTCCTACATGGAGGGTTTACGGTTTTAGGTTGGCATTGAGTTTGAGTTAATGAGTGTGTAATAAAAATTTTATTCATAAATAATATCATTTTTAGACAAAAATTTGACAAAAATTATCTATGATTGACGGTTAACTCCTTTGACCAAATATTTTAGACCAAAATATCCCTGTCATCTTCCTCGTGTGTTGTCCCCCGCCGTGCCCTACCCCTCCTCCACTGCTCCCCCTCCCTCACAGCAACAACAGCGAACAACAGTAGCTAGCAACGACAACGGGTAGGGAGGGGGTGCACGACATGGAGGGGGCATCACGACGAGGAGGGGGCCAGCGAGCTCTGGAGGTTGGAGGGGGGGGGGGGAGATGGTCGATGGTCGCAACGGGGAGGGGGACACGGGGAAGATGACGATGACAAGGGGTATTATCGACCCAAATGTTTGGTCAAAGAAGTTGTCCGCCAGTCATAGACAGTTTTAGTCAAGGTTGAGAGAATTTGTACATTATAATAATTGAGTGGGATGCACCTCAAAATTTCTCTTTATTTTATCTATTTTTTTTCGAGTTATTTTCTATTCCCAAATAGATATTAAATAGTCCGAGTTCTCTAGTCTAGTGGTATTAGAGCGGACATCTTGAAGGGCCGGCAAGGTTCGAGTCCCCCAATTGTGTGTGTGCGTGTGATTTCAAAAAAAAAAAAATATTAAATACTAATTAATTTTAGTTATTTATTTATCTATTTAAATGATAATTTTAACAACGATAGTACAAAAAAAAAGTTGAAAAGGGATATACGGTGTCCATTTTAGATGATCAGTCCAAGTCAATAGTCAGTTGGAAACCAAATTCCATTTTGGACAATGGACAAAAACTTAAAAACAAATCAGAGAGGGATTATTCCGTGAAGATAAGCTCAACTGTAACCCAAAGACAAGTGGACCCCTCCTGGAGGAGTCAGAAACTGACACCTGTCGAAAACCAGTGCTCACAGGACTATTCTATGAAACAAATCAGAACTGCCACGTAGCAGCGACATGGGAAGTCTCCGCTAGATCCAGTCACCGGCCAAAGGTGGTAACCAGATCCAGTCCTTCCTGTCTCGAATATTTCTCAAATTCCTTGTACTCCTCTCCGCATAAAAGTACTCTGATCTGTAAGATAATTCCAACTTTTATTTTCAATTTCTCTTAATATAATGAAAAAAGTTGTGTTTCTTAGGTTAATACTGTGCAAACTTTATGCCTTTTTGTATGAATGAACTGTTTTTTTTTTGTTTTTGTTTTGTGCTGTGGTTGGATCTGTAGTGCTACAAAGTTTTGTTCTTTTGAACCTTTCTTAATGGTACTGTGAATCATTAGTGGCTTGTATGTCAAATTTAATTTTCAAAGTTTGATGGTTGTTGTTGTTAGAGGAATATAGAGTTTTGGTGTAGTGGAAGTTATTTAGCACAATATAAGAGCAAACCCATGTTCAAAATTTGTCGGGAACTTTAGCGACAATTTGCAAATCCAGTTCTCAAACCCATTGGACTTTGGCGACAATGTGCAAATCCAGTTCTCAAACCCATCGGACCCACGACAGTGTTCTGACATTCTAAGTGCTCTGTACAAATACGAACAAATGACTTTTTTTTAACTACTCTAAAAAAAGTATTTTTAATGACATTTTAGGGGCTAAAAAATAGGGAGGTCTAAATCTAAAAAACGTGAAATTTCACATTAGTAATTAATATATACGGAGGTTAAAATATTTGGGACCTTCCGGTTTTTGGGATCCTGTACGATTGCACAACTTACACACATGCTCAGAAACAGCCCTGTAATCCCTCACCACGAGCTGTTATAATTAACAAACTGCATTAAGGTAGATCATCACCAAAACTAATGGAAATAGGAAGGGTATCATTGTTATTGGCGTAGCATTAGGAAGTTGTAGGTTGAGGAAAGTTTAGGGTATTTAGTTGTTAATAATAACAGTTAGAATAACATCTTGTTAATTATAATTAATACTTTAGGGCAGTAACTTACAACTCGGAAAAGGTTCATGATATTTACTATTTAGTTGCAAAATAAGGCCATTGTGTAAATCCAGGTCACAACTCATAAAATGAACATTCAACTGCAAGCACGAATTAGAATGGTATAATATACGGCCTACGTTGTACGAATACAAATACGAATATGGACACGATACATAAATGAGATGCATACATTTTCAAATAGGTACACATGTATACGTAGTTCACTATGTTGCACAAATACATACGGGGACAAACACGATACATATCCCATTTTCGTGTCCGTGCAATACTATGACCCTCAACCTACATCAAAGCTTTGGAGTTTTGTGCAGTGGACGGGACTCTAACAGCTATGCAATTGACAAGGGAACAATATGTTGATCATAATATGGTAGTTAGGGTCTAACTTGGCTATGACCAGATGTCTAAATTTATGATCAAACTCCAATATGGATTATCATTGCTTTTTCTGTGATCTATGTTTGTCTATGGAATGAAAAAAATGGACGAATCTAATGTAGAACTTTCATTATTAAATAATTAAACGGGAGTCTAGAGATATAAATGCTTCATTATACATGGGATGGTGTATACAATGTAGTGCAAATATGTTATTTTTGCCTATTTGGTCAAAGGTTTATGTAGATCAACTTCTGATTAGCTATGGTAGTTCACTACTAATGTGCACTCATTGATGAAGGAACTTGGAAAACTTACATCATAGAAGTTCTTTAACAAATTCTTTTGCCAACTTTTAACTATATGCAAGTTTTGAGGTTTCCCTTTTGAATCTGGCAAGAAATTATTTTTTGATTCGAATGCATATTTTGATTAATATGCTTCGTCTTCTCTTTGCAAACAAGCTTCTTCTGCAAATGAATATATATAGATTTTGTAGATTTGAGTAGTATTTTTCAAATATTTCGATATAGTCATCCGATCAATACAATTCTTCTCAATACATGAAAGTTAAAACGAAATTTTCTTATTAATTTTACTTATACACGTTGGTCGGTTTTTAAGAAGAATTAAATTAAACTTAGCGACATTAATATATACCATCGATTTTTTTTTTTTATACATAAAATATGGTCTTATATTCAGTTTTCTGAACATGTCCCTCTGAATCTCACGACCGGCCCTGTTGGTAACATTCAAGTTTATGTTGAATGCCTGGGAAGGTAGATAATTGATAGTGTTAACCAAATTAACAATTTATGTGCAGATTAACTATCTCTAGTAATATCTTGAAAGGTAGAGAATCCATAGTATTAGCCAAATCAATAATTTACCGCATTATAACTTTCTCTTGTGATGAAAGAAAGACAAACAATCGAAGGTATGTCATATTAACTGCTGTATACTCCATATGGAGGATAAACTTTTTAGAAGCAATTAATTTGAGCCTTCATCAACCTATTAAAGTTGAAACTTCCCAACCTATGTTGCAGGTAAACCTTTATGACACGATATGATATGGACACTACAACACGGGCATGTCATTGGTTTTGGTGTCCTAGTGTATTTTAGAGTGTTGTGTCATGTACAAGCAGATACTTATCTGACACAGACACACTACCAATTTCAGGAACGTCCGTCCTCCCTAGTTGCTAACCTAAAACTTACCTTAGATCATTAGATGGTGCTTTTCCTGGTTCTCACCAAGCAAGATAACCTGGAAAAGTTCCCTTTGCAATGTGAAGAGTTGAATATATGGTAAACTCTTCGTTGTTACAAAGTCAACAAAACATCAAAGAGCCCGCATCTTTCTCCATATACCAAAGAAACTCATAACAATAAAGGCTAGTCTTTTTGCCAATGTTATATGAATATCGACATGGATACAGATAAGGACACGATATGGAGAGTACATCATTTTCAAGTGGGTACATATGTATCCCCTATGATGCACAAATATGGCAAGGTTCGCAGTATCTGTATTGGTTCGAGCGCATTGGTATCGATAGTTTCGACGGTTTCATATTGGAATATTAGGTTTTTTGTTTTGGAAGGCCAAAAATGATAAACTTTAAAAAGTTAAAAAAATATTTGATATATTTAGACATAATTTTATATATCATATATTGTTTTCCATGGATTTTGTTAGCGTTACGTAGGATATGACCCTTATTTAAGGGAGCCCGAGTGGAAGAAGAGGATTCAAACAGCCATCCTAGTCATACATTTAGGATAAAGGCTTTCTTCTTGTTGTTGTATAATAAGTTCTTTTCCTTAATTTTACATGGAACATACAACGTTGCTAAATCTTTCACCCGCAATAGCTACTATTGTTTATTTTCTTGCCGTGAATAATAGTTCTGAATAAAATAATATTAATATAGATAAATGTTGTAAAATTATATATATACACAACTTTGACAAGGATAATGGTTATAGTTTCTTGATAAGAGATCTTATTGACACACTCTAACATAACTGAATTCTTATATTTAACACTATTTTTTACCTCTCTTTTTTGTTCCATTTTTTTTTGTCGAAATGGTTGGAAAAGAGAATCCCAACGTCGGTATCTGCTAGTATTAGTAGTAGTCGGTGTTAGATCATGGACATGCCAAAACAGATATGATATGCCCAACACCTATACATATTGGCTGATGGTGCAAAATATGGAATATAGACATGATGTGAAACATAGATTTTGTAATTAAGAAGTATATCTAATTTATGCATAACAAACAACAGACTCAATCAAACCTCCTCAGTGCCATGAAACTCTTTTCATTGTTGAGGGAATTGTAGGAAAGTGTGTTGGAGTGGGTGGGGTTCCCAACCTATGTGGAGAAGACCCCGGAGTGCGACGAGCGCCGTCTGTGTGTCAGAGAAGCTCGGGGAGGTGACGAGGCCAGTCGGGGGAGACGAAGAAGCTCGGGAAGCTACCTGGAGACATTCTGGAACAGGGGGGCAGAGTTCGGGCCGAACTCTGTCCCAGGACAGAGTTCTGGCCGAACTCTGTCCCCCTGGTTCCAGAACCATTCTGGAGTCAGAACACAGAGTTCTGGCCGAACTCTGTGTGTCGGGTCTGAAGCGAATTTCTGGGATAATTTCTCACCGTTGGATCATATCTGATGGTCCAAATTTTGCTGCGGATTACGGAAGTTAATATTATGTTATTCCCAACCCTAATCATTGTAGACAACACAAGAAAAGAGAGAGGAAGGAGGCAAGAGTGCCATTGCAACTTTGGGAGAGAAGGAGGATTGAAGGCCGTTTTCGAATGAGGATCGTGTTCGGGTAATATTTACTCGTCGTCTTTGTTCTTCGTAGCCTTGTAATCATTATTCTTGCTTCTAAGTGTTGTGGGAATCCGATTTGGATTGGGAGAAGTTTGTAGAGGGTGTACTCCTTTATTTCATTAGTGAAGGCTTCTCAGGGTTGGACACCGATCGTCCCGTGGTTTTTTCCGCAAGGATTTTCCACGTCAAAAATTTTCTGTGTCTGCGTGGTTTGTTTTGGTGTTTTGGTTCGTGCGTTGTTTTGCTCGGTTCTCTCGCAGGTACTCTCTAGTTTGGGGAAAGGTTTTCGCGTTTCTTTTCCAACAAAGTGGTATCAGAGCCAGGTTCTGAAATTCAGAAGGGTGTCAGGAGTTGACAAGAAAACTAGAGAGGAGAGATGGACGCGAAGCCGGTGCGCATGGTGAACCTGAACGGCACCAACTATCACTATTGGCGGAGCAAGATGAAAGATTTGCTATTTGTCAAGAAGCTGCATCTGCCCGTATTTGCATCCGAGGAGCCCAGTGATAAATTCGAGGAGGACTGGAAATTCGAGCATATACAAGTGTGCGGATATATCAGGCAGTTCGTTGACGAGAACGTGTACAACCACGTTGCCAATATTGAGCACGCGAAGACGTTATGGGATAAGCTGGAATCTTTGTACGCGAAGAAGACCGGGGTAAACAAGTTGTTCCTGATCCGGACGATGATGGGTCTGCGGTACAAAGATGGGACGTCTATTACGGATCACTTGAGTAATTTTCAGGGCGTGGTTGACCAGCTATCTTCAATGAGAGTCAAGTTCGATGACGAGGTTCAGGGACTATGGCTGCTGTGTACATTGCCAGACTCGTGGGAGACCGTACGAGTATCTATGATCGCTTTTGCTCCAGAAGGTGTGGTCAGTCTGGAGTTTGACAAGAGCGGGATGCTGAATGAAGAGATGCGGAGACGTTCTCAGGGCACTTCATCCACATCCCACCACTCAGAGGTATTGGTTTTAGAGAGTCGCGGAAGGGACAAAAGCAGGGGTCCAGGTAGTGGCGGAGACGAGAGCAGGAAGAAGTCCAAGGGTCGTTACGAGGACTCAGAGTGTTACCACTGTGGCAAGAAGGGCCACATCAAGCGGAACTGTTTCGCTTGGAAGAGAGAGAAGAAGGGCGACAAGGGAAAGTAAGATGAGAACACCAAATCGGCGGCCTCGATACATGGAGGCGATGTGATCGTCGTAGGTGATGAGGTTATCACAAACCTCGCCTGCGATGAAAATTCTTGACTGGTAGACTCCAGGGGCTTCAGCGCATGTATCTCACAACAGGACACTATTTGCCACTTACACGACAGACGACTGTGGAGTGTTGAAGATGGGCAATGGAGATGTGTCGAAGGCGGTTGCCGTTGGAGAGACGGGTGCAGTTCTTATTCTCAAAGATGTTCGTCATGTCCCTGATATCCGTTTCAACCTGGTGTCGGTTGAAAGGTTGGATGACGAGGGATTCTTCGGTCTCTTCGGGAATAGTCAGTGGAAGCTTTCCAGAGGTTCGATGGTGATTGCCAGAGGAAGCAAGAAGTCTGGTCTCTACTATATGGAGGGGAGCGCATAGGGAGCACATGAGGTGAACGCAGTTAGTGATGCGTGATGCGTCTACCGAGTTGTGGCACAGGCGGCTCGGCCATATCAGCGAGAAGGGGATGAGCTACTTGGTGAACAGGAAGGTGATTCCAGGGTTCAAGTCTACAAAGTTGGAAAAGTGCACGTACTGCTTAGCTGGAAAGCAAAATATGGTATCTTTCCAAAGTCACCCAAGTTCAAGGAAGCCGGCATTGCTCGAGTTGATTCACTCGGATGTGTGCGGTCCTATGAAGGTAAAATCTATTGGTGGTGCTTCTTACTTTGTAACTTTTATTGATGACTGTTCCAGGAAGGTTTGGGTCTATGCCTTAAAGACCAAGGATCAGGTGCTGCCTACTTTCAAAGAGTTTCAGGCCTCTGTTGAAAGAGAGACGGGCAAGAAGTTATTGTGTGTTTGGTCCGACAATGGCGGCGAATACATTGGTCCCATTGATGCGTATTGCAGAGAGCAAGGGATACGACACCAGAAGACTCCGTCCAAGACACCTCAGCTCAATGGTGTAGCGGAGCGCATGAACAGGACATTGATGGAGAGGGTGCGGTGTTTGCTGTCAGAAGCAAACTTGCCGGGCAGTTATTGGGGTGAGGCTCTTCTCACAGCTGCTTATGTTATTAATTTTATCTCCTAGTGTTCCTTTGCAGGGTGATCTGCCTGACAAAGTATGGTACGGCAAAGAGCCGTCATACAATCACCTGTGAGTGTTTGGCTGTAAGGCCTTCGTGCATGTAACGAAGGACGAGAGGTCCAAACTTGAGCCAAAGACGAGGCGATGCGTCTTTGTCGACTGCAGTCGGGATGAGTTTGGCTATAGACTCTACGACCCGGTGGGAAGAAAGCTCTACAGAAGCAGGGACGTGGTATTCGTCGTAGATCAGACCATGACCAACACTCAGGATTCTGAGATGCCTTATGAGGCTGAGGAATTGCCTGAGTTAGAGTCATTACGCTTCGAGCAGTTTCCAGAGGACATCGCAGAGGATCCAATTATGGGGGAGCCAGTACATGGAGTTGCTCCCAACCTTGATCATCAGCCTGCTGATGGTGGTCAGGGTGTCCCTCAGGAGGATGAGCATGCCGGGGAGGCAGTTCCTGAAGGGGAGGAGGTTGTTGGTATACAGCCAGTACCAGTGGCTCCACTGAGAATGAGCGACAGAGAGCGTCGACCATCTACGAGATACTCACCGGGTGAGTATGTGCTATTGACTGACGGGGGAGAGCCCGAAAGTTTTGCAGAGGCTATGGAAGACGAACACAGGCATGAGTGGATAGAGGCTATGCAGGAGGAGATGAGTTCCTTACATGCCAATTCTACTTATGAGCTGGTGCGGTTGCCAAAGGGCAAGAAGGCTTTGAAGAATCGATGGGTGTTTAGAGTGAAGCAGACGGATGATGCTACTCGTCCTCGATACAAAGCGAGGCTGGTAGTTAAAGGCTACGGTCAGCGGAAAGACGTAGATTATGATGAGATCTTTTCGCCTGTCGTCAAGCATTCGTCTATTCAGATGGTGCTAGCATTGGCAGCCAGTCTCGACTTGGAGGTCGAGCAGATGGACGTGAAGACGACATTCCTCCACGGTGATCTTGAGGAGGAGTTATACATGGAGCAGCCAGAGGGATTCTGTGAGAAGGGCAAGTCATATTTGGTCTGCCGGTTGAGGAAGAGCTTGTATGGTCTGAAGTAGGCTCCGAGGCAGTGGTACAGGAAGTTCGAGTCGTTTATGGGGGAGCATGGTTATGCACGGACGACGTCGGATCACTGTGTATTTGTGAGGTATTTTGTCGATGATGATTTTATTATTTTATTGCTCTATGTAGATGATATGCTATTAGTGGGTCGGAATGCCACTAGGATAGCGGAGTAGAATCGCCAACTGGGCGCGGCCTTCTCTATGAAGGATTTGGGCGCAGGGAAGACTATTCTTGGGATGGAGATCAGCCGAAAGAGAGAGTCCAAGCTGCTACATTTGTCCCAAAAGAAGTACATTCACCGGGTACTTCAGCGTTTCGGTATAGGCGGGTCGAAGAAAGTGAGTTGTCCCCTTGCGGCCCACTTTAAGTTCACTGAGGAGCAGTGTCCATCTACCGAGGACGAAAAAGAAGATATGGAGCGGGTTCCATATGCTTCAGATGTGGGGAGTCTTATGTATGCTATGGTGTGTACGAGGCCAGACATCGCTCATGCAGTTGGCACAATTAGCAGGTATGTTTCAAATCCTGGAAGGGTACATTGGAGTGCGGTCAAGTGGATTCTACAATACCTTCAGGGCACTGTCGATTGGAGACTTTCTTTTGTGGTGACGAGCCGAAGCTGGTTGGGTATACCGACGCTGATATGGCTGGAGATGTAGACACGAGACGAGCGACTTCGGGCTATGTGATGATGTTTGCCAGAGGAGCGGTATCGTGGCAGTCGCGGTTGCAGAAGTGTGTTGCCTTGTCGACGACGGAGGCAGAATACATTGCGGCGACGGAGGCTTGCAAGGAGCTGCTGTGGATGAAGAAGCTGCTGCAGAAAATGGGGCTGAAGCAGAGCAGTATACTTTGCTTTGCGATAGTCAGAGTGCTATTCACCTTGTGAAGAACCAGACATTTCATAGTCGGTCCAAGCACATCGAGACTCGGTATCATTGGATACGGGATGTGGTTGAGAAGAAGGACGCGGCGCTTGAGAAGGTTCATACTGATGACAATGGAGCGGACATGCTCACAAAGGTTCTACAAAGGAGGAAGTTTGAGTACTGCAGACAGATCGTCGGAATGACGACCTCCTCCACATAGTTGTGAAGGGGGAGATTTGTTGGAGTGGGTGGATTTTCCAACCTATGTGGAGAAGACCCCGAAGTGCGACGAGCGCCGTCTGTGTGTCAGAGAAGCTCGGAAAGGTGACGGGGCCAGTCGGGGGAGACGAAGAAGCTCGGGAAGCTACCTGGAGACATTCTGGAACAGGGGGGCAGAGTTCGGGCCCAGGACAGAGTTCTGGCCGAACTCTGTCTCCCTGGTTCCAGAACCATTCTGGAGTCAGAACACAGAGTTCTGGCCGAACTCTGTGTGTCGGGGCTGAAGCGAATTTCTAGGGTGATTTCTCACCGTTGGATCATATCTGATGGTCCAGATTTTGCTGCGGATTAGGGGAGTTAATATTATGTTATTTCCAACCCTAATCATTGTAGACAACACAAGAAAAGAGAGGAAGGAGGCAAGAGTGCCATTGCAACTTTGGGAGAGAAGAAGGAGGATTGAAGGCCGTTTTCGAAGGAGGATCGTGTTCGGGTAATATTTACTCGTCGTCTTTGTTCTTCGTAGCCTTGTAATCATTATTCTTGCTTCTAAGTGTTGTGGGGATTCGATTTGGATCGGGAGAAGTTTGTAGAGGAGGGTGTACTCCTTTATTTTATTAGTGAAGGCTTCTCAGGATTGGACTCCGATCGTCCCGTGGTTTTTTCCGCAAGGATTTTCCACGTCAAAAATTCTCTGTGTCTGCGTGGTTTGTTTTGGTGTTTTGGTTCGTGCGTTGTTTTGCTCGGTTCTCTCGCAGGTACTCTCAAAGGTTTCCGCGTTTCTTTCCCAACAAAGTGATCACAAGGAACAATTTTGTTTTTTGTGAATTTTATTTGGTAAAATTCAACAATTATAGTTCTTTTGAGGGTCTGAAGTTAATCAATCCTGTTGACTTTTTCCTTTTCTCTATCTTGAGTATACTTAAATTATTTATGCTATAATTCAGTTGTTTGGGTTTTTCACATCACCAGAAAAAGGTATAATATGTTGATTTGGTTAATATTATGGATTCTCTAGGTTTCGCTCATTTACCGACCCTTTAGAAAACATTAAATTGTACAGAAATATATGTGACATGATTCAATATGGACATAAAAACCAATTTGGTGTCTCAAAGTACAGTTTGGTGTCAGCTTGTGTCTAATCAGTGTACCCAACACGGAGCTAGCAGTAACAACATCGACAACACGGAGCTAGCAGGAGAGATAATGTGGACAGTGCCAACTCAAAAGCAACACCTAATAGAAATTGGTGTATCCTTGTGTCCTTGCATGGAGCCGGCCTGTCTTTGTTCCAACTTTGTTTGGGAGAAAACTGCTTGAGACAGTCATCTAAAACAAGAGTAGGTGCAATAACATCTGTAGGAGAAGTAGTGGCATCAACAACTACGACAAGTGTTTTTAATGTCTTCTGCCAGTGAAACTTAAGACATACTTTGTTGTCCTAAGTCCTAACGTCTTTTGCTGCTCTCCAGTAGTTTCAGCAGCAGCAGCAACAAGAACAACAAGAGAAATAGTAACATCTTCATTCAATTGTACTGAAACTTGAAATGGCAGACTCAATTGTTGCAAGAGTGTAGGCTTCTCCATAGGCAGTGATAGGATCAAACTTCTCCATTAAGTGAGAACTCTTATTTTGCTCTTGTTGAAAACTTGAAATAACTTAAATATTTAACCATCAACCCTCACCATAACTCTAGAGTTCTCGTGCAGTGGAAGGGACTTTAATAGCTCTTATCCGTGTCTAACCATTATGCTCTACTTCTTCCCATTCGTTGTATTTTTGCATTGTTCAATTCTTTATTTTTCAATTTGTGTTGTTCATTGCTTGTGATCTTTGAACCTTGGGAGTTGGAGTTTCCCCCCTCAGTTTTAATCACGCCATCTTATTCTCATCTTAGGTACTACGAGGAGTTATGGCTAGCAAACGCATCCAAAAGGAGCTTCAGGATTTGCAGAGAGACCCTCCAACATCGTGCAGTGCTGGACCAGCTGGGGAGGATCTATTTCACTGGCAGGCAACTATCATGGGCCCTTCGGACAGCCCTTATTCCGGAGGGGTATTCTTCGTTGTGATCCATTTCCCTCCTGATTATCCCTTCAAGCCTCCCAAAGTCAACTTCCAGACTAAGGTAAAGAGGTGCAAAAGCATCCTTCCTTGTTAATTTTCATTTTGACATGTTCTTAATCTGTACCTGCATTATCTGTGCCATGCTTTCTCATCATTTTGATAGTATCACGCGAAAGCATACAGTTCCAATTATAGAACTTACAAAATTTATAAACCTTTCTTTGCACTGCAGTGCCGGAGAATAAATTCCTTGCTTAGATCGTATTCAACTGCAGTAGTTAGAATTTGGAAAACACGGTGAAAATGATTATGGTTGTTTTTCGTGGAACGCATTCCAAGGCTGTTTGCTAACAACAACTTATTAGTTCTTTCTTGAAAAGTTCAATTTTAGGACAGCTTTTGCCAGCAGCCTCCCACGTGCTGTCAAAAGCTGCTTCTGCTGCCAGTTCTTGAAAAACAACAACAATTCCAAACCAAGCCTAAGTAAAGAATACGATTTTCCAACCTTCGGACTTGTTGGATGGCATTGGATACTAGTAAAGGATGCATGAAAATTGAGAGAGACGAACAATAATCACGGATTTAATAATAAATGTAAGGGTGCTTCTTGTTCCCTGTACTGGTGAAGAATCATCACTTGCACTCGACTACTAAGTATTTAAATATACATGTCCCATGCTTAATGAATTTCTAAGCGTCCTTTGTACTATGTTTTTTTTTTCATTGTTTGAATTCCCATATCTAGGCCAGCTACAGCCGACCCCAAAAATTTGGGATAAACGGTTTGTTTGTTGGGGTTACTTATTGTACTTAGTCCTACCACACTCACCTTAAATACGAGGTTCCAATGTACAACTATACTTATACACAGTCCCGACTCCATACATTGAAACTAGGCAACCGTGGTCATTTGGATCAAACATATGCTCAATGCTAAATCATTTAGATCAAACAAGAAACAACCATGACCATTTTAGTGTAACTTTCATAACTAGCCATTAACAAGTTAAACATGGTCAATGTGGACAAATTTGTTTCATTAGTTTGGACACGGCATTTATAAATAGATAACTGAAGTGAAGCTAACATTAAATTGGAAGGGATGAGTGGGTTACCTGTGTTGCACATGCACAGGAAAAATGTCTGTACCTGTATCGTGTGTACACGTATCTGTGTCTGGATTCATGCAACATAGGTGACTACTTATTGTAGTTACTGCCACTAGTAGTTAGCCAGTATTGCCATTATATAACTTAAAAACGTATGATTCTTCCATGTAGAAATAGGTTTAAGTGAGTAGTAATGTCTAGGTTACTCGAGACTGCAAAAAATGAGCATTATAGCTGCTGCTACTAATTATTTCTAGTCATATGAGAATTGTTGTAATCGTGAGTTACATAAACTGCTACGGAAGTGTGATAAGTATAAAAATAACATTGGTTTATCTGGACTTGTCGTCACTGATTGTTCTCTTTATTTATACCTTGTGATATTTAAACTTGGAAGGGAAATTGCTTAAACTTAACTCGATATGTTATTTCTTGTGCATCTGTTGGCATCTCTGAGACAGATATTTTTACAGTTCTCTGTAGATCTGATGTTTCTGCTGTATTACATCTAATGGGATTATTTACATGTTATGAGTTAACTTCATTGCATATGCAATTGGGATGAGCTCGGAGTATTCTTGAAATTTAGTTGACATTTCTTAACAATTTGATTTTGGGTTAGAGAGTTATGAACTTGCAATTATCTAAAAAATGGACTACTTGTAGTCATTCATCTTCCTCTTTTTCCTTTGAAATTAATATTAACATGTATCTTTTAAGTGCAAGCAAGTTTGAGCCCAAGCTTCTTGCCTGATGGAACCAAATCCCTAATTTCAAACCAAATGGTGTTGGGAATGCCTTCTCTCATTCTATAATAATTACTACGACCGAGGAGTGACATGATTTATGAGTAAACTTCAAGTTGCTTCCGATGTGGATTTTGGGTTATATACACTATGAACAGTCTAATTTCGAACATGAACCCCAATAATCTCTATTAAGATATCTTGACTACAATGAAGAATGCCTTTTCGCGCACAATTTAGACCGTCTCTCACTATCATTCTGGTGAAGGTTTACCACCCCAACATCAATTCCAATGGAAGCATCTGCCTCGATATCCTCAAGGAGCAGTGGAGTCCAGCTCTGACCATATCGAAGGTCCTCCTGTCCATCTGCTCCCTTCTCACTGACCCGAACCCAGACGACCCTCTGGTTCCTGAGATTGCCCATATCTACAAGAACCAGAGGACCCGCTATGAGGAAACAGCCAGAGCCTGGACCCAGAAGTATGCCATGGGCTGACAATCTCCTCCAAAACAAAATCATAATATCTCAGGTAGAAAGACCACCTAATGTTGTATTTGTCATAAATCTTCGAGTCCGAGTTACTTTGTAGGCTTTGAAGAATTGTTTCTCCGCCTACAGGATGATTACATTTTAAGTTACTTTGTACACTAATTAGTGTATGAATGCAAACCAGTATCAGAGTTGCTTTGCAAACTTTAGCTGGTTGTATCTTGTGGTTTTGCTTGCATGTTGAGAGTAAATATTGTGTTTGTGGAGTAGGGAATATTGGCTGTTCTCTTGTTAACTTGGCTGCACAGTTCATCTTGATGTCCTTGAAAATATATTAGCTAAAACTCTGTAGAAGATTGATGGAATGCACGCAGTTCTACTGAACCGGATCACTATTGTTTATATCTGATTCCCTTGATATAGAAGCCTCACGACTATGGCAAAAATAGGACACATATAAATAAGGACATATACGGGATACAAATATTTTTAGATAGGTAGAATAAGTAGTCAATTTGTTGCAGAAGACACGTACAAATCTAAATGTTATTTTGTTGTGTACATGCAACATGTTGGGAAACCAACGCGGAAAAGTGTTCCCCAAATTGATATAACTTGGTGAGGACCAAAGAAAGTCGCACAAACCAAATACACAAAAATTACACGAGCACAATGCGAACACGCCATTTTTGCGTGGAAATTTATGACGGGAGACTATCGGAGTTCACTTCAGAAAAGCCTCCAGTACTAATGAAATAAAGAAAAGTACATCGATTCATTTACAAACTTCTCTAATGATCCACGATCCACACAGATCACTGCAATTCTTCAAATAGATGGAGATAGATTACAACGAATACAAAGGATTACCGAAAACGAGAAGAAGATGAATAACCAATAAAGAACTATTCGAAGCGATATCTCTTCAAATCAACCCCCGAAACACTGAAGCATCTCTTTCTCTCCTTAGAAAATTGTACCCTTTGAGAAACTCTCCTTAGATTTTAATCATGTTGGATTAGGGTTAGAAAACACCTATTTAAAGTACCTTAATCCTGAAAAGATTTGGACCGTTGATCCCGATCCAACGGTGTTAATAAAACATCTGAATTTTGCCTTCAGCCCCGACACCAGTATACCGACGGTATATCGACGACAGTGTACCAGTAATATACCAAAATTTTACCACTTTGAGTCAGAAAAGTTCTTAAACGAACTGTTGTGTCACCAGTATACCAACGGTACACCGACAACGATATATCGTTAACAGTGATACATCTGTTCCAAATGTCTAACACGCGCTCAATTGCGCCACCTTTGTCCCCTTCGACTCTCCGAGATTCTCCGACAAACGGATAACGCTCGTCGCACTCGGGAATATTTTCCACAGGTTAAAAATCTCACCCAATACCAACATATCTTTAACTTTCCAACTAGGTGGAGGAACATGCCATTTCGACGATCCTCCTGCAATACTCAAACTCCCATTCGATAGGTGAATGACACTTTGGTTATCACAAAGCAAAATGTACATCTCTTGTTTAAGTCCTATTTCCTACATGAACTTCTTTATCCACAACAACTCATTTCAAGCTTACGTCGCTACAATAAACTCTGCCTCTGTTATAAACAAGGCAACGTACTTCTGCAACCGCCATTGTCCCGAAACTGCTCCACCAGCAAACATCATAACATAGTCCAAAGTCGATTTTTTGGTATTTTTAGCCATATCAGCGTCAATATACCCAACCAGCTATGACTCGTCACTCTCAAATGAAAGCTTCCAATCATAATGTCCTGAAAATAACGAAAGATCCATTTGATCTCACTCCAATTTATCATCCCAGATTTGAAAGATAACGATAAATCATGCCTACTGCATGAGCAATATCTGGCATAGTACACACCATAACATACATGAGACTCTCCACTACTGAAGCATATAGAACTCGCGCCATATATTTCTTTTTGTCCTCGGTTGATGGACACTGCTCCGTAGAGAGCCTAAAGTGATTTACAAAAGGGGGGGGGGGGTGTTCACTTTCTTCAACCCGTCCATCCCAAAATGTTGAAGTACTCAGTGAATGTACTTCTCTTGGGACAACCAAAGCAACTTGACTCTTTTTCGGCTGATTTCCATTCAAGAATAGTTTTTGTTGTTCACAAATCCTTTATAGAGAAAGTCGTGTTCAGTTGATGCTTCAACTCCGCTATCATGGTGATATTTCAATCAACCAATAAGATATCATCCACAGAGAGCAGTAAAATGATAAAATCATCCTTGGCAAAATACTTTACAATCACACAATGATCCTACATTGTATGAGCATAACCATGCTCTCCCATAAATGACTCAAATTTTTTTTTATCACTGTCATGGAGCTTGCTTTAGACCATACAAACTTTTCTTCAACTGACAAAGTAAATGTAACTTGTCCTTCTCACATAAACCCTCAAGTTGCTCATTTTGATAATCCTTCTCTAAGTCACCATAGAGGAACGTTGCCTTGACATCCATCTGCTTAATCTCTGAATTGAAATTGGCTGCAAAACATAACATCTCCCGGATAGATGAGAACTTGACGACCGATGATTTTTGTATATTATTGAAATCAACGTCCTTCCGCTGACTGTAGCCTTTGACTACTAGCTTTACTTTGTACCGAGAGTGAGTAGCATCTACAGTCTACTTCATTTTGAACACCCACTAATTTTTCGAAGCATTCTTGCCCTTTGGCAACCGTACCAGCTCATAAGTAGCATTGGCATGTAAGAAACTTATCTCCTTCGGTGTGGCCTGCATCCGCTCCTGCTTGTGTTAGACTTCCATCGCCTTTGCAAAACTTTTGGTTTCTTCCCTGTTAGTCAATAACACATACTCATATGACGAATACCTCGTGGATGGTCGTTGCTCTCTCGTTCTCCTTTTAAACGGAACATCTAGTGCTGATTGTGTAATGACATCCTTATCTCCTTCAGAAATTGCCTCATCGGCATGCTCATCCTCCTTAGGTCCACCCTGATCACCATAAGCTGGCTGATGGCCAAAGTTGGAAGCAACTTCATGTATTGCCTCCCCCGTATATGTGATCTCTGCAGTGTCCTCTGAAAACAGCTCAAAGTGCGATAACTCTAACTCATGCAAATTTTCATCCTCGGAAGGCATATTGGAATCTTGAGTGCTGGTTATGGTCTGATCCTCAACAAATACCACATCCCTGCTTTGATAAAGCTTTCTTTCCACGGGGTCGTAGAGTCTATACCCAAACTCATTTCCACTATAGTCTACAAAGACACATTATCTCGTCTTCTGCTCAAGTTTGGACCTCTCCTCCTTTGGTACATACACAAAGGCCTTGCACCCAAATACTCGCAGATGATTGTATAACTACTCATTATCGTACCATATTTTGTCAGGCACATCATCCTGTAAAGGAGTACTAGAAAAATTAATAACATAAGCAACAACGTTAAGAGCCTTATCCCAATAACTGCCTGGTAAGTTTGTCTCTGAGAGCAAATATCGTACCCCCCATCAATGTCCTCTTCACACGCTCTACTAAAACATTGAGCTGAGGCGTTCTTTTGCGGAGACTTTTGGTGTCGAATTCCATGTTCTTTGCAATATGCGTCAAATGGACCAATGTATTCGCCACTATTGTCTGACCGAACACATTTTGACTTCTTGTCCGTCTCCCTTTCAACGGAGACCTGAAACTCCTAAAAGTAGACAACACCTGATTCTTGGTCTTTATAACATAGACCCAAACTTTTTTTGGAATAATCATCAATAAACCTTATAAAATAAGAAGCAACACCAATTGATTTACCTTCATTGGACTGTAGACGTTCGAGTGAATCATCTCAAGCAACCCCAACTTCCTTGAAGATGGGTGACTTTGGAATGCACCCTATGCTCTACTTTTCAGCCATGTATTGCGTTCACTTCTCCATTTTTTTGATATTTATCTCTGGAATCACCTTCATGTTCATTAAGTAGCTCATTCCTTTCTCATTGAATGGTTAAGCCATTTGTACCATAACTCGGTAGACGCTTTACTGACGCGTTAACCTCCCGTGCTCCCTGTGCGCTCTCTTCTATATAGTAGAGATTAGACTTCTTGTTTCCCCTGGAAACTATCATTGAACCTCTAGAAAGCATCCATTGATCATTCCTAAAGAGATTGAAGAATTCCTCATTATCCAACATTCCAACCAATACCAGGTTGAAATGGATATCGGGGAAGTAACAAACATCTCTAAGCACAAGAATTGCTCCCAAATTAGTCTAAAAATGCACATCTCCTATGGCAATCACCTTTTGACATATTTTTGTTGTGTATGTGAAAAATAGTACCCTTTTGGGGGATACGTGTGTCGAAGCCCCTAAGTCCACCAGCCAAAAATTGTCATCACATGCGAGGTTCTTGATAACCTCATCATCCACAATAATAATGTTGCCTCCATGAACTGAGATCGCCGCTATAGTGTTCTCACTCAGCTTCCCTTTGTTGCCCTCTTCTCTCTCTTCTAAGTGAAATATTATCGCTTGATGTGGTCCTTTTTGCTACAATGATAACTTTTAGAGTCCTCATACCGCTCTTGGACTTCTCTCTGCTCTTGTCCCTGCCACTGTTCAAACCCTTTCTTTTACTTCTGTTTCGGATCTCTGAAACAAGAGAGCCTCTGAATGGGATGTGGATGAAGTGCTTTGAGATTTTTTTCGCATCTCTTTATTTATTACACTACTTTTGATAAACTCCAGACTAACCACCCTTCTGGAACAGAAGTGATCATGGACACTCGTACAGTCTCCCACTAGTCACGTAAAGTACAAAAGGCTGACAGTCTATCCACTCACAACCCTCATCCCGAGACTACTTGCTAACAATAACTCATTCACAACTCGTAGCTCATCCTGAGACTACCGACCTGTTAGCCCAATGATTATATCATGTCTTTTGGTTTTAAAGAAAACATTGTTGACCGATGTATATACCTAAAGATGTGATGATATAGTTAAACTTAAGATACCATTGTCGTGAAGCTTGCTTAAGTCGTAAATTGATTTATTTAGATTACAGACCACGTGTTCCTTGCCCTCAACCAGAAAACTTTTTGGTTGTTCCATATAAACTTTCTCTTCTAAATTTCATTTAGAAATGTTGTTTTCACGTCCATTTGGTGTAACTCTGGATCATAATGAGCTACCGATGCCATGATAATTCTAAGGGAATCCTTCTTTGAAACAAGGGAGAAGGTTTCCTTGTAATCAATATCATCCTTTTGAGTGTAAACTTTGCCTACTAATTTGGCTTCATGTAGATGTGTATAAAATGAGTCTTGTTGTTCAAAGAGAGAATTAACAAAATTTACAATTATCTTCTTCCCAAAGTAAAGAGTTGGTGAAAGAAACTATTTTCAGTGATTAAAACATATCTCGTAAAGAATTACCAAATGGAGAAAGGTACATTTTTATGTTTCCGCATTAAGATTTTATGATTAGTGAAAATCATGATTCCCAAAATATTTGTTAACGTTATCTTCTCATGGAGTTATCGGGGAAGTAAAACTGGTAGAAGGAACCATCTATATTGCATGCACATTTTGTCAATATATATATATTTTAATGTCTACCAAAATTAGTGTGGTTTGTACACTTTGTTTGCAAAATGTTGTACGTGGGATGTTGTTGGTCTATCTTATGCATTTCATGAGACATGGACACTCCAAAAGTTAGGGCCATAATGTATCAGAGGACACTCCAAAAAAAAATGCCAGGACACCAAAATAGAATAATTTTTTGCAGTATCGATCGATATCGATCCGATACCGATACAATTTGGCATATCCAGATTCGATATCTTTCACAGTCAAATCGGCAAAGAAAAACAACTAATCAATAATGATGTAAAAGCATAATAAGTTTGTAAAATTATGTAAATGAAAAACAAATCTACCGTAGGTAAACCAATCAGCAAGAGTGACTATTATTTCATTTATTTTTAAAACCACTATAAAACGACATAGAAAATACTTAAAATTATGCCTAAATATTTTTAAAAAATTTTCTTTCTAAATTTATTAATAGCTATTTAATTTTAGATACCAAAAAAAAAAAAAACAGATACTTCAATATAAAACTGTCGATACTCATCCGATACCGATATAAAACGGGCGATGATGAGCCTGGCCTGTGCGATGCGGGGCATCCACAACGTCGGAGGACTGACGAAAAATGGCCACGATCTGAGCTGGCGTAGGACAGAATGGGGCGCCCCGTGCATGAAAACTCATCGGCTAGGGCGTCGCACGGACGGTCGATGACCGGCACCATTCTACCACGGGTATAAACGACGGCTGACCACGCGGCCCGTCGTGCGGCGCCCAATGGGCGTCGGGAAGACGTCGTAAGGACGTCGTGCGCATAGAACGGCTGGCTGGACGGAACCCGGCTGTCGTAGGCGTCGTGAAGATGTCGGGGACGCCTTTGTAGAGAATAATTGTTGTTGTGTTTTTTATTGATGGGCTACTCAACTACTTATAGGGAGTCTAGTTCCTCTTCATATTACATTTTCCAATGTGGGACTAAATCCCCTATTAGTTCTCAACACTCCCCCTCAAGATGGGCGATAGATATTAATCATTTCCATCTTGTTACATAGCTTCGACAGACTTACTGAACTAAGACCCTTAGTCAGACAGTCTGCCACTTGTTCTTCTGAGCGAACATGATCAATCTTCAGTATCTCTTGTTCCAGCTTTTCTTTGATGAAGAATCGATCGATCTCGATGTGCTTCGTTCTGTCGTGCTGAACTGGATTGTTAGCTATACTTATTGCAGCTTGACTATCGCTCAGAAGACGTAATGGTGCTCCCTTGTCCAGCTTCAACTCTGTCAGCAACGCTTTCACCCACAGCAACTCCGACACTCCTAAAGCCATTGCTCTGTATTCTGCTTCAGCTGTAGACCGTGCTACCACAGACTGTTTCTTGCTTCTCCATGAGACCAAGTTTCCTCCTACAAAGACACAATATCCCGTGGTAGACCTTCTATCGTCTATGCAGCTTGTCCAGTCTGCATCGCAGTATCTCTCAACTTCTATACATCCATTCTTCTTGAACCATAGCACTTTCCCCGGCGTCCCTTTCAGATATCTCAAGATCTGAAATATTGCATCCATATGACCCGTTCTTGGATCGTGCATGTATCGACTTACTACACTCACCGCAAATAAAATATCAGGACGAGTGTGTCCCAGATAAATCAATCTCCCTACAAGTCGTTGATATCTTTCACGATCAACTGGCTCTCCTGCTTCTGCTCCCAACTTGCACTTCTGGTCAATTGGAGTGACTGCAGCTTTGCATCCCAGCATCCCTGTCTCCTTCAACAGATCTAGTGTATATTTTCTCTGTGAGAGAACAATTCCTTGTTCGCCTTCACATACCTCGATACCTAGAAAGTACCTCATCGCTCCTAGATCCTTCACTTCGAACTCCTTCGCGAGTTTTGACTTCAGCTTAGCAATCTCGGCTTCATCATTACCTGTGATTACTATATCATCCACATATACAGCAAGTATAGTTATGTGGCCTCTTGCATGCTGAAGAAAGACCGTATGATCTGTATTTGCTTGATAGTATCCCATGCCTGTAACAGCCTTTCTGAATCTGTCAAACCAGGCTCGAGGAGATTGCTTGAGCCCATATAGCGACTTCTTTAGTTTGCACACTTTTCCATGCGACGTCCCTCCGTCTGATTCTGTAGCATAGCACCCTGGCGGGAGTTCCAATGTACACTTCTTCTTGTAGGTCCCCATGGAGAAAGGCATTCTTCACATCTAATTGCTATAGCTTCCACCCATAGTTTGCTGCAATGGAGACCAGAGTTCTTACAGTGCTCATTTTCGCTACTGGAGCAAACATCTCATCATAGTCAATGCCATATGATTGTGTGTATCCCTTTGCAACCAACCTTGCCTTGTATCGTTCCACCTTTTCTTCTGACGTCTTCTTTACTGTGTACACCCATGTGCATCCCATAGTTTTCTTCCCTTTGGGTAATGGAACCAGCTCCCACGTCTTATTTTTTCCAGTGCCCCAAGTTCTTCCATCATCGCAGCTTTCCACCTTGGATCTTTCTTTGCTTCTTGCCAACTTTTTGGCAACGAAGTAGAGTCTAATGATGCGATGGAGGCTCGATAATTCGAAGAAATATTAGAATAAGACAGGTAATTGGCAATATCATGTTCATAATCATCAAAACGACTAGGAGCCTTACCCGTATTGATGCGAGAAGATCTCCTTAAGGGAGCAATAGGCGGTGGAGAGATCATACCATCAGAGTCAGAGAGATCCGCATCAGAATCAGATTGATTCTGTGCGGGGGCAACATCTTCAAGAGTTGGATCAGGAGTAGACGAGGGACTTGGTACAGAAGGCACATGGCATGGTACAGGCACGGTACTGGACTTCTGCTGTCTCCTTCTGTAGACTTGTAGCTCCTTTTCCATTGTCTGCTGCTCCCCCTGTTTAACATATGTATCTTCTTCATCTTCTGTATCGGAGTCACTGCTTTCTCCCCCTTTCGTCCAGTTTTCCACGACTGGGCATGGGACCGATCCGACTACCACAGATGGGCTTAATTTCTTCCCCTCACATCTAACAGCCGCCGTGTTAGGTGTGTCAACAAACATTGAACCGTCATCCGAACTATAATATGGTTCTAGTTCTCTGAAGGTAACGTCCATGCTCGCAAACATCTTCCGCTCAACTGGGCTCCAACATGTGTATCCCTTCTGAGTTGCCGTGTACCCGACAAAGACACATGTAACCGCTCTAGGATCCAGTTTGCCAACTCCTGGCCTAATATCTTGGACAAAACAGACTCACCCAAATACTTTCGGTGGAACAGTGTACGTGGTAGCACCAGTAAGCATCTCCAACGGTGTCTTCCAGTCCAATACCTGAGATGGCATTCTGTTGATGAGATAAGATGTCGTTAACACCGCCTATCCCCATAAGTGTTTCGGAACATTCATAGCCAGCATCATCGTCCGTGCGACCTCCAGCAGGTGTCTGTTCTTCCGTTCGGCCACACCATTTTGTGCTGGTGTATAGGCACAAGAAGTTTGGTGTAGTATGCCATGAGTGGATAAATACTCAGCAACCGTCTTATTTGTATACTTCGTCCCATTGTCAGACCGTAAGCACTTAATCTTAGTGCCATATTGAGTTTCTATCCGGCGATGAAAGTCGCGAAACGCCTCAAAGACGTCACTTTTATTCTTCATAAGGTATACCAATGTCACGCGAGTATAACTATCAATAAAAGTGACGAACCATCGAAAACCGTTAATACCGGTTGTAGGACAAGGGCCCCATATGTCCGAATGTATCATATCAAATGCAGTCGAACTTCGACTACCGGAACTCACATATGTGTTTCTGGTATGTTTACCCAACTCACAAGCATGACAAAATAACTTCTCTTTATCAGCCCTTTGGTATAAGGACGGATACATGCGACTAATAACTTTAAAAGAAGAATGACCGACACGCTGGTGGTTTAGTAGCAATTCATCTTCTACACTGCGTCGTGTATCTTCCGGTGGTGTGTCGGCTACCAGAGATGCCAATGCTTTGTCCAGTCCAGTCCTGTCCAAGTACCACAGCCCCTTATGCCATGTGTCAGTCCCTAGTCGTCGTCCTGTCCTCTTCTCCTGAAAGGTTACCATAGGAATGTCAAAGGAAACAGTACAGTTAAGATCAAGAATAATGGCACTAATAGAAAGAAGATTGACAGGAAAAGACGGAGCATGTAAGACATTGGTGAGAGTGAGAAAAGGAGTGCATGCGATAGTGCCTTTACCCAGAACAGGGCTGGAGTTACCATCAGCAGTCTGAATGCTCTCCGGCGTCGATAGGTGAGAATAGTCCTGGAACTCACCGCGGGATCCCGTGACATGGCGAGATGCCCCAGAGTCCATAATCCAACCTGGTTGGTGGACAGCTGCTGAAAGAGCACGCGCAAGTATACCTGTGCCGGTTTGGGCAAAGCAAGTGATGTGGTCCTCCGAGGTAGATGACGCCCCATGACTGCCGTCCGAACCCAGCTTCGTGCTACGTAACTTCGCAAGGAACTCCTTCTCTAGAGGGGTCAACTCAGTCAGGTGAATGTCGCCCCCTTCCTCCGCCAGATTAGTTTTGTGTCCTCCAGAATAATTTCCCCTTCTACCAGCATAACCGCCTCTACCACCACGACGTCCTCCGCGGCCCCGTCCACGATCACTCGACTAACTGTGCAGGGGTTTGGGACAGAATCTGATGTAATGTCCTGAGTCACGACAGTTGTGGCAAACATCGGCCACAGAGGGAGGCTGATTGAAGGCGGCAAGGGCAGACTTGTCAACAATGGCTTGCTCCCCCTGGAAAGAGCCCTTGTTGGGTATCAACTTCAAGCGAGCCTCTTCTTGTGCCATGGTAGCTATGGCTTCTTCTAAGGTGGGAAGCATGGGCTATGCCAGGAGTACATTCCTTCTATTCTCAAATACAGGGTTAAGACCCTTCAAGAACTTCATCATCCGTTGACGCGAAATATAATCCAAGAACTTTTGGAAATGTTTCGCAAATGTGGGTTCGACTTGGGCATCTTCCATCCCAAGAGGATCATAGTGATCCAGATCAGACCAGAACTTCTTCAACAGTGCAGCATACTCAGATATGGTGCGGTCGTCCTGGGCCACCCTATCAAGTTCATCATGCAGTTGGAAGACCCGCATAGGATTGCCCGAGCCGGAGTACATATCCTTCAAAGTTCGCCATATATCAGCAGCAGCCTCCATCGCCTCTACATTGCCCGACACCTGGTCGGTCAAGGAGGCGGTCAACCATCCAGCCACAACATTGTTGACAATTTTCCAAACAGCAAACTCCTTTGAGGAGGGATCATCTGGCGCCTTGGTTTGGCCATTGACGTAGCCAACCAAGCCACGTCCCTTCAACGTCCGCATGGCCTGCCGTGACCATTTCAAGTAATTGGACGTGCCTTCCAACTTCGTCTCCAACTTGCCCAGCTTCCCCATTTTGTAGAGTGACGGATCCACATCAGTATGGATCACACGTGGGGTCGCCTCGGTTAATCTCTTTGATAAAATATCATCAACCAAGGCCTTCATCTCATCTGCTGTCAGTTTACCACTGATCGAATCCATCTTCAACGGTGATTCGTCGTCGTCGTCTACGTCGGCTTCGTCTTTGTCGTCGTCTTCGTCGGCGTCGTCGTCGTCGTCGTCGTCTGTATGTAAAGTCTTCAACGGAGACCTTACGACTGTGCGGTCAACGTGGCCAACACAGGCGCGCGCATGTAGATCCTAATTTGCAGATCGAGAACGGAAAACAAATAAAGCATTTATAATTCCGGAGGACGTAATCTAGGAACAGAACGTGCAAATAAAGCATTTGACAGCCATCCGTCGTCGAAAAATCACCCACATAATCTCTCTCTCAAATTAGGTTTTTTTTCAAAAAAAAAGGAGGGGGGCGTCGTGTCACGACCCGCACCCGCTTTTCGGATACGAAACGTGTCCAAGCCCAGCCTACGCCGTAGTGTTGGCGGTAGTACACTGTCTATACTCAAATCACGACAATCTAGAATCACATGAAAACTATATCTCATCCACATGAGTAATCATGTCACAGTCAAGATAATGAAAAGGACATTAACTGAATAATAATGAATAAACTGAATATCAAGAATCACTGTCACGTCCGGTGGACACAAATCCACTACCAATAGACGGAAAAATAGAAGAATACATGGAGTAACTAACTGAATAAAAACTGCTAATCTAGACCACCTCAAGTGCAAGCGATGCGATCTGATGCTGACTCAACCCTCTGTCTGCTCCTAACTCAACTCGGCTAACCTGAAGAGATCATCAGGTCCTCAGAGGACTAGCAAGATACATAAAACGAGCCTTTCTAACAGTTTATTATGCATGAAGGAAGATACAGAATAAACAAGTAAAACTGAGCAATGAAATAAGCACGAATCTATACACTGTCTACACATAAATGAACTGCTGAACGAGGACGATAGAACTCATGTCAAGGTGTCAACGGATAACCGAAACGAATACTCAAACCCTCGTCCCTAGCGTGGACTCGCAGGTTTGATCTACTAATCCTCGTCCCTAGTGTGGACTCGCAGATTAGCATTACCCTCGCCCCTAGCGTGGACTCGCAGGTGTAATCCTATACTACTAACCCTCGTCCCTAGCGTGGACTCGCAGGCTAGCATCTACTACTAATCCTCGTCCCTACTGTGGACTCGCAGATTAGCATCACCCTCGTCCCTAGCGTGGACTCGCAGGTGTAATCCTATACTACTAACCCTCGTCCCTAGCGTGGACTCGCAGGTTAGCTTCAAGGTTCAAGACACGGAGGTACGACTCAATCAAGGCACGACCAATAAGACACAAGGCTAACAGTTAACACTGTCTAAAGCAATGATAAAATATACCAGCTTGATAGAAAAGATACATGGCAACAATATGAGAAAACTGGATAAAATAATAGACAGTGTATGTAAATAAAGCTGTGTAGAAAGGCAAGGTATACTTGCCTTAGGTCCTGAGCTGCTGTCACGGATTACAACCCATATCACGGTCCAAGTAACCTGTTTATACCATGTACATGATGTCAAGTACACAACTAATAGTGATAAGTAGCCTATCTATTTATTGGCTAGGTTTCTAAGTGAATGACTAGGACTTGTTTCCCCTTGGTTAGCTAGATTACTTAGTTCTTAACTAGTGCCTATTCCTGTGTGGTGACACATGTGATGCACCTATTGGTGTACCCTGGCCAACTAATTTCAGATTATCCCATCTCCATATGAGACAGTGTCTTATTAATAGTGATAAAACCAAATCCTGCCCTATACTAAACTCATATTTCAGACTCTCTTATGTTCTCATCTACACATGATTTTTGTCTAGTACCACTGGTACTCGATTTGCCTTCTTAACTGGATTGGTGTTCACCTTCTCCAAAAACCTGAACACAAGACAAAACAAGTATTCTTAATTATCTACCACTAAGCTACCTTTATATGCATGCATCTTTATAACATGTATAATCCAGGATACACTCAAGGGTGACCTGTTCCATATTGGGACACCACCCATACTTCCTTACCAGTAGGCCTATTCCTACATGTATGATCTGCCCTGCAATAATGCAACCTGGGAGATAGCAGTCTACATAACCCAGAGATCTGATTATCTCAAACTTGGTTGTGTGATATTCCCTATTGCAAAGCCAAAGTAGATATCATACCCAGATTGCACCAAGGGACATATAGAATAATTTGGACAGAACGATAGTATGGTAGTTATAAGTTAACATCCAGAAGGAAGGCTGGCTAGGTTTATCTGGAACCAACAATGTCTGATACACCCTATAGGAACAACTAAGAGACATATAGGCCTGTACCAGTTCCCAGTCTCGATTGACCCTACACACCTATGATGGATCCCCTGCTCCTAGGCATGACTGAAACCAATTAATGTCAGGCTATATCCTTACTCAAATCCTGACCATCTCAGGAAGAAATGATAACACTGGTACCCCTACATCAAGTCCTTACTTCAATACCCATTACTATGCCCTGTAGGCAAAAGGCAGCCTAAAGCCAACACCCTGCATTGCCTGTGTACTCCGTTTAACACACCAGACCCTATATGTCTTGGATAAAACATTATCATGGGGTTAACCAACAAGTGAAACAATTATGAAATATTGTTTCAGATTCTGGAAAAATGTGTAATGCAGCATCAAGTTTAAAGGCCGCATTGCAGTGCAAGGGACTGCTATAATTATATTGACTGAACTTAACCACAGAGCAGATAATGCTCTGCAAGTTTTAGCCAAAGTATGAACCTCCAATGGCAGGTACAAGTTTAGAAAGGGACATGGTAATTAAGCAATTCTATGGAGAGAACTTGTTTGTCCCAGGATATACAAAATGGGCATTGCACCACACATTCCATATCCTGTATTGTCCTGGTCTATAGCTTAATCTCTACTCAACCATGACTAATTGCAATGATGGGATCTGCTACTGAATAGACTGAACTTAGTTGTTCAAAGCACAGCCCAAGTCGAGTATGAAGACTGGGAATATATATATGTACAGTGAGTTGAAATTTGAACAATACCATGGGCAGGTGTGGTGACTCTACCTAAAGTTTAACAGGGATCCCATGATACTTGCATTTGCCTATAAGGAAAAATACCAAGTCAAACCCACTAGCTATTAGGACTTCTCATCTACTTGTTACAAGGATCCCCTGTTCTAAGGGTATGCTGTCTACTCCCTGGGTTTAACTGGTGTTTGTATGAAGGCTCAGGTCTCTGAAGATGGTCTCTGGTATAGGTTCAGCCTGAGATCTCCTGTTCTATGGCAGTAGGACTCCTACCTGCGGTTCGTGCATTGGGTACAACAACTGTACCCTCCCTGGACCATTGGCAGTGCTATCCTCCTACACGATTTCACCAAGTCACCCAAGAACATGAACAGGTACCCTATATGTCTTGCATCTAATCTATGATGTATGGACTGAAAAGTGTATGGATATCCAATGTGTAGGGTTTGACAACTGCAGGGCTATTAATCCAGTGGATATGCAGATGGCAGTGAAGGGCCTGCTGTGCAATGCAGGGGATAGGTTAGCAGGTGATAAAGGTTATTAGATCTAGGACGTTAGGTTGAGCAAACAACAAACCCAAAAGAGCCAAAACTCCTGTCCTCTCCTAGTTCTTTACCATATATCGAAATCTAAAGTCTTATAGGCATTAAGTCGAACACAGGCAATAATTAGATTGTTCAAGAAGGGTTTGGGAATACCTGAACTTGCAGTTGTAAAGATGGGATGGTTATTCAGTCCTCTCCTCTTGTACTGCTCCTGAGATGATGTTCGAGAGGTCTGCTTAGGGTTTCTCAGAGGAAAAGTAGAAGAATTGCCATATATATACACAGGTGATTGGATGGCTTAAGGAAAAGGAATTCAAAAAGATTTGATTTGATCCCGCTCATATCCAATGTGTTGGGGATTTAAATCCATATACTCGATTTGAATTGGGACTATGGGTTTAACCTGGTGAAATGATTTGAATTCAATTTGAATTCGTACCCAAAGGCTGAGGTGGTTGTTTAAAAGGAATTTGAATTAAGCTAATTTCACATAGGTCCCTGCTCTTTATGATATTTCCCTGTGGGTCCTGCCATCATATAAAATTTAATAAATCCATAAATGATATCAATTTATATATGTAAGATAATGACAAAACAATAAGAGACAAATAAAAATGAATTTCAATTTCACCAAATTCGAAAAATTTGTTCAAGGGGTTGACAACTCTACCTCCCTTAAACAGATTTCGTTCTCGAAATTCAATGAAGCAGCAGTCTATTAGAAAGAATAATTTTAACAGTTTGCTATAGAATTGTTGTGAATCTTTTGCAAGTCAAAACTAAACATATTACTCCTCAATAATGATACTACTATAATCTACTGAAAATTTCCGCCATTCGCTCTGTGTGGTGTCGCTGCCTCTTCCGTGATCATGGCAAAGACTCGTCCTCCTCCTGCGGCTGGTAGTGGTGGGGCACTTGCGTTCTTCTTCGGACAATTGCGAGACAAGTGTTGGTTGGATCTACAATTCTAACACAACCCTAATCTGCTGCGACAATTTTTTTGAGTGTGGCCTTTCTTCGAGCAATGCTGGCAGATGGGAATGTCTTGGACTTGGCGTGGGGCTGCTTGTGATTGTTGCTGATGCGATTGCGCTGGTACCTTCCCTGAAATGTTGGGACGTTTCGCCGGTGTTGCTTGATCGCTGCCTCCTCCGAATGCGTCTCGATTCCTCTTCGGCTTGCGACTCAGCTCCTCTTCTACAGCTTGGGCGACTTCTAGAATCTCCTCGTAAGTGGTGGCTCGACTGGTGGCGATGGCCAGACGAATCTCGTGAGACAGTCCCTTTCTGAATCGTCGCGCCTTGTCTTCAGGGGTGCTGACCAAGTTCTCCGCGAAACGGCTGAGGCGAGGAAAACTTCGATGTATACTCGTCAACGGTGTGGTTGCCCTGCTCTAAGTGCTCGAACTGACTCACCAACGCTTCTCGTGCTACGTATGGATAGAATTTCCTCTTGAACAGTCGCTTGAACTCCTCCCAAGTCACGTCTGGAGCAGAAAATCAGGGTTCGCCTTGATACCACGTCCGCGCGATATCAAAAAGCTGTCCACTGACTGACTCAATCTTCAAATCTTCTGGAACTCGGGCCATCTTCAGATACTTCTCCACGTTCTCCAACCATTCATCAGCGTAGACGATCCCCTCTGTCCCATGGAACGGCATGGGCCTAAAGTCCATGAAGTGCTTGGGATTCCCGGACACTGTCGCGGAGCGTCTCGAATCTGAAGAACCTCTTTCAAAGTGTCGCGAAAGATGTTGGCATGCTGCTGGAAAATTCCCAGGAGGGTGAGGCTGTCCAGTGCCGGTGGCGGGGGCAGAGCAGGTGCTGGATACATCATCGAGGCTGGATACATCGCCGGTGGTGGGTGCATTGCAAATGCTGGATGCATTGCTGGTGCTGAGTGCGTGGCAAATGCTGGATGCATTGTTGGTGCTGGGTGCATGGCTGGTACTGGACGTGGAACCCCTGGCGGTGGGACAGATACTGGTGGCAGACCGGGTGCTGGTGGTGGTGTCTGTGGAGGAAACTGTGGAGGCGGTGGAATATCGCCTCTGCAGAATCTCGAGAATTGCGGTTGATTACTCGCATGAGTGAGCTGGCCTTGTGTCGGTGGAGTCACGTACGTGAAAGAGCCTCCCGTAGCCAGTGGAGTGTTCAATGCAGCGTTCCTGTCTTGAGAGTTCATCTTAACTGTAACAAGAGCAAACACTTTAGTTGTTGAAGAGAATTTCAAGCAGGATGCAAATCAAGGATTCAATGAAATCAAGGATTAAGAAGCAACAAGAGTCAAGACATGTGGATGAGATCCTAAGTGTCTAATCCTATTCGCAGGCTCACGACGGTACTGTGACGTAACCGAAGTGATTAACGTAGACCTACATGGGCCACCAAAAAAACTTGTCACGACCCGCACCCGCTTTTCGGATACGAAACGTGTCCAAGCCCAGCCTACGCCGCAAGTGTCGGCGGTAGTACGCGATCTATACTCAAATCACGACAATCTAGAATCACATGAAAACTATATCTCATCCACAAGAGTAATCATGTCACAGTCAAGATAATGAAAAGACATGAACTGAATAATAATGAATAAACTGAATATCAAGAATCATTGTCACGTCCGGTGGACACAAATCCACTACCAAAGACGGAAAAATAGAAGAATACATGGAGTAACTAACTGAATAAAAACTGCTAATCTAGACCACCTCAAGTGCAAGCGATGCGATCTGATGCTGACTTAACCCTCTGTCTGCTCCTAACTCAACTCGGCTAACCTGAAGAGATCATCAGGTCCTCAGAGGACTAGCAAGATACATAAAACGAGCCTTTCTAACAGTTTATTATGCATGAAGGAAGATACAGAATAAACAAGTAAAACTGAGCAATGAAATAAGCACGAATCTATACACTGTCTACACATAAATGAACTGCTGAACGAGGACGATAGAACTCATGTCAAGGTGTCAACGGATAACCGAAACGAATACTCAAACCCTCGTCCCTAGCGTGGACTCGCAGGTTTGATCTACTAATCCTCGTCCCTAGTGTGGACTCGCAGATTAGCATTACCCTCGCCCCTAGCGTGGACTCGCAGGTGTAATCCTATACTACTAACCCTCATCCCTAGCGTGGACTCGCAGGCTAGCATCTACTACTAATCCTCGTCCCTAGTGTGGACTCGCAGATTAGCATCACCCTCGTCCCTAGCGTGGACTCGCAGGTGTAATCCTATACTACTAACCCTCGTCCCTAGCGTGGACTCGCAGGTTAGCTTCAAGGTTCAAGACACGGAGGTACGACTCAATCAAGGCACGACCAATAAGACACAAGGCTAACTGTGAACACTGTCTAAAGCAATGATAAAATATACCAGCTTGATAGAAAATACATGGCAACAATATGAGAAAACTGGATAAAATAATGACAGTGCATGTAAATAAAGCTGTGTAGAAAGGCAAGGTATACTTGCCTTAGGTCCTGAGCTGCTGTCACGGATTACAACCCATATCACGGTCCAAGTAACCTGTTTATACCATGTACATGATGTCAAATACACAACTAATAGTGATAAGTAGCCTATCTATTTATTGGCTAGGTTTCTAAGTGAATGACTAGGACTGTTTTTCCCCTTGGTTAGCTAGATTACTTAGTTCTTAGCTAGTGCCTATTCTTGTGTGGTGACACATGTGATGCACCTATGGGTGTACCCTGGCCAACTAATTTCAGATTCCCATCTCCATATGAGACAGTGTCTTATTAATAGTGATAAAACCAAATCCTGCCCTATACTAAACTCATATTTCAGACTCTCTTATGTTCTCATCTACATATGATTTTTGTCTAGTACCACTGGTACTCGATTTGCCTTCTTAACTGGATTGGTGTTCACCTTCTCCAAAAACCTGAACACAAGACAAAACAAGTATTCTTAATTATCTACCACTAAGCTACCTTTATATGCATGCATCTTTATAACATGTATAATCCAGGATACACTCAAGGGTGACCTGTTCCATATTGGGACACCACCCATACTTCCTTACCAGTAGGCCTATTCCTACCTGTATGATCTGCCCTGCAATAATGCAACCTGGGAGATAGCAGTCTACATAACCCAGAGATCTGATTATCTCAAACTTGGTTGTGTGATATTCCCTATTGCAAAGACAAAGTAGATATCGTACCCAGATTGCACCAAGGGACATATAGAATAATTTGGACAGAACGATAGTATGGTAGTTATAAGTTAACATCCAGAAGGAAGGCTGGCTAGGTTTATCTGGAACCAACAATGTCTGATACACCCTATAGGAACAACTAAGAGACATATAGGCCTGTACTAGTTCCCAGTCTCGATTGACCCTACACACCTATGATGGATCCCCTGCTCCTAGGCATGACTGAAACCAATTAATGTCAGGCTATATCCTTACTCAAATCCTGACCATCTCAGGAAGAAATGATAACACTGGTACCCCTACATCAAGTCCTTACTTCAATACCCATTACTATGCCCTGTAGGCAAAAGGCAGCCTAAAGCCAACACCCTGCATTGCCTGTGTACTCCGTTTAACACACCAGACCCTATATGTCTTGGATAAAACATTATCATGGGGTTAACCAACAAGTGAAACAATTATGAAATATTGTTTCAGATTCAGGAAAAATGTGTAATGCAGCATCAAGTTTAAAGGCTGCATTGCAGTGCAAGGGACTGCTATAATTATATTGACTGAACTTAACCACAGAGCAGATAATGCTCTGCAGTTTTAGCCAAAAGTATGAACCTCCAATGGCCGGTACAAGTTTAGAAAGGGACATGGTAATTAAGCAATTCTATGGAGAGAACTTGTTTGTCCCAGGATATACAAAATGGGCATTGCACCACACATTCCATATCCTGTATTGTCCTGGTCTATAGCTTAATCTCTACTCAACCATGACTAATTGCAATGATGGGATCTGCTACTGAATAGACTGAACTTAGTTGTTCAAAGCACAGCCCAAGTCGAGTATGAAGACTGGGAATATATATATGTACAGTGAGTTGAAATTTGAACAATACCATGGGCAGGTGTGGTGACTCTACCTAAAGTTTAACAGGGATCCCATGATACCTGTATTTGCCTATAAGGAAAAATACCAAGTCAAACCCACTAGCTATTAGGACTTCTCGTCTACTTGTTACAAGGATCCCCTGTTCTAAGGGTATGCTGTCTACTCCCTGGGTTTAACTGGTGTTTGTATGAAGGCTCAGGTCTCTGAAGATGGTCTCTGGTATAGGTTCAGCCTGAGATCTCCTGTTCTATGGCAGTAGGACTCCTACCTGCGGTTCGTGCATTGGGTACAACAACTGTACCCTCCTGACCATTGGCAGTGCTATCCTCCTACACGATTTCACCAAGTCACCCAAGAACATGAACAGGTACCCTATATGTCTTGCATCTAATCTATGATGTATGGACTGAAAAGTGTATGGATATCCAATGTGTAGGGTTTGACAACTGCAGGGCTATGAATCCAGTGGATATGCAGATGGCAGTGAAGGGCCTGCTGTGCAATGCAGGGGATAGGTTAGCAGGTGATAAAGGTTATTAGATCTAGGACATTAGGTTGAGCAAACAACAAACCCAAAAGAGCCAAAACTCTGTCCTCTCCTAGTTCTTTACCATATATCGAAATCTAAAGTCTTATAGGCATTAAGTCGAACACAGGCAATAACTAGATTGTTCAAGAAGGGTTTGGGAATACCTGAACTTGCAGTTGTAAAGATGGGATGGTTATTCAGTCCTCTCCTCTTGTACTGCTCCTGAGATGATGTTCGAGAGGTCTGCTTAGGGTTTCTCAGAGGAAAAGTAGAAGAATTGCCATATATATACACAGGTGATTGGATGGCTTAAGGAAAAGGAATTCAAAAAGATTTGATTTGATCCCGCTCATATCCAATGTGTTGGGGATTTAAATCCATATACTCGATTTGAATTGGGACTATGGGTTTAACTGTTGAAATGATTTGAATTCAATTTGAATTCGTACCCAAAGGCTGAGGTGGTTGTTTAAAAGGAATTTGAATTAAGCTAATTTCATATAGGTCCCTGCTCTTTATGATATTTCCCTGTGGGTCCTCCCATCATATAAAATTTAATAAATCCATAAATATATCAATTTATATGTAAGATAATGACAAAACAATAAGAGACAAATAAAAATGAATTTCAATTTCACCAAATTCGAAAAATTTGTTCAAGGGGTTGACACGTCGGGGGGGGGGGGGGGGGGGGGGGGGGGGGGGGGGGGGGGGGGGGGGGGGGGGGGGGGGGGGGGGGGGGGCAGGGCGTCGGGGGGGGGGGGGGGGGGGGGGGGGGGGGGGCAGGGCGTCGGGGGGGAAGGGGCAGGGCGTCGTTGGGGGGGGGGGTACTACCGGTGGGGAAAAGGGGGGGAGCCTTCGGCGTCGTGGGCTAAGCGAGGCGTTGAGTTGCTGGCGTCAAAAGACGTCGGCCGTCCCGTGAGGCTCTGGAGCGCGCGAGACGTACGTGCCGGACGATGATGAAAAAGCCAGTGCGGACATGATCCGCACGAAGAGTCCGAAACGACATGACAACGGCTAAAAATCGGGTGCGAGAAGACACACGATTTAACTGAGCTCGCACGTGCGGGAAAAAAAAAAAAAGTTGCCTGCCAAACAAAACACATGAAAATTGGAATTGCAGTTCCATACAGATTTTTCAAACTACTCTATCAATAGAATTACTCTGTTCTGAGTACTCAGAATTCTTTCTATTTTCCCATAAGTATGGACAAAGTCATCTAGACACCTGTCTTGAATATCCTCATTGCCAAGATGTCTACACATTCTCTGGCTTTGGTCCTGAAGCCCTCCCCCTGTGCTTCTACCATAACCAGCCTCAAGCTATCCGCAATCCCTTCTCCGGTGAAGGAACCGTCGTCGTCGTCCCTCGGCACCTCGACCGCCAGCTTCCTCTGCACCAGGTTCCTCGCATTGAGCCCCTGGTCGAAGATGAGGGGCAGCACCCCATCGCCCGCCCCAACGAGAGCCCCTCGACGATCGAGTTCCACCCGCCGTGCGTCAAGAACCCGCACACCGACGGATGAGCCAGGATCCTGCTCTGAGGAACCCAGCCCGTGCAGACCAATCCGCGGCCCCTCGCCCCTTCCCGGATACCCTCCGGTATCGTGCCGGCCCTCAGCGCCCACAGATACGGCAGTTGGCTCAGTTCTAGTCCCAGCGCGATCGCTTGCACTTGTTCTCTCGTCAGCTTAACCTCACTCCCGAACGCAGCATAAACAACCGAGCTCGGTTCCTGCTCGTCCAACCATTTGAAAGCGCCCTCACCGTCGGCTCCTTCCGGGACGCGTGCTCTTGCGGCAGGTGGCAGCATTCCGACGGTAACGATCGGCTTGGACAACAGCTTGCCGAGTAGGTCTAGCCACTCGGCTTCGAACTCGACGCAGCTGCGGACAGCCACGAACCCGCACTCCTCGATGGAGGCCGCGAACCGGAACCCCTCGGTCACGCCGGAGGCGTCTGGCACGAAGGAGGGCTCGAAGAGCTTGCGGACCTCGTGGAGGCGGTACGCTATAGTGGAAGCGAAAGGTACCCACCCGGGCACCACCGTGAACTCCTCCGGCAGCATCCTCCTCTGTCCATTGCCCAACAGCTCAGCCGGAGGGCCGTTGAACGCGAGCACCGCGGCGTTGAAGAGCCCGAGGTACGCGCACGGCACGCGGAACCTTGCGGCGACGCGCGGAGCCCAGTAGGCCGCGTAGTCGTAGACGAGCCAATCTACGGGTTGGTGCGTCGACGTGGCGGTTGGAGAAGTTGTGTGACAAGAAGTCGTGCAAGTTTTGTTGTATGTGTCGTATGCGGTCCTTAGGTAGGGGCGGAGGTCGTCGGTGGGGAGGTCGATGGTGGCCTCGGCGGAGTCCGGGAGGCCGTCGACGGGGCGGAAGGGGGAAGGGGAGGAGTTCGATGAGGTGGGATAGGTGGGGAGGGGACGGTAGGGAGGAGCCTTTGTATGTTTCTAGGGGTTGATATGTAGGAGACTCGGTGGCCTCTCTTGGCAAGGCGTTTGGAGAGCTCTAGGAAGGGGAGGAGGTGGCCTAGAGCTGCCCATGGGAGCATCACGATGTGGAGGCTCCTGCTCCTCCCATTGCCATCCATGGCGTTTGTTTGTAATGGAGAAGAGAGCTCAGTTTTTGCAAAGTCTTCAAGTTGCTGTGGTCAAGTTGGTGGCTGGGTCATAGGTGATGCATGGGATGATGTCTTCGGTGGAAGGTGACCAGTTGAGACTAGTTTTCTATATTGGCGGCTCCACAACTAATATTTTGTAGCGACAACTTGAGTGAGGCAGCCATCATGGTGTGAGATGGGCCGACGGGCCGGTCCGGACCTAGTGTTGACTGGATTTGATCAGATCTGAGCCAGGTCAGACTTAGTCCGGATGGAGAAGTAGGCCAGGCCGGGCCAGTCCTGTTGAAAAAAAAAAAAATCTAAATCTAGTTCGACCATTGCCTGGTCTTGGGCGGGGCTGAACCGGGCCTCAGCCGGGCCGGTTCAGTGTTGGGTCCGGGTCGGCCCAGTTTTTAAAAACAAATAAAAAAAATAGAAAAAAATAAATGTTATAAAATTAAAAAATTTGCAAAATCGTAACACACAAAATTTAAAGTCCAAATTTATTTGCATAATTTGAAAGTTAATAACACGCAATTAATGACTCATACAATATTTTTAATGACTCATACTAATATTGCTAGTACATAAGTTGCAATTGATGAATCATACAAGATTACTAGATATCCATACAAATTTTTTAGTGTAGCTTTCCTGTACCATAGCTATGGTTCCATTTGATTTGTTTATTACAATGCATACATTTAACAATAACTTTAGTAGAGTATCTTTTTTCTGTATCGTCACTTTCGCGCTTATTGTAAACTCTGCTGTAATGATGCAAAATGTTTGATTCTGATTCAAACTTTTGTTGTGGTGCGTGTTGAGGTTGTGGTGCGGGATTGTGTTGCTGATCATGCGGTTGATGTGGTAGTTGATCATTAGCCATGATATTAAATAGCTTCTTCACACTAGATTGCTTATAATAGTGTAAGAGAGGGGGAAAAAATTTGATGTGATTAATTTTGAATATTTATGACCTATTTATAGAAATTTTGGATATAAAATTACACCTAATACCCTTAAAATATAATTAGTATAATAATTCTTGGTCATTTTTAGCAAAATAAATAAAATGCCCATAAAATAGTCAAAAAATGGGAGTATTTTGGTGGTCAAAATACCCCTCAACATTCAAAAAGTTTTGAATTTTTTTTGGTTTGAACCGGGTTTGGACCGGGCCTGGACTGGGTCTGACCTGGGTCTGTGGACCGGGTCGAGTGGGCTTCGCGGGTCTAACCGGTTTGGACCAGTTCTGGAACCGGGCCGGGTCTCCGAGCCAAAAATCAAAACCCATCCGGAAGGGTGGGAGGAGCCGAGTCGGGCTGTTGAGCGGGTCCGGGCCGATCCAAACCGACTTTGATCGGACCAGATTGCGGGCCGACCGGCCCATCTTGCACCTTGAGGCAGCCAATGGATCATCCTTTGTAGGAAAGGGCGCAACCATAAATTCTTATTAGAGTGGAGTGAGATGGCTTGAATGAGTTAGGGTGGGCTCCAATACTCATTTGTAGCTAACTTATAAGTGAAACCTATGTGTCAGTTACTAGATAGTGAGGAGGTTTAGTCCAGACTTTTAGTTAATTAACCCTCATGGTTGTTCAGTTGCCATATCCTAAGTATCTGCCCTTATGAGCATATGGCCATACTTTGTTCAGTAGATGGTTAGAACATGGGATCCTTAGATGATAAAGTCCATGTTCTGTTTAGGTTGTGCATCAGTCAGGGATACAAATCGAGTGTCAATCCCTTCATTACCTATTCTTTTCTTACTTGCTATACAGTCCAATCCTCCTCATAATGTATCAAATCCAGTTAAGGGGAGAGGCTCGGATAGTTTACCTTGTATCAGACCCCTTATATGTTCAGTCTTGATGATTATATCCAATCCATTCTTGATGTTCACATATTCGTTAGTTCTGTCCCCTGCCATATCTTCCAAATGATTAGGCTAATGTATCAAGTTTGTCCTAGAAATGGATTGCCCAGTCCATGAGTGTGGGACTATGGGGTTACATCCATACTTTGTTCATTAGAGCCATTTGGTTCTGTCCACTTATCTCATGAATTTTAGTCCACATCTGTTGATGCATTTAAGCCCAGTTCAGATACTGAACTTTAAGTTCAGTTCTCTGAACTATTTGTTCTGTTCCCCTTTTCCTTTTCATTTCCCAGTTCCATCTAGAGTTATGTTCTGAACAGAAGTTAATTCTTCACTGTTCAGTGCCTTCGTTCTTACATTTGTGACTTGATTGGGTTTAAGTGGGAATTGCTTTAGTACCTTGATGTTCAGACTTGAACATCACATGTGGACAGAACATTGCATTCCCTTATTCTTGTTCAGTTGGGTTAGTCACTTATGTATTGTCTGTAAGTTGTAATAAAGGAAGGATATATATATATGAGGAAGGATATGCATCCCCACAATTTTTGCATCCCCATGCATTCCCATATTCACATCCGTTGGATGTGCTTTAAGTCATTAATCTTAACCATTGGTAAATCAACGGTTAAGATTAGATGACTTAAAGCACAATCCAACGGTGCAAATAGGGGGGATGCATGGGATACAAAAAGTGTGGGGATCTTGATCCTTCCTCTATATATATATATATATGTATATATATATATATGTATAGATATATGACCTCTAGTCTAATGGTTAAGGGAGATGCATGTGGCCCAAGTGGTCAGGAGTTCGAGCCCCGGTGGAGGCGAGTTCGCCACAATTACCCATTGCTTCAAAAAATAAATAAATAAATAAATAAATAAATAAATAATATATATATATATATATATATATATATATATATATATATATATATATATATATATATATATATATCAAGTAGACATAGACAAATGCGTATATACATAATTATGTGGATATGAGAATTAGAAGTTAAAAGTGAGTTTAAGTGGTATTATAAGTTTGCACTATAAGACAAGTGGAACCCTAGGATTAGAATATGGCTTTGTACCACTTTAACCAAGAACACTAAATAGTCCACATAGTCCAAAACCCTAGAACTAACCAGGTTGATCAGTGGACCCAAATAGCTAAAGTTTGACTCAGTTGACTAGAGTTGACCAAGTTTGACTTTCTAACCTAAAAAAGATCTAGCATGTAGAAATTATATTTTAATCAATTGTCTAATTTAGATCACTCTATAACCTGTAAATTCTCATAATAGGTCTTGTGACTCCAGTTCGGATATCGATACACATCATTTGCTCAGGATATCAGGCGAGTACATTATACGTTAGTTTTTATTCATGATAGTATCTATATTCTTGTTCAGACTTGATTCTGATTCGTTTATTACAATGCATATCATGATTACTTAGTGTTGTCTTCTTAGGTGAGTTGGGCCAGTACCGCTTACCTAAGAAGCCTAATTCTCATAATAGATCTAAACCGGGTTTGGACCGGACCTGGACTGGGTCTGACCCGGGTCTGTGGACCGGGTCGAGCGGGCTTCGCGGGTCTAACCGGTTTGGACCGATTCTAGAATCGAGTCGGGCCGTTGAGCGGGTCCGGGCCAACCCATACCGAATTTGATCGGGCCGGGTTGCGGGCCGACCGACCCATCTTGAACCTTGGGCAGCCAATGGATATCATCCTTTATAGCAAAGGGCGCAACCATGAATTCTTATTTGAGCGGAATGAGATGGCTTGAATGAGTTAGGGTGAGCTGATAGGCTTGGATGAGTTGGGGTGGGCTGGTGTATTCTGATTTATAGTAGAAAAGAAAAGAAAAGGAAACTATTGAGTATCCATTGGCTGAGATAGTTGCTTAGAGCATCCACAGTGGAGAAACTTCAAACACATACTCTAAATTATTAAAAATTATGTAAATTATTAATTTTAGAGTATTTTTTGATATTGGCACACAATGGTACACTCGAAACAAATACTCCAAATTAACCTCCTCTTTATCCTCTTTATTTTTTCTCCTGTTTGGTAAGTTTTTTTCTTCCCACTTTTTTCTCTTTATTTTTTTATGTTTGGTAAAAACGGTTAATTTTGGTGGCCCGAAAATTGATGTAGATGAGCTAGGACACGCTCCAAATTTAGAGTATATTTTAGCTTTCTAGTAAGTTTTAAATAGGACAGTTCACTAGCCTTCAAGTGCTACAAAATTTAACTAAAGTTAAACTGTACCACTTGAAATCTTTCCATTATGAATACTCTTATATGGTTAGGGTTTTAGAAAAGATGATGATGTTTATATATATATATATATATATATATCTATATATTATATATATATATATATATATATGTGTGTGTGTGTGTGTGTGTGTGTCATCGCCTTTTTCCAAGGAGCTAGGTACCCCAGATCTATTTCCTGCGCTAACCTGATTCTTATAACCAAATAGGATAATCTGGAGACATTCAAAGACTTCTGTCCCATAAGCATGTGCACCTTCACTAACAAAATTATCTCAAAGATTTTCCAACCGCATGACCGAGATCCTCCAAAAAATCATCTCCGACGAGCAGAGTGGCTTTGTTCGTGGCCGGAACATCCTTGACAACATTCTGATGGCCCAGGAAATGATCACATGTATGAAGCTACCGGCAAGGGGTGGGAACATTGTTATCAAAGTGGATATGGAGAAGGTGTACGACGGGCTGGATTGACAATTCATGATTTGGGTTTTCAGGACCTTCGAGTTTTCGAAAATCTGGATCAACATTATGTGGAGATCGATCAGTAATTCGTGGTTTTCCATGGTTATTAACGGGCAAGCTGAAGGCTTCTTCAAATCCAGTCACGGTTTCAGACAAGGAGACCCTTTATCCTCCACCATCTTCATCATCGCTGCGTAAGCTCTAAGCAGAAATCTGAACAGAATGGTGGGTACCCCGAATTTTCGGCATTATCACACCACTAGTAGCTGCCCGATCATCATCCACCTGGCGTACGCCGACGATATCCTCATTTTCTCTTCTGGGGACGTCGGGTCCTGGAAGTGGTCCACAACACTCTGCAGAGATTCGCCAGATGCTCCTGTCAGCTATCAACCCCAGCAAGAGTGTCATCTACATCCATCACAAGACCAACAGAGACCACGCCTCTACTCTTTCCAAGATCACTTCCTTCTCTGTTGCGTACCCACCTTTCTACTACTTAGGTTGTCTGTTGGTTTACGGTCATTCCAACACAGACATCTTTGAAGGGCTGGTGGGCAAAATTAGAAAAAAAAATAGAAGGGTGGCACGACGCAACGCTATCGCCCAGCGGAAAGATGATTCTGATTCAACATGTGCTTTCCTTTATTCCTATTTACACCTTAGCCGCCTGCTCTCTCCCTAAGAAGGTCCTCACTTCCATTGAAAACCTCTTCGCCAACTTCTTCTGGGGCCACTATGATGGTAAGGACAAGCATCATTGGGCGAGTTGGAACTCCATGGCCAGACCCAAAGAAGAGGGAGGCCTCGATTTCTTCAGGCTGTCGCACGTTGTTGATGCTTGATCGATGAAGCTGTGGTGGAAGCTCCGTGTGAGCCGAAATCTTTAGGCGAGGTTTATGAAGGCCAGATATTTCATGAACATTAACCCATCTGTCGCTGAAGCCAACTGCAGATCTACTGCGTCATGGCGACGCATCCTACATGGACGAATCCTTGCTGAGCCATTGATTAGCCTCCAGCTGGGCTCCGACGAATCATCTCTATTCTTCGAACGTTGGATCAGGGAAGATCTCCTTCCCCAGCTACCGGACGCCCCTACCCACAGCAATATCTGTGAGCTGTGGCTTCATTCAGGCAACTGAAACTGGAAAAGGATTCGTGACTGGGTCGGAGACGAGGTCGCCGTTCTTTGCTCCTCAACGGGCTGCAGATCAAATCGGAGCCTAACGTGCTGCCCTGGTCATTGGAGACCAACGGTGCATTCTCGGCCGCCTCGGCCAGAAGGGTTGTTCGCGGCATGGGGGTGCCCTCCCCCATCATCGGATCTTTCTGGCAGACTTGTATTCCCAAAAAATGATCTTTTCTAATATGGAGAGCATTTTGCAAGAAGCTGGCCACCGATGACGCTCTCAACTCCATCAGCTTCAATTTAGCGTCCGCGTGCCATTGCTGCATGGCGAGACAATCTGAAATGGTTGACCACATTTTTTACTCCGGGGACTTACCTAACAGGGTATGGACAGCTCTTTCTCATCGTTGCAGACAGGTCCAAGATGGTATGAGCTTCAACGATCTTCTGGCCACTTGGGCTTACGTCTCACACCGCCATCAGATCGTCGCAGCCGCCATCACATGGGTAATCTGGAAGAACCGAAACAAATTCAGATACGAAGGCCATCAATATTCGTCCACACAACTTATCCGGGAGGTGCTCCACCAAATCCACAAAGTTAGCAGGCACTGCAATCACGGGTCGGAGGAATTTTGGCATTCTTTGCGCTCCTGATCCTAGTCCTTGGCTTAGGAGCTCGAATTCTGGCACTTTTTCTGTCTTACTTTTGCGCTTACTTGTAAAGGCTTCGGCATTTTACGCTTTCAGATGAATAAAATTGAGGGATTTTGTTAAAAATAAGTAAATAAATAAATAAATAATAAATAATATATATATATATATATATATATATATATATATATATATATATATATATATAGGGGAGAGATAAATATGGAGAGAGGAAAAAGATAAAATAGTTTTTCTTTCTCCTATATATCACTAGTGCGTGTACCCGTGCAACGTACGGAAAAGATAAACTATCATTTAGTTATTCCTTTGTGTATGAATATTAATATATTTGTAGGACGCATAAAGTATAAAAAATTAGTGGTTAGTAATATATATATATATATATATATATATATATATATATATATATATATATATATATATATGTTACTTTGTATTTGAAAGAGAACATTTAAGAAGACTTAATAAAGTGAAAAAAAATCCCAAAAAAAACGTTTAATTGAAAACAAAACAAAAAACAAAAAACAAAAAAGAATCTTAAAACTGAAAAAAAAAATCAAAAAACCTTTCATAAACTGAAGAAAAAAACAACAACTCTCATTTCTAATCTCTTTGTAGTTGTGTTAAATTAGATACTATTTTTAGAACTTTTATTTTTCTCAAATATCGCAATATTATGTCCATAATAACCATGCATATGTACCCATTATCATATCCCAACAATACTCTAATACAAAACTGTAAAGAAGAAAAATACTTTATGCAGTTTCAACCTTACTGTCACATAAAACACAAGTAATATCAGTGTATATGTTTTCAATGTAAGATAAATGTAATTGAATCATCTAAATTCTATATTTTCGATATTTCAAATACCAGATAACAAATATTTATGAAAAATTATATTCACATTTGTGGTCAACATATAAACATTCCCAAATAAAATGAAAACAATTTTTTTTTAAAAAAGGATTAAAAAACTGCAAAAAATCTAAAATAAATCATTCTTAGAAAAAATGGAAATAAAAAAAAATGAAAAAAATAACTAAAAAAAATCTTTCTCAAAAAAAAATAATATATAAAAAAATGAAAAAAATGAAAAATAAAAAAGAACAAAGAAATGATGAATCTTAAAAAACTAAAAATAAAAAATGTAACAAAAAATGAAACAAAAAAGGGAAAAAAAACCCAAAAAAAAACTTTTAAATGGAAACAAAACAAAAGAAAACAAAAAACAAAATAAATTCTTAAAACTGAAAAAAAAAAAACCATCAAAAACTGGAGAAAAAAATGAAAACCCCCCAAAAAAAGGTTAAAAATGAAAAAGAAAAACCAAAAAATTTCTTAGAAAATAAAGACATGAGAATATATTTCCATCCTAAATTTTTTTCAGGAATAAAAAAAAAATCTAGTACCAAAACGTCCCTCTGGATTAGTGCCTTCACAGAAACACGTAAACAAACACAAAAAAAATCATAAAACTAACAGAGTACTTATCGGAGGACTACTTACCACAAATACGCTATAAAAACTTGTGCAGCATTTATTCATTTATTGCTGGTCGTGGTTCAATGCAACATAATAAGAACTTAAAAAATAAACAAACAAAAACTTTTAAAAAAACTCAAAAAAAAAAAAATCAACAAAGTGACAACACACAAAACATTGGATCCTTAATATTTCTCCAGGAAAAAAACTAAACAAAACACCAAAAATCATTCTAAAAAAAATTAAAAAGATAAAACCTGGAAAAAAAACCCGAAAAAGAACAAAGAAATGATGAATCTACAAATATGAAAATAAAAAATCTAACAAAAAAATGAATACAAAAAAAACCTTAAGAAAAAAAGAAGAAAAAAACCCAAAAAAAATGTTTAAATGGAAACAAAACAAAAGAAAACAAAAAACAAAAAAAATTCTTAAAACTGAAAAAAAAAAAAACCGAAAAAACCTTTCAAAACTGAAAACAAAAAAAAACTAAAAAAATTGAAAACCCCCCAAAAAAGGTTTAAAATGAAAAAGAAAAAAAACTAAAAATTTCTTAGAAAATAAAGACATGAGAATAGATTTTCCATCCTAAAATTTTTTTAGGAAAAAAAATTACCTGAGTAGCAAAACGTCCCTCTGATTTGGTGCCCTGAGGGAAACACACAAAAAAAAATTAAAATTATGGAACTAACAGAGTACTTATAGGATGACTACTTACCACTAATACGATATAAAGACTTGTGCAACATGTATTTATTTATTGCTGGACGTGGTTCAATGTAACAGAATAAGAACTTAAAAATAAACAAACAAATACTTAAAAAAACTCAAACAACAAAAAATAAACAAATTGACAACACACAAAACATTGGATCCTTAAATTTCTCCCAAAGAAACTAACTAAAACTAAACTAAAACAAAAAAAAATCATTCTAAAAAAATTAAAATGATAAAAAAAAACTTAAAAAGAAAAAGAACAAAGAAATGACGAATCTTAACAAAATAGAAAATAAAAATCTAACAAACAAAATGAAAACAAACAAAATCATTAAAAAAGAAAAAACCCAAAAAAATATTTAAATGGAAACAAAACAAAACAAAAAAATTCTTAAAACTGGAAAAAAAAACCCTTTCAAAAACTGAAAAGAAAAAAAATCTAAAAAAAAAAATGAAACACCCCCTAAAAAGGTAAAAATGAAAAAGAAAAAACTAAAAATTTCTTGGAAATAAAGATATAAGAATAGAATTTTCATCCTAAATTTTTTTCAGGAATAAAAAAAATATCCAGTACCAAAACGTCCCTCTGGTTTGGTGCCTTGACAGAAAATAAAATAAAATCATAGAGTAACGGAGTACTTATCGGAAGACTAATTAACACCAATACGCTATAAAGTCTTCTGCAGCATTTATTCATTTATTGTTGGGCGTGGTTCAATGGAACAGAATAAGAACTTAAAATAAACAACAAAAAATCAACAAAGTGACAACACCCAAAACATTGGATTCTTAAAATTTCTAAAAAAACACACCTATAATTACAGCCTATCCAACAAACAAAGCCATCGAATTTAAAGCTATGATCACTAAAATCAAAATAAATATTAAAAATATTAAAATGACAGTACTCATCACAAAATCAAAACCCTACAAAAAACTCGACAATGCTAATCAAACAGTCAGACATATTCAAAAAAATTATGAAAAATGTGTGCAACATAAAGCCGTCAACAAAATAATCATCATCAATAAAATAATCATATATCAAAGAAAGTGTGCTTATTATCAGATTAATGTTTCTGAAAGAAAATCCTAAACATAAGAATCGAAATAGTAAGAGGAGGAAGAATATCGATACCCCGATTGAAGAAACGTTGGCGATGGTGATGAAGTCCGCTCCTCCTCGCTACTGCTTCTTCACTCTCTCTCTAGGTTTTTGGCCTGGGGAGTGGGGAGTAACAATTGAAAAAGGAGAAGGCTTTATGAAAACCGTTACTAAGTGATTATGGAAAGGCTGGAAAGCCACTCCTATTTTTCGCTCAGTTATGGATGGTTACAGAAGAAGATTTTTTTTGGCGGTTAGGACAAATCCATTCTTGTTGGCAGCAATATCCAACATAATCTCTTTATAAGATTTTTTTTGGCTGTTATGGGCAGATCCATTCTTATTGGCATCAATATCCCACACAATCTCTTTAAATATATATATATATATAATATAAATATATATATATATATATATATATATATAAAAATTAATGTAGATAATACTTGGAAGTATTTGGACGGGAATCCTTTCCCATTGTATCTTACTTTCAGTAATAAATGATAATTGCATTTGTAACAGTGAGATAGAGGCAGAGGAGATTTGGATACTGAATACTTGGATAGGTGCGAATGGGTTCCTTAGGTGATAAGAATGGGTTTTTATCTTTATTATCTAGCTTGGAGAATTTTGCTATTACTCAATCACTTAATATATATATATATATATATATATATATTATATATATTATAATATAATATGCGCATGCTTGGGAAGCTAAATTATAAATTATAAATAAATCGGCTGACCAATGGATCCTAAACATATACTGGATCATCTCACTCACTCTTTGCTTATGAGTAGAGACAATTCCCAAATTTTTTAGTTGTGTATGCCAAATATCCTTACTGAAGTCGCAATTGAAGAACAAATGATCAATATTTTTGTCTAGTCGGGAACAGAGGACACACTTCTTCCCATCAATTTTATCTCCAAGTCTTAGGAGTCTATCCTTAATCATCAGCAGACTTTTAATGACCTTGTACATAAGCAACTGAAATTTAACCGCATCACCTTTCAACTATACAAATTCAGCCCATTCTACATTCCCATGCCTTGGGCTAAGCTCCTCAAACATCTCCTTGAGTCTGAAACCTGATGGGTGTCGGCCTCCATCATCAATATTGAACACCCAATGGTCCTTCCCCACAAAGTCCTCAATCTGAACGATAGAAAAGGCTTGCTCAAGGAGAACTCCAACCCGCCTGGACTGAAGACTCCAGTGACCCCCATTTAACAGAACCAAGACCTTCTCCTTCTGATCCAACTGCCCATAGACCCATTTAACCGCTATAGCATGAATTCCCTCTCGCCAAATGAAATTCTCATACAGACTCTCAATGCGACGAGTAATAGAGAATAGAAGAATGATGGTTTGCATCCTTCAATCCGACCACCAATGGAGAGAAGTTGAGCCTGCCATCCTTCAAGACGAGATTGGATGACCTCCAAAGATTACTACAGTCCGATGCTTTAGCATACGATGGGGAGAGGGGAAGCCGCAAGTAGCTAACAGGTTCTAAGCACCCTAATTTTTGGTATTTTTTATTTTGTTTAATGTGATTTTTATTTATTAAAGTATATATTATATTTAAGTTTTAGTTATAAATACACTTTGTCGTAGTTTTGATTTTCGAAGCGTAACATTAGCCAATTTCTCGAAACAAGTTTCATAGTGTTCTAGATGAGTCCACCTTTATTTTGGTATATCATGTTGTGAGACTCGTCTCACAATATTTGTTTTTGTATTTGTATATATATACAGTATTTGTATTTGGTATATTAAGTTTAATAAATAGGCTAGCCACTAACCAACTAATCACATGGTCTATTCAATTAGCTAGCACACAACTAGTATATATAAAATAAATATTACCATCATGAATTAATTATCAAAATTATTAAAATAAAAAATGCCCCTCTCCTAGAATTAAGTAGTTACATACTTAGTGATAGTATTGATTTATGATAGATAGCTGGTCGGTACTGTATAACTTATACGTATTCAAGCTGGACTGAAGTCCACTTAATACGTAGCTGGGATGTATACATATTTTTAGTCTTACTATTTTGGGACTGTGATGTTAGGCAGCCTACCCTCCTCAATGTGAATCAAATGTAATAAACGCTCCTTATTAGGACACAACCGATTGAAATATGTTCTACTTTTATCCTTGTTCAGCTTCAGTGCAGAGAGTTTACAAATTCATCTAGAATCGAAATTTGTTTGCAGATATCAGCTTCTGAAGGATACAACAACACCAACAAATCGTCATCGTAAATCAGATGGGAGACGACCGGAGCCACCCTCTTGAAAAGAGAGACTATCCTCCTAGTGTGCACGGCCAAGTCCATCAAACAAGTATAATACTCCATCACGATGTTAAACAAATATAAGGATAGAGGGTCCCCTTGCCTTAATCCTCTGTTGCTAAAGATGAAACCATGAGGTTGGCCTTTGATAAGCACAGAGAAGGTTGTTGTCATGATAAATTCAGCCACCCTTTGCACACACCAAGCATCGAAGGGCATGTCACGCGTCAAATGACAAAGGAGGCTATGGTTGACCGTATCGTACGCCTCACGGAGATCCTGTTTGATGCAGTCTTTACCTCTCCAAGTTTGCTAAAATCTTGGACAAGCTCATGAGCAAGAAGTTAGTTTTCGAAACGCTTTTGCCCCTAACAAATGTCGGCTGATTAGATGAGATCAAACCCGACATCAACTCCTGCATTCTTTTACACCTAATATGAGATATATTCTTGTAAATAAAATTGCAGCAATCAATAGGCAGAAAGTCAGATAGTGAAGTGGTCCCTCCTTTTTAAGAATCAATGCCAGAAAAGTATGGTTTAATTCTTTCAATAACTTGCAAGTTTGAAATAATTCTTGAACAACCTTTAGTAACATATGTTTGAGGTTGTCCCAATGTAGTTGGAAAAACTTCGTATTAAACCCATCAGACCCCAAAAAATTGTTAGGTTTGGCAGGCCTACAAACTTAGCCCGAAGGCTATACTCACAGCCCGAAGGCCTGTACCGCACTTGTATCTCATTCGCATCACATCGCACCGCACCCACATCCTATATGTACTTTGGTTATCCTCACATTATATATATATATATATATATATATATATATATATATATATATATATATATATATATATATATATATATATATAGAATGGAGGGCTCGGACTTGTTGGAGTACAGTCTGGATTTGGTAACAACATATTTGTGGAATCCAAATCTAGTTAAATATTTGATTTGATTATATTTGGATGTCCATAATTGGTGTTGTGCTATTTTAGATATAATAGGATTCTTATTTTAGAAAATCTTATTATGATCTAAAATAGGTTGTTGATAAAATATTTTAGGTATAATAGGATTCCTATTTTATTTCTATTTAGGAAATCCTATTATGACCTAGAATATAATTTTATCATCCTATATATGGGATGAGGGTGGAGGCACAAAGCACATGCAAAAATATGGAGATTCGGGGTGCTCGTCCATAAGAAAATCTAAGAGAAAGTTCGTGCTTTACTCTTAGGACTTCGCCATCCAAGACAGAAGAAAGAAGGAGATCTAATCAAGGAGTCGTCAACTTTGGTTAGGGATATTACTGCGGATTAGTGAGTGATCTCAATTGTAATATTCTTTTTTTCTTGAGAGTGGTGAGGGGGTTGAACCTATTAGGACAAAGGATTCAACGTTAGTTTTTGTCAATCTTATAATTTTTATCTGAGTTATAAAGGTTGGAATTTGTCTAGGTGCCGTAGTCATTGCCATATTCTTGACTTTATCTGTGCTTGGTGTCCGTTAGACAGGGGTTGGTTGATCAGGTGGGCTGGCAAAAATATATGTATGCCCAACAATTGGTATCATAGCTTTGGGGGTTCTGGCAACCATATCTACGGAGTAGATGAACACTCGTATGATCACCCTCATAGGGGGAACTGGACGATTTAGAAGCCAAGGATGGAGAATCTACTGGTGTAAGAACTTGCTGGTCCGTTGTAGGACGACAAGGCAAAGCCATCGGACAAAGCTGTTGAAGACTGGAACTGACTGGATCGGAAGGCCATTGGATTCATCCGCCAATTGCTGGATGACTCGGTGTTTCACCATATGTCCATGGAGAGTTCGACAAAACTATTGTGAGAGAATCTGCATTCGTTGTACGAAAGAAAGATGGTTGACAACAAGACATTTCTTATTCGTTGTCGATGGGCTACCTCCGCCTTGGCCACGTAATCTTATGTTGCCCTCATCTCTAGGAAAATATCACCAAACGCCAGTCTGCTCCAACCCGCCAAAGCCTTCCTCGAGGACTTGATTATAAGGGCCAGCCAAATCAGCGAGTCCTTGTGATAGGGCGAATGCCAAGCTCTGTTCACAACCTCCAGGAATTCTTTGTGAGTGCACCAAAAAATTTGAAATTTGAAAGCCTTACTATTTTTTGAGATTGGGTACGGATGAGGAGGAGGAGCGGGCAGTGGTCGAACTCCGAGGAGTTGAGGTGAGACACCGAGCAGCCGTGAATAAGATCAGACCATTCGGTGTTGCTGAGAATCTTGTCCGGGCATGAGTGTTGCTGTCAGGCCCTGTTGTTATGCCATGTGTACTCAGCGTCGGAGTAGTTGATCGGAGAAAGATTGGCTTTGAAAAAGAATTGATTGAAGTCATTCATGGAACCGATAACAGGGGGTATACCGCCCATTTTTCGGAAGCAATGGCAATGGCGTTAAAATCGCCACCACATATCACGGGGTGTCCGAGTAATCTGAATGCATTTGAAGAAGGTCTTCCCAGTGACGTCTCCTAAATTTTTAGAGTGACCTCCATGGATGATGGAGAGGATCGAGCTTGTTTGGATGCTAGGCTGGCTGATGGTGCAGGAGAGGGAATGCTCGTTCCTTGGATGATCGAAATATCAAAATCCTCCCTAAGGAAAAGCCAGATATCCTTCTCATTGGCTAGATGTAATGTCCCAAATGTTGCGTCCCGTCCGAGGCCAAGTTGTATAACCTTTCTACGGACTTAGGTTATGCGCGAAGCTTCTAGATCATTCCAAAAGATGGCGAAACTCTCTAGAAGACGGTAGATTTCTCTAGAAGGCCCAAGATCCTTCTAGGAGGCCCAAAAAACTTCTGGATGACCTGTAAAATTTCTTTTTATGTTCTTAGAAAATAAACCTGGAATATGACGTTCCAGTTATGGTAGGAAGAATAATCCTTAAAATATTCCTTCCAGAACTTTCCATGTAAAGCTCTTTGAGCCATATAAATAAGGGAGAGGTCTCATTTGTTCCTCACCACCTAAAATCTTGTAAGCATTCTTCAAGTTAATAAAAAAATCTTACGAGTCCCACTTTTTGCTCCACTCTTCTTTTTTCTTAGCGATTTAGCTAAGTCGTGTTGGGAAGACTTGTACGAGTCTTCGAGGAGGAAGATCGTGCGTCACACGGAACGAAGTGCTAGAAAAAATACTAAGTCCGTGACAAGTGGTATCAGAGCAAAGGCTCGATCACGGGACGAAGTGCTAGCAAAAACACTAAGTCCGAGACAAGTGGTATCAGAGCAAAGGTTCGATCGCCCCCATGTCTTCGACCCAAGCAATCATCAACGAGCAACCCACATCGCCTAAGGAGAAGGCGAAGACCTCGAGGAAGGGTAAGAGCAAGGAACCGTCGATGGAACAGGCTCTTGGTGAGTTGGCTGAATGGATGGAGATGCTGAATAAAGGCGTAACGGACGTCAAATTTCAAGTGGAGCAAAACCAGACAGCTCACGAGGAATTCGCCCAGGGTTTGGAGGCGGACATCGCCACGGCTATGTCAGAGTTCCGAGAGCATCTCCGCGAGATGCAGGCCAAGTTCGAGAGGAACGAAAGGCCACTAAGGTGAAGATTGCCGAACTACGCAAAGAGCTACAAACCAAGGCGGAGGTCCTCGAAAGGGCCATTGCTGGTGGTCCGACTCCGAGGAGGGAGTCGACACAAAGGGTGAAGTATCCTGAACCAAAATCCTTCACTGGCGTGCGAGACGCGAAGGAGGTGGATAACTTCCTCTAGAATATCAAGCGATACCTGAAGGCAGTTCACATCGAGGATGAGATTGACAAAGTAAATACAGCGTCCCTATATTTTTCTGATGATGCTATGCTGTGGTGGCGATGCAGGTACATCGAGATAGAAAATGGGCTCTGCTCGATCGAGATTTTGGAGTATCTCAAGAAGGAGATAAAGTCTTAATTCTACCCAGAGAACGTGGAGTATATCGCGAGACAGAGTTTACGACAACTCAAACACACCGGGTTCGTCAAGGAGTATGTGGCGGAGTTCACCTGCCTGATGCTTACTATTTCCACTATGGGCGAAAAAGATCGCCTGTTCCACTTCCTGGAGGGTCTACAACCATGAGCGGCACAAGAGTTGCAGAGGCAACATGTGTCAGATCTAAACGCGGCTGTTGCAGCGGCCGAGAAGCTGATGGAGTATCGATGGAATGATGCCCCAAAGCCCAAGGAAAAGACCACCACCAAGTTCAATGGTGGAGGAGCCAAGAAGAACAATGGAAAGGAAGGCCCGCCGATAGACAAGCAGCACGCAAAGCCTTCGACAGAGCAGAAGATTGAATGCTTCATGTACAGTGGGAATCACTTCACACGGGACTTCCTGAACAAAGGCAAGAGGATGAACGCGGTCCAAGGCGAGGCCGAGAACTAAGAGCCTAAAAAGGGGGCTCACATGGGAGCCCTGCACCTACTAAACGCATTGAAGAGCAAGACGGTCGTATCCAAAAGCCCGAATCAAGAGTTGATGTACGTAGACATGAAAATCAACGGCTACAACACAAGGGCGATGGTCGACACAGGCGCATCCGATAACTTTATCTCGGACGCGGAGATTCGACGCTTGAGTCTGGAGCTTGAAAAAGACTCAAGCACGATAAAGGCGGTCAACTCTGAGGCATTCTCCCTGCAGGGGGTAGCCAAAGGTGTGAAGATTCAAGTGAGAGATTGGACGGGTGTCACCAGTCTCACGGCCGCACCACTGGACGACTTTAATATGATCCTCGGGATGGCTTCCTTACTTTGGTAAAGGCGGTCCCATCGTCGAGATCATGGAGGAGATCTCTCCATGCATGGTGACAGTTGCATGAGGCGAGCTTACGAAGGGGAAGGCTCTCTCTGTATTACAACTCAAGAAGGGGATGCGACATAGAGAGATGACTTACCTTGCGGTGCTCAAGACGGAGGAGGCGCCCGTGCAGGGGATCTTCCGCTTGAGATCGATGACGTCCTTGTAGAGTTCGGGGACGTCATGTCGAAGGAGTTGCTAAAGAGGCAACCTCCACGGAGGGAGGTAGACCATGCCATCAAGTTGGAGCTGAGCACGAAACTGCCCGTCATGGCTCCATATCGTATGGCCACGCCCGAGCTAGATGAGTTGAAGAAGCAACTCATGATGGACGCAAGATTCATCAGACCATCGAAGGCCCCGTATGGTACACCGGTACTGTTCCAGAAGAAGAAGGATGTAAGCCTTCGTTTGTACATCGACTATCGTGCACTAAATAAGGTAACCATCAAGAACAAATATCCTATCCCGTTGGTGGCGGACTTGTTTGATAAATTGGGAGCGCAAGATATTTCTCCAAACTTGATCTGCGCTCGGGGTATTATCAAGTCCGGATTGCGGAGGGCGACGAGGCTAAGACGGCATGCATTACGAGATATGGTGCATATGAGTTTATGGTTATACCTTTTGGTCTAACAAATGCTCCTGCAACTTTTTGTACCTTGATGAACAAGCTCTTTCATCCCTACCTGGATCGGTTCGTCGTGGTCTATCTCGACGACATAGTCGTGTACTCAAACACGATGGAGGAGCAAATTGAGCATTTGATGTCATGACCTGTACCCAATGTAAGGCTACAAGAAGTGGGTACGTCCAGCCTACGCCGCAGTATCGGTAGTAGAATACTGTCCTAGGTCACATACATATAACATGATATGATATACTGCACAGATATACTCTCTAATCGGAGGACAATGCAGAAAGTTACTCAATCACAAGCTAAGGTAGAATGGTACGATAAGATAGATAAGATAAGATAGATATCACCAAATGAAATACAAATAGTAGAGGTAAAGAAGTCTAAGTGTCTAAGACATAACATTTCATCGCAACATCCAGAAATATATACATCTCAAAGTCAAAGTAAAGACAAGACAGTAAAGTAAGATAACTAGCAAACTAGCCTAGACTACTCGGGTAGTGTCCTCTGCAAGAACTGGGTCCTCCTGGGAGCCCAGCTCACAGGTGTCTACTAGGCCTTCTCCATAGTAGGTCGAGAAAAACTCCTCATCTAGGTCATCTGTAACATTTTCAACAGGTCCAGTCAGAACAGGAACGAGCACAATACATCTCACGCAGTTCATATCATGACAGAAAATGTAAGCATGCTATAGAGTAAGATACATGAAATGCTGAAGAATATAAATGAAGTAAAAAAGATGACTGTAAGAAAATATCTACTATAAGTAAAGAACTATCAGTGGCTAGTGATGTAGAGTACAAGATAGACATGTGAACGGCTTGAATTTGCACATGATTACACTAAAGAGTTTGCACATGATTACACTACTTTGGAATTATTCACATGACCATTTATACTCTTTCGTACCCCAATCAATACACAAAGATCCAGACAAGATATGTTATTGCACATGATTTCACATGGGGAGCCATAAATGGGTGCACATAAAGTATACATGGGGGCTCTGTGAATATGAGAGTACATGAATCACAAGAGTGCACATGAATGATGAAAGCACATGAATACATGATGTACGTGAAAATCACATGACATGACGTATTCCGATGCTCCCAAGGGGGATAACATCTCATAAAAAGATCCATATAGTACCAATCCGTGTTAACAACGTGACAGTATTAAGTAAAGTAATCTAGAGCAAGAATATAAATCCTAACAAGTATGAAATGGTCAGAGAATGTACTCGCCTGATATCCTGAGTATCTGATGAGTATAGATGTCCAGACAGAGTAGATGAGTCCTAATTAGAGCAACACATGACAGAACATGTCCAGAATGGTAATATTGAAGATTACAATACATTCTACATGATATCTAGGTCATTCTAGACTAAAGTCAACTCTTGGTCAACTCTAGTCAATTATAAGTCAAACTAGGTCAACTATGCCATACAAGGTCTAAACCTAGTCCAACAAGTCTCACTAGCCCTAGCCAAGCCTATACTAACAAACAAACACAATACAAGCCAAAATAAAACCACACAAGTATATATATAATATATATATATAATTAATATAGATATATATATATATATATATATATATATATATATATTTTCACAAGTATATATATATATATATATATATATATATATTAATATATATATATATATATATAATATATATATATATATATATTTTCACACAATATATATATATATATATATATTATATATATTATATATATATATATATATATATATATATTAGTGAATGTATGTGTGTTAGGCAATAGCCTATATATATATATATATATATATATATATATATATATATATATATATATATATATATATAATATATATATATATACATAGGCTATTGCCTAACACACATACATTCACTATCTATATAACATATGCATATTATTCATCACATTATACATTCGTATGTCAAGTATACATATATAGGGTGAGTGACATAGAGTGTCAATGCATAAGTGACAGATATGTAAGTGTGTGTGAGTGTGTCAAGTGAAAAGTGATGGTGTCAATGTGTTCAGTTGGCATATAGGGGTAGTGAGAGTGTGTGTGTCTTCAATGAGTGTAACTAGAAAGAGGGGGTAAGTTAAGTGTGTGTATAGGGGGAGAGTGTGACAACAATGTAAAGAGGGGATAATATCTCATGGCAGCAAGTAAGTTTTTATGTGTTCAGTTGTCAACAAGTAAAGGGTGTCAAGTGAACATGTAACATGTGAAAACTGTGTTAAGTGTATTCATACAATGGAAAGGGGGTATCAATCTCATGTATTGCAATATATAACCATCCTATCTCAAAAATGTAAACATGTGAACAACCATCAAATCTCAGTTAATTGCATAAATGTAAACCCTCATTCCAGTTTATATAAACTCATATTCCATTTATGTATCAAACATGGTTCGAAACCCCATTATCAACCAAACATGAACATCACTTATTCCCTAATATATGAACATGATTCACATATGCTAAATATAGCACAAATCATCAATTTAACATTCAGTTAACAATTTAACTCATTAAACTCAGTTTGAACTCAGAATGTTCACAGTATCAGAATATTTGAACAAAACCCTAAATCCATGATCGAAAACCCAAATCAACACAAATTAGTGTGTAATAACATGCCGTACATATGTATACGTGTCTCAGGGGTCATGTGTCCAAAAAACTGGACACGAGGTGTCCAAACTTTATTAAACACACACAGACACACACTGCACAGAGGAGTCTCGAACACTGCTTCGTGCGAGAAAGACACGAGCTCGTGGACACGACACGAGTGTTTGCCATTAAATATCAAGCACAACAATTTACAAATGAATTGAACTTGATTGCAAACTCGTTTGTACAAGAGAAAGCCTAGAAAGAAATCCTAGGAAACAATCTAAGTACAATTGTTTAGTTTTGATTCTGGGAGGTGACGATAGAGGCTCGAAAGTGTAGCAACTCTGCCTTACTCCTTGGACTATCTGACGCGTTCCTTGCTCATGAAGAAATTGCCCTTCGTAGGTTGCCAGCCTTTTTGCAGGGGTGTGGCACCCTGCTATTTATAATGATAGATATATTGAGCCTTATGGATGGTCGTGTGGCCATGTGGCTATAGTAGCGCACAAAGACCCGCTCCTTGACTGCCATCTGGCAATTTGTTGGGTTTTTGTTGCAGAAAATCTGGGTGGTTGAGACTTTCAGTATTCGGCCATGTTGACTGCCATCTGACAAAACGTCATGTCACCAGTCTTGACAGCCTCCTTGACTGCCATCCTGTCACGTGTCCTATCGCAGGATAGGATCAATCTGCTTGAGTCATTTTGAACCATATAAGTCTTTAGTGTTCGGCCATGTTGGGCCGCGTAAGACTCATACAGCTTAAGTCGCAGTCTTCCTTGGTCCGCATGTAGCTTGGGGACTTTTTAGTCGCATAGGTTCTATATTATGGGACGCATAAAGCTTATGCGGCTCAGATTGCAGTCATCCTTGGCCGTATGAAGCATATAGATTGAGCCGCATAGGGCTTGTGCGGCTCGGGTCGCAATCCTTTTGGTCGCATGGCCATGTCCAGACTGGTGACATGACGTTTTGTCTGATCACGTCTTATCTTCTTTTTTTCAGAGTGTCAGAGCTGTCAGAGCTGTCATTTTTGCCAATTTTGACAGAGTTTTATTAGCTTTATCAGAAGGGTTGATCAGCTTGGTCGCATAAGTAACTACTCTTTCTGGCTCAAAAATTAGTCTAGTGAAGATGGGCCGCAGGGGCGTACCGAGTCTGTCATGCGGCTCTTCTTTATACGGGTCAATCTGTTCCAAAGTACTCATACAGTTAGTTGTGATCTGTATAAATCCCATATTTTCCATGCTTCTACAAGATCTCCTTCAAAGTTTTCAAATTGCAAATTTGGAATACTTTGAATAAGAAGCATGGAAAGTAGAGCTGTTTAGGTGTGGCAATCCTATCAGAGATGGCATGGACGTGATAGGTTTGGGTATGTCACCCTCATTTCTCGTATTTTGCATTTATACTCGTAATTGGATTTTGCATGTATTTTTATTTTTTTCGACTTGCGGAATTTTGGATTTTCTCGTATTTTGGGTTTCGGCTCGGCTCGGCTCGGTTTTAGTTGGTTTGGTTTGGTTTGGTTTGATTTTAAGCCCAAGGGAACACCTTAGCTATACTCCACCCTCATTCCACCACAACCACCCTCATTAAATCTCCACCAACCTTTCTATCTCCTCCATAATTTCTATTAATTTCTCCATCTCTTCTTCCTTCCTCCACCAACACCATAGGCAAGTGCACCTTGCCAACAAATAAGCACCATATTTTATTTGTATTAGCTAGATTAGGCCATGGAGAACAATATTAGAACTTGACATTTTATGATTTGGAGTCTCCATTGTTCTAGATCTAAGTATTAGCTATTTTCGGATTTTCTTGGTTTTGATCTATTAAACTTAGATTTTTGTTGTTTTGATGCTTTCATGTGGAAGAGAATTTAATTTTACTCAAGTTAGAACTTTAAAAATCTAAATTTGGTTTTGAATTGGTCAAGTTATGGAAATTGGAATTTTTGTGTTCTTGGAGGTTGCTCTCGGCTTGTTTGGAGAAGAAGACCTCCTCCCCCGCGTGCTTCGCCGCCCTGCGCCCCGCGCGCTTGGCTGCATCGCGTGCCATCGCGCGTGCCCTTTGACGCTGGTCGCGGCAACCGTTAGCGCACGCGCTCTTTAACGCGCTGCCCCCTGCTCCATTGGCCCCTGCGCCCTCGGCCCCCTGCGCCCTCGGCCCCCTACGCCCTTGGCCCCTGCGCCCTTGGCCCCCTGCGCCATCGCCCCCCTGCACCATCTGCCCCCTGCGCACTTGGCTGCGCCCCTGTGCCCTCGGCCCCCTGCGCACTTGGACCCTGCGCCCCCGCGCATTGGCCCCTGCGCACTTGGCCGCGCCCTTGGGTCGCCCCTTGACCTAGCACACATTGTGCCATGGTGTCCCTTGGTTTTTCTTGGTCCTTGTCTTCTCTTGTTGAATTGTGTTTTTATGAGATTTCTTGCCCACAGCACGACTTGACTTGACCCGCACGCTTTGACATAATTTTCTGTGTTTTAATTTATTGCTAGCATTCTTTGATTTTGGGCAGTAACTTGTTGGGATACTTGTAACTTGTGGCTTTTAACTTGTAACCTGCGACCTGTAATTAATCTCCTGTAACTTGATATCTTGATAGTGGCCGTCGCGGCGCACTCTTGACTTGACGACTCGACAACTGGTCGTACTTGACTTGTCCTGACACAGTGGTGTTCCTTCTTGTTGCGTTGTGCAAATCTACTTGTCTTGTCTTGCATCATGTTTAGGAGTGACTCCCTGGGTACTACAGCCAGGGACTCATACTAAATTGGATTAGGCTAATGATTAGATCAAACTAGAACATGGAGAATTTCCAGTCACAAGCAATCTCGTTATCTGGACGCCTTAATGGACTTGTAGCTTGCCGACGAGTAGAGCACATTTCCAGCACTGTCATGTGTTGCACCCTCTAAGTCACCTAAGGGTATATCGTTTCTTGGCGATGTACCAACCATACTCTCAACCCGCGGAAGGATAACTAGATAGTCTGCAGGGCTTGGGACTGGAAATTCTCACTGCATCTTGTTATTAATTAGGCCTGTGATAACCCTAGTTAGTTAAAGTAGTAAGCCGTAGTAATTGCTTGGCCGCTTGTGAATGGATGTTGTCTATCCCTGTCTAGGTCTTGTCTAGTCCCAGTACTTGGTTCCTCCCGAACATGTTTGTTTTACTTATTCTTAACAATAAATGGATAGAGACAAGTGCTATTCAGGCGAAGGGTTACAACCCCGGTCCTTGTTTGATTTACGGGTTGTAATCTGGCTCCCGGAATGGTTCCATGTCCCTAGTTGTATATTGTCCTGCTGTGCTTTTATTACTTGTACTTTCTTCCATTTTCTTATGTTCTGATATGCTGGCTTTTGTTCTTATTTCGTGGCCTCCTTTGTGGCACTTGCTCTTTCTGGGATTTGACCTAGCTGGTTTTGTGTGGCCAGATTTCGGAGCAGCACCCGAGGATCTACCAAACCTCCAGCCCGATGGTGGCGACTAGAAGGAACCCGGGCTACGAGTGGGTTTTCTATTTTGTTTCGCTCACTCTATTGTAAATTTATTCTTTTGAGGCATTAGCCGACGAGCACCTGTTAGCTCGATGCATCTTTACTTACTGTCTGCCTACGGGCTGTAAACATGATTAACAAATCCTAGGGTTGATCATGTATGACTAAACTCTTGCTAGTCCTCGCATTTTGTACGACTAGCTTCATGATCAGCTGAATATGTAATATTTGGGACGCCTTTTATTGTATATTTGGTGGTCTAACATCTTGTAATTATATTATTTGTTTGAGATTGAGACAATAAGCTTGACCTTAAGAGACCGTTGGCTTGTAGTAAACCCTCATATCTAGACAGCCGTGACCGTATAGCGAGGTGGATTTTATTTCAATATACGTAGTTGGCTATGTACGCCCCGCTCTCCAGTATTCTGGTTCTGGGGCGTCACAGGGTACTTCCGCTGAAATTTTATGTGGACTTATCATCCTTGGCGTACCTTGGTTTTAGGTACAGATAATAAGTTGAGAGAGGGAACCAACACATTTACTCAGAGGTGACATGGACGTGGTAAATATGAGGTTGATGGTAGAGCTTTCCTACTTAGAGGTGATATGGACATGGTAAGTGAACTCGGTGATGATACACAGAACAACTCAGAGGTGATATGGACATAGAAGTTCTATGATTGATGCGCCACAACGTAGGGGTTGTTGTACGGGGTGTTTACTCAGAGGTAAGGTGGACGTGTAAACATTTGTTTTTAGCATCATCTACTTTGTAAGGGGTAGAAAACAACTCAGAGTTGATTTGGACATTGTTGTTCTACTACTGGGGACTGAATGCAATGGAACAACTGGGCTCCAGAAGCATATAATTGTGAGAGAAGGGGTGCTTGTACTAGAGGACCTAATACAGCATTTGTGATTGGCAGAGGACACCCTACAGGAGGACTTTTTATGGACCTACTGTCCTTTTGTGCATCTAGAAATATGAGCAATAGATTTGAATAATATTTGTGGACCTATTATCCTTTTGCGTACCGATGGTGCGATTAATAGATTATGATAACTTCTGTGGACCTATTACCCTTTTGCGCATTGGTGGTGCGGATAATATATTTGAAATAAAACCCAACAGAGGTAATATGGACGTGATAGTTTCGTTGTCTTAACACTATGTTTTTTTATACCGGGTTGGGTATATGTGTTAAGTCGGAAGACTATCGGTATCAGAGGTAATATGGACGTGACACACGATAATCAGGATAATCTTTGGTGGACCTATTACTCTTCTGCGCACTGGTGGTACGAGTAATAGATTTTGAGACAAAACCCAACAGAGGTAATATGGACATGATAGGTTTTGTGGTCTTAACACCATGTCTGTTATTCCGGATCGGGTACAGGTATTAAGTTGGGAGATTATCGGTATCAGAGGTAATATGGACGTGACACACGATAATCAGGACAGGAAGTTTGCTCAGAGATAATGATAAACTAGGCAGACTCCTGTGTGATAAAGCATTAGAGTGGGAGTTCAGAGGTATCAGCATACATGACTCGCCACTCAGGGAGATGCGATGCGAATCTACTAGGAGAAAAATAGAGTGTGAGTTCAAAGGTACTTAGTGTACATAACTCGATGATCTGGAAGATTTGGTAGTTTGAGGGAGTACCATCATATCTTTAGACATAGTATTTCTTCAGGAATTTGCCGTTTATTGGCATCATGAGCAAGTCCCCGTTCTGTTTTGCGAGCCGGTATGCGTCGTTGGAGAATACGGTCTCGATGATGTATGGACCCTCCCACTTGGGCTAAAATTTGCCGACGATTTTGTGAGTCATGACCATCGGTCTGCGAACGGCCACGACGAGATCGCCTACTTGGAATGTCCTCTGCTTGACTTTCTTATTAAAGGCTCGAGAGATGCATGCTTGATAGAGCTCAATGCTTTGTTGAGCTTGCAAAAGTTTCTCGTCTAACGGTTTCAATTCTTGTAGCCGTCGGCGGTAGTTATCGTCCGACGTTAACCGGTAAGTAAGGGCTACACGAAGTGAGGGGATCTGAGTCTCCAATGGAAGAACTGCCTCGCTCCCGTACACCAGAGAGAACGGTGTATTTTCGGTAGCCGTTCGACTCGTAGTGCGGTACGCCCATAAGCATTCGTCCAACTTTTATTCCAGTCACGCTTGTTTGAAGACATGAACTTCTTGAGAAGCTTGATTATGGTCTTGTTAAAATCTTCGGCCAGACCATAGCTGATGGTTGTATGCCATTGAAGCCACCTTCTAATTCGGTTCTTGTCACAGAATCGATAGAAGGCATGGCTTGCGAATTGCGAACAATTGTCATGAATGATCCTCCTTAGCAGTCCAAAATGGTAAATGATGTGATATTTTATGAAACTGATCACATTTGATGTCTTTACCTATGTCAACAGAACATCTTTCGCCCATTTGGAGAAGTGGTCGGTGATTGCGAGAATAAATCGGTGTCCTTTGGACGACGGCAGGGTGATTGGGCCAACAATGTCCATTTCTATGCTTCAAATGGCCAAGAGGCCACTGTTGGATACAAGAACTCAGATGGCAGATGTATGAAATCTACGTGGATCTGACAATTCTTGCACTTTTTTGCATAATCGACTGCGTCTGCTACCATCGTAGGCCAATAGTAACCCATCCGATGGAGACGGTCCTGCAACTTCGGGCCCAGTTGGTGAGCCCCACAAACACCATCGTAAGCCTCGCATAAGGCTTCTTTGGCTTCTGCATTTGACAGACATCTTAACAGTAGTCCGTCGTAAGATCGTGGTACAACATTTTTGTTTCCGTGTCATAAAAGAATCTGAGAGAACGCCTTCTGATTGACGTTGCTTCTTTCACATTCTCTGGCAGGATTTTGTAGACTGCAAAGTCGATGAACGGGAGTCTTCAGTCTTACACATTATTGGTTATTTGGGCGAAGTAACTTGTATACAATTGAATGTTGTTTTTGGGACAGACCAGCTATGGCCTATCACGTTGACTAGATGCATAATTTAGAATCGCCAAAGAAGCGGTGAGGCCTGCTAGGCCGTCGGCTTCATATTCTGGAGCCTAGGAACATGTTCTATAAAAAACCCATCTAAGGTTGCTTTGATGGTAATTTTTGTCTGATGATAAGGAATCAGGTCCGCGTTACGAACCTCGTAAGAGCCTCGGATTTGATTGACGATCAACTGCGAGTCGCCATATGCTTCTAGGTATTTGACTCCCACATCTTTTGCAAGTCGGAGCCCGATGACCAAAGCGTTATATTCGGCTACATTGTTTGAACAGGGTTCTGTGAGAGAATATGCCCGGTTGACCACCAACCCAGAGGGAGAAATTAATACTACCCCAACCCTAGCGACGATATCACCTTGTGGCCCTGTTCTTGAAGCATCGTCAAAGAACATTCGCCAAACATTATCATGTGAAGTCATATTTGAGTTAACGACTTCGTCTAGGATTTCCTCATAGATTCTTATGTTCCTGAGCTTGGATGGGTTACTAGGATGTCGGCCAAGGCTTGACCTTTGACAGCCTTCTGCGGAACGAAGACCATGTCGTAGGGGGATAACAGTATCGCCCATGTGGCTAGACGAGAACTGAGTGCGCCTGACTTGGTCATGAGAACCCTAAGGGGATTAACTCGCGAGACAACATAGATGGTCTGCCCTGACACATAGTATCGTGTTTTCTGAATGGCGAATACCAAGGCAAGGCATTCCTTCTCCACGACGGTGTACCTATGCTACGACCCCACCATCATTTGGCTGAGATAATAGAAGGCTTGTTCGTGCCCATATCATTATTTTATTCTAGCAAGGCACCGAAGGAAAGTTCCATTGCCCGTACATAGATAGGAAGGGCTTTTCGGCGACCCGGACTACCAGAACTGGCAGATTCGTCAAGTATTCCTTAATGTCATCAAAGGTGCGTTGACATTCCTCATTCCATACGAAAGAGACGCCTTTCTTCATAAGTTGTGTAAAGGGTTGACATCGCCCTGAAAGGTTAGATATGAACCTCCTGATGTAAGCTAGTCTTCCCTGAAGGCCTCGGAGTTCACGGAGGTTCCTCGGTGGACTCATCTCCAGGATTGCCTTTGTATTATCGGGATCTATGTGAATGCCGTGGAAGTAATGACAAAGTCCAAGAACTTCCCGCTGGACACGCCCAGGAAAGACTTGGTCGGATTCATTTCAAATTGTGTGCGTATAAGATCGAACACTGTTCTCAAATCGTGTAGGTGGTCATCCTTGGAGCGACTTTTGACGCAATGTCGTCAACGTAACACTCCACCGTCTTGCGCAAGTGATCTTTGAAGATGACGCTCATAGCACGTTGATACGTAGCACCGGCATTCTTCAGGCGAAGGGCATGACTGTGTAGCAATACACGCCAATCGGTATTAGGAATGACGTTTGCTTCTCATCATCATGAGACATTTTGATTTAATTGTATCCTGAAAAGCCATCCATAAAGGACATACGCTCAAAGTCACACGTATTATCGATCATTATGTCGGTAATGGGAAGAGAGAATTCATCCTTAGGACATGCCGCATTCAGATTACGAAAGTCGATCCAGATTTGGATCTTCCCGTTCTTCTTGATGACTGGTACTATATTAGCTATCCAGTTTGGGTGCTGCTCCTCGTGGATGAAATCGCTAGCTATAAGCTTGTTTACTTCCGCTTCGATGGAGTTCATGATGTCTGGACGGAACCGTCGTTGTTGTTGCTTGACTGGTTTCGCATCTGGATGAATATTGAGCTTATGAAGTACGATCTCGGGTTTAGCCCTGGCATGTCTTCATAGCTCTAGGCAAAGACGTCGATATACTCTTTGACGAGTTGCAATAACGACTCCTGCTCGCCGTCCGTCAGGCTTTTACTGACGAAGATTGTCTTTGGAGAGGATTCATCACCGAGGTTAACTTGTATGACCTCATTTTCAGTAGGAGGGTCACGTAGTTCAAAGTGCTTCTCCTATTGTGCATCAAGTTGTAGGACCCATGGCTCTAATTCAAGAGGTTCGAGTAGATCCTCGCCTTCCTCTTCAATGTCAGCGGATGCCATGTTGACAAATAATGTCTGCCTGAACATATCTCCAATACTGTCATCAGTATTATATTAGGTGATTCGGATGAGTAAGAATGCAACTCGTATTTCTCATCGGAGCTCTCGGGCATTGTTGCTGGTGTAACATAACCGAGGCCGCATTTGGACTTGCCGTAATAATCCCGAGGTTTTCCACACGGAGTTGACAGCTGCAGAGGCGATCACCGACCGTTACCGTAATTCAGACCTAGGGTAGCCTCCATGTCGCACCCCTTTTTGCATGAAGTACTTGGCCTGAGGACTATACAGGTAGAGCGATAGTCTTCTAGTATCGGTTTGTAGCACCCAGTTTCCCAAATGAGGGTAATTTTAAAATTTCGTGTTTATAATTATTTTAATAATGATATTTAATTCATGATATGATTTTTGTTGATTTTAAATCATTTTAAAATTATTTAAATCAATGACTTGTAGTTTTGACGTTTTGCTAGTGAAACCCTAGAGACTGTTTGACCTAGAGCCTAACCATGTGATTATGATATTTTAATGTCATTTTTGGCCTAAGGATATTTTTGCATTTGACCTCTTTGAATTATTTTGATATTATTTTATTATTTATGATATTGTTTTGGGGTTATTTGAGTCGGGTTCGAATTTCAACTCAATCCGACTTGAAACGGGGACCCGGGGGTAGTTTGACTCTAGTGGACCCACACACTAGTTAGGCATGGCCCACATGATATTAATTTTAGTCCACATGATAGAAATATTTTAGTTAGAGGTTAGACTAATTATTATGGATAAGGTTAGTGTGATTAGAGACTTTAGAATGACTAATTTAGCCCCAACCAATTAGTCCTTTCCTAATACTCATAGAATAGGTTAGTAGGGGATTTTGGACTTTTCCTAATAGGACAAAACCACCTTTATGGCCAGCCACAATAAGGATAGGGTTGAGCCTCCCATTTGTCATTATCCATCTATTTTTCTCTCTCTTTCTTCCCCAAATTCTAGAGAGCAATCCCTAGCAATTTCCACCAAATCCTTCCATTTCACCACCAAATCTTCTTCTTTCCTTCTCCATTCTAGCCAAGGAGGAAGCCCAAGTTTAGGAGGATTCGGAGCTCGTTCGTGTCCTTTTGGAATCTCTACGTGTCGGTGTCGCTCCGGAAGGTTTTTCTTCGATTCGATCTACCGGAAGGTATAAATTCCTTCTCCTTTTATTTCCTCATGCATATAGGTCTATTTTGAACCCATAGGAATGACCCCCATGGTTGTATCTCCATTTGTGTCCATTTTGTGTCCATTTGGAGGTCATAGGAGTGTCATTTGGGTTGTGGATGTGTTCATGTTACATATATAGATTTATATTATATATATTGTAATGAGAGTGTATCTATATATATGTAATAAATGGTTCATGATGATTATATAATCAAGTTTGTGAGTGTGGTTCCTCATATTATTATTGCTATTATTGTTGTGGATAATTAGGGATATATTGTGTATTCTTTTGGCTCAAACTATCTAAATCCGTCATGATTTTTATCCACGTTTTTAATTTCAGCCCTAACTTAGAAAAGTCATAACTTCTAGCTCAAAGCTCGGTTTAATCTTCTGTTTTTTTAAAAGAAGCGTATTGAAGTTAGATTTCCAAAAACATGTATTAATAGGCCTAATTCTTTATGTAAATTTTGGAGAATTATTTGAGTGTCAGCTGTACGAAAGACAAACGCGTTCTCGGTGTTTTCGCGATTCCGGGAGTTTTCGGAAACGAAAATGCGATCCGTTTGAAGTTTCGAAAAGCTAACACATAGATCTATAACATACTTTAATCCTAAATTTTAATTCATGCTGAGATGGTACAGTATTGATTATTAGTAGGAGTTACTATTCGGCATATAATTTTGTGCACCCTTGTGTGTTATATAATGTTCTATTTAATTTTAACCCATGTTAATGTATATACATTATGTAATTAAATAGAGAATGCAAGCATGAGTAAATGGTTAAATAAATGATGTATGAGGTGATAATGTAAGCATGTATAAGTATGGCTTGTAATGAATATGTAGGTTCCATAGTGTGTAATGTATGGTACATATAGTAGTGCAAGAGAATAAATGATGAATGAATAAAAGCATGAATGTAATGCTAATAGATTAATGTATGAAATATACAAGTTAATGAGATGTAATGTTCTATGTTAACACAAATCCTGTATTACCTCATGTACCCCCTTACACTATGTTGACACTATCACACTTGACACATTGTTCATTATACTTTGACACTCTTTGATATGTATACACTATGTATGTCCATTTAACCCTCACTTGTCCCTTTGCCATGTTCATATACACACACATAGCCTCTTAAATAAGTACTTATGAATATAGTTAACTTAGCTATGTATGTATATTATATATGTTAGCATGTTGTGTTGTAATATATAAGTTATATAACCATTTAAATGCCATGATTATAGACCTAATGTTGAATACCAATATATGCATGTGTATATGTGTAGACATATATAGCTTAAAGTAATAGATTACCTAGTGTATATCCAATGTGAATTCTTGCCTATTTGAGTATTGAATAATTGCATGCTATATAGAGTTGGGTGTATGTTGGCTTGTATAGCCTTGTATTGATGTGTGCTTGCTAGGATAGTCTTGGTTAGGCCTAGTAAGACTTGTTGGGTTAGGACATGACCTAGTTTGACCTAGTTGACTAGTGCAGTTGACCAGAGTTGACCAAGGGTTGACTTTGGCCTAGTTTGACCTAGATTCATGTAGAATGCATTGTAGTGCTTTATATTACCCTTCTGGATGTTGTGACTTGTGCTGTTCTAATTAGGAGCCAGACACCTCTCCTCGGACACTATATTACCTTGGACATTCAGATATCAGGCGAGTACATTCTCTGATCATTTCATATCCTGCTTAGAATTATATTCCTGCTTTAGATTACTATACTTGATGCTGTCACGACATTATCACGGATTAGTACTATATGGATCTCTTCATGCGATGTTATCCCCCTCGGAAGCATCGGGTACATTGTGTCATGTGTTCACTTTCATCATGTACTCTTGTGCTTCCATTTTACATGTGCACTCCTGTGAATCTTGTACTCTCATGTTCACGGAGCCCCCATGTATACTAATGTGCACCCTATATGGGCTCCATGTGATATCCTGTACAATAACATAACCTTTTGATCCTTGTGTATTGATTGGGGATACGGGGGAGTGCTAGTAGTTGTGTGAACAATTCCATTGTAGTGTAGATCCTGTGCACCTCGATATCCTGTGCAAATGTCCTGTTCACATGTGCTATCTCGTACTCTTGACTCACTAGCCACTGTTAGTTCTCTATTTATAGTAGATATTCTGTTACAGTTCTCCTCTTGTTTAATACTGTAT
>JANAVB010016194.1:4920323-5250323 GCA_029216955.1 Iris pallida
GTCGGCTACCAGAGATGCCAATGCTTTGTCCAGTCCAGTCCTGTCCAAGTACCACAGTCCCTTATGCCATGTGTCAGTCCCTAGTCGTCGTCCTGTCCTCTTCTCCTGAAAGGTCACCATAGGAATGTCAAAGGAAATGTACAGTTAAGATCAAGAATAATGGCACTAATAGAAAGAAGTTGACAGGAAAAGACGGAGCATGTAAGACATTGGTGAGAGTGAGAGAAGGGGTGCATGCGATAGTGCCTTTACCCAGAACAGGGCTGGAGTTACCATCAGCAGTCTGAATGCTCTCCGGCGTCGTAGGTGAGAATAGTCCTGGAACTCACCGCGGGACCCCGTGACATGGCGAGATGCCCCAGAGTCCATAATCCAACCTGGTTGGTGGACAGCTGCTGAAAGAGCACGCGCAAGTATACCTGTGCCGGTTTGGGCAAAGCAAGTGATGTGGTCCTCCGAGGTAGATGACCCCATGACTGCCGTCCGAACCCAGCTTCGTACTGCGTAACTTCGCAAGGAACTCCTTCTCTAGAGGGGTCAACTCAGTCAGGTGAATGTCGCCCCCTTCCTCCGCCAGATTAGCTTTGTGTCCTCCAGAATAATTTCCCCTTCTACCAGCATAACCGTCTCTACCACCACGACGTCCTCCGCGGCCCCGTCCACGATCACTCGACTAACTGTGCAGGGGTTTGGGACAGAATCTGATGTAATGTCCTGAGTCACCACAGTTGTGGCAAACATCGGCCACAGAGGGTGGCTGATTGAAGGTGGCAAGGGCAGACTTGTCAACAGTGGCTTGCTCCCCCTGGAAAGAGCCCTGGTTGGGTATCAACTTCAAGCGAGCCTCTTCTTGTGCCATGGTAGCTATGGCTTCTTCTAAGGTGGGAAGCATGGGCTGTGCCAGGAGTACATTCCTTCTATTCTCAAATACAGGGTTAAGATCCTTCAAGAACTTCATCATCCGTTGACGCGAAATATAATCCAAGAAATTTTGCAAATGTTTCGCAAATGTCGGGTTCGACTTGGGCATCTTCCATCCCAAGAGGATCATAGTGATCCAGATCAGACCAGAACTTCTTCAACAGTGCAGCATACTGAGATATGGTGCGGTCGTCCTGGGCCACCCTATCAAGTTCATCATACAGTTGGAAGACCCGCATAGGATTGTCCGAGCCGGAGTACATATCCTTCAAAGTCCGCCATATATCAGCAGCAGCCTCCATCGCCTCTACATTGCCCGAACCTGGTCGGTCAAGGAGGCGGTCAACCATCCAGCCACAACATTGTTGACAATTTTCCAAACAGCAAACTCCTTTGAGGAGGGATCATCTGGCGCCTTGGTTTGGCCATTGACGTAGCCAACCAAGCCACGTCCCTTCAACGTCCGCATGGCCTGCCGTGACCATTTCAAGTAATTGGACGTACCTTCCAACTTCGTCTCCAACTTGCCCAGCTTCCCATTTTGTAGAGTGACGGATCCACATCAGTATGGATCACACGTGGGGTCGCCTCGGTTAATCTCTTTGATAAAATATCATCAACCAAGGCCTTCATCTCATCTGCTGTCAGTTTACCACTGATCGAATCCATCTTCAACGGTGATTCGTCGTCGTCGTCTACGTCGGCTTCGTCTTTGTCGTCGTCTTCGTCGGCGTCGTCGTCGTCGTCGTCGACGTCGTCTGTATGTAAAGTCTTCAACGGAGACCTTACGACTGTGCGGCCAACGTGGCCAACACGGCGCGCGCATGTAGATCCTAATTTGCAGATCAGAACGGAAAACAAATAAAGCATTTAATTCCGGAGGACGTAATCTAGGAACAGAACGTGCAAATAAAGCATTTGACAGCCATCCGTCGTCGAAAAATCACCCACATAATCTCTCTCTCAAAATTAGGTTTTTTTTCCAAAAAAAAGGAGGGGGGCATCTGTGTCACGACCCGCACCCGCTTTTCGGATGAAACGTGTCCAAGCCCAGCCTACGCCGTAGTGTTGGCGGTAGTACACTATCTATACTCAAATCACGACAATCTAGAATCACATGAAAACTATATCTCATCCACAGAGTAATCATGTCACAGTCAAGATAATGAAAAGGACATTAACTGAATAATAATGAATAAACTGAATATCAAGAATCACTGTCACGTCCGGTGGACACAAATCCACTACCAATAGACGGAAAAATAGAAGAATACATGGAGTAACTAACTGAATAAAAACTGCTAATCTAGACCACCTCAAGTGCAAGCGATGCGATCTGATGCTGACTCAACCCTCTGTCTGCTCCTAACTCAACTCGGCTAATGAAGAGATCATCAGGTCCTCAGAGGACTAGCAAGATACATAAAACGAGCCTTTCTAACAGTTTATTATGCATGAAGGAAGATACATAATAAACAAGTAAAACTGAGCAATAAATAAGCACGAATCTATACACTGTCTACACATAAATGAACTGCTGAACGAGGACGATAGAACTCATGTCAAGGTGTCAACGGATAACCGAAACGAATACTCGAACCCTCGTCCCTAGCGTGGACTCGCAGGTTTGATCTACTAATCCTCGTCCCTAGTGTGGACTCGCAGATAGCATACCCTCGCCCCTAGCGTAGACTCGCAGGTGTAATCCTATACTACTAACCCTCGTCCCTAGCGTGGACTCGCAGGCTAGCATCTACTACTAATCCTCGTCCCTACTGTGGACTCGCAGATTAGCATCACCCTCGTCCCTAGCGTGGACTCGCAGGTGTAATCCTATACTACTAACCCTCGTCCCTAGCGTGGACTCGCAGGTTAGCTTCAAGGTTCAAGACACGGAGGTACGACTCAATCAAGGCACGACCAATAAGACACAAGGCTAACAGTTAACACTGTCTAAAGCAATGATAAAATATACCAGCTTGATAGAAAAGATACATGGCAACAATATGAGAAAACTGGAAAATAATAGACAGTGCATGTAAATAAAGCTGTGTAGAAAGGCAAGGTATACTTGCCTTAGGTCCTGAGCTGCTGTCACGGATTACAACCCATATCACGGTCCAAGTAACCTGTTTATACCATGTACATGATGTCAAGTACACAACTAATAGTGATAAGTAGCCTATCTATTTATTGGCTAGGTTTCTAAGTGAATCATTAGGACTTGTTTCCCCTTGGTTAGCTAGATTACTTAGTTCTTAACTAGTGCCTATTCCTGTGTGGTGACACATGTGATGCACCTATTGGTGTACCCTGGCCAACTAATTTCAGATTATCCCATCTCCATATGAGACAGTGTCTTATTAATAGTGATAAAACCAAATCCTGCCCTATACTAAACTCATATTTCAGACTCTCTTATGTTCTCATCTACACATGATTTTTGTCTAGTACCACTGGTACTCGATTTGCCTTCTTAACTGGATTGGTGTTCACCTTCTCCAAAAACCTGAACACAAGACAAAACAAGTATTCTTAATTATCTACCACTAAGCTACCTTTATATGCATGCATCTTTATAACATGTATAATCCAGGATACACTCAAGGGTGACCTGTTCCATATTGGGACACCACCCATACTTCCTTACCAGTAGGCCTATTCCTACTGTATGATCTGCCCTGCAATAATGCAACCTGGGAGATAGCAGTCTACATAACCCAGAGATCTGATTATCTCAAACTTGGTTGTGTGATATTCCCTATTGCAAAGCCAAAGTAGATATCATACCCAGATTGCACCAAGGGACATATAGAATAATTTGGACAGAACGATAGTATGGTAGTTATAAGTTAACATCCAGAAGGAAGGCTGGCTAGGTTTATCTGGAACCAACAATGTCTGATACACCCTATAGGAACAACTAAGAGACATATAGGCCTGTACAGTTCCCAGTCTCGATTGACCCTACACACCTATGATGGATCCCCTGCTCCTAGGCATGACTGAAACCAATTAATGTCAGGCTATATCCTTACTCAAATCCTGACCATCTCAGGAAGAAATGATAACACTGGTACCCCTACATCAAGTCCTTACTTCAATACCCATTACTATGCCCTGTAGGCAAAAGGCAGCCTAAAGCCAACACCCTGCATTGCCTGTGTACTCCGTTTAACACACCAGACCCTATATGTCTTGGATAAAACATTATCATGGGGTTAACCAACAAGTGAAACAATTATGAAATATTGTTTCAGATTCAGGAAAAATGTGTAATGCAGCATCAAGTTTAAAGGCGCATTGCAGTGCAAGGGACTGCTATAATTATATTGACTGAACTTAACCACAGAGCAGATAATGCTCTGCTAGTTTTAGCCAAAGTATGAACCTCCAATGGCAGGTACAAGTTTAGAAAGGGACATGGTAATTAAGCAATTCTATGGAGAGAACTTGTTTGTCCCAGGATATACAAAATGGGCATTGCACCACACATTCCATATCCTGTATTGTCCTGGTCTATAGCTTAATCTCTACTCAACCATGACTAATTGCAATGATGGGATCTACTACTGAATAGACTGAACTTAGTTGTTCAAAGCACAACCCAAGTCGAGTATGAAGACTGGGAATATATATGTACAGTGAGTTGAAATTTGAACAATACCATGGGCAGGTGTGGTGACTCTACCTAAAGTTTAACAGGGATCCCATGATACTGCATTTGCCTATAAGGAAAAATACCAAGTCAAACCCACTAGCTATTAGGACTTCTCATCTACTTGTTACAAGGATCCCCTGTTCTAAGGGTATGCTGTCTACTCCCTGGGTTTAACTGGTGTTTGTATGAAGGCTCAGGTCTCTGAAGATGGTCTCTGGTATAGGTTCAGCCTGAGATCTCCTGTTCTATGGCAGTAGGACTCCTACCTGCGGTTCGTGCATTGGGTACAACAACTGTACCCTCCCTGGACCATTGGCAGTGCTATCCTCCTACACGATTTCACCAAGTCACCCAAGAACATGAACAGGTACCCTATATGTCTTGCATCTAATCTATGATGTATGGACTGAAAAGTGTATGGATATCCAATGTGTAGGGTTTGACAACTGCAGGGCTATTAATCCAGTGGATATGCAGATGGCAGTGAAGGGCCTGCTGTGCAATGCAGGGGATAGGTTAGCAGGTGATAAAGGTTATTAGATCTAGGACGTTAGGTTGAGCAAACAACAAACCCAAAAGAGCCAAAACTCCTGTCCTCTCCTAGTTCTTTACCATATATCGAAATCTAAAGTCTTATAGGCATTAAGTCGAACACAGGCAATAACTAGATTGTTCAAGAAGGGTTTGGGAATACCTGAACTTGCAGTTGTAAAGATGGGATGGTTATTCAGTCCTCTCCTCTTGTACTGCTCCTGAGATGATGTTCGAGAGGTCTGCTTAGGGTTTCTCAGAGGAAAAGTAGAAGAATTGCCATATATATACACAGGTGATTGGATGGCTTAAGGAAAAGGAATTCAAAAAGATTTGATTTGATCCCGCTCATATCCAATGTGTTGGGGATTTAAATCCATATACTCGATTTGAATTGGGACTATGGGTTTAACCTGGTGAAATGATTTGAATTCAATTTGAATTCGTACCCAAAGGCTGAGGTGGTTGTTTAAAAGGAATTTGAATTAAGCTAATTTCACATAGGTCCCTGCTCTTTATGATATTTCCCTGTGGGTCCTCCATCATATAAAATTTAATAAATCCATAAATGATATCAATTTATATATGTAAGATAATGACAAAACAATAAGAGACAAAAAAAATGAATTTCAATTTCACCAAATTCGAAAAATTTGTTCAAGGGGTTGACAACTCTACCCCCCTTAAACAATTTCGTCTCGAAATTCAATGAAGCAGCAGTCTATTAGAAAGAATAATTTTAACAGTTTGCTATAGAATTGTTGTGAATCTTTTGCAAGTCAAAACTAAACATATACTCCTCAATAATGATAACTATAATCTACTGAAAATTTCGCCATTCGCTCTGTGTGGTGTCGCTGCCTCTTCCGTGATCATGGCAAAGCTCGTCTCCTCCTGCGGCTGGTAGTGGTAGGGCACTTGCGTTCTTCTTCGGACAATTGCGAGACAAGTGTTGGTTGGATCTACAATTCAACACAACCCTAATCTGCTGCGACAATTTTTTGAGTGTGGTCTTTCTTCGAGCAATGCTGGCAGATGGGAATGTCTTGAACTTGGCGTGGGGCTGCTTGTGATTGTTGCTGATGCGATTTGCTGGTACCTTCCCTGAAATGTTGGGACGTTTGCCGGTGTTGCTTGATCGCTGCCTCCGAATGCGTCTCGATTCCTCTTCGGCTTGCGACTCAGCTCCTCTTCTACAGCTTGGGCGACTTCTAGAATCTCCTCGTAAGTGGTGGCTCGACTGGTGGCGATGGCCAGACGAATCTCGTGAGACAGTCCCTTTCTGAATCGTCGCGCCTTGTCTTCAGGGGTGCTGACCAAGTTCTCCGCGAAACGGCTGAGGCGAGAAAACTTCGATGTATACTCGTCAACGGTGTGGTTGCCCTGCTCTAAGTGCTCGAACTGACTCACCAACGCTTCTCGTGCTACGTATGGATAGAATTTCTCTTGAACAGTCGCTTGAACTCCTCCCAAGTCACGTCTGGAGCAGAAAATCAGGGTTCGCCTTGATACCACGTCCGCGCGATATCAAAAAGCTGTCCACTGACTGACTCAATCTTCAAATCTTCTGGAACTCGGGCCATCTTCAGATACTTCTCCACGTTCTCCACCATTCATCAGCGTAGACGATCCCCTCTGTCCCATGGAACGGCATGGGCCTAAAGTCCATGAAGTGCTTGGGATTCCCGGACGCTGTCGCGGAGCGTCTCGAATCTGAAGAACCTCTTTCAAAGTGTCGCGAAAGATGTTGGTGCTGCTGGAAAATTCCAGGAGGGTGAGGCTGTCCAGTGCCGGTGGCGGGGGCAGAGCAGGTGCTGGATACATCATCGAGGCTGGATACATCGCGGTGGTGGGTGCATGGCAAATGCTGGATGCATTGCTGGTGCTGGGTGCATGGCAAATGCTGGATGCATTGTTGGTGCTGGGTGCATGGCTGGTACTGGACGTGGAACCCCTGGCGGTGGGACAGATACTGGTGGCAGATCGGGTGCTGGTGGTGGTGTCTGTGGAGGAAACTGTGGAGGCGGTGGAATATCGCCTCTGCAGAATCTCGAGAATTACGGTTGATTACTCGCATGAGTGAGCTGGCCTTCTTGTGTCGGTGGAGTCACGTACGTGAAAGAGCCTCCCGTACCCAGTGGAGTGTTCAATGCAGCGTTCTGTCTTGAGAGTTCATCTTAACTGTAACAAGAGCAAACACTTTAGTTGTTGAAGAGAATTTCAAGCAGGATGCAAATCAAGGATTCAATGAAATCAAGGATTAAGAAGCAATAAGAGTCAAGACATGTGGATGAGATCCTAAGTGTCTAATCCTATTCGCAGGCTCACGACGGTACTGTGACGTAACCGAAGTGATTAACGTAGACCTACATGGGCCACCAAAAAACTTGTCACGACCCGCACCGCTTTTCGGATACGAAACGTGTCCAAGCCCAGCCTACGCCGCAGTGTCGGCGGTAGTACGCGGTCTATACTCAAATCACGACAATCTAGAATCACATGAAAACTATATCTCATCCACAAGAGTAATCATGTCACAGTCAAGATAATGAAAAAGACATGAACTGAATAAATGAATAAACTGAATATCAAGAATCATTGTCACGTCCGGTGGACACAAATCCACTACCAAAGACGGAAAAATAGAAGAATACATGGAGTAACTAACTGAATAAAAACTGCTAATCTAGACCACCTCAAGTGCAAGCGATGCGATCTGATGCTGACTTAACCCTCTGTCTGCTCCTAACTCAACTCGGCTAACCTGAAGAGATCATCAGGTCCTCAGAGGACTAGCAAGATACATAAAACGAGCCTTTCTAACAGTTTATTATGCATGAAGGAAGATACAGAATAAACAAGTAAAACTGAGCAATGAAATAAGCACGAATCTATACACTGTCTACACATAAATGAACTGCTGAACGAGGACGATAGAACTCATGTCAAGGTGTCAACGGATAACCGAAACGAATACTCAAACCCTCGTCCCTAGCGTGGACTCGCAGGTTTGATACTAATCCTCGTCCCTAGTGTGGACTCGCAGATTAGCATTACCCTCGCCCCTAGCGTGGACTCGCAGGTGTAATCCTATACTACTAACCCTCGTCCCTAGCGTGGACTCGCAGGCTAGCATCTACTATCCTCGTCCCTAGTGTGGACTCGCAGATTAGCATCACCCTCGTCCCTAGCGTGGACTCGCAGGTGTAATCCTATACTACTAACCCTCGTCCCTAGCGTGGACTCGCAGGTTAGCTTCAAGGTTCAAGACACGGAGGTACGACTCAATCAAGGCACGACCAATAAGACACAAGGCTAACTGTGAACACTGTCTAAAGCAATGATAAAATATACCAGCTTGATAGAAAAGATACATGGCAACAATATGAGAAAACTGGATAAAATAATAGACAGTGCATGTAAATAAAGCTGTGTAGAAAGGCAAGGTATACTTGCCTTAGGTCCTGAGCTGCTGTCACGGATTACAACCCATATCACGGTCCAAGTAACCTGTTTATACCATGTACATGATGTCAAATACACAACTAATAGTGATAAGTAGCCTATCTATTTATTGGCTAGGTTTCTAAGTGAATGACTAGGACTTGTTTCCCCTTGGTTAGCTAGATTACTTAGTTCTTAGCTAGTGCCTATTCTTGTGTGGTGACACATGTGATGCACCTATGGGTGTACCCTGGCCAACTAATTTCAGATATCCCATCTCCATATGAGACAGTGTCTTATTAATAGTGATAAAACCAAATCCTGCCCTATACTAAACTCATATTTCAGACTCTCTTATGTTCTCATCTACACATGATTTTTGTCTAGTACCACTGGTACTCGATTTGCCTTCTTAACTGGATTGGTGTTCACCTTCTCCAAAAACCTGAACACAAGACAAAACAAGTATTCTTAATTATCTACCACTAAGCTACCTTTATATGCATGCATCTTTATAACATGTATAATCCAGGATACACTCAAGGGTGACCTGTTCCATATTGGGACACCACCCATACTTCCTTACCAGTAGGCCTATTCCTACCTGTATGATCTGCCCTGCAATAATGCAACCTGGGAGATAGCAGTCTACATAACCCAGAGATCTGATTATCTCAAACTTGGTTGTGTGATATTCCCTATTGCAAAGCCAAAGTAGATATCATACCCAGATTGCACCAAGGGACATATAGAATAATTTGGACAGAACGATAGTATGGTAGTTATAAGTTAACATCCAGAAGGAAGGCTGGCTAGGTTTATCTGGAACCAACAATGTCTGATACACCCTATAGGAACAACTAAGAGACATATAGGCCTGTACTAGTTCCCAGTCTCGATTGACCCTACACACCTATGATGGATCCCCTGCTCCTAGGCATGACTGAAACCAATTAATGTCAGGCTATATCCTTACTCAAATCCTGACCATCTCAGGAAGAAATGATAACACTGGTACCCCTACATCAAGTCCTTACTTCAATACCCATTACTATGCCCTGTAGGCAAAAGGCAGCCTAAAGCCACACCCTGCATTGCCTGTGTACTCCGTTTAACACACCAGACCCTATATGTCTTGGATAAAACATTATCATGGGGTTAACCAACAAGTGAAACAATTATGAAATATTGTTTCAGATTCAGGAAAAATGTGTAATGCAGCATCAAGTTTAAAGGCTGCATTGCAGTGCAAGGGACTGCTATAATTATATTGACTGAACTTAACCACAGAGCAGATAATGCTCTGCTAGTTTTAGCCAAAAGTATGAACCTCCAATGGCAGGTACAAGTTTAGAAAGGGACATGGTAATTAAGCAATTCTATGGAGAGAACTTGTTTGTCCCAGGATATACAAAATGGGCATTGCACCACACATTCCATATCCTGTATTGTCCTGGTCTATAGCTTAATCTCTACTCAACCATGACTAATTGCAATGATGGGATCTACTACTGAATAGACTGAACTTAGTTGTTCAAAGCACACCCAAGTCGAGTATGAAGACTGGGAATATATATGTACAGTGAGTTGAAATTTGAACAATACCATGGGCAGGTGTGGTGACTCTACCTAAAGTTTAACAGGGATCCCATGATACCTGTATTTGCCTATAAGGAAAAATACCAAGTCAAACCCACTAGCTATTAGGACTTCATCTACTTGTTACAAGGATCCCCTGTTCTAAGGGTATGCTGTCTACTCCCTGGGTTTAACTGGTGTTTGTATGAAGGCTCAGGTCTCTGAAGATGGTCTCTGGTATAGGTTCAGCCTGAGATCTCCTGTTCTATGGCAGTAGGACTCCTACCTGCGGTTCGTGCATTGGGTACAACAACTGTACCCTCCTGGACCATTGGCAGTGCTATCCTCCTACACGATTTCACCAAGTCACCCAAGAACATGAACAGGTACCCTATATGTCTTGCATCTAATCTATGATGTATGGACTGAAAAGTGTATGGATATCCAATGTGTAGGGTTTGACAACTGCAGGGCTATTAATCCAGTGGATATGCAGATGGCAGTGAAGGGCCTGCTGTGCAATGCAGGGGATAGGTTAGCAGGTGATAAAGGTTATTAGATCTAGGACGTTAGGTTAAGCAAACAACAAACCCAAAAGAGCCAAAACTCTGTCCTCTCCTAGTTCTTTACCATATATCGAAATCTAAAGTCTTATAGGCATTAAGTCGAACACAGGCAATAACTAGATTGTTCAAGAAGGGTTTGGGAATACCTGAACTTGCAGTTGTAAAGATGGGATGGTTATTCAGTCCTCTCCTCTTGTACTGCTCCTGAGATGATGTTCGAGAGGTCTGCTTAGGGTTTCTCAGAGGAAAAGTAGAAGAATTGCCATATATATACACAGGTGATTGGATGGCTTAAGGAAAAGGAATTCAAAAAGATTTGATTTGATCCCGCTCATATCCAATGTGTTGGGGATTTAAATCCATATACTCGATTTGAATTGGGACTATGGGTTTAACTGTTGAAATGATTTGAATTCAATTTGAATTCGTACCCAAAGGCTGAGGTGGTTGTTTAAAAGGAATTTGAATTAAGCTAATTTCACATAGGTCCCTGCTCTTTATGATATTTCCCTGTGGGTCCTCCCATCATATAAAATTTAATAAATCATAAATATATCAATTTATATATGTAAGATAATGACAAAACAATAAGAGACAAATAAAAATGAATTTCAATTTCACCAAATTCGAAAAATTTGTTCAAGGGGTTGACACGTCGGGGGGGGGGGGGACAGGGCGTCGGGTGGGGGGGGGGGGGGGGGGGGGGGGGGGGGGCAGGGCGTCGGGGGGGAAGGGGCAGGGCGTCGTTGGGGGGGGGGGGGGGGTACTGCCGGTGGGGAAAAGGGGGGGAGCCTTCGGCGTCGTGGGCTAAGCGAGGCGTTGAGTTGCTGGCGTCAAAAGACGTCGGCCGTCCCGTGAGGCTCTGGAGCGCGGAGTGCGCGAGGCGTACGTGCCGGACGATGATGAAAAAGCCAGTGCGGACATGATCCGCACGAAGAGTCCGAAACGACATGACAACCGGCTAAAAATCGGGTGCGAGAAGACACACGATTTAACTGAGCTCGCACGTGCGGGGAAAAAAAAAAAAGTTGCCTGCCAAACAAAACACATGAAAATTGGAATTGCAGTTCCATACAGATTTTTCAAACTACTCTATCAATAGAATTACTCTGTTCTGAGTACTCAGAATTCTTTCTATTTTCCCATAAGTAGTGGACAAAGTCATCTAGACACCTGTCTTGAATATCCTCATTGCCAAAGATGTCTACACATTCTCTGGCTTTGGTCCTGAAGCCCTCCCCCTGTGCTTCTACCATAACGAGCCTCAAGCTATCCGCAATCCCTTCTCCGGTGAAGGAACCGTCGTCGTCGTCCCTCGGCACCTCGACCGCCAGCTTCCTCCACCAGGTTCCTCGCATTGAGCCCTGGTCGAAGATGAGGGGCAGCACCACCATCGCCCGCCCCAACGAGAGCCCCTCGACGATCGAGTTCCACCCGCCGTGCGTCAAGAACCCGCACACCGACGGATGAGCCAGGATCCTGCTCTGAGGAACCCAGCCCGTGCAGACCAATCCGCGGCCCTCGCCCCTTCCCGGATACCCTCCGGTATCGTGCCGGCCCTCAGCGCCCACAGATACGGCAGTTGGCTCAGTTCTAGTCCCAGCGCGATCGCTTGCACTTGTTCATCGTCAGCTTAACCTCACTCCCGAACGCAGCATAAACAACCGAGCTCGGTTCCTGCTCGTCCAACCATTTGAAAGCGCCCTCACCGTCGGCTCCTTCCGGGACGCGTGCTCTTGCGGCAGGTGGCAGCATTCCGACGGTAACGATCGGCTTGGACAACAGCTTGCCGAGTAGGTCTAGCCACTCGGCTTCGAACTCGACGCAGCTGCGGACAGCCACGAACCCGCACTCCTCGATGGAGGCCGCGAACCGGAACCCCTCGGTCACGCCGGAGGCGTCTGGCACGAAGGAGGGCTCGAAGAGCTTGCGGACCTCGTGGAGGCGGTACGCTATAGTGGAAGCGAAAGGTACCCACCCGGGCACCACCGTGAACTCCTCCGGCAGCATCCTCCTCTGTCCATTGCCCAACAGCTCGGCCGGAGGGCCGTTGAACGCGAGCACCGCGGCGTTGAAGAGCCCGAGGTACGCGCACGGCACGCGGAACCTTGCGGCGACGCGCGGAGCCCAGTAGGCCGCGTAGTCGTAGACGAGCCAATCTACGGGTTGGTGCGTCGACGTGGCGGTGGTGGAGAAGTTGTGTGACAAGAAGTCGTGCAAGTTTTGTTGTAGTGTGTCGTATGCGGTCCTTAGGTAGGGGCGGAGGTCGTCGGTGGGGAGGTCGATGGTGGCCTCGGCGGAGTCCGGGAGGCCGTCGACGGGCGGAAGGGGAAGGGGAGGAGTTCGATGAGGTGGGATAGGTGGGGAGGGATGGGGGGAGGAGCCTTTGTATGTTTCTAGGGGTTGATAGTAGGAGACTCGGTGGCCTCTCTTGGCAAGGCGTTTGGAGAGCTCTAGGAAGGGGAGGAGGTGGCCTAGAGCTGCCCATGGGAGCATCACGATGTGGAGGCTCCTGCTCCTCCCATTGCCATCCATGGCGTTTGTTTGTAATGGAGAAGAGAGGTCAGTCAGTTTTTGCAAAGTCTTCAAGTTGCTGTGGTCAAGTTGGCGGCTGGGTCATAGGTGATGCATGGGATGATGTCTTCGGTGGAAGGTGACCAGTTGAACTTGAGACTAGTTTCTATATTGGCGGCTCCACAAACTAATATTTTGTAGCGACAACTTGAGTGAGGCAGCCATTAGGGGTGAGCATTATTCGGTTTTGGACCGAAAATCGAACCGAACGAACCGAATAAGAGGTTTGGTCCGGTTTCGGTTTTGAAAATACTTAATTTTCTTATTCGGTTTCGGTTTCAGTTTTGGGTTTCGGGTTCGCTCCAAAACCGAAAATCGAATAAGAAAATTTAATATATATATATATATTATATATATATATATATATATAATATATATATATATGTGTGTGTGTGTGTGTGTGTGTGTGTGTACTATATATATAAGTATTAATATATAAGGTACATACTAAATATATATAGGTATATACTAAATATGTCTATGTATATTAGTTACTATATATTAACAAAAAAAGCTCAAAAAAATCAAAAAAAATATGAATAACCGAATAAACCGGAAACCGAACCGATTTAATTCGGTTCGGTTTGATTCGGTTTTGGGCCAATTCGTTTCGGTTTTGCTTATTCGGCGGTCCAATTCGGTTTTGGGTTATTCGGTTCGGTTTAAACCGAATAAACCGAATGCTCAACCCTAGCAGCCATCATGGTGTGAGATGGGCCGACTGGCCGGTCCGGACCCAGTGTTGACTAGATTTGATCATATCTGAGCCAGGTCGGACTTAGTCCGGATGGAGAAGCAGGCCAGGCCGGGCCAGCCCCGTTGAAAAAAAAATCTAAATCTAGTTCGACCCATTGCCCAGTCTTGGGCGGGCTGAACCGGACCTCAGCGGGCCGGTTCAATATTGGGTCCGAATCGGCCCAGTTTTTAAAAATAAAAAAAAATAGAAAAAAAAATAAATGTTATAAAATTAAAAAATTGCAAGATCGTAACACACAAAATTTAAAGTCCAAATTTATTTGCATAATTTGAAAGTTAAAACACCAATTAATGACTCATACAAGATTTTATTAGTGACTCATACTAATATTGCTAGTACATAAGTTGCAATTGATGAATCATACAAGATTACTAGATATCCATACAAAATTTTTAGTGTAGCTTCCTGTACCATAGCTATGGTTCCATTTGATTCGTTTATTACAATGCATACATTTAACAATAACTTTAGTAGAGTATCTTCTGTATCGTCACTTTCGCGCTCATTGTAAACTGCTGTAATGATGCCAAATGTTGATTCTGATTCAAACTCTTGTTGTGGTGCGTGTTGAGGTTGCGGTCGGGTTGTGGTTGTGATCATGCGGTTGATGTGGTAGTTGATCATTAGCCATGATATTAAATAGCTTCTTCACACTAGATTGCTTATAAATAGTGTAAGAGAGGGGGAAAAAATTTGATGTGATTAATTTTAAATATTTATGACCTATTTATAGAAATTTTTGGATATAAAATTACACCTAATACCCTTAAAATATAATTAGTATAATAATTTTGGTCATTTTTAGCAAAATGAATAAAATGCCCATAAAACGGCCATAAAATAGTCAATAAAATGGGAGTATTTTGGTCAAAATACCCTCAGCATTCAAAAAGTTCTAAATTTTTTGGGTTTGAACCGGGTTTGGACCGGGCCTGGACTGGGTCAGACATGGGTCTGTGGACCGGGTCGAGTGGGCTTGCGGGTCTAACCGGTTTGGACCGGTTCTGGAACCGGGCCGGGCCTCCGAGCCAAAAATCAAAACCCAGTCCGGACCCGTTTGAAGGGTGGGAGGAACCAGGTCGGACTGTTGAGCGGGTCCGGACTGACCCAGACCGATTTTGATTGGACCGGGTTGGGGCCGACCGGCCCATCTTGCACCTTGAGGCAGCCAATGGATATCTTTGTAGCAAAGGGCGCAACCATAAATTCTTATTAGAGTGGAGTGAGATGGCTTGAATGAGTTAGGGTGGGCTCCATTACTCATTTTGTAGCTAACTTATAAGTGAAACCTATGTGTCAATTACTAGATAGTGAGGAGGTTAGTCCAGACTTTTAGTTAACTAACCCTCATGGTTCAGTTACCATATCCTAAGTATCTGCCCTTATGAGCATATGGCCATACTTTGTCCAGTAGATGGTTAGAACATGGGATCGCTTAGATGATAAAGTCCATGTTCTGTTTAGGTTGTGCATCAGTCAGGGATACAAATCGAGTGTCAATCCCTTCATTACCTATTCTTTTCTTTACTTGCTATACAGTCCAATCCTTCATAATGTATCAAATCCAGTTAAGGGGAGAGGCTCGGATAGTTTACCTTGTATCAGACCCCTTATATGTTCAGTCTTGATGATTAATATCCAATCCATTCTTGATGTTCACATATTCGTTAGTTCTGTCCCCTGCCATATCTTCCAAATGATTAGGCTAATGTATCAAGTTTGTCCTAGAAATGGATTGCCAGTCCACATGAGTGTGGGACTATGGGGTTACATCCATACTTTGTTCATTAGAGCCAATTTGGTTCTGTCCACTTATCTCATGAATTTTTAGTCCACATCGTTGATGCATTTAAGCCCAGTTCAGATACTGAACTTTAAGTTCAGTTCTCTGAACTTTGTTCTGTTCCCCTTTTCCTTTTCATTTCCCAGTTCCATCTAGAGTTATGTTCTGAACAGAAGTTAATTCTTCACTGTTCAGTGCCTTCGTTCTTACATTTGTGACTTGATTGGGGTTTAAGTGGGAATGCTTTAGTACCTTGATGTTCAGACTTGAACATCACATGTGGACAGAACATTGCATTCCCTTATTCTTGTTCAGTTGGGTTAGTCACTTATGTATTGTCTGTAAGTTGTAATAAAGGAAGGATATATATATGAGGAAGGATATGCATCCCCACAATTTTGCATCCCCATGCATTCCCATATTCACATCCGTTGGATGTGCTTTAAGTCATCTAATCTTAACCATTGGTAAATCAACGGTTAAGATTAGATGACTTAAAGCACAATCCAACGGTGCAAATAGGGGGGATGCATGGGGATACAAAAAGTGTGGGGATCTTGATCCTTCTCTATATATATATATATATAATATATATATATATATATATATGACCTCTAGTCTAATGGTTAAGGGAGATGCATGTGGCCCAAGTGGTCAGGAGTTCGAGCCCGGTGGAGGCGAGTTCGCCACAATTACCCATTGCTTCAAAAAATAAATAAATAAATATATATATACTATATATATATATATATATATATATATATTATATTATATATATATAATATATCAAGTAGACATAGACAAATGCGTATATACATATTATGTGGATATGAGAATTAGAAGTTAAAAGTGAGTTTAAGTGGTATTATAAGTTTGCACTATAAGACAAGTGGAACCCTAGGATTAGAATATGGCTTTGTACCACTTTAACCAAGAACACTAAATAGTCCACATAGTCCAAAACCCTAGAACTAACCAGGTTGATCAGTGGACCCAAATAGCTAAAGTTTGACTCAGTTGACTAGAGTTGACCAAGTTTGACTTTCTAACCTAAAAAAGATCTAGCAGCATGTAGAAATTATATTTTAATCAATTGTCTAATTTAGATCACTCTATAACCTGTAAATTCTCATAATAGGTCTTGTGACTCCAGTTCGGATATCGATACACATCATTTGCTCAGGATATCAGGCGAGTACATTATACGTTAGTTTTTATTCATGATAGTATCTATATTCTTGTTCAGACTTGATTCTGATTCGTTTATTACAATGCATATCATGATTACTTAGTGTTGTTCTTAGGTGAGTTGGGCCAGTACCGCTTACCTAAGAAGCCTAATTCTCATAATAGATCTAAACCGGGTTTGGACCGGACCTGGACTGGGTCTGACCCGGGTCTGTGGACCGGGTCGAGCGGGCTTCGCGGGTCTAACCGGTTTGGACCGATTCTAGAATCGAGTCGGGCCGTTGAGCGGGTCCGGGCCAACCCATACCGAATTTGATCGGGCCGGGTTGCGGGCCGACCGACCATCTTGAACCTTGAGGCAGCCAATGGATATCATCCTTTATAGCAAAGGGCGCAACCATAAATTCTTATTTGAGCGGAATGAGATGGCTTGAATGAGTTAGGGTGAGCTGATAGGCTTGGATGAGTTGGGGTGGGCTGGTGTATTCTGATTTATAGTAGAAAAGAAAAAGAAAAGGAAACTATTGAGTATCCATTGGCTGAGATAGTTGCTTAGAGCATCAAGTGGAGAAACTTCAAACACATACTCTAAATTATTAAAAATTATGTAAATTATTAATTTTAGAGTATTTTTGATATTGGCACACAATGGTACACTCGAAACAAATACTCCAAATTAACTCCTCTTATCCTCTTTATTTTTTCTCCTGTTTGGTAAGTTTTTTCTTCCCACTTTTTCTCTTTATTTTCCTTTTATGTTTGGTAAAAACGGTTAATTTTGGTGGCCCGAAAATGATGTAGATGAGCTAGGACACGCTCCAAATTTAGAGTATTTTAGCTTTCTAGTAAGTTTTAAATATGGACAGTTCACTAGAGCCTTCAAGTGCTACAAAATTTAACTAAAGTTAAACTGTACCACTTGAAATCTTTTCCATTATGAATACTCTTATATGGTTAGGGTTTTAGAAAAGATGATGATTTATATATATATATATCTATATATATATATATATATATATATATAATAATATATGTGTGTGTGGTGTGTGGTGGTGTGTGTCATCGCTCTTTTCCAAGGAGCTAGGTACCCCAGATCTATTTCCTGCGCTAACCTGATTCTTATAACCAAATAGGATAATCTGGAGACATTCAAAGACTTCTGTCCCATAAGCATGTGCACCTTCACTAACAAAATTATCTCAAAGATTATTTCCAACCGCATGACCGAGATCCTCCAAAAATCATCTCCGACGAGCAGAGTGGCTTTGTTCGTGGCCGGAACATCCTTGACAACATTCTGATGGCCCAGGAAATGATCACATGTATGAAGCTACCGGCAAGGGGTGGGAACATTGTTATCAAAGTGGATATGGAGAAGGTGTACGAGGGTGGATTGACAATTCATGATTTGGGTTTTCAGGACCTTCGGTTTTCGAAAATCTGGATCAACATATGTGGAGATCGATCAGTAATTCGTGGTTTCCATGGTTATTAACGGGCAAGCTGAAGGCTTTTTCAAATCCAGTCCCGGTTTCAGACAAGGAACCCTTTATCCTCCACCATCTTCATCATCGTGCGTAAGCTCTAAGCAGAAATCTGAACAGAATGGTGGGTACCCCGAATTTCGGCATTATCACACCACTAGTAGCTGCCCGATCATCATCACCTGGCGTACGCCGACGAATCCTCATTTTCTCTTCTGGGGACGTCGGGTCTGGAAGTGGTCCACAACACTCTGCAGGATTCGCCAGATGCTCCTGTCAGCTATCAACCCAGCAAGAGTGTCATCTACATCCATCACAAAAGACCAACAGAGACCACGCCTCTACTCTTTCAAAGATCACTTCCTTCTCTGTTGCGTACCCACCTTTCTACTACTTAGGTTGTCGTTGGTTTACGGTCATTCCAACACAGACATCTTTGAAGGGCTGGTGGGCAAAATTAGAAAAAAAAATAGAAGGGTGGCACGAGCAAACGCTATCGCCCAGCGGGAAAGATGATTCTGATTCAACATGTGCTTTCCTATCCTATTTACACCTTAGCGCCTGCTCTCTCCTAAGAAGGTCCTCACTTCCATTGAAAACCTCTTCGCCAACTTCTTCTGGGGCCACTATGATGGTAAGGACAAGCATCATTGGGCGAGTTGGAACTCCATGGCCAGACCCAAAGAAGAGGGAGGCCTCGATTTCTTCAGGCTGTCGCACGTTGTTGATGCTTGATCGATGAAGCTGTGGTGGAAGCTCCGTGTGAGCCGAAATCTTTAGGCGAGGTTTATGAAGGCCAGATATTTCATGAACATTAACCCATCTGTCGCTGAAGCCAACTGCAGATCTACTGCGTCATGGCGACGCATCCTACATGGACGAATCCTTGCTGAGCCCTTGATTAGCCTCCAGCTGGGCTCCGACGAATCATCTCTATTCTTCGAACGTTGGATCAGGGAAGATCTCCTTCCCCAGCTACCGGACGCCCCTACCCACAGCAATATCTGTGAGCTGTGGCTTCATTCAGGCAACTGAAACTGGAAAAGGATTCGTGACTGGGTCGGAGACGAGGTCGCCGCTTTGCTCCTCAACGCTGGGCTGCAGATCAAATCGGAGCCTAACGTGCTGCCCTGGTCATTGGAGACCAACGGTGCATTCTCGGCCGCCTCGGCCAGAAGGGTTGTTCGCGGCATGGGGGTGCCCTCCCCCATCATCGGATCTTTCTGGCAGACTTGTATTCCCAAAAAATGTCTTTTCTAATATGGAGAGCATTTTGCAAGAAGCTGGCCACCGATGACGCTCTCAACTCCATCAGCTTCAATTTAGCGTCCGCGTGCCATTGCTGCATGGCGAGACAATCTGAAATGGTTGACCACATTTTTTACTCCGGGGACTTACCTAACAGGGTATGGACAGCTCTTTCTCATCGTTGCAGACAGGTCCAAGATGGTATGAGCTTCAACGATCTTCTGGCCACTTGGGCTTACGTCTCACACCGCCATCAGATCGTCGCAGCCGCCATCACATGGGTAATCTGGAAGAACCGAAACAAATTCAGATACGAAGGCCATCAATATTCGTCCACACAACTTATCCGGGAGGTGCTCCACCAAATCCACAAAGTTAGCAGGCACTGCAATCACGGGTCGGAGGAATTTTGGCATTCTTTGCGCTCCTGATCCTAGTCCTTGGCTTAGGAGCTCGAATTCTGGCACTTTTTCTGTCTTACTTTTGCGCTTACTTGTAAAGGCTTCGGCATTTTACGCTTTCAGATGAATAAAATTGAGGGATTTTGTTAAAAATAAGTAAATAAATAAATAATAAATAAATATATATATATATATATATATATATATATATATATATATATATATATATATAGGGGAGAGATAAATATGGAGAGAGGAAAAAGATAAAATAGTTTTTCTTTCTCCTATATATCACTAGTGCGTGTACCCGTGCAACGTACGGAAAAGATAAACTATCATTTAGTTATTCCTTTGTGTATGAATATTAATATATTTGTAGGACGCATAAAGTAAAAAATTAGTGGTTAGTAATATATATATATATATATATATATATATATATATATATATATATATATATATATATATATATATATATATATATATATGTTACTTTGTATTTGAAAGAGAACATTTAAGAAGACTTAATAAAGTGAAAAAAATCCCAAAAAAAACGTTAATTGAAAACAAAACAAAAAACAAAAAACAAAAAAAGAATCTTAAAACTGAAAAAAAAAAATCAAAAAACCTTTCATAAACTGAAGAAAAAACAACAACTCTCATTTCTAATCTCTTTGTAGTTGTGTTAAATTAGATACTATTTTTAGAACTTTTATTTTTCTCAAATATCGCAATATTATGTCCATAATAACCATGCATATGTACCCATTATCATATCCCAACAATACTCTAATACAAAACTGTAAAGAAGAAAAATACTTTATGCAGTTTCAACCTTACTGTCACATAAAACACAAGTAATATCAGTGTATATGTTTTCAATGTAAGATAAATGTAATTGAATCATCTAAATTCTATATTTTCGATATTTCAAATACCAGATAACAAATATTTATGAAAAATTATATTCACATTTGTGGTCACATAAACATTCCCAAAATAAAATGAAAACAATTTTATTTTTAAAAAAGGATTAAAAAACTGCAAAAAATCTAAAATAAATCATTCTTAGAAAAAATGGAAATAAAAAAAAATGAAAAAAATAACTAAAAAAATCTTTCTCAAAAAAATAAATATATAAAAAAATGAAAAAAATGAAAATAAAAAAGAACAAAGAAATGATGAATCTTAAAAAACTAAAAATAAAAAATGTAACAAAAAATGAAAACAAAAAAGGGAAAAAAAACCCAAAAAAAACTTTTAAATGGAAACAAAACAAAAGAAAACAAAAAACAAAATAAATTCTTAAAACTGAAAAAAAAAAACCATCAAAAACTGGAGAAAAAAATGAAAACCCCCCAAAAAAAGGTTAAAATGAAAAAGAAAAACCAAAAAATTTCTTAGAAAATAAAGACATGAGAATATATTTCCATCCTAAATTTTTTTCAGGAATAAAAAAAAATCTAGTACCAAAACGTCCCTCTGGATTAGTGCCTTGACAGAAACACGTAAAAAACAAAAAAAATCATAAAACTAACAGAGTACTTATCGGAGGACTACTTACCACAAATACGCTATAAAAACTTGTGCAGCATTTATTCATTTATTGCTGGTCGTGGTTCAATGCAACATAATAAGAACTTAAAAAATAAACAAACAAAACTTTTAAAAAAACTCAAACAATAAAAAAATCAACAAAGTGACAAACACAAAACATTGGATCCTTAATATTTCTCCAGGAAAAAAACTAAACTAAAACACCAAAAATCATTCTAAAAAAATTAAAAAGATAAAACCTGGAAAAAAAAACCCGAAAAAGAACAAAGAAATGATGAATCTACAAATATGAAAATAAAAAATCTAACAAAAAAATGAATACAAAAAAAACCTTAAGAAAAAAAGAAGAAAAAAAACCCAAAAAAAATGTTTAAATGGAAACAAAACAAAAGAAAACAAAAAACAAAAAAAATTCTTAAAACTGAAAAAAAAAAAAAAACCGAAAAAAACCTTTCAAAAACTGAAAACAAAAAAAAACTAAAAAAATTGAAAACCCCCCAAAAAAGGTTTAAAATGAAAAAGAAAAAAAACTAAAAATTTCTTAGAAAATAAAGACATGAGAATAGATTTTCCATCCTAAAATTTTTTTAGGAATAAAAAAATTACCTGAGTAGCAAAACGTCCCTCTGATTTGGTGCCCTGAGGGAAACACACACAAAAAAAAAATTAAAATTATGGAACTAACAGAGTACTTATAGGATGACTACTTACCACTAATACGATATAAAGACTTGTGCAACATGTATTTATTTATTGCTGGACGTGGTTCAATGTAACAGAATAAGAACTTAAAAATAAACAAACAAATACTTAAAAAAACTCAAACAACAAAAAATAAACAAATTGACAACACACAAAACATTGGATCCTTAAATTTCTCCCAAAGAAACTAACTAAAACTAAACTAAAACAAAAAAAAATCATTCTAAAAAAATTAAAATGATAAAAAAAAACTTAAAAAAGAAAAAGAACAAAGAAATGACGAATCTTAACAAAATAGAAAATAAAAATCTAACAAACAAAATGAAAACAAACAAAATCATTAAAAAAAGAAAAAACCCAAAAAAATATTTAAATGGAAACAAAACAAAACAAAAAAATTCTTAAAACTGGAAAAAAAAAAACCCTTTCAAAAACTGAAAAGAAAAAAAAATCTAAAAAAAAAAAATGAAACACCCCCTAAAAAGGTAAAAATGAAAAAGAAAAAACTAAAAATTTCTTGGAAAATAAAGATATAAGAATAGAATTTTCATCCTAAATTTTTTTCAGGAATAAAAAAAATATCCAGTACCAAAACGTCCCTCTGGTTTGGTGCCTTGACAGAAAATAAAATAAAATCATAGAGCTAACGGAGTACTTATCGGAAGACTAATTAACACCAATACGCTATAAAGTCTTCTGCAGCATTTATTCATTTATTGTTGGGCGTGGTTCAATGGAACAGAATAAGAACTTAAAAATAAACAACAAAAAATCAACAAAGTGACAACACCCAAAACATTGGATTCTTAAAATTTCTAAAAAAACACACCTATAATTACAGCCTATCCAACAAACAAAGCCATCGAATTTAAAGCTATGATCACTAAAATCAAAATAAATATTAAAAATATTAAAATGACAGTACTCATCACAAAATCAAAACCCTACAAAAAACTCGACAATGCTAATCAAACAGTCAGACATATTCAAAAAAATTATGAAAAATGTGTGCAACATAAAGCCGTCAACAAAATAATCATCCATCAATAAAATAATCATATATCAAAGAAAGTGTGCTTATTATCAGATTAATGTTTCTGAAAGAAAATCCTAAACATAAGAATCGAAATAGTAAGAGGAGGAAGAATATCGATACCCCGATTGAAGAAACGTTGGCGATGGTGATGAAGTCCGACTCCTCCTCGCTACTGCTTCTTCACTCTCTCTCTAGGTTTTTGGCCTGGGGAGTGGGGAGTAACAATTGAAAAAGGAGAAGGCTTTATGAAAACCGTTACTAAGTGATTATGGAAAGGCTGGAAAGCCACTCCTATTTTTCGCTCAGTTATGGATGGTTACAGAAGAAGATTTTTTTTGGCGGTTAGGACAAATCCATTCTTGTTGGCAGCAATATCCAACATAATCTCTTTATAAGATTTTTTTTGGCTGTTATGGGCAGATCCATTCTTATTGGCATCAATATCCCACACAATCTCTTAAATATATATATATATATATATATATATATATATATATATATATATATATATATATATATAAAATTAATGTAGATAATACTTGGAAGTATTTGGACGGGAATCCTTTCCCATTGTATCTTACTTTCAGTAATAAATGATAATTGCATTTGTAACAGTGAGATAGAGGCAGAGGAGATTTGGATACTGAATACTTGGATAGGTGCGAATGGGTTCCTTAGGTGATAAGAATGGGTTTTTATCTTTATTATCTAGCTTGGAGAATTTTGCTATTACTCAATCACTTAATATATATATATATATATATATATATATATATATATATATATATATATATGCGCATGCTTGGGAAGCTAAATTATAAATTATAAATAAATCGGCTGACCAATGGATCCTAAACATATACTGGATCATCTCACTCACTCTTTGCTTATGAGTAGAGACAATTCCCAAATTTTTTAGTTGTGTATGCCAAATATCCTTACTGAAGTCGCAATTGAAGAACAAATGATCAATATTTTTGTCTAGTCGGGAACAGAGGACACACTTCTTCCCATCAATTTTATCTCCAAGTCTTAGGAGTCTATCCTTAATCATCAGCAGACTTTTAATGACCTTGTACATAAGCAACTGAAATTTAACCGCATCACCTTTCAACTATACAAATTCAGCCCATTCTACATTCCCATGCCTTGGGCTAAGCTCCTCAAACATCTCCTTGAGTCTGAAACCTGATGGGTGTCGGCCTCCATCATCAATATTGAACACCCAATGGTCCTTCCCCACAAAGTCCTCAATCTGAACGATAGAAAAGGCTTGCTCAAGGAGAACTCCAACCCGCCTGGACTGAAGACTCCAGTGACCCCCATTTAACAGAACCAAGACCTTCTCCTTCTGATCCAACTGCCCATAGACCCATTTAACCGCTATAGCATGAATTCCCTCTCGCCAAATGAAATTCTCATACAGACTCTCAATGCGACGAGTAATAGAGAATAGAAGAATGATGGTTTGCATCCTTCAATCCGACCACCAATGGAGAGAAGTTGAGCCTGCCATCCTTCAAGACGAGATTGGATGACCTCCAAAAGATTACTACAGTCCGATGCTTTAGCATACGATGGGGAGAGGGGAAGCCGCAAGTAGCTAACAGGTTCTAAGCACCCTAATTTTTGGTATTTTTTATTTTGTTTAATGTGATTTTTATTTATTAAAGTATATATTATATTTAAGTTTTAGTTATAAATACACTTTGTCGTAGTTTTGATTTTCGAAGCGTAACATTAGCCAATTTCTCGAAACAAGTTTCATATTCGTGTTCTAGATGAGTCCACCTTTATTTTGGTATATCATGTTGTGAGACTCGTCTCACAATATTTGTTTTTGTATTTGTATATATATACAGTATTTGTATTTGGTATATCAAGTTTAATAAATAGGCTAGCCACTAACCAACTAATCACATGGTCTATTCAATTAGCTAGCACACAACTAGTATATATAAAATAAATATTACCATCATGAATATAATTATCAAAATTATTAAAATAAAAAATGCCCCTCTCCTAGAATTAAGTAGTTACATACTTAGTGATAGTATTGATTTATGATAGATAGCTGGTCGGTACTGTATAACTTATACGTATTCAAGCTGGACTGAAGTCCACTTAATACGTAGCTGGGATGTATACATATTTTTTAGTCTTACATATTTTGGGACTGTGATGTTAGGCAGCCTACCCTCCTCAATGTGAATCAAATGTAATAAACGCTCCTTATTAGGACACAACCGATTGAAATATGTTCTACTTTTATCCTTGTTCAGCTTCAGTGCAGAGAGTTTACAAATTCATCTAGAATCGAAATTTGTTTGCAGATATCAGCTTCTGAAGGATACAACAACACCAACAAATCGTCATCGTAAATCAGATGGGAGACGACCGGAGCCACCCTCTTGAAAAGAGAGACTATCCTCCTAGTGTGCACGGCCAAGTCCATCAAACAAGTATAATACTCCATCACGATGTTAAACAAATATAAGGATAGAGGGTCCCCTTGCCTTAATCCTCTGTTGCTAAAGATGAAACCATGAGGTTGGCCTTTGATAAGCACAGAGAAGGTTGTTGTCATGATAAATTCAGCCACCCTTTGCACACACCAAGCATCGAAGGGCATGTCACGCGTCAAATGACAAAGGAGGCTATGGTTGACCGTATCGTACGCCTCACGGAGATCCTGTTTGATGCAGTCTTTACCTCTCCAAGTTTGCTAAAATCTTGGACAGGCTCATGAGCAAGAAGTTAGTTTTCGAAACGCTTTTGCCCCTAACAAATGTCGGCTGATTAGATGAGATCAAACCCGACATCAACTCCTGCATTCTTTTACACCTAATATGAGATATATTCTTGTAAATAAAATTGCAGCAATCAATAGGCAGAAAGTCAGATAGTGAAGTGGTCCCTCCTTTTTAAGAATCAATGCCAGAAAAGTATGGTTTAATTCTTTCAATAACTTGCAAGTTTGAAATAATTCTTGAACAACCTTTAGTAACATATGTTTGAGGTTGTCCCAATGTAGTTGGAAAAACTTCGTATTAAACCCATCAGACCCCAAAAAATTGTTAGGTTTGGCAGGCCTACAAACTTAGCCCGAAGGCTATACTCACAGCCCGAAGGCCTGTACCGCACTTGTATCTCATTCGCATCACATCGCACCGCACCCACATCCTATATGTACTTTGGTTATCCTCACATTAATATATATATATATATATATATATATATATATATATATCATTAGAATGGGGGCTCGGACTTGTTGGAGTACAGTCTGGATTTGGTAACAACATATTTGTGGAATCCAAATCTAGTTAAATATTTGATTTGATTATATTTGGATGTCCATAATTGGTGTTGTGCTATTTTAGATATAATAGGATTCTTATTTTAGAAAATCTTATTATGATCTAAAATAGGTTGTTGATAAAATATTTTAGGTATAATAGGATTCCTATTTTATTCCTATTTAGGAAATCCTATTATGACCTAGAATATAATTTTATCATCCTATATATATGGGATGAGGGTGGAGGCACAAAGCACATGCAAAAATATGGAGATTCGGGGTGCTCGTCCATAAGAAAATCTAAGAGAAAGTTCGTGCTTTACTCTTAGGACTTCGCCATCCAAGACAGAAGAAAGAAGGAGATCTAATCAAGGAGTCGTCAACTTTGGTTAGGGATATTACTGCGGATTAGTGAGTGATCTCAATTGTAATATTCTTTTTTTCTTGAGAGTGGTGAGGGGGTTGAACCTATTAGGACAAAGGATTCAACGTTAGTTTTTGTCAATCTTATAATTTTTATCTGAGTTATAAAGGTTGGAATTTGTCTAGGTGCCGTAGTCATTGCCATATTCTTGACTTTATCTGTGCTTGGTGTCCGTTAGACAGGGGTTGGTTGATCAGGTGGGCTGGCAAAAATATATGTATGCCCAACAATTGGTATCATAGCTTTGGGGGTTCTGGCAACCATATCTACGGAGTAGATGAACACTCGTATGATCACCCTCACAGGGGGAACTGGACGATTTAGAAGCCAAGGATGGAGAATCTACTCTGGTGTAAGAACTTGCTGGTCCGTTGTAGGACGACAAGGCAAAGCCATCGGACAAAGCTGTTGAAGACTGGAACTGACTGGATCGGAAGGCCATTGGATTCATCCGCCAATTGCTGGATGACTCGGTGTTTCACCATATGTCCATGGAGAGTTCGACAAAACTATTGTGAGAGAATCTGCATTCGTTGTACGAAAGAAAGACGGTTGACAACAAGACATTTCTTATTCGTTGTCGATGGGCTACCTCCGCCTTGGCCACGTAATCTTATGTTGCCCTCATCTCTAGGAAAATATCACCAAACGCCAGTCTGCTCCAACCCGCCAAAGCCTTCCTCGAGGACTTGATTATAAGAGCATCTCCAACCCTATTGTCTTGTTTTGTGTTGTGAATCCTATGTGGCATGAGGGACAAGACAATGTCTTGTATAGGTGGCAAGGTTATATTCACAAATGACAATGGGTTTAAAAAGTCATCTCCAATGCAAAAGTATTGAGAAGACGATACAAATAATTTTTTACAACTTCCAAGACAACTTTTACTCTTCTACTTCTTTTTTATAAATATTTTTATTCACAAATGATGATGTGGACATAAAGACATTGTGAAGTGCATTGTCTAGATCTAGACAACCAACTTCACATTGTCTTTGCCATGTCATTGCCATGTCAACTCCACATTTTATTTCACATTTGCATTGGAGAAGTACTTTTGGAAAAAATGGTTGTCATTCCTATATGGCAACCATTTTTTTCAAACTCACAATAGGGTTGGAGATGCTCTAAGGGCCAGCCAAATCAGCGAGTCCTTGTGATAGGGCGAATGCCAAGCTCTGTTCACAACCTCCAGGAATTCTTTGTGAGTGCACCAAAAAATTTGAAATTTGAAAGCCTTACTATTTTTTGAGATTGGGTACGGATGAGGAGGAGGAGCGGGCAATGGTCGAACTCCGAGGAGTTGAGGTGAGACACCGAGCAGCCGTGAATAAGATCAGACCATTCGGTGTTGCTGAGAATCTTGTCCGGGCATGAGTGTTGCTGTCAGGCCCTGTTGTTATGCCATGTGTACTCAGCGTCGGAGTAGTTGATCGGAGAAAGGTTGGCTTTGAAAAAGAATTGATTGAAGTCATTCATGGAACCAATAACAGGGGGTATACCGCCCATTTTTCGGAAGCAATGGCAATGGCGTTAAAATCGCCACCACATATCACGGGGTGTCCGAGTAATCTGAATGCATTTGAAGGTCTTCCCAGTGACGTCTCCTAAATTTTTTAGAGTGACCTCCATGGATGATGGAGAGGATCGAGCTTGTTTGGATGCTAGGCTGGCTGATGGTGCAGGAGAGGGAATGCTCGTTCCTTGGATGATCGAAATATCAAAATCCTCCCTAAGGAAAAGCCAGATATCCTTCTCATTGGCTAGATGTAATGTCCCAAATGTTGCGTCCCGTCCGAGGCCAAGTTGTATAACCTTTCTACGGACTTAGGTTATGCGAGAAGCTTCTAGATCATTCCAAAAGATGGCAAAACTCTCTAGAAGACGGTAGATTTCTCTAGAAGGCCCAAGATCCTTCTAGGAGGCCCAAAAAACTTCTGGATGACCTGTAAAATTTCTTTTTATGTTCTTAGAAAATAAACCTGGAATATGACGTTCCAGTTATGGTAGGAAGAATAATCCTTAAAATATTCCTTCCAGGACTTTCCATGTAAAGCTCTTTGAGCCATTATAAATAAGGGAGAGGGCTCATTTGTTCCTCACCACCTAAAATCTTGTAAGCATTCTTCAAGTTAATAAAAAAAATCTTACGAGTCCCACTTTTTGCTCCACTCTTCTTATTTTTCTTAGCGATTTAGCTAAGTCGTGTTGGGAAGACTTGTACGAGTCTTCGAGGAGGAAGATCGTGCGTCACACGGAACGAAGTGCTAGAAAAAATACTAAGTCCGTGACAAGTGGTATCAGAGCAAAGGCTTGATCACGGGATGAAGTGCTAGCAAAAACACTAAGTCCGAGACAAGTGGTATCAGAGCAAAGGTTCGATCGCCCCCATGTCTTCGACCCAAGCAATCATCAACGAGCAACCCACATCGCCTAAGGAGAAGGCGAAGACCTCGAGGAAGGGTAAGAGCAAGGAACCGTCGATGGAACAGGCTCTTGGTGAGTTGGCTGAATGGATGGAGATGCTGAATAAAGGCGTAACGGACGTCGAATTTCAAGTGGAGCAAAACCAGACAGCTCACGAGGAATTCGCCCAGGGTTTGGAGGCGGACATCGCCACGGCTATGTCAGAGTTCCGAGAGCATCTCCGCGAGATGCAGGCCAAGTTCGAGAAGGAACGAAAGGCCACTAAGGCGAAGATTGCCGAACTACACAAAGAGCTACAAACCAAGGCGGAGGTCCTCGAAAGGGCCATTGCTGGTGGTCCGACTCCGAGGAGGGAGTCGACACAAAGGGTGAAGTATCCTGAACCAAAATCCTTCACTGGCGTGCGAGACGCGAAGGAGGTGGATAACTTCCTCTAGAATATCAAGCGATACCTGAAGGCAGTTCACATCGAGGATGAGATTGACAAAGTAAATACAGCGTCCCTATATTTTTCTGATGATGCTATGCTGTGGTGGCGATGCAGGTACATCGAGATAGAAAATGGGCTCTGCTCGATCGAGATTTTGGAGTATCTCAAGAAGGAGATAAAGTCTTAATTCTACCCAGAGAACGTGGAGTATATCGCGAGACAGAGTTTACGACAACTCAAACACACCGGGTTCGTCAAGGAGTATGTGGCGGAGTTCACCTGCCTGATGCTTACTATTTCTACTATGGGCGAAAAAGATCGCCTGTTCCACTTCCTGGAGGGTCTACAACCATGAGCGGCACAAGAGTTGCAGAGGCAACATGTGTCAGATCTAAACGCGGCTGTTGCAGCGGCCGAGAAGCTGATGGAGTATCGATGGAATGATGCCCCAAAGCCCAAGGAAAAGACCACCACCAAGTTCAATGGTGGAGGAGCCAAGAAGAACAATGGAAAGGAAGGCCCGCCGATAGACAAGCAGCACGCAAAGCCTTCGACAGAGCAGAAGATTGAATGCTTCATGTACAGTGGGAATCACTTCACACGGGACTTCCTGAACAAAGGCAAGAGGATGAATGCGGTCCAAGGCGAGGAGGCCGAGAACTAAGAGCCTAAAAAGGGGGCTCACATGGGAGCCCTGCACCTACTAAACGCATTGAAGAGCAAGACGGTCGTATCCAAAAGCCCGAATCAAGAGTTGATGTACGTAGACATGAAAATCAACGGCTACAACACAAGGGCGATGGTCGACACAGGCGCATCCCATAACTTTATCTCGGACGCGGAGATTCGACGCTTGAGTCTGGAGCTTGAAAAAGACTCAAGCACGATAAAGGCGGTCAACTCTGAGGCATTCTCCCTGCAGGGGGTAGCCAAAGGTGTGAAGATTCAAGTGAGAGATTGGACGGGTGTCACCAGTCTCACGGCCGCACCACTAGACGACTTTAATATGATCCTCGGGATGGCTTCCTTACTTTGGTAAAGGCGGTCCCATCGTCGAGATCATGGAGGAGATCTCTCCATGCATGGTGACAGTTGCATGAGGCGAGCTTACGAAGGGGAAGGCTCTCTCTGTATTACAACTCAAGAAGGGGATGCGACATAGAGAGATGACTTACCTTGCGGTGCTCAAGACGGAGGAGGCGCCCGTGCAGGAGGATCTTCCGCTTGAGATCGATGACGTCCTTGTAGAGTTCGGGGACATCATGTCGAAGGAGTTGCTAAAGAGGCAACCTCCACGGAGGGAGGTAGACCATGCCATCAAGTTAGAGCTGAGCACGAAACTGCCCGTCATGGCTCCATATCGTATGGCCACGCCCGAGCTAGATGAGTTGAAGAAGCAACTCATGATGGACGCAAGATTCATCAGACCATCGAAGGCCCCGTATGGTACACCGGTACTGTTCCAGAAGAAGAAGGATGTAAGCCTTCGTTTGTACATCGACTATCGTGCACTAAATAAGGTAACCGTCAAGAACAAATATCCTATCCCGTTGGTGGCGGACTTGTTTGATAAATTGGGAGACGCAAGATATTTCTCCAAACTTGATCTGCGCTCGGGGTATTATCAAGTCCGGATTGCGGAGGGCGACGAGGCTAAGACGGCATGCATTACGAGATATGGTGCATATGAGTTTATGGTTATACCTTTTGGTCTAACAAATGCTCCTGCAACTTTTTGTACCTTGATGAACAAGCTCTTTCATCCCTACCTGGATCGGTTCGTCGTGGTCTATCTCGACGACGTAGTCGTGTACTCAAACACGATGGAGGAGCAAATTAAGCATTTGATGTCACGACCTGTACCCAATGTAAGGCTACAAGAAGTGGGTACGTCCAGCCTACGCCGCAGTATCGGTAGTAGAATACTGTCCTAGGTCACATACATATAACATGATATGATATACTGCACAGATATACTCTCTAATCGGAGGACAATGCAGAAAGTTACTCAATCACAAGCTAAGGTAGAATGGTACGATAAGATAGATAAGATAAGATAGATATCACCAAATGAAATACAAATAGTAGAGGTAAAGAAGTCTAAGTGTCTAAGACATAACATTTCATCCGCAACATCCAGAAATATATACATCTCAAAGTCAAAGTAAAGACAAGACAGTAAAGTAAGATAACTAGCAAACTAGCCTAGACTACTCGGGTAGTGTCCTCTGCAAGAACTGGGTCCTCCTGGGAGCCCAGCTCACAGGTGTCTACTAGGCCTTCTCCATAGTAGGTCGAGAAAAACTCCTCATCTAGGTCATCTGTAACATTTTCAACAGGTCCAGTCAGAACAGGAACGAGCACAATACATCTCACGCAGTTCATATCATGACAGAAAATGTAAGCATGCTATAGAGTAAGATACATGAAATGCTGAAGAATATAAATGAAGTAAAAAAGATGACTGTAAGAAAATATCTACTATAAGTAAAGAACTATCAGTGGCTAGTGATGTAGAGTACAAGATAGACATGTGAACGGCTTGAATTTGCACATGATTACACTAAAGAGTTTGCACATGATTACACTACTTTGGAATTATTCACATGACCATTTATACTCTTCCGTACCCCAATCAATACACAAAGATCCAGACAAGATATGTTATTGCACATGATTTCACATGGGGAGCCATAAATGGGTGCACATAAAGTATACATGGGGGCTCTGTGAATATGAGAGTACATGAATCACAAGAGTGCATATGAATGATGAAAGCACATGAATACATGATGTACGTGAAAATCACATGACATGACGTATTCCGATGCTCCCAAGGGGGATAACATCTCATAAAAAGATCCATATAGTACCAATCCGTGTTAACAACGTGACAGTATTAAGTAAAGTAATCTAGAGCAAGAATATAAATCCTAACAAGTATGAAATGGTCAGAGAATGTACTCGCCTGATATCATGAGTATCTGATGAGTATAGATGTCCAGACAGAGTAGATGAGTCCTAATTAGAGCAACACAGGACAGAACATGTCCAGAATGGTAATATTGAAGATTACAATACATTCTACATGATATCTAGGTCATTCTAGACTAAAGTCAACTCTTGGTCAACTCTAGTCAATTATATTAGTCAAACTAGGTCAACTATGCCATACAAGGTCTAAACCTAGTCCAACAAGTCTCACTAGCCCTAGCCAAGCCTATACTAACAAACAAACACAATACAAGCCAAAATGAAACCACACAAGTATATATATATTTTTTTTTCACACAAGTATATATATATATATATATATATAGTGAATGTATATGTGTTAGGCAATAGCCTATATATATATATATATATATATATATATATATATATATATATATATATATATATATATATATATATATATATATATATATATATATATATATATATATATATAGTGAATGTATGTGTGTTAGGCAATAGCCTATGTATATATATATATATATATATATATATATATATATATATATATATATATATATATATATATATATATATATTTAGCCTATATATATATATATATATATATATATATATATATATATATATATATATATATATATATATATATATAGGCTATTGCCTAACACACATACATTCACTATCTATATAACATATGCATATTATTCATCACATTATATACATATGTCAAGTATACATATATAGGGTGAGTGACATAGAGTGTCAATGCATAAGTGACAGATATGTAAGTGTGTGTGAGTGTGTCAAGTGAAAAGTGATGGTGTCAATGTGTTCAGTTGGCATATAGGGGTAGTGAGAGTGTGTGTCTTCAATGAGTGTAACTAGAAAGAGGGGGTAAGTTAAGTGTGTGTATAGGGGGAGAGTGTGACAACAATGTAAAGAGGGGATAATATCTCATGGCAGCAAGTAAGTTTTTATGTGTTCAGTTGTCAACAAGTAAAGGGTGTCAAGTGAACATGTAACATGTGAAAACTGTGTTAAGTGTATTCATACAATGGAAAGGGGGTATCAATCTCATGTATTGCAATATATAACCATCCTATCTCAAAAATGTAAATGTGAACAACCATCAAATCTCAGTTAATTGCATAAATGTAAACCCTCATTCCAGTTTATATAAACTCATATTCCATTTATGTATCAAACATGGTTCGAAACCCCATTATCAACCCAAACATGAACATCACTTATTCCCTAATATATGAACATGATTCACATATGCTAAATATAGCACAAATCATCAATTTAACATTCAGTTAACAATTTAACTCATATTAAACTCAGTTTGAACTCAGAATGTTCACAGTATCAGAATATTTGAACAAAACCCTAAATCCATGATCGAAAACCCAAATCAACACAAATTAGTGTGTATAACATGCCGTACATATGTATACGTGTCTCAGGGGTCATGTGTGTCCAAAAAACTGGACACGAGGTGTCCAAACTTTATTAAACACACACAGACACACACTGCACAGAGGAGTCTCGAATACTGCTTCGTGCGAGAAAGACACGAGCTCGTGGACACGACACGAGTGTTTGCCATTAAATATCAAGCACAACAATTTACAAATGAATTGAACTTGATTGCAAACTCGTTTGTACAAGAGAAAGCCTAGAAAGAATCCTAGGAAACAATCTAAGTACAATTGTTTAGTTTTGATTCTGGGAGGTGACGATAGAGGCTCGAAAGTGTAGCAACTCTGCCTTACTCCTTGGACTATCTGACGCGTTCCTTGCTCATGAAGAAATTGCCCTTCGTAGGTTGCCAGCCTTTTTGCAGGGGTGTGGCACCCTGCTATTTATAATGATAGATATATTGAGCCTTATGGATGGTCGTGTGGCCATGTGGCTATAGTAGCGCACAAAGACCCGCTCCTTGACTGCCATCTGGCAATTTTTGGGTTTTTGTTGCAGAAATCTGGGTGGTTGAGACTTTCAGTGTTCGGCCATGTTGACTGCCATCTGACAAAACGTCATGTCACCAGTCTTGACAGCCTCCTTGACTGCCATCCTGCACGTGTCCTATCGCAGGATAGGATCAATCTGCTTGAGTCATTTTGAACCATATAAGTCTTTAGTGTTCGGCCATGTTGGGCCGCATAAGACTCATACAGCTTAAGTCGCAGTCTTCCTTGGTCCGCATGTAGCTTGGGGACTTTTTAGTCGCATAGGTTCTATATTATGGGATGCATAAAGCTTATGCGGCTCAGATTGCAGTCATCCTTGGCCGCATGAAGCATATAGATTGAGCCGCATAGGGCTTGTGCGGCTCGGGTCGCAATCCTTTTGGTCGCATGGCCATGTCCAGACTGTGACATGACGTTTTGTCTGATCACGTCTTATCTTCTTTTTTTCAGAGTGTCAGAGCTGTCAGAGCTGTCATTTTTACCAATTTTGACAGAGTTTTATTAGCTTTATCAGAAGGGTTGATCAGCTTGGTCGCATAAGTAACTACTCTTTCTGCGGCTCAAAAATTAGTCTAGTGAAGATGGGCCGCAGGGGGCGTACCGAGTCTGTCATGCGGCTCTTCTTTATACGGGTCAATCTGTTCCAAAGTACTCATACAGTTAGTTGTGATCTGTATAAATCCCATATTTTCCATGCTTCTACAAGATCTCCTTCAAAGTTTTCAAATTGCAAATTTGGAATACTTTGAATAAGAAGCATGGAAAGTAGAGCTGTTTAGGTGTGGCAATCCTATCAGAGATGGCATGGACGTGATAGGTTTGGGTATGTCACCCTCATTTCTCGTATTTTGCATTTATACTCGTAATTGGATTTTGCATGTATTTTTATTTTTTTCGACTTGCGGAATTTTGGATTTTCTCGTATTTTGGGTTTCGGCTCGGCTCGGCTCGGTTTTAGTTGGTTTGGTTTGGTTTGGTTTGATTTTAAGCCCAAGGGAACACCTTAGCTATACTCCACCCTCATTCCACCACAACCACCCTCATTAAATCTCCACCAACCTTTCTATCTCCTCCATAATTTCTATTAATTTCTCCATCTCTTCTTCCTTCCTCCACCAACACCATAGGCAAGTGCACCTTGCCAACAAATAAGCACCATATTTTATTTGTCCATTAGCTAGATTAGGCCATGGAGAACAACATTAGAACTTGACATTTTATGATTTGGAGTCTCCATTGTTCTAGATCTAAGTATTAGCTATTTTCGGATTTTCTTGGTTTTGATCTATTAAACTTAGATTTTTGTTTGTTTTGATGCTTTCATGTGGAAGAGAATTTAATTTTACTCAAGTTAGAACTTTAAAATCTAAATTTGGTTTTGAATTGGTCAAGTTATGGAAATTGGAATTTTGTGTTCTTGGAGGTTGCTCTCGGCTTGTTTGGAGAAGAAGACCTCCTCCCCCGCGTGCTTCGCCGCCTGCGCCCCGCGCGCTTGGCTGCATCGCGCTGCCATCGCGCCCCTTTGACGCTGGTCGCGGCAACCGTTAGCGCACGCGCTCTTTAACGTGCTGCCCCCTGCTCCATTGGCCCCTGCGCCCTCGGCCCCCGCCCTCGGCCCCCTACGCCCTTGGCCCCTGCGCCCTTGGCCCCCTGCGCCATCGCCCCCCTGCACCATCTGCCCCCTGCGCACTTGGCTGCGCCCCCTGTGCCCTCGGCCCCCTGCGCACTTGGACCCTGCGCCCCCGACGCATTGGCCCCTGCGCACTTGGCCGCGCCCTTGGGCCGCCCCTTGACCTAGCACACATTGTGCCATGGTGTCCCTTGGTTTTTCTTGGTCCTTGTCTTCTCTTGTTGAATTGTGTTTTTGAGATTTCTTGCCCACAGCACGACTTGACTTGACCCGCACGCTTTGACATAATTTTCTGTGTTTTAATTTATTGCTAGCATTCTTGATTTTGGGCAGTAACTTGTTGGGATACTTGTAACTTGTGGCTTTTAACTTGTAACCTGCGACCTGTAATTAATCTCCTGTAACTTGATATCTTGATAGTGGCCGTCGCGGCGCACTCTTGACTTGACTCGACTCGACAACTGGTCGTACTTGACTTGCCTGACACAGTGGGTGTTCCTTCTTGTTGCGTTGTGCAAATCTACTTGTCTTGTCTTGCATCATGTTTAGGAAGTGACTCCCTGGGTACTACAGCCAGGGACTCATACTAAATTGGATTAGGCTAATGATTAGATCAAACTAGAACATGGAGAATTTCCAGTCACAAGCAATCTCGTTATCTGGACGCCTTAATGGACTTGTAGCTTGCCGACGAGTAGAGCACATTTCCAGCACACTGTCATGTGTTGCACCCTCTAAGTCACCTAAGGGTATATCGTTTCTTGGCGATGTACCCAACCATACTCTCAACCCGCGGAAGGATAACTAGATAGTCTGCAGGGCTTGGGACTGGAAATTCTCACTGCATCTTGTTATTAATTAGGCCTGTGATAACCCTAGTTAGTTAAAGTAGTAAGCCGTAGTAATTGTTGGCCGCTTGTGAATGGATGTTGTCTATCCCTGTCTAGGTCTTGTCTAGTCCCAGTACTTGGTTCCTCCCGAACATGTTTGTTTTACTTATTCTTAACAATAAATGGATAGAGACAAGTGCTATTCAGGCGAAGGGTTACAACCCCGGTCCTTGTTTGATTTACGGGTTGTAATCTGGCTCCCGGAATGGTTCCATGTCCCTAGTTGTATATTGTCCTGCTGTGCTTTTATTACTTGTACTTTCTTCCATTTTCTTATGTTCTGATATGCTGGCTTTTGTTCTTATTTCGTGGCCTCCTTTGTGGCACTTGCTCTTTCTGGGATTTGACCTAGCTGGTTTTGTGTGGCCAGATTTCGGAGCAGCACCCGAGGATCTACCAAACCTCCAGCCCGATGGTGGCGACTAGAAGGAACCCGGGCTACGAGTGGGTTTTCTATTTTGTTTCGCTCACTCTATTGTAAATTTATTCTTTTGAGGCATTAGCCGACGAGCACCTGTTAGCTCGATGCATCTTTACTTACTGTCTGCCTACGGGCTGTAAACATGATTAACAAATCCTAGGGTTGATCATGTATGACTAAACTCTTGCTAGTCCTCGCATTTTGTACGACTAGCTTCATGATCAGCTGAATATGTAATATTTGGGACGCCTTTTTTGTATATTTGGTGGTCTAACATCTTGTAATTATATTATTTGTTTGAGATTGAGACAATAAGCTTGACCTTAAGAGACCGTTGGCTTGTAGTAAACCTCATATCTAGACAGCCGTGACCGTATAGCGAGGTGGATTTTATTTCAATATACGTAGTTGGCTATGTACGCCCCCGCTCTCCAGTATTCTGGTTCTGGGGGTCGTCAGGGTACTTCCGCTGAAAATTTTATGTGGACTTATCATCCTTGGCATACCTTGGTTTTAGGTACAGATAATAAGTTGAGAGAGGGAACCAACACATTTACTCAGAGGTGACATGGACGTGGTAAATATGAGGTTGATGGTAGAGCTTTCCTACTTAGAGGTGATATGGACATGGTATGAGTGAACTCGGTGATGATACACAGAACAACTCAGAGGTGATATGGACATAGAAGTTCTATGATTGATGCGCCACAACGTAGGGGTTGTTGTACGGGGTGTTTACTCATGGTAAGGTGGACGTGGTAAACATTTGTTTTTAGCATCATCTACTTTGTAAGGGGTAGAAAACAACTCAGAGTTGATTTGGACATTGTTGTTCTACTACTGGGGACTGAATGCAATGGAACAACTGGGCTCCAGAAGCATATAATTGTGAGAGAAGGGGTGCTTGTACTAGAGGACCTAATACAGCATTTGTGATTGGCAGAGGACACCCTACAGGAGGACTTTTTATGGACCTACTGTCCTTTTGTGCATCTAGAAATATGAGCAATAGATTTGAATAATATTTGTGGACCTATTATCCTTTGCGTACCGATGGTGCGATTAATAGATTATGATAACTTCTGTGGACCTATTACCCTTTTGCGCATTGGTGGTACGGATAATATTTGAAATAAAACCCAACAGAGGTAATATGGACGTGATAGTTTCGTTGTCTTAACACTATGTTTTTTTATACCGGGTTGGGTATATGTGTTAAGTCGGAAGACTATCGGTATCAGAGGTAATATGGACGTGACACACGATAATCAGGATAATCTTTGGTGGACCTATTACTCTTCTGCGCACTGGTGGTACGAGTAATAGATTTTGAGACAAAACCCAACAGAGGTAATATGGACATGATAGGTTTTGTGGTCTTAACACCATGTCTGTTATTCCGGATCGGGTACAGGTATTAAGTTGGGAGATTATCGGTATCAGAGGTAATATGGACGTGACACACGATAATCAGGACAGGAAGTTTGCTCAGAGATAATGATAAACTAGGCAGACTCCTGTGTGATAAAGCATTAGAGTGGGAGTTCAGAGGTATCAGCATACATGACTCGCCACTCAGGGAGATGCGATGCGAATCTACTAGGAGAAAAATAGAGTGTGAGTTCAAAGGTACTTAGTGTACATAACTCGATGATCTGGAAGATTTGGTGTTTGAGGGAGTACCATCATATCTTTAGACATAGTATTTCTTCAGGAATTTGCCGTTTATTGGCATCATGAGCAAGTCCCCGTTCTGTTTTGCGAGCCGGTATGCGTCGTTGGAGAATACGGTCTCGATGATGTATGGACCCTCCCACTTGGCTAAAATTTGCCGACGATTTTGTGAGTCATGACCATCGGTCTGCGAACGGCCACGACGAGATCGCCTACTTGGAATGTCCTCTGCTTGACTTTCTTATTAAAGGCTCGAGAGATGCATGCTTGATAGAGCTCAATGCTTTGTTGAGCTTGCAAAAGTTTCTCGTCTAACGGTTTCAATTCTTGTAGCCGTCGGCGGTAGTTATCGTCCGACGTTAACCGGTAAGTAAGGGCTACACGAAGTGAGGGGATCTGAGTCTCCAATGGAAGAACTGCCTCGCTCCCGTACACCAGAGAGAACGGTGTATTTTCGGTAGCCGTTCGACTCGTAGTGCGGTACGCCCATAAGCATTCGTCCAACTTTTTATTCCAGTCACGCTTGTTTGAAGACATGAACTTCTTGAGAAGCTTGATTATGGTCTTGTTAAAATCTTCGGCCAGACCATAGCTGATGGTTGTATGCCATTGAAGCCACCTTCTAATTCGGTTCTTGTCACAGAATCGATAGAAGGCATGGCTTGCGAATTGCGAACAATTGTCATGAATGATCCTCCTTAGCAGTCCAAAATGGTAAATGATGTGATATTTTATGAAACTGATCACATTTGATGTCTTTACCTATGTCAACAGAACATCTTTCGCCCATTTGGAGAAGTGGTCGGTGATTGCGAGAATAAATCGGTATCCTTTGGACGACGGCAGGGTGATTGGGCCAACAATGTCCATTTCTCATGCTTCAAATGGCCAAGAGGCCACTGTTGGATACAAGAACTCAGATGGCAGATGTATGAAATCTACGTGGATCTGACAATTCTTGCACTTTTTTGCATAATCGACTGCGTCTGCTACCATCGTAGGCCAATAGTAACCCATCCGATGGAGACGGTCCTGCAACTTCGGGCCCAGTTGGTGAGCCCCACAAACACCATCGTGCCCGCATAAGGCTTCTTTGGCTTCTGCATTTGACAGACATCTTAACAGTAGTCCGTCGTAAGATCGTTGGTACAACATTTTTGTTTCCGTGTCATAAAAGAATCTGAGAGAACGCCTTCTGATTGACGTTGCTTCTTTCACATTCTCTGGCAGGATTTTGTAGACTGCAAAGTCGATGAACGGGAGTCTTCAGTCTTACACATTATTGGTTATTTGGGCGAAGTAACTTGTATACAATTGAATGTTGTTTTTGGGACAGACCAGCTCATGGCCTATCACGTTGACTAGATGCATAATTTAGAATCGCCAAAGAAGCGGTGAGGCCTGCTAGGCCGTCGGCTTCAATATTCTGGAGCCTAGGAACATGTTCTATAAAAAACCCATCTAAGGTTGCTTTGATGGTAATTTTTGTCTGATGATAAGGAATCAGGTCCGCGTTACGAACCTCGTAAGAGCCTCGGATTTGATTGACGATCAACTGCGAGTCGCCATATGCTTCTAGGTATTTGACTCCCACATCTTTTGCAAGTCGGAGCCCGATGACCAAAGCGTTATATTCGGCTACATTGTTTGAACAGGGTTCTGTGAGAGATATGCCCGGTTGACCACCAACCCAGAGGGAGAAATTAATACTACCCCAACCCTAGCGACGATATCACCTTGTGGCCCTGTTCTTGAAGCATCGTCAAAGAACATTCGCCAAACATTATCATGTGAAGTCATATTTGAGTTAACGACTTCGTCTAGGATTTCCTCATAGATTCTTATGTTCCTGAGCTTGGATGGGTTACTAGGATGTCGGCCAAGGCTTGACCTTTGACAGCCTTCTGCGGAACGAAGACCATGTCGTAGGGGGATAACAGTATCGCCCATGTGGCTAGACGAGAACTGAGTGCGCCTGACTTGGTCATGAGAACCCTAAGGGGATTAACTCGCGAGACAACATAGATGGTCTGCCCTGACACATAGTATCGTGTTTTCTGAATGGCGAATACCAAGGCAAGGCATTCCTTCTCCACGACGGTGTACCTATGCTACGACCCCACCATCATTTGGCTGAGATAATAGAAGGCTTGTTCGTGCCCCATATCATTATTTTATTCTAGCAAGGCACCGAAGGAAAGTTCCATTGCCCGTACATAGAATAGGAAGGGCTTTTCGGCGACCCGGACTACCAGAACTGGCAGATTCGTCAAGTATTCCTTAATGTCATCAAAGGTGCGTTGACATTCCTCATTCCATACGAAAGAGACGCCTTTCTTCATAAGTTGTGTAAGGGTTGACATCGCCCTGAAAGGTTAGATATGAACCTCCTGATGTAAGCTAGTCTTCCCTGAAGGCCTCGGAGTTCACGGAGGTTCCTCGGTGGACTCATCTCCAGGATTGCCTTTGTATTATCGGGATCTATGTGAATGCCCGTGGAAGTAATGACAAAGTCCAAGAACTTCCCGCTGGACACGCCCAGGAAAGACTTGGTCGGATTCATTTTCAAATTGTGTGCTCGTATAAGATCGAACACTGTTCTCAAATCGTGTAGGTGGTCATCCTTGGAGCGACTTTTGACGGCAATGTCGTCAACGTAACACTCCACCGTCTTGCGCAAGTGATCTTTGAAGATGACGCTCATAGCACGTTGATACGTAGCACCGGCATTCTTCAGGCTGAAGGGCATGACTGTGTAGCAATACACGCCAATCGGTATTAGGAATGACGTTTGCTTCTCATCATCATGAGACATTTTGATTTAATTGTATCCTGAAAAGCCATCCATAAAGGACATACGCTCAAAGTCACACGTATTATCGATCATTATGTCGGTAATGGGAAGAGAGAATTCATCCTTAGGACATGCCGCATTCAGATTACGAAAGTCGATCCAGATTTGGATCTTCCCGTTCTTCTTGATGACTGGTACTATATTAGCTATCCAGTTTGGGTGCTGCTCCTCGTGGATGAAATCGCTAGCTATAAGCTTGTTTACTTCCGCTTCGATGGAGTTCATGATGTCTGGACGGAACCGTCGTTGTTGTTGCTTGACTGGTTTCGCATCTGGATGAATATTGAGCTTATGAAGTACGATCTCGGGGTTTAGCCCTGGCATGTCTTCATAGCTCTAGGCAAAGACGTCGATATACTCTTTGACGAGTTGCAATAACGACTCCTGCTCGCCGTCCGTCAGGCTTTTACTGACGAAGATTGTCTTTGGAGAGGATTCATCACCGAGGTTAACTTGTATGACCTCATTTTCAGTAGGAGGGTCACGTAGTTCAAAGTGCTTCTCCTATTGTGCATCAAGTTGTAGGACCCATGGCTCTAATTCAAGAGGTTCGAGTAGATCCTCGCCTTCCTCTTCAATGTCAGCGGATGCCATGTTGACAAATAATGTCTGCCTGAACATATCTCCAATACTGTCATCAGTATTATATATAGGTGATTCGGATGAGTAAGAATGCAACTCGTATTTCTCATCGGAGCTCTCGGGCATTGTTGCTGGTGTAACATAACCGAGGCCGCATTTGGACTTGCCGTAATAATCCCGAGGTTTTCCACACGGAGTTGACAGCTGCAGAGGCGATCACCGACCGTTACCGTAATTCAGACCTAGGGTAGCCTCCATGTCGCACCCCTATTTTTGCATGAAGTACTTGGCCTGAGGACTATACAGGTAGAGCGATAGTCTTCTAGTATCGGTTTGTAGCACCCAGTTTCCCAAATGAGGGTAATTTTAAAATTTCGTGTTTATAATTATTTTAATAATGATATTTAATTCATGATATGATTTTTGTTGATTTTAAATCATTTTAAAATTATTTAAATCAATGACTTGTAGTTTTGACGTTTTGCTAGTGAAACCCTAGAGACTGTTTGACCTAGAGCCTAACCATGTGATTATGATATTTTAATGTCATTTTTGGCCTAAGGATATTTTTTGCATTTGACCTCTTTGAATTATTTTGATATTATTTTATTATTTATGATATTGTTTTGGGGTTATTTGAGTCGGGTTCGAATTTCAACTCAATCCGACTTGAAACGGGGACCCGGGGGTAGTTTGACTCTAGTGGGACCCACACACTAGTTAGGCATGACCCACATGATATTAATTTTAGTCCACATGATAGAAATATTTTAGTTAGAGGTTAGACTAATTATTATGGATAAGGTTAGTGTGATTAGAGACTTTAGAATGACTAATTTAGCCCCAACCAATTAGTCCTTTCCTAATACTCATAGAATAGGTTAGTAGGGGATTTTGGACTTTTCCTAATAGGACAAAACCACCTTTATGGCCAGCCACAATAAGGATAGGGTTGAGCCTCCCATTTGTCATTATCCATCTATTTTTCTCTCTCTTATTCTTCCCCAAATTCCTAGAGAGCAATCCCTAGCAATTTCTCCACCAAATCCTTCCATTTCACCACCAAATCTTCTTCTTTCCTTCTCCATTCTAGCCAAGGAGGAAGTGCCCAAGTTTAGGAGGATTCGGAGCTCGTTCGTGTCCTTTTGGAATCTCTACGTGTCGGTGTCGCTCCGGGAAGGTTTTTCTTCGATTCGATCTACCGGAAGGTATAAATTCCTTCTCCTTTTCATTTCCTCATGCATATAGGTCTATTTTGAACCCATAGGAATGACCCCCATGGTTGTATCTCCATTTGTGTCCATTTTGTGTCCATTTGGAGGTCATAGGAGTGTCATTTGGGTTGTGGATGTGTTCATGTTACATATATAGATTTATATATATATATATTGTAATGAGAGTGTATCTATATTTATATATGTAATAAATGGTTCATGATGATTATATAATCAAGTTTGTGAGTGTGGTTCCTCATATTATTATTGCTATTATTGTTGTGGATAATTAGGATATATATTGTGTATTCTTTTGGCTCAAACTATCTAAATCCGTCATGATTTTTATCCACGTTTTTAATTTCAGCCCTAACTTAGAAAAGTCATAACTTCTAGCTCAAAGCTCGGTTTAATCTTCTGTTTTTTTTAAAAGAAGCGTATTGAAGTTAGATTTCCAAAAACATGTATTAATAGGCCTAATTCTTTATGTAAATTTCTGGAGAATTATTTGAGTGTCAGCTGTACGAAAGACAAACGCGTTCTCGGTGTTTTCGCGATTCCGGGAGTTTTCGGAAACGAAAATGCGATCCGTTTGAAGTTTCGAAAAGCTAACACATAGATCTATAACATACTTTAATCCTAAATTTTAATTCATGCTGAGATGGTACAGTATTGATTATTAGTAGGAGTTACTATTCGGCATATAAATTTTGTGCACCCTTGTGTGTTATATAATGTTCTATTTAATTTTAACCCATGTTAATGTATATACATTATGTAATTAAATAGAGAATGCAAGCATGAGTAAATGGTTAAATAAATGATGAATGAGGTGATAATGTAAGCATGTATAAGTATGGCTTGTAATGAATATGTAGGTTCCATAGTGTGTAATGTATGGTACATATAGTAGTGCAAGAGAATAAATGAATGATGAATGAATAAAAGCATGAATGTAATGTAATAATAGATATAATGTATGAAATATACAAGTTAATGAGATGTAATGTTCTATGTTAACACAAATCCTGTATTACCTCATGTACCCCCTTACACTATGTTGACACTATCACACTTGACACATTGTTCACTTATACTTTGACACTCTTTGATATGTATACACTATGTATGTCCATTTAACCCTCACTTGTCCCTTTGCCATGTTCATATACACACACATAGCCTCTTAAATAAGTACTTATGAATATAGTTAACTTAGCTATGTATGTATATTATATATGTTAGCATGTTGTGTTGTAATATATAAGTTTATATAACCATTTAAAATGCCATGATTATAGACCTAATGTTGAATACCATTATATGCATGTGTATATATGTGTAGACATATATAGCTTAAAGTAATAGATTACCTAGTGTATATCCAATGTGAATTCTTGCCTATTTGAGTATTGAATAATTGCATGCTATATAGAGTTGGGTGTATGTTGGCTTGTATAGCCTTGTATTGATGTGTGCTTGCTAGGATAGTCTTGGTTAGGCCTAGTAAGACTTGTTGGGTTAGGACATGACCTAGTTTGACCTAGTTGACTAGTGCAGTTGACCAGAGTTGACCAAGGGTTGACTTTGGCCTAGTTTGACCTAGATTCATGTAGAATGCATTGTAGTGCTTTATATTACCCTTCTGGATATGTTGTGACTTGTGCTGTTCTAATTAGGAGCCAGACACCTCTCCTCGGACACTATATTTACCTTGGACATTCAGATATCAGGCGAGTACATTCTCTGATCATTTCATATCCTGCTTAGAATTATATTCCTGCTTTAGATTACTATACTTGATGCTGTCACGACATTATCACGGATTAGTACTATATGGATCTCTTCATGCGATGTTATCCCCCTCGGAAGCATCGGGTACATTGTGTCATGTGTGTTTCACTTTCATCATGTACTCTTGTGCTTCCATTTTACATGTGCACTCCTGTGAATCTTGTACTCTCATGTTCACGGAGCCCCCATGTATACTATGATGTGCACCCTATATGGGCTCCATGTGATATCCTGTACAATAACATAACCTGTTTTGATCCTTGTGTATTGATTGGGGATACGGGGGAGTGCTAGTAGTTGTGTGAACAATTCCATTGTAGTGTAGATCCTGTGCACCTCGATATCCTGTGCAAATCTGTCCTGTTCACATGTGCTATCTCGTACTCTGACTCACTAGCCACTGTTAGTTCTCTATTTATAGTAGATATTTCTGTTACAGTTCTCTCTCTTGTTTACATACTGTATTTCTTCAGATCCTGTATTTTACTCTACTGCATGATTATATTTCTAATCTGCTATGATCTGTTGAGATGTACTGTACTCGCTCCTGTCCTGACTGGACCTTTTGATAAATTTTACAGATAGCCTGGAGGTTGCCTGCTAGCCTAGAGGAGACAGTAGAGGTTGCATAGATAGCTAGGATTTTTGCTTATAGTTTATTTTCAGTCATCTTGAGTTGTATTTATGGATTACTGTATTTGGATTTTGAGATGTATTCTGAGTTTGTATCTTAGACACTTAGACTTCTATCTGTTGTATCTCTTTTCGATTTCATGTTTTATCTATCTTCCTTTATGCTCTACCTTAGATGTGATTGAGTTTACATTCTGCTATGTCACCCCCATTCGGGGAGTATAAACTATTTAGTCTTATACTGTTAGATGCATTGAGACCTAGGACAGCGTTCTACCGCCGACACTGCGGCGTAGGCTGGACGTTGTTACGTTCTCGTGCCCTAACTCTAGGGTGCGGGTCGTAACACGTTTTTAGTGGTGGCCCATGCAGGTCGAGTTTGTGTAGTGGTGTTCGAACTAGAGTACCACTACAGCCTGCAGTAGGATTAGGATATATTTTTGAAGATACTCAATCACAATTAGGATCCCTTGAGAGATTCCTGGGACGACCCTTGAGAATCTTGTTTAACTCCGATTTGAAAACTCTTTTCTTTTTCCTTGATTTGATTTATCTTTACTTTCTGCTATTGAATTTGATTTTGATGGATTATTATTGAATTTGAGTTTGTATTTATTGATTTTGATGAAGATTGTTGAAATTTGAATCTTGATGTTAGCTATAGCATCCGAGTTTGTAGTTATATGATTTGAAGGATTTTGTTCATTTCTGAATTTTGATGTTCGTTGATAAATTTGATTTTTTTTTGGTATTCATTGTTGATTTAATTTAATATTTGGCAAGATGAAATTATATGGGCTAGGTCATCTAAGTTATGGAAATCTTGTCTTATATAGTCACATTATCCAGCATGGTGAGGACATATAGTCTGATTTTGGATATATTTCTCGGGTGTAGAAATTTAAGATTTTTGCAGCCAAGCTAGCGGCATCGCGAAAATATTAAATACCATGATTCTAGAGGTTTGTGCATAAGTCAAGGACTCTGTTATTATCGTAGCCTTGCTCACTAGTATGACGAGGATTTAGAGTACCATGATTTTGGATAGACGCATATGATTATCATATTGTACCTTAAATGTTTTCGAACATGTTTTTGCTACTTTTGTTTCAGTCATTCAAAAAAAGAAGAAGGAATTATTGTTGTTTTGTTTTATTTGTTTTGTTTCTCATTGTTTACTTAGGATGTAGCTTTAGCTATTTTTATAAACCTTGTGTAACTTCTTACAAAAATTTATTTCTTCTTAATACAATAAACCAATGATTTTGCTAGGCCTTATTTTGGATTTGGTATTATAATTCTTGTTTCAAAAAAAAAGGGTCCCTCTTTTAAATAGATAAGCAGAACAGATTCTATTATCATTCTTTTTTCTGCCAATATTTTTACTACCATCATTCCGTGTCTCATATACATGTCCTGATTATATCAATTCCCTGTCTCGTATATAATTCTGTCAGCTATACCTTGACAACTCTTGAATCTTTATATCATTTTGCCTGAGAAATGTTAAGGAAGTGACGTAAATTATGTAGCTCAGAGAAGACGTAACTGGTTATTTTATGATGATCTAAAGGAAATCAAATGTGGAGTGTTCCATATGGAAACTTAAGATAGAAATGTGGTAAAGGTCTCGAATAGAATAGAGAGATGTATACTGCCAATCTGGAAACAATTACATTTAGAGAAATTTTGGGGTTATGAGATAGTTTATAGGTGTATTCAAAACTAATAAGGATATCAGAGGTCAACCTAGTTTTAAGAACTTAGAAAATCTTGGTTATTGATTCTGGGGAAATCTTTTACTCTGAGGCTATGTAGAAGGTTAGTAATGGAAAAGAGAAGTTAATTGTGTTTAATAAGGATATTAAACAAGATGTTGCGAGGAAATGACTAGGGATAGAGAGAGCACAAAGTTAAAGTTTAGAGATTGTTGTGAAATGTTTTTAGGAGAATAATATTCAAGGGTGTATGTCGAAGAAAATATGAAAGTTGATTTTATGATGAAAGATAAGTTTTGTAAGGCCTAGAGATTTAAATTAAATAATACGAGGAGAACAATTTGAACAAGTTCAAGGAATTCGTAAACGGAATTTAGAGATTTTGGGTCAAATTTAAGACAAGGTGAAAGAACTTAGAAATTTAAATAAATGGTTAATGTTGATTCCTAAATGTGAGGGTTGTGCTTCAAGAGTGATGTTTAAAATTGGAAATTGTCTACGGTAGTCATGGTAAGGGTTTAAGTAAAGGTTAAATTTTCATATGGAGACTGGTGAGGTAAAGATATGATTGGCAAGTTATGACCAGATGAACTTAAGAGTATCAGAAGCAGATGACTAACTCGATCTTCATTATTTTTGTGCATTAATTACCACCTCTTGAACTCCCACTTTCTAATTGAGATCCTTGACGTTCCTTATCGTGACTTTGATATTAGGAATGTAATACTAGCTGTTACCCTCCAACAAATCTTATATGCAAGACCTAGACGAGCTCACCTTCGTGTAGGTATATCATGTCCCACTAAAATCCGTCTTCTTATACTCTATTTTCTTGATATGATTTTCTGGTCAACTGGCTAAACTATAACCTCTACCATTATATTAAATTTCTTCTTATTTCAATTAGAAATCCATCCTTGACTCAATTCTTTCGACCCGACATGTGATGGTGTTCTGCTTGTTTCCTTAGATGCTTAACCTTGTACCTTATCTGATTACTTGACCCGTTGGTTAAGAAACTTGGACTATGTATTTCCTTTCATCATTACCACCCTTATATCTTATGCTGCTAAATTAGCCTTAGTTTTGCAAGCTTATCTATTTTCGAGCTTGGTCATGACATATTTTATTGGGTGGCCATCCACTAACATATTGTCTAATCAGAACCGGTACATGATGGTCTGATCAACCTATTGCACTTTGGTTCACTTTTTCATGTATCAATCTACGAGAATGGAGACATAGTTAAACTTGACCCTAGAGTCTCATTCGCGACAACCTTGACAATTCTCCTTGAAATCTTTTCATCGCCTATGAACCTCGTATTCGTACTCAGTCGAATTAAATTTAATCATGACCTGAATCTCCATCATTGGATGCTCTTGCTCATACTTTGATTTCATTGATTTCTCTTCTTGCCCAAATCTCGTTTTATCCCGAAATTGATCAACTTAGATCGTGTCAAGACAAAAATCTATTTGTGATTTGTTGTGCCTAAATTTTTAATTTTTGCCATTTTATGGAATAGTAACCATTTAATAATTTCTTAGTTGCTTGTTAATGACCAATTTTTATATAGGATGGTAGACAGCCCTACAACCTTGATGATTGTTGTTCCCTTACCTTCCCAATTAGGACACCCTAGATTGTTTGTGTGTTGATACCATAGTACTGTTTTGACCTAGAATGATTAGTGTACCTAGGTGAGACTTCCAACTGCTACGGTATGCCCTGACCTTGTATACTATTCCTTCAAATTGCATGATTTAGAAAAAAAAAATTTAGACCTTGATTGTTGGGAGATAGGGACGTCACCCCATTAGTATCAGTTGTAGATATATATAGGTTAGTCCTTGATGTGGGGATGTGTGTCTATAAACATGTAGCTTATGAGATTTATGAGAGATTATAGTATCAGCCTTGATGGGATGTACTAGTCTTTTGGTGAGCATAAATGTGTTATGAGAGATAGGGGCCTATATGTCTTAGTAATGCATCGTTCCTTTGGTAATAGAATGTATTAATAGATGTTTAATATGAAGATAATAGTTTGAGCATACCTATAGCCTATGATCAGTTCTTTTTCATCCTTAGTTAAGACTACTTTAAAATAGGTCCAGTCCCTTGGATATAGGTTCCAATCTGTAGGCCTTTAAAAATGACAGTCACGCTGAGTTGATCAGGACAGAGTCAAAAGTCACGCTCAGTTGATCAGGACAATATTTACAAATCACGCTGAGGAGACAACTCATCATTTGTCAGAGAGTAATTATGACTGACAGCACAACAGTCGAAGAATGTCTCTTCGTATGCCACGTATGCACAGAATTCGAGAGATCACAGCCGTCTATTGCGTGATTTTCAAAATCTTCTTCAGCAAGACTCAACCTTCGTCAAGTTGGCGCACCAAAAGAGCTTCTTGTCATTTAATGCGACTGACAAAAGCAATCACTGTCAGAGATTTTGTGTCAGTCGAGGCACGCTGAATCAAGACAGCTGGCAGTCCTATCTTAAGTCTGCGTGTATTTTGAGCTTTTCCTCAAATTTGCGTGGATTCTGAAGTTTTCTTCCTCAAGTCTGCGTGGATTCTGAAGTTTTCTTCACCAAATCTGCGTAGATTCTGAAGCTTCCTGTCCCAAGTTTGCGTGAATTTTGAAGCTTTCTACCCCGAGTCTGCGTGGATTTCGTCTTCAACAAGTCTGCGTGGATTTCATCAAATTGAAGTACGTGGCAGCCATGCCACTGATCTCTCGCCTGCGTATCCTGTAACTTGCACACGACTCATGCATGATCGCCATGTGTCCAACAGTTACAGGCCACGTCCAGTAACTGCTCACAGTCTTGCGTATGATAAATCCTGCGTGATTTTCAACTAAGCAAAGGCTGTGAAGACAGTTATCTTTTCAGTTATTATTTTTGACTCTATAAATAGAGTTCTTTTTCTCATTCATTGTACAGATACATAGTTATCTACTGTCAAAATTTCGAGAGCTTTTCTTCTTCGCATAGTCCAAGGGATAAAGTGATCGTCTTCTAGATCAGATTCCTACAGTTGTAATTTTCCCAGATACACAATAAATAAAGGAATTTATTTATGGAAAACAAATTGGCGACTCTGCTGGGGAAAACCATCTCCTCTTCTGAGATGGCAACAACTCAATGCGACACTTCGTCAATCGGTTCGACGAAGAAGGTGATGACGATCAAATTCGATCAACTCGCCTATGAAGAAATGCAGCGGGCTAAGAGTGGTAAGCCCACTACAGCCTCCATCATCACTGCCAATTCGAAGGGACACTCTGTCTATGTCCCTAAGAATCAATTGGCAGCCAATGGTGAAGTCTCTGCCACAGTATCTACTCCTAACACTGGCAAGAACTCTACTGCAAGCACGTACACTCTTGTGCACTCGAAGATGACAGCAATCAAAGATCACGTAACAGTACTGGCTCCTTAGCCAAATCTGTTCCAGTGTGTGTCTCCAAAATTAAAAGTCACGCTGACAGTACTGGCTCCTTAGCCAAATCTGTTCCAGCGTGCAATTTCAACCCCAAAAGTCACGCTGACAGTACTGGCTCCTTAGCCAAATCTGTTCCAGCGTGCAATTTTAACCCTAAAAGTCATACTGACAGCACTTGTTCCTTAGCCAAGTATGTTCCAGTGTGTAATTCTAAAATCAACAATAACGCTGACAGCACTGGTTCCTTAGCCAAATCTGTTCTAGCGTGTATTTCCAAAATCAAAAGTCACGCCAACAGTACTGGTTCTTTAACCAAGACTGTTTCAGCGTGTATTTCATCTAAGAAGAATAGCTCTTTAGCTATCTCTTCTTCGTTGCCAAGTTCTACTAGAACTGGGAGTGGTCTTCCACACAAAGTCCCTTCGAAAAGGAATAACTCTTTAGTTGTTTCTTCTGCTCCTGTAGTTTTTACTTCAGGAACAGCTTTGACTGACAATTTTGTTAGTCAAAGAAAAGGAGATGGTCTTTTGACTACTCTTCCTTCTGGACATTCTATGTCTCAAAACTTGAATGAGTCTAAGAAGAAACATTCCTTAATGTCTTCTTTTATGACTTCTTCGAATTGGGCACAGAATTTGTCTAGAAAAGGTCTGTTACCAACTCCCAATCAAGGGGGTGGTTCAACTTTTCCTTCTCTGCAAATATCCAGATCAATGGAAGGAAAACTCCATGTTTCCAAAACTAATGTGTTACCTCCAACTGATCTAAGAACAAAACTAAACACTTCTAGTGTTAAGAAACCATACCAGTTGGAAACAAGGATAAGAGATCCAGATGCAGAGTATGCAAGAAACTATGTGGCTCATATTAATTATTCTCTATATAATCAAGAGCCATCAAGACCCAAGAACAGGAAATATACTCCTCAATCTTCACAAATAGATTTACGAGAACATCTTCAACAGAAGAGAAGGAGTAATTCAGTGACAAAGGACCATGCTGAATGTGACTTCTATCCAAGAGTCATAATTCAATGCAGATGTCAATCAATGGCTCATGACCATGTTGATCATGGATGTGACTTCCAGCCAAGAGTCACAATGTAATGCAGATGTCAAACTAAACGACAATCTGTCTTCAATCGGATTCAGTGTGAACCTATGCCTGATGAAGATGAGCCTTTGTTTGCTTCTGTCAGTATGACCTCTCGGGATGCTGGGGGTAGAGTTGATAATCCAGATGGAGTATATAGAAATACCAGAGCAAGAGCCTTAGCTTCTAGTCAAAGAAATTTGATCTCTGAAGATGATTCTGAATTCCTTGGAGAATCTAACTTCCCACCTCTTCCTACTGGGGGTAGTTCTCCTATAATTGACTTTGATGCACAAAGCAATGATTCAGAACAAACAACATCTACCAGTTCATCAATAATCCCTCGTACAGTCACAACTTATATGGTTGATGGGAATACTGATGAACCTTCTTCTTCCTTGACTCCTTAAGATCAAAGGATTGCTTCTTTGGAACAGCAAATGAAGTCTATGGCTGATACTATGAAGTCGATGTATGAACTCATGGCAACACAGATGCAAAATCGACAGACTGTACCAGATGCCATACCAACTGACACTAATATGAGTCCAGTACAAGTTCCTCCAGCAGTACAATCCAATACTCCTGGATAAGCTCAACCAAATTCTAGTCTCTCTGGAGCTGGGGGTAGTGCTTACAATGATGTTCCTCCTCCCAACTATTCTCTACAAGTTACAACTCCACAATCTTCCGGAGTTGTTAATGAAGAATTGAGGAATTTCAAAACTCAATTCGAGGCATTCAAACAGAAGGATGGTTTACAAAGGTTAGGCATCAAGCAACCTTATCCGATAGAATGGAAGCAAGTATCGTATCCTCCTAAATACAAGCCTCCCACTATCTCATTCTATGATGGAACCACTTCTCCAAGTCAGTTTATTAATCACTTTGAAGTGATGACTGATCAACTGCAACCAAGCGACGCCCTCCTTACTCGGGTGTTTGTTGGATGTCTCAAGGGAACGGCTTATGAATGGTATAGAAGTCTCCCAGATGGGAGCATTACCTCATTTGCCGGTTTCAAACAGATGTTTCTTAAACGGTTCTATGAAGGGCTCAATGACATGACTATGTCTGCTCTTATTAGAATCAAGCAGAAAAATAATAAAACTACAGAAGAGTACATTGAACGGTTTCGAAGAGAAGCTCTGAAGATGCCTCTTGGAACCCCTGATGCTGTTACCATCGACACATGCAAATCAAACTTGTTGTCAATCATCAGCATGTGGACAGGATCCACCCAATTCCAAGACTGGCCTTTTTTCATAGTTAGTGCCAAGGCCGCAGAAATTAGTGCTGAAACCTTCAAAGGTTTAGGAGTGCAGATGACTCCTAAAGAAACAGGTCAAGGTACTAACAATAAAAACAATGCTCGTAAGGGAAAAGAAACTCTTGAAGTTAATCTTCAGAGCAAAGATGCATCAACTGTTCAAACTCCTACAACTCAACAACCAAGAACACCTCGCCCTAAAGAAGAATACTCTTTCGATGACGACGATGTCCTTGGTATCTTTGAATGTCTGCTGAAAGGTAATAAGATACAATTACCTGAGATCAAGAAACCTGATGAAGCTGGTAAAACAGATCATCCCAAATACTGCCCATATCACAGAATGCTGGGTCATACAATTCGTACATGTTATGTACTGAAAGGAAAGATCCAAGAAATGATTAAATCTGGAGCTCTCTCTTACTCCAAAAGAGAAGACCGTCACCTCCAACGTCGTCTCTATGCAATTCGGAGATTTCCCTCCTCAACTCCTTGAAAGTGGGATTGTCCCTATTCCCAAGGCAATTCTTGAAATAGTGAATATTCCTCCTCCGCAATCTGAAGGATTAGTGCCAGTCACTTTAAAAATAGGAGAAATCATGTGGATTCATCCTGATCTAGTGGCAGATTTTGAATCTCCTCAAAAGACTACTTCTCGAAAATCCAAGAAGGCTGGTAAGATTAAGTCATGTCATATGACATCTCTTGGGTCTACCTCTGACACAGAGCCAAAAGAGAAAGAAGAAGCACTTGTTAGTGCCACTCGAACGGGAAAATCTTATCTAAAGGATTATTCCAAGAATCCTGAGGATACTCCTGATATCCCTCCAGCTGATAAAGATGCTCCTAATGTTCCTCCTGAAGAAGAATCATCCACTGTACCTGTTCCTTCAACTACACCGGTTGAACCTGTTCCTCCCAAGCCTACAGCTCTGGAGAAAGGCAAACAACAGGCTCGGTTCGATAAGCCAAACAAGAAGTCCTCTCCTCTTGGACTTCAGAAGCCTTATAATTTCGACATTTTAGCTCAGCTTGCTAATACTCCAGCTAGAATGTCCCTCTTTGAACTTCTACGTCTTTCCAAAGAGACTCGGGAGACGTTAAGTGAAGCACTTCTACAGGCTGACTCTTGTCTTGTACAATTGAAGAAGCCAGATGTGGAACCTGCCACTTGCTTACATTGCAACAGTGTACTGGAGATTATCCCAAATATCACTTTTACACAAGACGACATGCTACTGGAGGATAATCGACATGATCGGCCTCTCTACTACACCGGTTATTGTTGACACAAAGTCACAGTCAACCAAATATTGACTACATTGACTAAATAATATATGTATAAATTCAATACGACACACGACGTCTGCATTCAGTTCAGGACAGACAACAGCTCAATTTTCGACTCTCAGTGTATTTTCGAGTCTGTACTTTTACATTTTATTGAGTCTAGAAAAATGTACTCTGAGTTATGCTGAGCTCTTGGAACTTAGTCTATAAGCCTACCCAAAATCCCAAGCTCCACCAAAATAAAAATTGCCCACAAGTCCCACTTAGGACCACTCTGTGCTCTGGAGACAGAGTTCGGGCCGAACTCTGCCTCCACACAGAGTTCGGGCCGAACTCTGTCCCCTAGAAATCAGGAACCCTAATTTTAGGGTTAGCTGGTTGCTAGCTGTCCAACGGCCAAATTTTTGAATTTTCCTACCCGAATTCTGGCCGAATTCTGCCTCTAAAAACACTATAAATAGGGCATGAATTCTCTCATTTCAATTCACTCAATCTTCTCTTCTCTTCTCTCCTACAAGCTCAATAAGCCATACCCTTCCCATCTACTAGCCACAAGTCTCCTAGGTCTCGAGTGCTCAGCATCTCTCAGTTAGGATTCTTGTGCAAGAGTCGAAGAAGTCGTTTGGACAATTCCAAGCAAATCGCCACTGCGATCCTCTGTTAGAAGTTGACGTGCTCTTCTGAAGAAAAGGCACGGGTTGTAAACTACTATTTCACAAATAGTGGATTTAATCCTGAGCTAGAGTTCTCAGGCCTGGACTAGTCCTCCACGAGGGAAACCAGGTTAAAATTGCTGTGTTTGCGTATGCTCTTCTGCTCTTCATTTATTTTCCGCACTTTACTCTGATTATTTATTGTTGGTGAAAGAGTTATTTTTAATTGGCTATTTTTCTATATAAACTCTATTCACCCCCCTCTAGAGTTGCCAAACTGTTCTTCAATTGGTATCAGAGCTCTGTTCTCTTTACAAGGACTAACATCCTAAGAGCTGATCCATGGCAACCACACAACCCTTGATTTCCAATCATGGTGAAGGTCAGTCCACTCATAGGCCTCCCCTATTTGATGGGACTAACTACACATATTGGAAAACAAGGATGAGCTTCTATCTTAAGTCTCTAGACTTTGACCTGTGGACTGTCGTCACTGACGGTTACAAAAAGCCCGCCAGAATAGTTGTCGATGGTGACCTCATTAAGAAACCACACGACAAATATTCTGTCGAGGAGAAAAAACAGGCAAGTCTAGATGCTAGGGCTATTAATGCTTTATTCTGTGCTATAGACAGGAATGAGTTCAACAGGGTCTCTACATGCACCACTGCTCATGAAGTATGGAGACTTCTAGAAGTGACGCATGAAGGAACCACACAGGTCAAGGAATCTAAAATAAGCCGTCTCACTCAAGAATACGAAGCTTTCAAGATGAAGCCAAGTGAGACGATCACTCAAATGATCACAAGATTCCTCGACATCATCAATCCTCTATCTTCGCTTGGAAAGCAGTACTCAAACCACGAGAAGATTCGTAAGCTGCTCAGAGGGCTACCAAAGATTTGGAATCCTAAGGTAACAACCATCATAGAAGGAAACGATCTCACAACAATGTCAATGGAGACCTTGATGGGTAAGCTTATGACTCACGAGCTTGACCTCAAGGACTTCGAAGAGCCTGCTCCGAAGACCAGGGAGATCGCACTTAAAGCTCATCAACGAAGAGCTAATCATGATGAGACCGAAGAAGATAATTCTGATGATGAAGACCAAGCTCTCATGGTTCGCAACTTCAGGAAATTCCTTCGCTTCAATCGAAGGAAGAAGGAACCTCAAGAAGACGATGAAGAAGAACCAACTTGTTACGGGTGCAAGAAAACTGGACATGTCCGAAAAGACTGCCCATTCCTGAAGAAGAGCAACCGCTATGAGAAGCCTTACAAAAAGAACTCATCAAAGAAATATGCCAACACAGGTATCTGGCATGAAAGTGAAGCGAGTGACTCTGAGGAAGAAAAGGACTCTCCTCAAGATACATCAAATGTGTGCCTGATGGCAACCTCCAACAAGGTATCTAACGAAACTCTGGATGACTTTTCTTTTGATGAACTTGGCGATGCTTTCACTGATTTACTCGATGATCATAAAAAGGTCATCGGTAAATATAAACATGCCAAGGACAAAATCAAAAGTCTAGAAGATGAGATACAAAGAATTTCTTTACTTCTTGATAATGTTAGAAACACATCACCCACAAATGACACTGATGAAGCATCCAAGCTTAAATTAAGCTTACATGATGCTGAAGCACGTATTGAGCAACAAACTCAAGAAATCACTACTCTCAACACGTTGCTTGCTGAAGAAAAGAGTAGACACAAGATTTCCATGACTAAGATTTATGGCTTAAATATTAAGGTTGATGAACTGCAAGCTGTTTCTAAAAGATTAGAAACCAAATTGGGTAAACAGGTTGTTCAACCTCAAACCCAATCACATGGGCACAACACCACTCATGCTAGTCAACCACGTCAATCTCATGCAGCACATAACCATGCATTTATATACACAAACTTTCACAAACCACGTGCACGTAAGAACAATTCTCACTCAGTACACACTCATCATGCACAAAGACACAATCAACATCACTCCACACATAAAAAGCACCATGCCATGCCATATAGACAAAATCATCATGCAATGCCATATAGACAAGATCCTCATATACCATATAGACAAAATCATCATGCCATGCCATCTAGACAATATCAGCATGTCACACATCATAGACAATACCATCATTCTATGCCTCATAGACACCATCAACATGCCACTTATTCCATGCATAATCATCTTCACCATGCTAACTCTTCACATCATGTCCATCCTCATCCTGCTGCTTATAGATATTATTCTCATGCTCCTAGTATAAATAAGAATGCTATCTGTACTTATTGTGGATTACATGGACACATCTCACCACAGTGCAGAGTTAGAAGACTTGTAGATAAAAGGATATATGCTTGGTTCCCAAAGACTAACTTTTCAGGACCCTCAAGAATTCGGGTACCAAAGGTCACATCTACTCTTGATGTAGGTGGACCTTCTCTCCTCAACTGAAAGTAAGTGGATTCTCGATAGTGGATGCTCGCGACATATGACGGGAGACGCAAATCTTTTTGCATCACTATCGATGAAGAGAGAAGGATACGTATCCTTCGGTAACAATCTCAAAGGGCACATTATAGGTAATGGTATCATTGGTCATCCTCCTTCTCCTGTAATAAAGGATGTCTGCCTAGTGACCGAGTTAAAGCATAACCTGCTCAGCATTAGTCATCTTGCTGATCATGGATATGATATTAACTTTGGACAAAACAGTTGCTACATCTATGATAGGTCAACAGGAGACATTGCTTTTGAAGGGAAAAGAGAGGACAACATCTACATTTTCTATCTTTCTATAAATACTAACAATGCAGGTAGATGTCTATATGCCCACAAAGACGAACGACTACTTTGGCACCAGCGTCTTGGTCATGCCAACATGGATGCTATATCCAGGCTTTCTACCAAGAAGCTAGTGAGAGGATTGCCTGACATCACATTCAAAAAGGACACGGTATGTGCCGAATGTGAACTAAACAAGGCAACTAAATCCTCATTTCATTCTATCAACTCTGTAAGTACTACTAGACCCTTGCAACTACTTCATATGGATTTATTTGGTCCTAGTAGAATAGCTAGCCTTGGAGGCAAACTTTATGCATTTGTTATTGTTGATGATTTTTCGAGATTTACATGGGTTTTCTTTCTCGCTAATAAGAGCGATGCTATTTCTGCTTTCAAATTTTTTGTAAAGAAAGTTCAAAACGAAAAAGGCTACATGATTACTCGAATCCGAAGTGATCATGGAGGCGAATTCGTAAATTATGATTTTGAAAGTTTTTGTAATGCAAATGGTTTTGATCATGAATTTTCTTGTCCTAGAACTCCTCAACAAAATGGTGTTGTGGAGCGGAAGAATAGGACTCTTGGCGATATGGCTAGAGTCATGTTGAATAAATTTTCTCTTCCGAAATATTTTTGGGCAGAGGCTGTAAGTACAGCATGCCACATTTTGAATAGGGTGCTTATTCGTCCCATTACGAAGAAAACACCCTATGAGCTTTGGTTTGGGAGAACCCCCAATGTCTCTTATTTTAAAGTTTTTGGCTGTAGATGTTTTATCCTTAACACCAAAGACAACTTAGGCAAATTTGATGCCAAAGCTGACGATGGTATCTTTCTTGGTTATGCAGCCAAGAGTAAGGGATATAGAGTTTTCAATAAACGCTCACTTATTGTGGAAGAGTCAACAAATGTGACTTTTGATGAAGACAACAGTGCAGCAAGTACTCTTGATGATGACGTTGAGCCATCAACTTCTACTCCAATGAATACTTCAACCGAAACTAATTCTCTGGAGGGTTTGCCTAAGAAATTCTCTTTCAAACCTTCTCATCCAGAAAATTTAGTTATAGGAGAAGTTTCACGTGGAGTAACTACTAGATCATCACTAAGAGACTCCGTTGCTAGCACTGCCTTCATTTCACAAGTAGAGCCTAAAAACATTTCTGAAGCTTTTAATGATGAATTTTGGATTTCTGCTATGCAAGAAGAACTCAACCAATTCGAGAGAAGCCAAGTATGGGAACTCGTTCCTAGACCGGTTAATCACTCAATAATTGGTACTAAATGGGTTTTTAGAAACAAAGTAAATGAAGATGGTTCAGTCACACGTAACAAAGCTCGTCTAGTAGCTCAAGGATACAACCAAGAGGAAGGTATCGACTACGATAAGACGTATGCTCCTGTTGCTAGACTAGAATCCATTCGGATGCTTTGTACTTTTGCTAATTTTCAAAACTTTAAATTATTTCAAATGGATGTGAAAAGTGCTTTCCTGAATGGTTTTATTAAGGAGGAAGTTTATGTGAAACAACCCCCTGGCTTTGAAAATCACAAATTTCCCGACCACGTGTTCAAGCTGAAGAAAGCGCTTTATGGCCTTAAACAAGCCCCCAGAGCTTGGTATGAAAGGCTAAGCAGTTTCTTGCTTGAGAAAGGTTTTTCAAAAGGGAAAATTGACACTACACTGTTTATCAAATCTTTCAAAGACACCATTTTATTAATTCAGATTTATGTTGATGATATTATTTTTGGGTCTACTGATGAAACTCTTTGTCAAGAATTTGCCAAGTGTATGCAGACGGAATTTGAGATGAGCATGATGGGAGAGCTCAACTACTTTCTTGGTCTGCAAGTAAAACAACTGGCTAATGGAACTTTCATCTGTCAATCGAAGTATACCAAGGACATGCTGAAGAAGTTCGATCTTGACAACATCAAACCAATCAGCACTCCAATGGCTACTTCAACCAAACTCGAACCAGATGAGAGCGACAAACCCGTTGATCAACGTAAGTATCGAGGTATGATAGGCAGCTTACTTTATTTAACTGCTAGTCGCCCCGATATCATGTTTAGTGTTTGCCTATGTGCTAGATATCAAGCAAATCTTAAGGAATCTCACATGACCGCGGTTAAACGTATCTTTCGATACCTTAAGGGTACGGTTACAGTGGGCCTATGGTATCCCAAGTCAACATCATTTGACCTCATCGGTTACTCTGATGCTGACTTTGCTGGATGTAAGGTCGACCGTAAAAGTACGAGCGGCACGTGTCATTTATTAGGAAAGGCTTTAGTCTCATGGTTTAGCAAGAAGCAGAACTCTGTTGCACTATCCACAACAGAAGCTGAATACATAGCAGCTGGGCGTTGTTGTGCACAAATTCTGTGGATGAAGCAAACCCTTGAAGACTATAAGTTATCTTTCTTGCATATTCCTATATTCTGTGACAATACTAGTGCAATCAATTTGACTAAGAACCCTGTCTGCCACTCACGCACTAAACACATTGAGATCAGACACCACTTTTTGCGTGATCATCAGCAAAATGGCACGATTAACTTAGAATTTATTGACACTATCATCAGCTGGCAGATTTCTTTACTAAGCCACTATCCGAAGAGCGCTTCAATTTTCTTTGTCGTGAACTTGGAATTTTAGATGAAGCAGTTATAAATTGAAACTCACCTGCGTAAATATCGAGTATATTGTGATTCCTTTTCGAAGAATTTGGTATGGGTACAAGCCGAAAGGGTCCTTCTGACAACAAGGCGTAAAAGCCTAAGCGACACGGTGCACTAGTCCTCAGGACTACCGCTAGCTGGGATCCGGCCCCTGCAGCTAACCCATGGCAAATTTGGACTATTGAACCACAGTATATGTCCTTATTTATTATATGGCTCGTTTTTGATTTAATATTGCCTAATTGAGAATTTCTAAAGTTCATTTTGTTTTCTGAGTACCTCTCTATCTATTTTTTACACTCTTTGTTGTCCTCAACTATCTTTTGTTTAACTCTTAAACTTTTTCTTCATGTTCTTTGCCTGTTTTCAGTTCTGGACCATTGATCCAGAACTCGGGCCGAACTCTGCCCCTATCAGAGTTCGGGCCGAGTTCGGTTCTTAGGTTCCAGGGTCGGGATCTGGCTCTGCCGTTGGATCAATTCTAATCCAATGGTCAATATTTCACCCGACCAAAGACAAAACCCTACTTTATGTCGGGATTCCATCTCTCTCCTTCACTACTACCACCTTTCTCACCTATACAAAATCTTTCCTTGAAACCCTAACCCTAGTTTTTGATCTAGAGTGCTCCAGTGCTTCTCAAAATCAAGAAAAAGGGGTTTCTCTCCATTCTCTTCCATTGTTTATTACTTGTTTGAGGTACCATTCCTTTTTTCTAGTTAAAATCTTTTTATGTGCTCCTAACGTAAGTCCTCGCAAGCTAAAGGACAAGCATCTCACCTCCTACTTTTATGAACTTCATCGCATCGTGTTCAATACTATCTTGCCCAAGGCTGGCTCAACAGATGAAGTCACTTATCTTGAGATCTACACCTTATATCATCTCCACTATCGTATTCCATTCAACTTTCCACGGACTATGATGGATTGGATGATCAACTGTCGGAAGAAACCAAGAGCTTTGGTTTATCCTCTCTATCTTCCTTTAGTCTTTCGTGCTTTCATCATTCCTATCCATGATTGTCCGTTCCTGCCTGCACCTGCCTTTCTATCCAAAGCACGACGCCTTCAGCCTGTCGCTGCTTCTGAGTCATCTGAGCACTCTGCTGATGAGGAGCCTGACGCCCCTCCTTTTGGTCAGGATGTACCTCCTCCTCCTGCCACTCTTGAGTCTCTTCAGACTATGCTTCGCGATCGCTTTGCTATTGAGGATGATCGCTGGACGCAGCAGGATTACCGTACCACCTTGCAGATCAGTGCCCTTGGGAACTCTCTGCATGATATGCGGTATTCGCTTGCTCGTCATCCTGATCTGCATGTGCCTATTGAGCGGGATCCAGATCGCGCGGGTCATCGTATAGACGATCCGTGGGTCATGAGGTATATGGATCCTGATGATGCTTTTGTGGACCCTCGTCGCTCATTCCATGATCCTTCAGATGTTCCAGGACCTTCTCGTGCTCCATGATGGAGACTGGCTTGATATGCTGCTGCCACTGCTGATGGTCTTAGTTGCCTTTTGATTTTAGTTATTTTAGTTTGATTTATGTACTGGATTTATGTCTTCAAACCCTGATGATGTGCTGGTTGGTGGATAACATTTTATGCTATTTTTCGTAGTTCTACTTTATGTCAGTATTATACTATTTCTTCTCTGCTTGGTGTGGTTGGATTACTTTTCATTATCTATACTGCTATTTCTTCATTATCTATACTTTTCGTAGTCTATATATTGCTAACTGCCAAAAGGGGGAGAAATATGTATATTTGGTGTGCTTGTGTTTGTTTTTGGGAAAATATTTTTATCAGGCCACAGGTTCTATGCATTATTTACGGGGGAGAGCTATTGATTCTAGCTCGGCACCGTTCACTGATTACGGGGGAGCTATCTTATTCTAGCTCGGCATTGTTTATGGGGGAGCTATGTTTTAACCAACTGTGTCCAGGTATGAATATTGAAATATACATTTATTATTTTGTCAATTATCAATATGGGGGAGATTGTTGACACAAAGTCACAGTCAACCAAATATTGACTACATTGACTAAATAATATATGTATAAATTCAATACGACACACGACGTCTGCATTCAGTTCAGGACAGACAACAGCTCAGTTTCCGACTCTCAGTATATTTTTGAGTCTGTACTTTTACATTTTATTGAGTCTAGAAAAATGTACTCTGAGTTATGCTGAGCTCTTGGAACTTAGTCTATAAGCCTACCCAAAATCCCAAGCTCCACCAAAACAAAAATTGTCCACAAGTCCCACTTAGGACCACTCTGTGCTCTGGAGACAGAGTTCGGGCCGAACTTTGCCTCCACACAGAGTTCGGGCCGAACTCTGTCCCCTAGAAATCAGGAACCCTAATTTTAGGGTTAGCTGGTTGCTAGCTGTCCAACGGCCAAATTTTTAAATTTTCCTACCCGAATTCTGGCCGAATTCTGCCTCTAAAAACACTATAAATAGGGCATGAATTCTCTCATTTCAATTCACTCAATCTTCTCTTCTCTTCTCTCCTACAAGCTCAATAAGCCATACCCTTCCCATCTACGAGCCACAAGTCTCCTAAGTCTCGAGTGCTCAGCATCTCTCAGTTAGGATTCTTGTGCAAGAGTCGAAGAAGTCGCTTGGACAATTCCAAGCAAATCGCCACTGCGATCCTCTGTTAGAAGTTGACGTGCTCTTCTGAAGAAAAGGCACGGGTTGTAAACTACTATTTCACAAATAGTGGATTTAATCCTGAGCTAGAGTTCTCAGGCCTGGACTAGTCCTCCACGAGGGAAACCAGGTTAAAATTGCTGTGTTTGCGTATGCTCTTCTGCTCTTCATTTATTTTCCGCACTTTACTCTGATTATTTATTGTTGGTGAAAGAGTTATTTTTAATTGGCTATTTTTCTATATAAACTCTATTCACCCCCCTCTAGAGTTGCCAAACTGTTCTTCAGTTATATCGATACAATGAAGATAGATCGTATCCTCATTGATCCAGGGTCTGCTATAAGCATCATGTCAAAGAGTTTATTGGATGAACTAAAAATCCCTCTTCACAAACTCTCCAAGACGGTTACTACTATCTTGGGATTCAATCAAAGCCGAAGCGAACCTTTGGGAAAGATTCATCTGAAGCTTCAAATAGGTGATTTCAGATCCAAAGTCACTTTCTATGTGATCGAGATCGTCGGATCCTATAATCTTCTTCTGGGGAGGCCCCTTCTTCGTGAAAATAATGTGGTGCCTTCTACTCTTCATCAGTGTTTTAAATACATTGATAGCAATGGAAGAGTACAAAAAGAAGTTGCTGACATAAATCCCTTCCATGGGGTTGAAGCCTATTTCAATGATTCCCGAATGTACAAAGAAGAGTATACAAGGGTCATACAAGCCATGGAGAAAGAGGATGCACAAAGTGAAACCTTAATAATTCCTGTTAAAGGTCGAACTACTCAGCAATAATCTCCCAAACTCTCTGAAGAAGGTTCTTTCATCATTCCGGTGACTGGACGAATTTCTCCGTTACCTCAGTCGTTTGCTCAAGACACAATGATTATTCCTGTCAGTGGGCGTACTGCAATTCCTGCATCTCCACATGTGAAACAGGATACTCTGCTAATTCCAGTTGGAGGGCGGATTATTCTTCCATCTCAAGCTTCAAGGGAGCTCACCTCTTCTGAGCCATTTGTTATCGATCTTAATCGAAACAACGCTTTTTTCGTTCTACTTCTCCCCCTTTAGTCATTGACTTGACTAAAATCTCTAAGGCTCAGCCTTCTCCCAATGTAAATACTGCTGCTTTTACATTTAATAAAAAGTCTCCATCTTTGCAGTATGTTGATGTGTGTAATTATGTTCATATTTATTTACATTTGTTAGATGACTTGAACACAATAACCATTGGAGTTGTACAGACTGTTCATACAGATGTATCCCTAGAACCTGTACAATCTTCATACTTTCTAGTTTCCAGCAGAAAGCCAGGAGACATTCCAATATTCTTCTACAAAGGGCCTCAAAGTCCTTCTGATTTAGAAGATGATGACAAAAATGATGATACTGGAAGATTACAACTACGTCGTTATAGTCAGCAATCTAAAGACATCATCAAAAATATGGGCTATGACTTCAGGACTGGCCTCAATAGTGGAAAAGGAAGAAAAATGCCTGTTCGTATTCCTCCTCTGAAATATGGAAGGACTAAATGCGGATTGGGCTATACAGCTCCTACTCCTTTTATCAATATTATCCATGAAGATCCCGAGTCTGACGAAGATAAGAGATCTGATTCTTCTAGTACCACTTCTTGGGATTCCGATACGAGTATCGGTGACTTCTACTGCAACCTTCTGTCTTCCAACATGGTTTCCATTAACCATTCTGAAGAAAGCGATGAAGACGAAGAAGAGTTTGAAATCTCACCTGAATCAGAACAATGGGCCCAAAGATTAGATAATCAATGGGAGTTTCGTTTCGAGCAAAAAGAACCTCCGACTGAAGACAAACTTGTTCAAATAGATGTTGGTGAAGAGGGATCTCCCAAACCAATATTCATCAGTGAAAGTCTTTCTAAAACTGATAAGCAAGACATGATCAAACTCATTCGTGACTACATTGATGTCTTCGCTTGGAGTTATGAAGATATGCCAGGACTCGATCCACAAATTGCAACTCACAAGCTCAATATCTTGTCGAATGCTAAACCGGTCAAACAACAACAACGACGATTTCGTTCAGACATTATGATGCAATTGAAGCTGAAGTCAATAAACTCATAACATCCGGGTTTATTAGAGAGGAACAACATCCTGATTGGGTGGCTAACATAGTTCCTGTCCTTAAAAAGACTGGCAAGATCAGAGTATGCATAGACTTCCGCGATCTCAATACGGCATACCCTAAAGACGAATTCCCTCTACCAATTACTGATGTCATGATTGATAATACCTGTGGATTTGAACGGATGTCATTCATGGATGGGTATTCTGGGTACAATCAGATTAAAATGTTTCCAGACGACGAGAAGCACACTTCTTTCAGAACGCCGATCGGTACATACTGTTATACAGTTATGCCATTCGGTCTCAAGAATGCAGGAGCAACTTATCAACGAACTATGAGCACTATATTCCGTGAACATTTGCGAAAAATAGTCGAATGCTATGTTGATGATATTGCAGTCAAAAGTCGACAAAAGGAGGATCATATCCAAGATTTGAAGACTATATTTGATCTAATGCGTAAGCATCAATTAAAGATGAACCCTACTAAGTCCTTCTTAGGCGTCTCTAGTGGTAAATTTCTCGGTTTCGTCATTACCTCTAAAGGTATACACGTGGATCCTGAGAAGATCAAAGCCATCCAAGAGATGCGTCCTCCACGTACCTTAAAAGAGCTACGAGGATTTCAAGGAAGGATCGCTTATATCAGGAGATTCATCTCTAATTTATCAGGACGCTGCAGATCATTCAACAAACTTATGAAGAAAGGTGTTTCTTTTGTCTGGAATGATGAATGTTAGAAAGCATTCGATGATATAAAACAATATCTGATGAGCCCTCCAGTATTGGTACCTCCCGTTTCAGGAATTCCATTTCTCCTATATACTCAAGCAATGAGTCATTCATTGGGTGCATTACTCGCTCAAAAGAATCAAAATGGTCATGAACAAGCCATCTACTATCTCAGTCGTACTATAACCGGAGCTGAACCTCGATATTCACCGGTCGAAAAAGAATGTCTAGCCTTGATGTTCGCTGTTCAAAAGACACGACATTATATCATTGGCCAGACTATTCATGTCATCTCCAGGATCAATCCTATACGGATCATGATGAAGAAACCCAGTGTTTTGAATTCTCGATTAGCTAACTGGGGAATCCTACTTGCTCAGTATGACATGCATTATATTTCTCAGAAGTCAGTCAAAGGACAAGCTTTAGCTGATTTTCTAGCTGCTCATTCAATTCCAGAAGATTCAAAACTCTATGACGAAATTCCAGATGAAGTCCTAGATTCAAACCAAATTGCTGAGGAAGATCCTACTTGGTGTCTATTCTTTGATGGAGCTTCAAGGATAGGTCCTAATGGTGATATTGTCGCTGGAGTTGGAATCGTTCTTGTATCGCCAGAAGGTCTTGCTATCCAAAGAGCTTATTCTCTCGATCAGCCGTGTTCAAACAATATAGCTGAGTACAATGTATTACTCATTGGTCTTTAACTCGCTAAACATCTAAATATTCAACATTTGGAGGCGTACGGAGACTCTAAACTCATTGTTAATCAGATAAGGGGTACTTATGAAGTCCGCCATCAAGATCTGGTTCCTTATCATAGATCAGCTATAACTATGGCTTCTTCGTTTGAAGAATTCTTCATTGAACATGTTAGGCGAGCATGTAACACAGAAGCTGATGCTCTAGCTAATCTTACAGCGGTGTTGGCTATCCCAATTAGACGACAACAAATGATTATTGTTCGCAATCGAGAATTATTTCATCTTGAAAATAACCTGACCCTAGGACTTCCAGTTGACATTGAAGAATCAACATCTCATGACGTCAACACAACAAGAGGATTTGGATTTAGTCGTAAATCCTTATCATCTTCATCTGATTCCAGCATGGAATTCATCTTCAGTAATTTGGCCGAGAATCAAAATACGGATACGGATTGGAGACTTCCTTTCTTAGATTTCGTATTGTATGATATTCTTCCGGATGATCCGAGTGAGGCAGCATCTATCAGACGACGATCACTCCGATTCTATTATAATCATACAACAAAGACCTTATATCGTCGAGCCTATGATGGTTTACTTCTTCGATGTGTTGCCGGTGACGAGGCTCAACAAATTATTCGCGAAGCACATGATGGAATTTGTGGAGCACATCAGCCTGGACCAAAACTTCAAGACCGTATTCGACGTATGGGTTATTATTGGCCCACTATGGTATCAGACGCCATCGAATATGCAAAGAAGTGTAAAGCTTGTCAAATCCATGCGGATTTTATTCATCAACCTTCGGAATTTCTATATCGTACGACAGCATCATGGCCCTTCGAAGCTTGGGGCATGGATATTATCGGCCCGATCAATCCGCCGTTATCCAAGGGTCATCAGTTTATTCTCGCAATAACCGATTACTTCTCCAAATGGGCCGAAGCCATTCCTTTGTCTGAAGTTAAGACGTCTAATGTCATCAGCTTTATTAAGCACCACGTCATCTACAGATTTGGTGTTCCTCGACGCATTATTCATGATAACGGACCACAGTTCATTAGTCAGAAGTTTACTCGATTCTGTGACGATCATCGGATCAACAATGTGGCTTCTACCGCATATAATCCGGCAGCTAACGGATTAGCAGAAGCTTTCAACAAGACCATCATCAAACTCCTAAAGAAGTTTGTCTCTACTAACAAACATAATTGGAGTGAGAAGCTCGGTGAATGTTTGTGGGCTTATCGTACTACAGTTCGTAATGCTACTAAATGTACACCCTTCTCTCTGGTGTATGGTTGCGAAGCTGTTCTTCCATTAGAGATTCAAATTCCTTCTTTAAGGATAGCAATCGCTAATGAACTCACTGCAGAAAATAATGATCGTCTTCGACTTCAAGAATTAGAAGCTCTAGATGAAAAGCGATTATCTGCTCAACAGAATATTGAATTCTATCAAGCTAGAATCTCAAGAGCTTTTAATAAGAAAGTCAGAGTTCGATCGTATCAAAAAGGAGAACTTGTTCTAACAGTCAGACGTCCTATGACTATGACTCATATGAGCAAGGGCAAATTTGACGCAAAGTGGGAAGGACCCTATATTGTGAGCAGAGTTTTCTCAAATGGAGCTTATCAACTCTCAGAATTAGTTGGTCGAAAAGTTTTGATGCCTATTAATGGCAAATTCCTTAAAAAGTACCATGTATAAATGTAAATGCTTGTAATCATTAGACAGTTTCATGTTTAGAAATAAAATTTTTATTTTATTTTAATCATGAATGATGATACATGATATTAAGGAAGATCACTATCATCCTTTTCTACATTTGGACGTGGACCACTGCCATCCTTCTCGAAAACATGATCAGCAAAAGAACCGAGGACCTCCTTGCTGGAACCCACGAGGAACTTGCAAGCGGCCATTCTCATAGCTTCTTCTTCTTCAGTCCTTTCTGGTTCGAGCAGGAAGTCCAGAATATCCCTTGGTGGCTTGGGTGCAGACGAACCTTCGTCTGCTTCCTTCTTCTTCGATTGAACTGGATCAGCAGGGTGTTCTTCAGTATCTTTCTGAATCTTCATGGCAATTCCAGCTTTCTTGGATGCTTCTTCAGACAACATTTTTATGTTTGAAAGAAGAAGCGTTCGTTCTTGTCAGATTTTTACTATATTTATAGGCAGAAGTTCCTCAAATAATGAAGCGTCACATTCATCCGACGATTCATACATTCATTAATACTTGACTGTTCATCCGTTCATTTATTACATTCATTCGACGGTTCATCCGTTCATCATTTCCTAAACGGTTCGTCCGTTCATAATCTTCTATCAATTTATTAAGTGGGGATTCGTTATTGATCACGTTTTTATAACCCCTGAATCAATTCCGAATCTACTTGCTCATTTGTCATTTTTGACCTCTGCATAGAAATCAATCTATTTTTTTTTGAGTTCCTACATATTATCACGTCCATAATATCTCTGATAATATCATATACTCTAAAACAGAAAAGAAGATTTCATTATCTATTATGTCCACAATTCATCCACAAATACAAATCTTTGAGCATAGAAGAATTATCATTTCCATTCTCATTTCACCACAAAAAGTCTATTACATTTTCTTAGACTTTCTTACAAATCATAATGGAAATCTATTACAAATCTTGGATTTTCATTCTACACCACAACAATAACCTAATAGAGATCTATCTTCTTCTTTGGATCTTCTCCGTCGGACCTTCTCCGTCAGGTTCGTTGTTGGCGGCAGTTCTTGACTGTCTGGGTCCCAGTCACGACCAGATCAGCAGGAATCAAACTCTGGTCTTCTCTCTCAGACGAGAGGAGAACCACAGAGTATGGCTGCCCGAAGTCGTGGTGCTACCAATACAACTGGTGAATTAGGAGCGACCTTTCAGAAGAGACAGGAATGTATCCAAACCTTGGGATACAATTCCTAGTTCTGCCTTGAAAGGAACTCTACTACCCGATTTCTCGGGGTAGAGTTGACTCCACCATCCAACTCTCGTGTATAAAGGCTCTTCCTACCATCTGAGGAAGACCCTTCTATCCCACGAAGAGTTCTGAGTTGTCTGATGTACACGTCAAAAGCGTATGAGCTCCCTGATGTAGATGTCAGTAAGATATTCTCCACAGCATCTACATCACCAATGCCAGTTCTGAAAAAAAAATTTCAACCGAGCTTCTGTAGAGAACAGCAAGGAAGAAGAGAATTAATCAACAGAAATGTCATTTAGCACACACTGGCTAGTCAAGCGTGCATTTTTCAGTCAGAAACATAAAAGCCTATCTTCAACAGCAACAAAAATGGTACGCGGACTTACCATCAAGTTTGGTGCTAAGGATTGGCAAACCCATGTTTGATACAGTGTGCAGAGATCGAACATTAGAAAACATTGCTTTCCTGTTTGAGAATGAAATCTCCCAAAAATTTCATGCTTAGAGAAGAAGAAGAAGAATGGGAGATGAGTATCTTTGAAATTCAGCTATCTATTTAAAGGACAAAGTACAAGCTTATTCTTGGAAAAGATCCGCGTAAATAGCGCTCGTAAACCATGGAATGAATGACATGTGTGCTTTGGAAGACATCGCAACATTGGAAACAGTCAAAGAGTGCTAATTAACATTCTTCATTAAATGCACGCTGTTCAAACACAAAAGTTGTACTACATTTTTCAAGACAGGCACTGATGGCCTTACAAAAGACAAAAGAAGAAGTGCAACATTTTCAAAAGAGGACAAAAGCATAAAAGACACGCTCTATTTTGCAGAGCGACTGAGCTTGGCGCCTAGTTCTTCTACGCTCTTGACCCCCATACGGTGTAACAGAGCCTTCAACATTTCACGCTGCTCTGCAAGGCTACGTCCATCAGAAGAAGACGAGCCATCCAAGCCAAAATAGCTCAAGAAATTCTTGGCTAATTGCATGGGATCGTCTTTGAACTCGAAAACCAGAGGCTCCGGTTCTTTACCCTCAAAAGTGGGATCACCATGGGAACAAAAGCCCAACTTGCGTGCTTCTTCCTCAGCTTTCTCCTTTGGTGTCATGTTGACGTAAGATGAAGATTAAATGAATCCTCTCCCTGTTTATATAACAGAGCTCGCCGGCGGTTCATATTCCACTATGAATTGGATGCAATCAGTCTCGGAGAACGAAGAGTCATTATGACATTTAATAAGTTTATTTGGATGTTTTCAAAGAACTTCGAAGTCTTTTCGACTTCCAAAATTTTTTTTTGAAGTCATCTCAGCGTGACTGATTTCATTTTATCATCTTATTTTCAAAGTATTTCGAAAATTTTGAAGTCTTTTCAATTTTTCGAAAACTTTGAAGGGGGTCTTGTAGGCCTTTAAAAATGACAGTCACGCTGAGTTGATCAGGACAGAGTCAAAAGTCACGCTCAGTTGATCAGGACAATATTTACAAATCACGCTGAGGAGACAACTCATCATTTGTCAGAGAATAATTATGACTGACAGCACAACAGTCGAAGAATGTCTCTTCGTATGCCACGTATGCACAGAATTCGAGAGATCACAGCCGTCTATTGCGTGATTTTCGAAATCTTCTTCAGCAAGACTCAACCTTCGTCAAGTTGGTGTACCAAAAGAACTTCTTGTCATTTAATGCGACTGACAAAAGCAATCACTGTCAGAGATTTTGTGTCAGTCGAGGCATGCTGAATCAAGACAGCTGGCAGTCCTATCTCAAGTCTGCGTGTATTTTGAGCTTTCCCTCAAATCTGCGTGGATTCTGAAGTTTTCTTCCTCAAGTCTGCGTGGATTTTGAAGTTTTCTTCACCAAATCTGCGTAGATTCTGAAGCTTCCAGCCCCAAGTTTGCGTGGATTTTGAAGCTTTCTACCCCGAGTCTGCGTGGATTTTGTCTTCAACAAGTCTGCGTGGATTTCATCAAATTGGAGTACGTGGCAGCCATGCCACTGATCTCTCGCCTGCGTATCCTGTAACTTGCACATGACTCATGCATGATCGCCATGTGTCCAACAGTTACAGGCCACGTCCAGTAACTGCTCACAGTCTTGCGTATGATAATCCTGCATGATTTTCAACTAAGCACAGGCTGTGAAGACAGTTATCTTTTCAGTTATTATTTTTGACTCTATAAATAGAGTTCTTTTTCTCATTCATTGTACAGATACATAGTTATCTACTGTCAAAATTTCGAAAGCTTTTCTTCTTCGCATAGTCCAAGGGATAAAGTGATTGTCTTCTAGATTAGATTCCTACAGTTGTAATTTTCTCAGATACACAATAAATAAAAGAATTTATTTATGGAAAACACAGTCTATATTCTATTGAAGTTCCATTACCGCTGTACAACAGAGCAGTATTGGTGGTATTCCTAGATTGACATTTTTTTAGATGTCCGTTTATTATTCCAGTGTTAGGAAGTGTTACCTTAGATATTAGGTAGGTTAGAGGCTCTAGAAGGAGTACTATCGATCTTAAATTTCGAGGACGAAATTTTTCTAAGGTGGGTAGAGTTGTAGCACCCAGTTTCCCAAATGAGAGTAATTTTAAAATTTCGTATTTATAATTATTTTAATAATGATATTTAATTCATGATATGATTTTTGCTGATTTTAAATTATTTTAAAATTATTTAAATCAATGACTTGTGGTTTTGACGTTTTGCTAGTGAAACCCTAGAGACTGTTTGACCTAGAGCCTAACCATGTGATTATGATATTTTAATGTCATTTTTGGCCTAAGGATATTTTTTGCATTTGACCTCTTTGAATTATTTTGTTATTATTTTATTATTTATGATATTGTTTTGGGGTTATTTGAGTCGGGTTCGAATTTCAACTCAATCCGACTTGAAACGGGAACCCGGGGGTAGTTTGACTCTAGTGGGACCCACACACTAGTTAGGCATGGCCCACATGATATTAATTTTAGTCCACATGATATAAATATTTTAGTTAGAGGTTAGACTAATTATTATGGATAAGGTTAGTGTGATTAGAGACTTTAGAATGACTAATTTAGCCCCAACCAATTAGTCCTTTCCTAATACTCATATAATAGGTTAGTAGGGGCTTTTGGACTTTTTCTAATAGGACAAAACCACCTTTATGGCCATCCACAATAAGGATAGGGTTGAGCCTCCCATTTGTCATTATCCATCTATTTTTCTCTCTCTTGTTCTTCCCCAAATTCCTAGAGAGCAATCCCTAGCAATTTCTCCACCAAATCCTTCCATTTCACCACCAAATCTTCTTCTTTCCTTCTCCATTCTAGCCAAGGAGGAAGTACCCAAGTTTGGGAGGATTCGGAGCTCGTTCGTGTCCTTTTGGAATCTCTACGTGTCGGTGTCGCTCCGGGAAGGTTTTTCTTCGATTCGATCTACCGGGAGGTATAAATCCCTTCTCCTTTTCATTTCCTCATGCATATAGGTCTATTTTGAACCCATAGGAATGACCCCCATGGTTGTATCTCCATTTGTGTCCATTTTGTGTCCATTTGGAGGTCATAGGAGTGTCCTTTGGGTTGTGGATGTGTTCATGTTACATATATAGATTTATATATATATATATTGTAATGAGAGTGTATCTATATTTATATATGTAATAAATGGTTCATGATGATTATATAATCAAGTTTGTGAGTGTGGTTCCCCATATTATTATTGCTATTATTGTTGTGGATAATTAGGATATATTGTGTATTCTTTTGGCTCAAACTATCTAAATCCGTCATGATTTTTATCCACGTTTTTAATTTCAGCCCTAACTTAGAAATGTCATAACTTCTAGCTCAAAGCTCGGTTTAATCTCCTGTTTTTTTTAAAAGAAGCGTATTGAAGTTAGATTTTCAAAAACATGTATTATTAGGCCTAATTCTTTATGTAAATTTCTGGAGAATTATTTGAGTGTCAGCTGTACGAAAGACAAACGCGTTCTCGGTGTTTTCGCGATTTCGGGAGTTTCCGGAAACGAAAATGCAATCCGTTTGAAGTTTCGGAAAGCTAACACATAGATCTATAACATACTTTAATCCTAAATTTTAATTCATGCTGAGATGGTACAGTATTGATTATTAGTAGGAGTTACTATTCGGCATATGCATTTTGTGCACCCTTGTGTGTAATATAATGTTCTATTTAATTTTAACCCATGTTAATGTATATACATTATGTAATTAAATAGAGAATGCAAGCATGAGTAAATGGTTAAATAAATGATGTATGAGGTGATAATGTAAGCATGTATAAGTATGGCTTATAATGAATATGTAGGTTCCATAGTGTGTAATGTATGGTACATATAGTAGTGCAAAAGAATAAATGAATGATGAATGAATGAAAGCATGAATGTAATGTAATAATAGATGTAATGTATGAAATATACAAGTTAATGAGATGTAATGTTCTATGTTAACACAAATCCTATATTACCTCATGTACCCCCTTACACTATGTTGACACTATCACACTTGACACATTGTTCACTTACACTTTGACACTCTTTGATATGTATACACTATGTATGCCCATTTAACCCTCACTTGTCCCTTTGCCATGTTCATATACACACACATAGCCTCTTAAATAAGTACTTATGAATATAGTTAACTTAGCTATGTATGTATATTATATATATGTTAGCATATTGTGTTGTAATATATAAGTTTATATAACCATTTGAAATGCCATGATTATAGACCTAATGTTGAATACCAATATATGCATGTATATATATGTGTAGACATATATAGCTTAAAGTAATAGATTACCTAGTGTATATCCAATGTGAATTCTTGCCTATTTGAGTATTGAATAATTGCATGCTATATAGAGTTGGGTGTATGTTGGCTTGTATAGCCTTATATTGATGTGTGCTTGCTAGGATAGTCTTGGTTAGGCCTAGTAAGACTTGTTGGGTTAGGACATGACCTAGTTTGACCTAGTTGACTAGTACAGTTGACCAGAGTTGACCAAGGGTTAACTTTTGCCTAGTTTGACCTAGATTCATGTAGAATGCATTGTAGTGCTTTATATTACCCTTCTGGACATGTTGTGACTTGTGCTGTTCTAATTAGGAGCCAGACACCTCTCCTCGGACACTATCTTTACCTTGGACATTCAGATATCAGGCGAGTACATTCTCTGATCATTTCATATCCTGCTTAGAATTATATTCCTGCTTTAGATTACTATACTTGATGATGTCACGACATTATCACGGATTAGTACTATATGGATCTCTTCATGCGATGTTATCCCCCTTGGGAGCATCGGGTACATTGTGTCATGTGCGTTTCACTTTCATCATGTACTCATGTGCTTCCATTTTACATGTGCACTCCTGTGAATCTTGTACTCTCATATTCACGGAGCCTCCATGTATACTATCATGTGCACCCTATATGGGTCCCATGTGATATCCTGTGCAATAACATAACCTGTTTAGATCCTTGTGTATTGATTGGGGATACGGGGGAGTGCTAGTAGTTGTGTGAACAATTCCATTGTAGTGTAGATCCTGTGCACCTCGATATCCTGTGCAAATCTGTCCTGTTTACATGTGCTATCTCGTACTCTGACTCACTAGCCACTGTTAGTTCTCTATTTATAGTAGATATTTCTGTTACAGTTCTCTCTCTTGTTTACATACTGTATTTCTTCAGATCCTGTATTTTATTCTACTGCATGATTATATTTTCTAACCTGCTATGATCTGTTGAGATGTACTGTAATCGCTCCTGTCCTGACTGGACCTTTTGATAAATTTTACAGATAGCCTGGAGGTTGCCTGCTAGCCTAGAGGAGACAGTAGAGGTTGCATAGATAGCTAGGATTTTTGCTTATAGTTTATTTTCAGTCATCTTGAGTTGTATTTATGGATTACTGTATTTGGGTTTTGAGATGTATTCTGAGTTTGTATCTTAGACACTTAGACTTCTATCTGTTGTATCTCTTTTCGATTTCATGTTTTATCTATCTTCCTTTATGCTCTACCTTAGATGTGATTGAGTTTACATTCTGCTATGTCACCCCCATTCGGGGAGTATAAACTATTTAGTCTTATACTGTTAGATGCATTGAGACCTAGGACAGTGTTCTACCGTCGACACTGCGGCGTAGGCTGGGCGTTGTTACGTTCTCGTGCCCTAACTCTAGGGTGCGGGTCGTGACACGGTTCGAGATCAAACTCTAGAGGCATGAAGGGTTGAGGACCTTCTTTTCGGCCAAAGATGATCGTGTGATCCCCTTCTCTTCTGCCTGGGACTAGGAAGTAGGCATCTTTAATGGGAGCAAGTTGGTTTGCGGTATGGACGATTGTCACCTGTTTGTGCAGGTTAATGTCCCGACCGAGTCCCACAGTATACATCAGATTGAGTTTATTACACTCAAGATAGTTCAATGGCAGCCTCTTATTAATGAAATAAGAAATTTTGTCCACATGGATTACATCATCAGGAGAGGGACTATCCACCTTTGTAATAAGATACTTCGCGAGTTCTGCATCCTCTTCAGCTACCCCCTGCGTAATCAGAGGTAGGGACGCTGTCCTGGGCAACTTGACCACCAAGGGTTCAGCTTGTGGCATTGTCTTGTCTGAGGGTCTCGGATCGACACTTGGTTGCCGTCTCGTCTTGGGAAGACGGATGACCATCGGCTCGGCAGAAGACTTCGTTTCTTCCGAATGCTTTTGACTGGATCTTGGTAATCAGATCACCATCGGCTCCCCAGAGGGTCTTGCATCTTTCGGTCGCCTTTGATTAGATTTTGGCAATCGGATCACCATCAGCCCTATGACGGGTTTTGGCTCTTGGCTGGTCCTTGGGAGTCGAATGACCATCGATTCCAACTGTGCAGCTGGGGTGGGGGAACCGGGCACCTCTTTATGCAAAGTTGCGATAAGGGGTACGGCTTTGCCGGGTTTGTGGGCCTGGAGATGAATTCTCAAGGGTTCTTCTGGCCCCGTGATGGCCTCCAGTTCGTCAGTTATGTGTTTCTTGGATTTGTCATATAGACATACCTCCTAAGAATAATAAGACTCAACCCCTTTGAAGGGATCGATGTCGGCGAATTCAGCCTTCACGAAGCCGTGCTTACTGACTTATTTGAAGCACTGATGGAGTGTGGACGGCACGATCATATAGTCATGTATCTATGGACATCCCAGGAGGATATTGTAGGACGTATCTACATCTATGACGTAGCAGGTAACCTCTGTCCTGAGGTCGCCGATCTGACATTTCAATCATATCTTTCCTAAGGGATAGCTCATTCCTGAGTTGAAACCGCTAATGGCGGTGTTGGTCGCCGCGAGCCGGTGCATAGGGATGTCGAGGACTTGAAGCAAGCTTTTCGGGATGATGCTTATCGACGAGCCAGGATCGATGTGCATCCGATCCACCTTGATGTCGCCTATGTATCCAGTGTAATACAAGGGGTGATCATGCATGTTGGTCTTGATCAGCATGTCCTGTGGGGTGAATACGATGTTGGGCATTGCATCCGCACAGTTGCTGTCCTGGAGATCTGTCGACGAGTCTTTCCCCGTAGGTTTGACCTGGGCTAAGTAAGCGTCAGCATTCTGGAGCGCTTCACTCAATGCGACACGAAGATCCTTGGAGAGCCTTAGGAGCTCGTATAACGACAACTTTGTCGGCGTATTAGCTAGTTGTGCTAATATGTCAAAGTTGTAAGGTCTCTCCAACCCCTGAGGTGCATCCTTACGGAGCGGCCTATCGAAGCAGGTTTCTTTCGGCTAGGACCTTTCCGCCGGTGGAGACTGAGATGGCTCCAAAACATCAGTGGTCGACAGCGTTGCTGGCTGAGGGTCTTCAACTGAACTACCCGGAGTGGACTGGACTTGTGCCCCAGACCGGGTAACAATGGCCGTCGCTTCCTCAGCTTCGGCTAAAATTGTATGGCAGGATATGGACTTCCTGTCCTTCTTTTTGTTGGCTGGAGATGACACCGCCTGGGTAACTTTGGGCACTAAGTCTTGGTGTACCTACATGATCTTTCCTCGTGACATAGTGAGAGGTACCAAGCCTGTCGTCTGGTCCCGGACAGGGGAAAGATTAGTAACTTCCATCGTTGCCCGGGGGATAGTTATTACTCTGTCTTGAGTACTTGTTTGAGGAAAGTCGCCGAACTGAATTGACACCATGTTTGCCGCCACAGTAACCTCTTCAAAGTCTAGCGACAGAGCTTTGGAGTCGATAAGATTCTGGATGTACCACTTTAATTGAAAGCAGTCATGAGTGGCATGATAAACATAGCGATGGAAATGGCAGTATTTTGGGTCCTCCATCTTTGCCGTTCGAGGCGCGCGCCTTGGTGGAGGGAGTTGGATCCTGTCCCCTTGCAAGAGCATGTCGAAGATAGGCTTGACATGACTATCTTCGAATGAATAATTTACCTTGGGCCACTGAGCTTCTACCTGCTTTTGTTCAGTCTTTTTGGTCGAATCAGCGACCAGGGCCTGTTTGCCTTTGTTGTCCCGGTTATTGGGGGTGCCGTCAGTGATATTGTTATTGGAGGTGGTACCAGGACGTTTGCTTTTGACCTCTCCATTCGGGATGTGTAATCCCAGCTGGCGAGCCTTCTTTAACTTTGCCTCCGCATTGGTGGTGCTTATGATGAAGGTCGTCCAATCCTTGAACTGATCTTCACCCATCTAGAGGCTGATTGCGGGGAGCAACTTCTTCTGGCAGATTTCGATCAAGGAGCTTTCGGGATTGCCTTGGGGCAATCTCATCGCGGTTTGACGGAACTGCTCGATATAGTTCCTTGTAGCTCCCTCTCTTCCTGAACGACATCCATGAGAGACGACATCGTCACATCATACCCCACTTCCTAGAATCTCTCTAGGAACATGTGCTTGAAGTCATCAAAAGAATGGATGCAGTTATCCGGAAGGTTACGATACCAGTCGAACGCGATCCCCTCTAATGCTCCGATGAATAATCGTGTGAGGATGGCGTCACTATGTGACAAGTGGTCGGTTGTGACCTCGAAATAAGTCATGTACTGACTAGCAGAGGTCTTTCTGTCATACGAATCAATATGAAACGGCTTGTACCGTGGTGAAAAAGGCACATCTCTCCATGCAACGGGATATGGCTGCCGTATTCTGAGGTCCCGAGAGGAATCTCGGGCATTGAATATTGCCCGAAGCTCCTGGACTTCCCTCCTTGCTTTCCTGGCTTCATCTGCAGCTGAAGGAGCGGATGCTCCTAGAGGATTGTCACCCAAAGGAGGAGCGGTTGTGTTGGAGTCCGCATTGACTGCGGCCCCAAGCTTGTTTGTCCAAGAGTCCTTGCTGGTTGAGTCGGCAAGGCGGCTTTGATTTCGTCTACTGACTAGACCAAGGACAGGAGCATGGTTTCAAGTACTTCTAGACGTTGTCGATCAGAAGTCGCTTCAAGATCATCGTCGGCCATAAAGGGTGTCCTCACGTAGGTAGAGGTGGAAGGAATCATAGCATATGTGCTCTCTGTATCGTACCCCCGTACCGAGAAATCGTCGGAGAATGTCGGAATGTCTTCCTCCTCGGACTCGGAAGAGATTCTACCCCCCGTGTAGGAAGCCGCATCGTCTTGGCGAAGGCGGTCATCCTCAGGGACGTCCACGTCTGTCGCATAATTCCAGTGGATCGCTACCCCCTGCGTATGCTCTTGGAACACCGGGTTGTCACATACTTTGAGGGGACTGCTACCCCTGATCTCATCTACCCCCAGGGAGGTCAAAGATGCACCCTGTCACGACCCGTACCCTGATTAGGGGGCACGAGTACGTGGTTACGTCCAGCCTACGCCACAGAATCGACGGTAGAACGCTGTATAGGTGGTCTATAAATACTACAACTAGACAAAATATAAGGGTACCTGTACAGTATATACACTCCGAATGGAGGTGACATAGCAAATATAGTCTCAATCACATCTAAGGTAGAATACGATAAAAAGATAGATAGATATGAAATAAAATGAAACCACAGAGATACAACTAGATAGAGTTCTAAGTGTCTAAGATAATACAAATCCAGAAACATCCCAAATCTCAAATACAGTAATCCAGAGAATAAATACAACTGAAAATGACTAATCTAAACTAATGGTGTCTCACCTACTGCTAATGGATCCTGTTGAAGATCCAGGGGTAATGTCTCATCAAACTCTATCCTGGCCATACCCGTAAAAGGTAGAGCAATCAGCTAACATGTACTCTGTACACATCAACAGTTATCCTGTCAGGAAAATAAGCAAGTACAAACACTAACAACAGTTCCATGTGAATTGACAAATTCTATAAGAGACAAAATACAAGACAAATATATGGAAAGACTTGGGAGCCATTCGAAAGCCGAGTACAACCCGTAAACCAAATAAGGACCGGGGTTGTAATCCTTCTCCCGAACAGAACCTAGCCTCCAATCAAAGTATAGCATAAGAGCATGTAGAACATGTAAAATATATAACCGAATGTGAGTACTGAATTGGACGACAATATACATATAGGATGACTTGGGAACTATTCGGAAGCCGAGTTACAACCCTTAAACAAACAAGGACCGAGATTGTAACCCTTCTCTTGAACAGAACTTAGTCTCCTATAATAAATAAATATAAAATGTACCTTGAATTATTAGAGCGTTATGTGATCGGCTTGGAAAACATGATCAGGCTTTCCATATGACCGGCTATGAACAAGTGTACAACGGAGCAGTAAGGCTGGCCACCATGGAAAGTTATGAACAAGTGGGGTCATGCTTTACCCTTCGTAAGCGAGGGTATAGCTATGCACAATGACAAATACAAGTGTGAAGAACAAATAGGGATTTTGATCACACAACCACTAATAACTCCCCATCCCCGAATAGTATAAAGGATCCAGACATGACATGTCATGACACGGGACTCAAAAGCAGGGGGCCAGCCCACTCCCAAGTCCATGTCTATACAATTAACAAGTCGAGCAATGTACCAGTATACCAAGTAATCCAGGAACAACATCTCATGACATGATCCAACATATACTAGTCCGTGAACTATCGTGTCTGGAAAATCAAGTAAAACACTACAACTGAATCGGATATAGCAGATATCAAAAAAAATGAAAACTATCAGTGAATGTACTCGCCTGCGGTCCTGAGCTGTCAAATGGGGTCGATGCTCAGAGTGATGCCACAAACCTAAAGATGAGATATATACAAGCTAATTAGGGTCCAACAGTGTTAGACAGGATTATATAGTATAAGTTATGTAATCTAGGTCAATCTCAGTCAAACTAAGTCAAACTAGGTCACAGAAAGTCAAACCATGTCAAACTAGGTCAAACTAGGCTAATGTTGACTAACAGTTGACTTTTGGTCAACCTGGTCAAGTTCTAGACATTTCTAGGCCAAGTATTGACTGATAGTTGACTTTTGGTCAAAGCAGTCAAACTTGGTCAACCGAGGTCAAAATTAGCCTAAGCATACTATTCCTAATATTTACCTACCAAGATACCATATATCTTGGTCAAACATGATCAACTCTAATCTAAGAATTAAAATATCAAGTTTTACCTCGTTATTCGTACATCGAAATCTACGACACGCAAATCGAGATAAGATCATCAACGGTAAGGTTAATAATCTTATCACAATGATCCACATGATCATCTTGCCAATTTTAGCGATGTGAGATCACTGGAATCGACTGATCTCAGTTTCGTTGTGCTAATTCCAAAATACGAACTTAATAAGAATTAATTATAATAAAAGGTAATACACAGAGAAATATCTACAAACATTGTCGGATGATGAAACAAACATCACTAACGTGTCCAGAATGGCCAAATTAGCTAGGATAGCCTATCCATTAGTCCAATTTGGACACAGGAGCAAAAAGATAATTTTGGGTCAAAACGGTGTCCGTGTCGGACCCGCCTTGCACCAAAAAAATGTGCAAGAATACTAGTCTACCAAACCTAACAAATTATATGTCCACGAATCCAGAATGACGAAACCCAACGGTATATCCAGAATTGGATTCCGTTGACCCGATCTCAAATTGGTCCATTGACCAGGACATTGAAACTCCGATTTGCATGGAAAAGCATGTCGGAGCCAATGTCCTCAAAACTCAAAAATTATATGTCAACGAGTCCAAAATGACGATACGAACTCAACGGTATATCCAGAATTGGATTCCGACGTGCCGATCTCAAAATGACCCGTTGTCCTGGATATTGGTATCCGACTTGCACCGAAATACGTGTCGGAACCAACGTCCACTAAAATCTAGCAAATTATATGTCAATGAGTCCAGAATGACGATACGAACTCAACGGTGTATCCAGAATTGGATTCCGATGAGCCGATCTCAAAATGACCCGTTGACCCGGATATTAGTATCCGACTTGTACCGAAATACGTGCCAGAACCAACGTCCACTAAAACCTAGCAAGTTATATGTCAATGAGTCCAGAATGACGATACAAACTCAACAGTTTATCCAGAATTGGATTCCGATGAGCCGACGTCAAAAAGTCCCATTGACCCGGACTGTAGGGCCCGCTTTATACTGAAATACGTGCCAAGGCCCACGTCCTTCAAATCTAACAAACTTTATATAAAAATATGACAGAACGATGCCACAAGTCTACTGGTGGTGTCAGAAATTGAATCCGGAGTCCCCGGTTCAAAAATGGAATTTAACAACTTAGAAATTATGAATTCGGACGACCAATTTTGGCGTCGAATTCAACCAATCAAACGTGCTCACAATGAAACGAAACTGGAGGAGTAGGAAGAGGGTTATACCAGCTGCTCATAGGAACCAGTGGCACGCCAGACGGAGCTGCGATGGAGGAGATACGAACCAACGAAGTTGGCTCCTCAAATCTGTCCAAAAATAACATAATTTAAACGGTCAACTTGGTGGCCGGTTTTGATGTATCAAACGATAAAATTAACGGACAAAAATTAAGGGGAGTGGAGAGCTATATACCGAGATTGAGACGGAGCAAAGAAATTGTCGATCCAACGGTCGTATTTCTCAGAAAACATGCACGAAGTCGCTGCGACGGAATGCCATTTCTGGATCCATTCCGAGCGCGTCACGACGGGAACCCATGCCAAACGTACGAAATGCCTAGGCGACGCGTCCCGGAGGATGGTGGCCTCCACGGAGCGGTGCGACGGAGGTCGCCCGGCCATGGGGGGCTCGTCGGTGACGGCAACGGTCACGGCGGCGTACGGCTGTCGGTGCGCACGTACGGCTGTGCGCACGCTGCTGCTCGCATTGCTGTCGTTGCTCCCTCAGGCGTGCCTGCGTGTGCGCACATGGCATAGCCACGCCTGGCCGGCCGAAGTTGGCTCAGTATGGAGGAGAGGTGGCTAAATGGAGGTGGTGTTGATGAATGGTGGAAAAGATGGTGATGGATGATGGAAGATGATGATGAAGAATGGAGAAGAAGGAGGAGAAAAAAGAGGAGAAGGCTCGGCCATGGGCTGGTGGTCGGCCGGCCATGGGTCGGCTGTGGGAGAGTTGGGCTCGGGAGGAGCTCGGGTTGGTGATGGGGATGTAGGTGATGCTGTTGCTGTTGGTATTTGGAGAGAGAGAGTGAGGAATTAATTATGTGTGTGTGTGTGAGTAAATAAAAGGAAGGAGAGAGAGAGAGATATACTCTACCTAGTTTTTAGGGCCGACTAAATAGGGGGGTGTGTGAGTTGTTTGCTATGTAGGAAATATAGGGTTGGGATTGATAGAGAGGAACCCAATGGCTTGGATTTAAATATGGATTAGATTATTTCTTTAGGGATTTAATTCAAGGGATTTCTCCATTAAATATTTAAAATGGATAAATTAGGTATTTAATATTTACCGAAAAATGAGTGTGGGGATATTCATGAGGGGGACAACATGAAACTTGGGTTGGGTTCGGTTGAGCCGGGTCGGGTCAAAATTTGACATGGTGCGATAATTAAATTTTAATAGGTATTTATGATCATGGGTAAATAAGTAGCATGTGGGGGCTAAATGGGACTGAAGTGTCTGGTGGGTAGTAGGCTTCGTGTGGGCCATGTCCATATTTTGGGTCGACTAGGTTAGATCGATGTCGGGTCCCAAAATTAAATTGGAAGTCAGGTCACAATTTACGGTAGATAATTAATTGGCCTAAATTGACCCAAAAGTTGTGCGGAGAAAATAAAGCACAAGATGATGTGTCTGAGTGGGACATGAAGGTCATGGATGAAGAGTGTCTCGAGTAGATTATGCATGAGAAGTTGGTTTCAAGAAAAAGACTAGTCTGGTGTTCCTAAATTAAAAGTCATGGTAACGTGTATGTTATGATCAAAGATAAAAGTGGGAAAATCAATTAATAATTAACTAATGATCAAATGGCCTAAATTGACCTGAAGTTGTGTGAAGCAAAAAGTGTACAAGGGAATAAGTTTGGATGGGACATGATATATCAACGTGAAGGTAATCTTGTCTACTACACATTGATGAAGAGATTTTTCAGACATTGGCATCCCTGACGCTCCAGAAGTCAAAGTCACGGTAAAGAGCATTTAATCAAATAATATTCAAATAATAATATTTATTCAAAATAATTAATTTATAAAATTGAAAAAAATAAGCCCTAAATTCAGGGGGCTTACATCCTGCCCAACTTATAAAAATTTTGTCCTCGAAATTAAAAATCATCTAATAGGTCAAGCTAAAACATACAACTACTATGGCTACAGTACCCAATCAGCTACCCTTGTGATCATCTATGTTGTTTCTCTCTACAGGTATTTTGGTTCAGTTTCAACAAGCTTCTTCCATAAAAACTATGTCTATTTTACCCCTAAGAATCTTCATATCAATAAGAACCTTTACGTACATTCTAAAATATAGGTCATTCTCGAGATACTATAAATCAACAATACTTGGCCATCAACCAAAATTCCAATCTCAATAGCAATTTGTTTGTTTCCTTATCCCATCTAAGTACTTTATCCTATTAATCACAAGCTCCTTGAAATAATACCTTCAAAACCTATTCTTGGCATTGAGCCTTCTCTCTTTTTACTCAAGAACTCCTGAATATAAACCCTCAAATTTAAACTCTTAATTCATTTACCGATTTATTACCCATGTACATATGTCATTGTTTTGTTCCTGCTGTCTTCCGATCTTGCACGCAATGTTATCTCCTTCTATTTTATTCTACATATCAATCTATCCTCCAATCATAAGTAAATGGCTTGTAGATAACCAATAATCACTTGGTCATTAAAGTCCTACAATTCTCAACCCTCGAACCTAAGCACAAGATTTTGGTCCTAAATCCATAGTCACAATAATATAATATTCTTTACTCCATCTAAGATTACCTTAAAATTAATCTATACTATCAAACTAATCATTCTTAATGGTTTCTAAGTCCACTATAGTCAGTCACTCATATCTGTCTTATAAGCTTAACCCAATAGATCCCTAGGAAAAATATACTCATCACAATCACACATAATAACATGTTATAGTTACACTACAGAATCTGTTAACAAGGTCTGGCTATCCGATCATCAAAAATTGAAGGTAACAATGGCCTAAGAATGGGTCTAGCAATCCATATCAATATTCAGACAAGGTAAGGGTCAAGCAAGACATGAAAGATTGTCGAAATATTTCCAAGAATAGTACGAGGCCAAACGAGATGCATAGGACGTAGTCAAAGTAAAACTCAAGAACCATATACCTTCGAAATTATGTCACATGAAGTTACTATCGCGTTAGTGTGCATCTTGCTGCGATTAACTTCCTTGTTCCATAATACGACGGATGGCTGCAGTGCACAGCTGCCACGCCAGATAATATAGGTTCCAGAACTTAACTTGGCCAAATCCGTAAAATATTTCCAAACAATTTTTACAAAATAAAGGAGAAGATGTTAGTCAAAATGCTTAGGGAGTGGTCCAAGTAGAATTCGAGAAACATATTTAACCATGATACCGTTATTCGAAGTCATACCTCACCAGTATTTCTCTGGATGAAAACTCTCGATTCCGTAATACAAGGATAAATATACTTTTTGAACCTTTCCTGAATCAACCCATGAGGCACTTTCAACAATTATCGGAAAGGACGAGAAGAATTACCCAAGGGGTTAGCGAAGTAGAGTTTAGTCAAATCATAGGAAAGATGGAACATAAACAATCATATTGAGAAAATCATAATTGTGGCTGTAGATAGACAGAGTTAACCAAGACGGGAAAGAATAATAATAAGAATTTGTTCTTGCTCATCCGGTCATAACAAAGTGATCCGATTTAAAATATAATCTGATAACCATATACGTCTTCCTGAAATTATGTTGCCACAATTTTCGCCACGCCAGTAAGCATAACTGTAATAAACGATAGAGTCCATAACTAAGATATACACCCTAAAATTATGTCATCTGAAATTCTTACCACGCTAACCGGTATGGCTGCAAGAAAATCTAAATTCTATAACTAGGATAAACATATCTAAAATCAGGCTCTATGTCCTTGTCATGCTAGCTTGAATGGCTGCGATAAATTCTAAACTCCATAAATAAAGCAGACATTTACCTTATCAGGATATACCTTAATTCAATCCATAAAATTTATCTCGATGCAAAATCAAAGTCAACAACGAACATCAGGAATTAAAATCAACAACAAATCAAGGAAGTGTAAATGGAGGCAAGCGGGAACAGATTCAAGAATTTTCGAAATAAGATTCTCAGGGGTTATCCCTGGAATCTATCAAGAGTTCCTAACCGTGATTGAGCAACTCCTATCATAACCTAGAATCTATATCCTAATAGCAGGCTCGTAGCAGCGCTCTAAGTCAAGCAATACTACGAAATCACACTAGTTGCGACTCAGACCTGCATGGGCCACCACAAAAATGTGTCACGACCCGCACCCTGATTAGGGCACGAGTACTTGGTTACGTCCAGCCTACGCCGCAGAATCGGCGGTAGAACGCTGTATAGGTCATCTATAAATACTACAACTAGACAAAATATAGGGGTACATGTACAGTATATACACTCCGAATGGAGGTGACATAGCAAATACAGTCTCAATCACATCTAAGGTAGAATACGATAAAAAGATAGATAGATATGAAATAAAATGAAACCACAGAGATACAACCAAATAGAGTTCTAAGTGTCTAAGATAACACAAATCCAGAAACATCCCAATCTCAAATACAGTGATCCAGAGAATAAATACAACTGAAAATGACTAATCTAAACTAATGGTGTCTCACCCACTGCTAATGGATCCTGCTGGAGATCCAGGGGTAATATCTCATCAAACTCTATCCTGGCCATACCCGTAAAAGGTAGAGCAATCAGCTAACATGTACTCTGTAAACATCAACGGTTATCCTGTCAGAAAAATAAGCAAGTACAAATACTAACAGCAGTTCCATATGAATTGACAAATTCTATAAGAGACAGTATAATAAAATACAAGACTAAGATATGGGAAGACTTGGGAGCCATTCGAAAGCCGAGTACAACCCGTAAACCAAACAAGGACCGGGGTTGTAATCCTTCTCCCGAACAGAACCTAGCCTCCAATCAAAGTATAGCATAAGAGCATGTAGAACATGTAAAATACAGGACAAAATCAACTGGAAATATATAACCGAATGTGAGTACTGAATAGGACGACAATATACATATAGGATGACTTGGAAACTATTCGGAAGCCGAGTTACAACCCTTAAACCAAACAAGGACCGGGGTTGTAACCCTTCTCCTGAACAGAACTTAGCCTCCTATAATAAATAAATATAAAATGTACCTTGAATTATTAGAGCGTTATGTGATCGGCTTGGAAAACATGATCAGGCTTTCCATCTGACTGGCTATGAACAAGTGTACAACGGAGCAGTAAGGCCGGCCACCATGGAAAGTTATGTACAAGTAGGGTCAGACTTTACCCGTCGTAAGTGAGGGTATAGCTATGCACAATGACAAATACAAGTGTGAAGAACAAATAGGAATTTTGATCACACAACCACTAATAACTCCCCATCCCTGAATAGTATAAAGGATCCAGACATGACATGTCATGACACGAGACTCAAAAGCAGGGGGCCAGCCCACTCCCAAGTCCATGTCTATACAAGTACAAGTAACAAGTCGAGCAATATACCAGTATACCAAGTAATCCAGGAACAACATCTCATGACATGATCCAACATATACTAGTCCGTGAACTATCGTGTCTGAAAAATCAAGTAAGACACTACAACTGAATCGGATATAGCAGATATCAAAAAAATAAAAACTATCAGTGAATGTACTCACCTGCGGTCTTGAGCTGTCAAATGGGGTCGATGCTCAGAGTGATGCCACAAACCTTAAGATGAGATATATACAAGCTAATTAGGGTTCAACAGTGTTAGGCAGGATTATATAGTATAAGCTATGTAATCTAGGTCAATCTCAGTCCAACTAAGTCAAACTAAGTCACAGGAAGTCAAACCATGTCAAACTAGGTCAAACTAGGCTAATGTTGACTAACAGTTGACTTTTAGTCAACTGGTCAACCTGGTCAAGTTCTAGACATTTCTAGGCCAAGTGTTGACTGATAGTTAGAATGAAATCTTATTGGAACTGTCCATATCCGGTTCATCATTCGGAACCATATCACATCCTGGATCTGATGAAATAGGATGAATTGAGACGGTATTTTGTAAATACGTAATTATCTTGAATATATCAACCATTTCTTTATTTTCCGATCGCCTGGAAGGGACAAAAGAAACATCTTGTTTTTTCTTCAAAAATTTCTGATCTCTAGTGGACTTCTCAGTAGGATTCGAACCCAGATGAAGTTCTGGCCATCTGTCAGAGAAAAAAGAACAAATTGATCTTGTAGGATTCCCAAGAAATTCTTCGATTTCTTCCGAAAGCAGATGATTATTCATCTGCTTCTCACGTTCCGCGAATAGCCGGGACATTGAGGAAGATCTAAAACATTTCGGGAATCGATCTGATTCTATCTCTGTTCGTTCCGTTCGAAGAAAGGAACTTTTGGTCAAAGCAGTCAAACTTGGTCAACCGAGGTAAAACTAGCCTAAGCATACTATTCCTAATATTTACCTACCAAGATACCATATATCTTGGTCAAACAGGATCAAATCTAATCTAAGAATTAAAATATCCAGTTGTACCTCGTTATTCGTACATCGAAACCTACGACACGCAAATCGAGATAAGATAATCAACGGTAAGGTTAATAATCTTATTACAGTGATCCACATGATCATCTTGCCAATTTCAGTGATGTGAGATCACTGGAATCGACTGATCTCAGTTTCGTTGTGCTAATTCTGAAATACGAAATTAATAAGAATTAACTATAATAAAAGGTAATACACAGAGAAATATCTACAAATATTGTCGGATGATGAAACAAACATCACCAACGTGTCCAGAATGGTCAAATTAGCTAGGATAGCCTATCCATAAGTCCAATTTGGACACATAAAAAAAAGGTAATTTCGGGTCAAAACGGTGTCCGTGTCGGACACGCCTTGCACCAAAAAATGTACAATAATACTAGTCTACCAAACCTAACAAATTATATGTCCACGAATCCAGAATGACGATACGAACCCAACGGTATATCCAGAATTGGATTTCGACTTGCACCGAAATGCGTGCCGGAACCAACGTCCACTAAAACCTAGCAAATTATATGTCAATGAGTCCAGAATGATGATACAAACTCAACGGTTTATCCAGAATTGGATTTCGATGAGCCGGCGTCAAAAAGTTCCATTAACCCGGACTGTGGGGCCCGTTTTGCATCGAAATACGTGTCAGGGCCTACGTCCTCCAAATCTAACAAACTTTATATGAAAACATGCTATAACGATGCCACGAGTCTACTGGTGGGGTCAGAAATTGAATTCGGAGTCCCGAGTTCAAAAAAGAAATTTAACAACTTAGAAATTACGAATTCGGACGGCTAACTTTGGCGTCGAATTCAACCAATCAAACGTGCTCACAATGAAACAAAACTGGAGGGGTAGGAATAGGGTTATACCAGCTGCTCATAGGAACCAGTGGAACGCCAGACGAAGCTGCGATGGAGGAGATACGAACCGACGAAGTTGGCTCCGTAAAACTATCAAAAAATAACACAATTTAAACGGTCAACTTAGTGGCCGATTTTGATGTATCAAACGATAAAATTAACGGACGAAAATTGAGGAGAGTGAAGAGCTATATACCGAGATTGAGATGGAGCAAAAAAATTGCCGATCCAATGGTCGGATTTCCCGAAAAATGTGTTTGAAGTCATTACGACGAAATGCCATTTTCGGATCCATTCCGACCGCGTCACGACGGGAACCCGTGCCAAATGCACGAAACGCCTAGACGGCGCATCCCAGAGGATGGTGGCCGCCACGGGGAGGTACGACGGAGGTCGCCCGGCCATAGGGGCTCGCCGACGATGGCCGCGGCGGCCTACAACTGCCGGTGCGCGTGCACGGCTGTGCACACGCTGCTGCTCGTGTTGCTATCGTTGCTCCCTCGTGCGTGCCTGCGTGTGCGCACGTGGCATGGCTACGCCTGGCCATGCCTGGTCGGCCGTAGTTGTCTCGGTATGGAGGAGAGGTGGCTAAGTGGAGGTAGTGTTGATGAATGGTGGAAAAGATGGTGATGGATGATGAAAGATGATGATGAAGAATGGAGAAAGAGGCGGAGAAGGAGGAGGAGAAGGAGGAGGACGAGGCTCGGCCATGGGCTGGTGGTCGGTCGGCCATGGGTCAACTGTGGGGGAGTTAGGCTCGGAAGGAGCTTGGGTTGGTGATGGGGATATAGGTGATAGTGTTGCTGTTGGTATTTGGAGAGAGAGAGAGTGAGGAATTAATTATGTGTGTGTGTGTGAGTAAATAAAAGGAAGGAGAGAGAGAGAAACATATACTCTACCTAGTTTTTAGGGCCGACCAAGTAGGGGGTGTGTGAGTTTGTTGCTATGTAGGAAATATACGGTTGGAATTAATAGAGAGGAATCCAATGGCTAGGATTTAAATAGGGATTAGATTATTTCTTTAGGGATTTAATTCAAGGGGTTTCTCCATTAAATATTTATAATGGATAAACTAGGTATTTAATATTTGCAGAAAAATGAGTGTGGGGATATTCATGAGGGGGACAACATGAAACTTGGGTTGGGTTCGGTTGAGCCGGGTCGGGTCAAAATTTGACATGGTGCGATAATTAAATTTAAATAGGTATTTATGATCATGGGTAAATAAGTAGCATGTGGGGGTTCAAATAAATGGGACATAAGTGTCAGGTGGGTAGTAGTCTTCGTGTAGGCCATATCCATATTTTGGGTCGACTAAGTTGGATCGATGTCGGGTCCCGAAATAAAATTGGAAGTCAGGTCACAATTTACGGTGGATAATTAATTGGCCTAAATTGACCCAAAAGTTGTGCGGAGAAAATGAAACACAAGATGGTGTGTCTGAGTGGGACACGAAGGTCATGGGTGAAGAGTGTCTCGAGTAGATCATGCATGAGAAGTTGGTTTCAAGAAAAAAGACTAGTCTGGCGTTCCTAAATTAAAAGTCATGGTAACGTGCATGTGATGATCAAAGATAAAAGTGAGAAAATCAATTAATAATTAATTAATGATCAAATGGTCTAAATTGACCTGAAGTTGTGTGAAGCAAAAAGAGTACAAGAGAACAAGTTTGGATGGGAAATGATATATCAACGTAAAGGTAATCTTGTCTACTACACAATGATGAAGAGAGGTTCCAGAGATTGGCATCCCTGACGCTCCAGAAGTCAAAGTCACGGTAAAGAGCATTTAATCAAATAATATTCAAATAATAATATTTATTCAAAATAATTGATTTATAAAATTGAAAAAAATAAGCCCTAAATTTAGGGGACTTACACACCCCCAGGTGTTGGCAGCTTCTTTTTGGATCGAGTGCCTTGGTAGACACCCCCTGTGGTTGTCGATGGCAGTCCTCCAGATGAGAGTTTCCTTGCAATACTGGTGGAGATCGTCGGGCTGGAAGAGCCTGTCTTATTCCCTTCCTTGCCAGGAAGAACCTTTCGGGTTGAATTACAGGAGGGGAAAGAAAACTCCTTGTCTCCCGGGATTTACACATGTTCCTCAAGTTGTTGTTGGAAAGGTGCTGGCTGGTGTAGTTTTTGGAAAATGGACTGTCGATCTTCAGGTGCTGCCGACTTGTCGTAGCAGCAATTGATGATGACTTGGGTGCAACAACGTCCCGAGAGGGGCTCATCGCACGCCAAGGTTGCTTCCTTCTCCTTGCGTTTGTGAGTAATCACCTCTCGCAAGTCGATAGCGGATTGATCTACCTCTGCATCCCATTTGTGGACTCGGGTATCCCAAGCACATGGGTGCGTAGGTGTCATATTTGCTCCCTGATCTGAGGCTAGTAAAAGTACTTGCTCTCGATCGTTGGAGGGAGACTTTTGAGATCCACCATATCCGTTAGCCCTGGGGGACTGGACGCGGGTGGTTCTGTACAACTTTCTATCAGGAGCCCGTATAACAGTTAACGGTGCCCGCTGACGGTCAGCAACTTGGACAGTTGACTGGGCTTGTTGGGCCCGCACTACCCTAGACTTCTTTGACTTAGCACCCGAAGGCACATAGTAAAAAGAGTCAAAAAATTGATGCATCCCACATTCTCAATGGGCCGCATGGGGTCGGGCCCGCATGAGAGACGGTCGAACACAGAGCTGGCTGCCGCATGAGAGACGGTCGAACACAGAGCTGGCTAGAGTTGGCTGCCGCATGGGTGATCTGCCTGCGGCCAGAGTTGGCTGCCGCATCGGCGATCTGTCTGCGGCCATAGTTTGCTGCCGCATGGGCCATCTGCCTGCGGCTAGAGTCAGCTGCCACATGATTCATCTGTCCATCTCTCTTATGCGGCCTCTTTCTCGTCCGTATGGATTTCCCTTGTGCCTCCAAAAATTCAACATCGTAGTATTTTTCTTTGCTGGATTTGGGGACAGTGGGGTTATCTACGGTAGGAAGCAATGCCGTAGGAGAGTCTTGATCACCGTCGTGGGCCGCAGAAGGAGCTTCTTTGAGAACCTGGTCGGGGGCAACAGTTTTGTGCTTCGACATTTTGCAAGCTCTCTTTGGGTTGGCTCGCTTCTGCGATGGGCTGGAGCTTCCTTCAGAGAGCATTTCTTCGAATGCTCGTTGATCAAATCGAACCACGAGCATTTGTTGCGTGGAGCCGAGCTTGGATGCGTCAAATTGCGTCACCAACTTTTCATCAGAAGAGAATGATGTCTCCAGCAGAGTCGCCATCGTATTTGCCATTAAATATCAAACACAACAATTTTCAAATGAATTGAACTTGATTGCAAACTCGCTTGTACAAGAGAAAGCCTAGAAAGAAATCCTAGGAAACAATCTAAGTACAATTGTTTAGTTTTGATTCTAGGGGGTGACGATACAGGCTCGAGAAAGTGTAGCAACTCTGCCTTACTCCTTGGACTATCTAACGCGTTCCTTGCTCTTGAAGAAATTGTCCTTCGTAGGTCGCCAGCCTTTTGCAAGGGTATGGCACCCTGTTATTTATAGAGATAGATATATTAAGCCGCATGGATGGTCGCGTGGCCACGTGGCTACAGCAGCACACAAAGACCCGCTTCTTGACTGCCATCTGGCAATTTGTTAGGATTTTGTTGCAGCAAAGCTGGGTGGTTGAGACTTGGTCAGCCTGCCACGTGTCCTTTCGCAGGATAGGATCAATCTGCTTGAGTCATTTTGAGCCGTATAAGTCTTTCAGTGTTCGGCCATGCTGGACCGTATAAGACTCATGCGACTTAAGTCGCAGTCTTCCTTGGTCCACATGTAGCTTGGGGACTTTTTAGCAGCATAGGTTCTATATTCTGGGCCGTATAAAGCTCATGTGGCTCAGATTACAGTCACCCTTGGCCGCATAAAGCATATAGATTGAGCCGCATAAGGCTCATACGGCTCGGGTTGTAGTCCTTTCGGTCGCATGGCCATGTCCAGACTGGTGATTTGACGTTTTGTCTGATCATGTCTTATTTTCTTTTTTGTCAGAGTGTCAGAGTTTGTCAGAGCTGTCAGAGCTGTCATTTTTGCCAATTTTGACAGAGTTTTATCAGCTTTATCAGAAGGGTTGATCAGCTTGGCCGCATAAGTAACTACTCTTTCTGCGGCTCAAAAATCAGTCTAGTGAAGATGGGCTGCATGGGGCGTGATGAGTCTGTCATGCGGCTCTTCTTTATGCGGGTCAATCTATTCCAGAGTACTCACGCGGTTAGTTGTGATCCGCATGAATCCCATATTTTCTTGCTTCTACAACGAGCCACAACACATCTCGTGCTCGTATCCACATGTAGCCCAACACTAGGGCTACACAATAGACACAACACAAGACGTCTACGACACGTGCCTACGCGACACGAAGCGCGTATCAGACGCAAAATCTTCGCGATTCAGTCTCAGTGTAAAACCAGTGCGCGAAGAAATTCGTGTTCGACACGACACGATAAGCTATAAGACTTTGGGGGCATGTTCTCAGATATTGCCCCCATGTCCATGCCAAGTGTCGTGTGTCCAAGTGACACGGACACACAGATATCCACCCGAACAGCAGGGCATTCGTGCAAACTCTCGTACGGCGTGTCCTGCTCTCTGTGGATACGACAAAGACACAATAATCACCTCAGTCAGATACGAAATCAAAGTTCACATATATGGCTATAAATTCATTCAAATAGATTTCAAAAATACGAACAAAAACCCCTTTAAGGTATTTCCTCAAACACACATACATAGACACTGATACGTGTCCGATACGGACACCAAACCAATTCCAATTCCTACCAAACTCACTCTACAGCTAGGGGACACCTAGATGGATGCTTCTATGGAAAGAAAATAGAGATTTGAATCAATTTGAGAAATTTACCAATTGAGAGAGATCTCAATCAAAAAGCCCCAAAATGAGAAGTCCTCCTCCAATAGCAATGGCCAAGTGAGCTCCAAACCTTACAAGAAATCTCCTTTCAACCCCTACTCCAGAAATGACCTCCAATGCAAGTGAGTGGGATCAATTTGGTAGAGGAATGGTAAGATTTGATGATTTGGGGAAGAACTATTAGGGTTTCTAAAGGGGGATTTCTAGAAGAGGCAAGTGAGTATTAAGAGATGTTATATAGGGGTGTGATGTATCTCAAGGGACTGTGATGGCCAGCCATAGTGGGATTAGGGTTAGGATTTCTTGGGAAATGGGCCACGGGCCTTGCACACTAGCTAGTTGGCTCAACCTCCTAGCTAAAAGCCCAATAACTCTAAGCACCTAATCACTCCCTGAAACCTAGCCACACTCAAGTCTACTTGGGTTAAATTAAGTTAGATTAGGGTCCCACTAACATTCTATCATGCTAACTAAGTCACCAAAGTCATGGTCAAACTCTAGGCTAGTCTCTATAGTCTCAACTAGCAAAAGTCAAAAAAAAAATTACAATACCAATGCAATAAATAATAAAATAATTCACAAAAATCAAAATAACCAAAATACCCTCAAACTAAAATGTGGTAGTGACATTTGAAGACCGTCTTCCAAGTGTTGAGGGAGAACGAACTCTTCGTCAAACGGGAGAAGTGCTCATTTGCACAAGAAGAGGTGTCGTTCTTAGGGCACAGGATCGGGCATGGCAAGATATGGATGGATGGCACGAAGGTCCAGTCCATTCGGGAGTGGGAGGCTCCCACCAGGCCGACGGAGCTACAATAGTTCCTTGGCTTGGCGAGCTACTACCGGCAGTCCATCCGAGGATATTCCGCCATCGCAGCGCCTCTGACCGATCTGCTGCAGAAGGATCGGGCATGGAGCTGGATGCCCCGATGCGAGGAGGCATTCGAGGCACTGAAGCGGGCCGTAACCGAGAAGCCAGTCCTATCTTTATCAGAGTACTCCAAGACGTTCAAAGTGCATACAGACGCGTCCGACTTCGCTATCGGTGGGGTGTTGGTACAGGAAGGACATCCCATCGCATTCGAGTGCTGCAAGTTGAACGACACTGAGCAGCGCTACACAGTGCAAGAGAAGGAGATGATCGCGGTCGTGTATAGCTTGAGGACATGGCGGTACTACCTTCTCGGCAAAGTTCATGGTCATGACGGACAATGTTGCCACGAGCTCCTTCCAATCCCAGAAGAAGCTGTCTCCGAAGTAGGCACGATGGCAAGATTTCCTAGCCGAGTTCGAGATGGAGTTGCGGTACAAACTCGGCAAGGAAAATCAGGTGGTCGATGCGCTTGACAGGAAGGTCGAGCTCGCATCGGTGTGCTTGCTCAAGGGGGACATTCTGGACAGTGTTTGAGTAGGTATCATGGAGGACCCGCTAATACAGGCCATATTGAAGCTTGTCAAGGAGGGCAAAACGAGAAGGTTCTGGCTGAAAGACGGACATTTCTATACTAAGGGCGACAGGGTGGTCGTGTCTAAGTGGAGTGGCTTGCGGAGACAGCTTCTCAAGGAGTGCCATGATACGAAGTAGGCTGGACATCCGAGGTAGAAGCAGACCTTGGCGCTGCTGGAGACCACATACTACTGGCCTCGCATGCGCGAGGATGTGGAGGACTATGTGCGCACCTGTCTTGTGTGCCAACAAGACAAGGTGGACCATCAGAAGCCCGGGGGCCTACTAGAGCCTCTTCCCGTGCCGAGCAGACCGTGGAAGAGCATATCGATGGACTTCATCTCCGCTCTGACGAAAGTGGGGGCGCTTGGGTCTATTCTCGTGGTGGTGGACCGATTCTCCAAGTATGCGACCTTCATTACTGCTTCAACGGACTGCACAGTAGAGGAGGTCGTGCGCCTTTTCATTAGCCACGTGGTGAAGTTCTGGGGCATCCCGGTGAACATTATCAGCGATCGGGATCCCCGCTTCACGGGAAAGTTCTGGACGGAAGTGTTCAAAATCCTCGGGACAGACTTGTACTTCTCGACCAGCTTCCACCTGCAGATGGACGGACAGATCGAGCGGGTCAATTCACTACTCGAGGAGTGCTTACGATACTTTGTGAGTGCCAACCAGAGGGATTGGGTGCATCACCTCGACATCGCTCAGTTCTGCTACAATCTTCAACGGAGCGAGTCATCGCACAGTAACCCATTCGAGTTGGTGATTGGTCGACAGCCACTTGCCCCGTACACGCTTAGTGCGGGGTCCTCGAGTAGGAGCCCCGCAGCCAATCTGTTCACTTCAAATTTTAAGGCAAAGACGGATATTGCCAAAGAATTTTTGGAGAAGACCGCGAGGAAGATGAAGAAGTGGGCCAACACAAAATGAAGGCCGGTTGAGTACAAGGAGGGGGACATGGTGCTAGTGAAGCTACAACCGCAACAGTTCAAGGTGTTCCGAAAAGTGCACAAAGGACTGATTCGAAAGTACGAAGGCCCCTTTCCCGTGCTTAAGAAGGTAGACAAGGTGGCCTACAAGCTCGAACTCCCTACTAAGCTGAAGATTCATCCAGTCTTCCTTGCCAGTTGCCTGAATCCGTACCATAAAGACTTGAAAGATCCCTAGGAAGGAGTTTCGAAACAACCCACGACGACCATGATGACATCCTTCGACAAGAAGGAGGAAGCTGTGCTGGACAAGAGGACCATTCGTCGGCGAGGCGTGTCCCCGTATGTGGAGTACCTCACCCAATGGAAGGACATGCCTTATGGCGAGTCTAGCTGGGAACGTGCTGATATGCTGCATCAATTTGAAGCTGAGATCCAGGCGTTTCTTAGCGGCATGGTTGACGAGGGCGTCAACGCCTTAGGTGGGGAAGAATGTAATGTCCCAAATATTGTGCCCCGCCGAGGCCAAGTTGCATAACCTTTCCACGGACCAAGGTTATACGGAAAGCTTCTAGTATATTCCAGAAGATAGCGGAACTCTCTGGAAGACGGTGGATTTCTCTGGAAGGCCCAAGATCCTTCTAGGAGGCCCAAGAACCTTCTGGATGGCACGTGAAGTTTTCTTTTATGTTCTTAGGGAATAAACCTGGAATATGCCGTTCCAGTTATGGTAGAAAGAATAATCCTTAGAATATTCCTTACAGGACTTTCCATGTAAAGCTCAATGAGCCATTATAAATAAGGGGGAGGCCTCATTTGTTCCTTACCACCTAAAAACTTGTAAGCATTCGCCAAGTCAATAAAAAAATCTTACGAGTCCTACTTTGCTCTACTCTCCTTATTTTCTTTAGCGATTTAGCTAAGTCGTATTGGGAAGACTTGCACGAGTCTTCAAGGAGGAAGATAGTGCGCCGCACGGGACAAAGTGCTAGAAAAAATACTAAGTTCGTGACACAGAGCTTTCAAAAAGCCCAGCGTAAGCTAATAGTAGTCAATTTTCTCCTCCACCACTTTCGCTTCTATAATGGCGATGATGGAGAGCTTGTGGATCTTTTTCAGCAATTTGAGATAGTCATCGTCTTCTTTAACGCGATAGCTTTCGCGTTCCAGATCAAGACGTTGATTATGATGATGTGTTAGAGCAGGCGGGACGCTTTAGCCGCAGACCTTAGAGCCATGGAGGAGACGATCGCCTTCTTCTGTTAGTTGTCTTTTTTTTTTCTTTGTTCAGCTTTGTTGGTTAGGTCGATATAATGATTTTTATCCCTACTTTGTGAGACGCAGGCTTTCTTCTGATCTTCTAGTAAGGCCAGGGTGCAATACCACCGCTTCTGTTTCGCACTCAGGGCCTAGAGCAGAAGAGGCTATGGAGGCAACTACATCACTCAGTTGGCCAAAAAGGAATGATAGATCTGGAATATCAGTATCCTCGCTCTAGAGGCGAGATGGCTGGGCACGATTCCTCCGACATTGGCGTTTGGTGGAGCCTTCCATAGAGGTGGTGGCGACTTGGGCAGAGCGGATGAGGCCTATAGAGGTAGGGGATGCCCCTACCTGCCCCAACTCCATAGGAATAAATGGGACAATATTTAGGGGGGCGGGAGAAATTCCCTTGATCGTAGGGGAAGCTGGCCAGGCCCACTCCCTTAGGGTTCTCCTCTAAGCAGCAAATTGGAGGGGTCTGGACGGGGGCCATCCGGCGCAGAGAAGGGTGAAGAGAACGGTGGATCATGAGTTGTGGAAGATGGAGCCACTGGTGCCTAGCCCTTTCCTTTCTGTAGGAGGCTGGCCTTCTTATACTGGGTAGGAAGTGACCCTGGTGCGAACACTTATTACAGTACACCAGAGTGCGCTCAAATTCAGTAGTTTGCCAAAAGCTTGCCTCATTAGGGCGTTGGATCCTGATGGCCTTGGGGAGAGGTTTGTTGATATCAACTTCTACAAGGACACGGGTGCAACTGGGACGAGAATGGAGGGCGGTAGCATGGTACATCATGAGCGGTGCACCGAAGCACCCGGCAATAGCGAACAGAGGATCTTGCGCAAAGAAGTGTTGTGGAAGCCCAGGGAGGAAAACCCATACAGAAGCCAAAGAAGATTCCCAGAGAGGGGAGAAGTTTGGAGACCAGCGAAATATGCGCATAGAAGCATTAACGACGATCCAGTGATCCTTTAAACTGAGTCGAAGGAAGTCGGACTCCTTAGATGGTCGTAGAGGAGGTGCCTGGGGTCGAGAACGCCAACAGTCACCTGCCCATCAAAAGCAAAGAGGGAGAGGGCCGACCGAATAGCATCCACCGATGGTTGGGCACGACTGAGCTTTCCAATTAGCACAAAATGGAAGGGTGCCGCCAAAGCTGCTACCTCCGTCTCCGAGAAGGAGACAACCGGAGCTCCTTGGAACCGCTCAGAGAGACGAGGAGGGAAGGAAGAGACCTCAGGGACTGGAAGGGGCAGGAGGAGACACACCGCCTTCGCAAAGGTCGAAACCAGGCTAGGGGAGGCCATGGCGCGGGCGGAGAGACGAGCAAAGAGGGGGTGGCCAGAGCCAGGAAGAGCGCGTGTATGGAGAGGGGAGGAAGATGGAGGGTGATGGAGACGGGAGGGAAAAACAAAGAGGGGGATAGGGGGGACCATGTGCCGGGCACCGGAAGGATGTGGAGCATCCCTAGGTTAGGAACCGGAAGCCACTACCCTGAGCATGTACAGTAGAAACTCTATAAAATAATACACTTGGGACCACCACAATTTATTAATTAAAAGAGTTATTAATTAATCGATAAATTAATAATTATTAATTTATATATTAATTAATATTTTATTAATTAAAAGAGTTGGGTTATCGCAATGCAATGGATGTCGAAGATGTTCTGACTCACCCAGAAGAAAATGTAGTTGCACAGTTGTTGACTGATGAAGAAATTATTGAAAGCGTTATTGAAAGTAATAAAGATGATATCGATGAAGAAGATGAAAGTTCTACAATGGAGCCCCCTTTGCGAAACGAAGCTATTAAAGCGGCAATCACATTGAACAATTTCTTGTTGAGCTATGAGAAAACAACACCAGAAGTTCTTACCATGCTAAGGAAAATTAGAGACGAGATTCAAGGAAAAATTGATTTCAACAAAAAATAAAAGACAATTGAGTCATTTTTCAAGAAACCTTCATAAATCATTCATGTAATATGCTATATATAAGGAATTATTAATTTATATTTTATATGGGGTCTGAAGAAATTATCAAAAATGTATTATCTTATAATTTTAGCGAATTATTAATTTAGCACCCTATCCCCGAGTCGGGACCGGCCAAAAATATTATCTTAGAGAGTTTATTAAATAATCGAGTATTAATTTATAGAGTTTCTACTGTATATATATGTGTGTGTGTGTGTGTGCTCGCGCGCGCATGCATATATATATATATATATATATATATATATATATATATATATATATATATATATATATATATATATATATAATTAATGAGGCTTTAAAACGGCTCAAAAGTGAGACGTCTAAGCCGTCATTATATAACGGTCCATTTTATTTTTAAAAAATTGTTGAAAAAATTAAAAAAATTCAAAATGGAGAATCAAACTCAACCAAACAAGAAAAATACCTTGCACCTTAACCATATGAGTTAGAAGCGTATTTAACTATAATTGGATAATATTCTTGTTATACATTATTATACGTGCAAAGCACGTACATTTACTAGTATATATATATATATATATATATATATATATATATATATATATATATATATATATATATATATTATTTATATATATATGTGTGTGTGTGTGTGTGTGTGTGTGTGTGTGTGTGTGTATTACACACACTTAATTATAATAAATTTATTTTATCTATCCATAATAATTAGTAATAACTATTTATTTATTTACTGATTTTATTATAAATATATGTACTTTTTAGCTTAAGTAATTATAAGAATAATATTAATACTTATGAATTTGGACAGGAGGATTACAACAACAAATCCTTTACCCTACTCCAATGCCGAACTTTAGATTTTAAAACCTAAGGTGAACTCTAGAAAAAGTGCCTTCAAAGCTTAATGTCCATATGGATTTTTTTTTTTCATGGATGATGATACAATAGTATCATCAACCCAAAATTTAAGAAATAAAATAATAAACATAAATATAATATAATATTCAAAATAATATATGTCATAATAAAATTCTAATAAAACTGAAGATGTTCCAAACCAAAAGTAAAATTATATATCATACTAGGCAAATAAATATAAAAAGCTAACAATGTTTGGGGTAGTTCATATGATAATAATAAAAAATTATGACTTATTCTCTTGTTCAGTTACCTCCAAGAGGACCAAGAAACACACACACATATATATAAAGGAGATTGACAACAAGAAGGGGTAGAGGAGATTGAGACAGACGATGAAAGGGTAGAGGAAATTGAGACAGGCGATGAAAGGGTAGAGGAGATTGAGAACGTCAGACTGTTAGAGCGAAGAAAGAAGAAATAATTTTGATAACGACTACACAGATTCTTGGGTTCGAATCCTCCCTCGGACGGCTAGTTGGCTTGTATAGCCACCGCCCAGCTTGGAGAAAGGATCCTTAAACTATTTAATTTCTCGCAAGATTTTGGTCTAATCTGAACGATCCATAGAAACAATCCAATATTTATTATTCTAGGGAACATGCTGTAGACCCCTAGAGGTGGGGTGAATAGGGTAATAAAATAATTACCAACAATTAAAAGCTATTTAAAGGATAATAAATGAGAGAGAGATTTAAACACTCGATGTATCCTGGTATCCTTCCAAGGGGAACTCCAGTCCCGAAACTCTCTCCGACTTTAATCCATTATTTGAGTAAATAGCTACACATGAGTTTGGATCCGAAGAACTTGTCAACTTCGATAAGAGTTTGGATCCGAAGAGCTCGCCAACTTCTTACACATGAGTTTTCCTCCGAATTCTCTTCAACTTCTTACACACGAGTTTTCTTCCAAAGGCTCGTCAACTTCAACTTTAAAAGAAAAGGAAAAAAAAGGCTTTTGATCTTCTTGAACACTTGAAGATCTACAACACTTGAATACTCTAGCACTTTAGATTTGATGACAAATGAATGCTTTGTAGAGTAATGGTAAAACTCTCTTCGTAGTTGAAAATTTAAAGCTCAAATGGATAAGTATTTATGAAGAGAGATGAAGCCTATTTATAAAAATTCTAAGCCATAAAGAGCTATCAGCCGACAACCGGATTATTCGACAGATTTTTGTGAAAATCCTGCGGATGATCCGGAGTACAGTATGTTGGAAATCGAATACGCCCTCCTACGCTCCGATACAGTGTCTGAGACATTGCCGTATCGGAAACTTAGGCCAACCAACCTGAAATAACTGTCACGCTCCGCTTCCGTAGGAGCGATCGTCCTCGCTAAGGCGTGATGCCGCACGAGCCTATATTGCGCTCGTGCAAGATGGGTTCCATAATGGCCGATTACAGCGGCTACGACGGGATCGTCGCATGGAAGTCCCAAGCAGAGATATTGAATAATAGTAGCGAAAATTTAGAACAAAACACAAGTCATTCAAAAGATGTATTTTATTGATATTGGAACAACGATTACAAAGGGGACGCAAGGCCACGATTACAATCACTCAAGCTCACTCTTCTCATATTTTACAAGTTCACTCAGCTCTCTCTCATCTCTCAATACAAGTCTTGAGCCAGCGGATGCTTCGGAAGGCGATGTCCATACATTATGTCTCTTATAAGTCTTGACTCCATGTGGCCGTACGCTTTGAATCACCAAGGAACTTCGTGCCTCGACGCATCCAAGCGAGCTTCGTGCCACGAGCTTCTACCTGTGCCTGCACATGAAAACTATGTGGGTGTCAGTACTCAACTGTACTGGTGGAATGAGCTCCTCGCCCACCCATACAAAACCAACACGTTTCCTTACTTTGTGCAACATAGTCCCGTTATGATGGTCTTTCTACTCTTACCTTAGGATCAGTTTTAGGACAGACGCCTTGGTCTATTTTGTGTCACTAGACCATTCCGTGCTTGCAACATCAATGTTAACTTATCAAGTCGTGCTTGCCCTACGGCATGTAATCAGAGACGCAACTACGCGATAGTACCCAATTCCTTGTGACCGTGCTACAAATCTATCGTGCCATGCCTCGCAACTTAATGTGACTTAACCATATCGCCATCTCGCGGCCCTTGCTACTTCGATCACCAACAGACCCAATCAAGACTTGTGGACTAAGTGTCACTTGACCGACTTCGCCTTGCGGCGTTTCCTGACTTAAACTCAAGATGACTCAAACCAACATATGCAACTCATATGCCAACAACTTAAGACCCGATGCCGCATCTCGTGCCGAAGCACGTCGTCTATATTGATGCCAAATCTTAGGCCCAAACATTGTGTTCTAACTGTACACACATTCAACTGACTCAATCCAAAGGCACGCACGCGGATTGTCGCCCGTGCCGACTAATCTATATGAGGTCACTAGCACCACAAGCTATTTTTGATACATAGCTGGTATAGGATGGATCGATCATCGCAAGTAGCTAGCCCCAATGAGCGTCCACCGAATACTTGTCTTTCGACTTAGCTACCCCGCTCACATTCCCCACGGTTTCCTCCTAGGTCGGAACGGTCCCGTGGCCCCGGGTTGTCATCCGAGGAAACAATCGCCCTTGTCGACAAGTTGTCCAATGACCATGCAAGACTCGACTCAAACTGACGTCTCACAAAGTCATTCTACATCTAGTATTACCATCTCTTTCAGGACCAAGTTTAATACTTCGCACATCTGAGACCGCCTCGATGACCCGCAGTCGCGAGCATTCTTCTTTCTTGCCCTATCTTTTATTCTTTCTTGCCCTTTTTCCAACTCAATGAATCAACCATAGCTCGTGCCTTAAACACTAAGTTCGTGCATCGTGCCTTAAGCCAACTGTGTTCTACGCACACTACCGCCCGAGTCATACTTTATACGACGGGCCTTGGGATCGTGGGACTATTCAACTCATGAACGCCTATTTGATAGTCCTTGCCTTACGTAACTTTGTGACAACTTGACGAGCAAAGACTGTGTCAAGCCTTGCATCGTGGGAACGTGTCGCGTACGCATTCGACTTCGAACGACCAAGTCATTTGGGTGCCTAGACTTATGTCACAATCCGTTCAACGGAACTTAACTCATGGGCAAACCAAGGCTATGTCAAGCCATGGGCGATGGGACCGTGTATGCTGTATGAAACATTCATGCGGACGACGCCGATTGTAACACCCAGTTTTCCAGATGAGAATAATTTTGAAATTTTGTAATTATAATTATTATTATTGATATTTATTTCATATTATGATTTTTGGTGATTTTTAATCATTTTTAAACTATTTAAAAATCATGACTTGTGATTTGGTATTTTGCTAGTGTAACCCTAGAGATAGTGATCTAGAGCCTAGCTATGTGATTAGGGCATTTCATTTATCATTTTTTAGCCAGAGGATATTTTGGTCATTTTTGAATTTTTGGGATTTATTTGAAATTATTGTGAATTATTGAGATTTATTAGAATTTATGTGATTTTTAGTATAATTTATTTGAGTGATATTCTAGACTTTGACTAGCATTGACTTTGGAGCCTAACCTAGATGCTAACCCTAGTGGTGGTGACTTGATTAGGTCATGTGACCCTAACCTAACATTAAGTTAATTCCTAATAGGCCATTTAGAATTTAAGTTAGAATATATAGGCTTTAGTCATAAGCCATGACTTATGGTTTTGAAACCATTAATTAGCAACTTAGCCCATAGAGGCCCAAGCCCAAGACCATGTAAACCTAACCCTAACTCTAGCATGGCCGGCCAGCCCACCTAGGGATTCCCCCCTATAAGTAATCTCTTCCATTAGGTTAGCCTCCTTTAGAAAGTTCACATTTGGAAAGAGAGGTATGCTCCATTAGAAATTCATAAAAAATCTAATTTAATTCTTTTTTCCCTCAAACTAATTGCAATAGGTTCTAATTTAGGTATTCTTGCTGTGTATGTAATTTATTTTCAGTTTGTTAACAATTTGGTGAAGTTTGGCCATCAAGAGGAACACCCCTCTTTGGAGCTTTTGAGGAGTTTTGACACCTATAGGTAATTACTTCAAAACTTATTAAAATTGCTGTTATTATTGCATATTAGCCTAGATCTAGGTGTCCCCTAGCTAACCCTATATTTTTGTAGGATTTTGTGTCCGATTCGTGTCCTATTTGGACACGTATCAGTCCCTATACCTAGGTGTTCGAGGAAATGACCCAAAGGAGATTTCGATCTATTTTTAGGAAAGTAATTGAATAGGATTCTAGGGTTGATTGTTGCTTATGGTTTTCCAGTGGACTGAGCTGTATTTAGTGTCGTGTCGTGTCGGGATCTGGACACGAACATACGTATTCCAGTCGTACAGATTTGCCCTGCTACTCGGGGGCAAATTCTCCTTGGACACGACGACTCGACACGAACCACTTGACACGTGGGTGGGGGCAGTCACTGACAAGGCCCTCCCCAAGTCTCATGTGTTCCCATGTCGTGTCGAGCGAGCACGAGCTCGTGCACTGATTTTGTACTACACGCGCACGTTTGGATTTCTAGTTCTGATACGGCTTAATAAGTTGGACACGACGACACGTGGGTGCGATTCAGGGTGCTAGGTCCCTAGCCCTACCCTAGGCGTACCCCCATGCACGATCACGAGTCCTAGTTTGTGTCGTGTCGTGTCCACGAGTGAGGTGAACACGTACACGAGGCTGCTTGTACAGTATTTTCATATTCTGTGTAAATTAGTGTTTTGGACACGTTTGTGTCCACTTGTTTGGACACAAACACCATGTTTGACACGTGTATGCATGACTAAATGTTTACTAACCTTTGTATTGGGTTTTTACCATGTTTTGATATTGAAATTTGGGTTTTTTTCCTAATGTACACTGATACTTGGGTTCCCATTTACTATTTTACTGATATCTTCGAAAACTGAGATTGTTTTTTCCTAATCTAACATGGAATTTGAGTTTCATAATTTCCTAACATTATCATTGATAGCATGAGAGGGGTTTTCAAGCAAGTGAACATATATGTATACATTGATAGCTAACCTTGGCATATCGCATTACAAACCTGAACAGGTGAACCCCATGCCATTTCATTAAACTGTTTTTTTTTAAATGAAATTTCGAATGTGAAGTCATTGAATTTCTGATTTCTGGTTTCATACTCAGTTCATTTGAATTTCATATGTGAAGGTCATTTGAAATTCCTGATTTGGTTCTAAATGAGTTGACAGTCATTGCAAAACCTGAGAATTGTTTCCCTTTTCTTTAAACTGAATTTGTTTCCTTGTTTAACTGTCAATTGATTTCCCTTAAATTCCATTTCAAAACTTAGTTGATTTTAATCCCATGTTTATTCCTAACTTAGGTTGTTAGTTGTTCAAATGATAATTTACATTGTGTTAAGTTTTTATTGAGGTTTTGGATTCAATGGGATACATGGTTTTCAAGGGAATGGGGAATTCAATTTACTCACTGGTTTAATATGAACTGAATACGAATGGGGATTGGTTTATTGCTCACTGTCATGGGTCTTAAACCTGAGAACAGTTTAGTTGGCTAGGATGAACTGCTAGTTGGTTGGTTTGAAGGTTCCTTTACTGTCAATAGGGAAATTCTGAGAACAATAGCCTATGGCCCATGTACACCATAACCACACATTGAACTTTATGTACACACACAGTCACTCACTTGCACACACACATTTCTAAAAATTAGTTTATACACACACATACACATGATACACACACATATGAATCTGGCAGTCACTCACACACACAAAATCCTAAAACCTATCACTATTTTCCCATGTATTTGACACACACATTCATAGCACACACACATTAGTTCCCCCACACATTTTTTCTTTCCTCTATTTTTTTCACACTCTTATACACACACATTACCTTGCTTGGTGTATTCCCTTTATATATATATATATATATATATATATATATATATATATTTATATATTACCTAACCTATGTGTGTGTGTATTTACATATATATATATTATGTGGGTAAATGGTTATACTAGTGTATATGTGTAATGTGTAGTGGGTTATGAGGTAGGAATCTCATTAGCCATTTGTATTTGGCCCATGGCCTAGGTAGTTGGCCTATGGCATGTGGTGTGATACACTTGTGTATCACTAGACTAGGTGACATGTGTGGTATTTAGTTAGTTGACCTAGAATTGACTTGTTAAGCCTAGGTTTGACCAACCTAGACTAGTTTGACCAAGTTTAACCTCGTTTGACCTTGTTTGACCTAATTTAGACTTGTTAGACCTAGTTTGACCATAGTTGACCTAGTTTGACTTCTAGGGTTGACCAGAGTTGACCAAGAGTTGACTTTGGCCTAGATTGACCTAGATTCATTTAGAATGTATTGAATTGTATCTTGTTATCATTTTAGACTTGTTGTGACTTGTGCTGTTCTGATTAGGAGCCAGACACCTCTCCTCGGACAGTACATAATTCTTTCGGACATTCAGATAGCAGGCGAGTACATTCTCTGATCATTTCATATCCTGTTTACAATTATTCTCATGCTTTAAATTACTTTACTTGATACTGTCATGTTGGTCACACGAATTAGTACTATATGGATCCCTTCTTGAGATGTTATCCCCTCAGGGAGCATCGGATACTACATGTTGTGTGCGTTTCACTTACATTGTGTATCACTATGCTTCATGGTTCATTGATCACTTGTGACATGTACTCTCATGATCACAGAGTCTTTCTTGAATCTCCCATTTATGGGCTTTCCTAGAATCACCCATTTTTGGGCCTACCATGTATCACCCCTTGTGGGCCATTGCATGGATCATAACATAACCTGGCTGGATCCTTGTGTATTGATTGGGGGTACGGGGGAGTAGAAGTAGACATGTGAATAATATCCAAGTAGTGTAGCATCAAAATCTCTTCCGTGTAGTATCAGAATATCCTATGCCATTCACATGTTTATATTGTACTCTGACTCACTAGCCACTGTTAGTTCTCTACTTATAGTAGATATTTCTATTACAGTTCTCTCTCTGTTTACATCATGTACTTTTTTTCAGTTTCCTGTATCTTACTTTACTGCATGATTATATTTTCTAACCTGCTATGAACTGTTGAGATGTATTGTGCTCGCTCCGTCCTGATTGGGCACCGTTGAATGTTTACAGAGGACGAGGATGAGGTTGGTGTTGACACCTTCTATGGGACAGCCCTAGACGACACTTGTGAGCTGGACTCTCAGGAGGACCCAGCTCTAGCTGATGACATTACCCCTACTGCCTAGACTAGTTTAGTTAGGCTTATCTTACTTATGTTGTCTTAGGACTAGTTTAGTCTAGGTTTACTATTTCTGTCATTGAGATCTGGATTGTATATATTCTTTTATACTCTGTAGTTGAGACCTTATATTCTGGATGTTTGCTGAGATGTTATCTTAGACTCTTCTGATCAACTATATTTCATTTGAGTTCTATATCATATCATGATTCTTCTTCCTTAGTTGTGATTGAGTTTATTTTCTGCTATGTCACCCCCATTCGGGGAGTATAAACTGCTTAGCATTATATTGTTAGATGTTGTGACCTAGGACAGCGTTCTACCGCCGACACTGCGCCGTAGGCTGGACGTACCCACTTCTCTTGCCCTTACTTTAGGGTGCGGGTCGTGACACGTTTTTAGTGGTGGCCCATGCAGGTCAAGTTTATGTAGTGGTATTCGAACTAGAGTATCACTACAGCCTGCAGTAGGATTAGGATATTTTGAAGGTACTCAATCACATTAGGAAAAACTCCTTATCAGATCCCTTTTATCTAAATTTGCTGCTTTTTATTTTCCCTTGAATATTAACTGTCTTCCTTTAATTTTTTGCTTCATTCTCAGTAATTGCTTGTTGTTTTGATCTGTCTTCATAATGGTTATGGAGACATGATCTCATCGCTTCGGTTCGGGGGATACTATCGAGAGGCTGGCCACCTCTCGTCCTGTTTATCCGGGCCTCGAGACCGCAGCTTCTATTGTGCCGACTCAGGTTGGCGTTTCTGCTACATTGGAGGTGCACCTATGTCTGTACAGAGACTTTCTCCCGTCATTTCCGATTTCTCTCAGCAGCAGCGGTTCATGCAGCATCAGCAGCAGACCAGGGAAAACCAGCAGGGGCGAGCTATCGTCAGGACAGTCGAGGATGCACAGACCATTGGAGATCTTGCTGCAAGTTCCGTTCTTCTCGATTCCATTCCTGCAATTGTCTTTTATAACTACCTTGAAATCCGATTCCATCTGTTCCTTGTTGATTGATTAATTTTGTCCTGTTGCTCTTTTGTTATTTTTGTTTTTCTTCTAAAAAAAAGAAAATCATATGGGCTAGGTCACCTCAGTTGTGGGATCTAGAATCTTCGATAGTCGTGTTAGCTGGCATAGTGAGGACATATAGTCAGATTTTGGACGTATTTTTCGGGTGTAGGAATTTAAGATTTTTGCCGTCGCATGCGGCAATGCAAAAATTTTAAATACCATGAACCTAGAGGTATGTGCCTTAGTCAAGGACTGTGATTATCGTAGCCTTGCTTACTAGTATGACGAGGATTTGGAGCACCATGATTTTGGATAGACGCATATGATTATTAGATTGTATCTTAAATGTTTTTGAACATATTTTTTCTACTTTTGTTTCAGTCCTTCTAAAAAAAGAATTATTGGTTGTTTTGTTTTGTTTTGCTTCTTATTATTTAACTAAGGAGTAGCTTTAGCTGTTATTATAAACCTTGTGTAACTTCTTGCTATGAATTTTTTCATAATACAATAAATCGATGATTTTTGCTAAGACCTTATTTTGGATTTGATATTATAGTTCTGGTTTCAAAATGGTTCCCTCTTTTAAACAGAAAAGCAGAACAGATTCTATTATCATTCTCTTTTTTCCAATATTTTATTACCATCATTCCTTGTCTTATATAACTGTCCTGATTACATCAATTCTCTGTCTCGTATCTAATTCTGTCAGCTATACCTTGAAACCCTTGAATCTTCATATCATTTTGCCTGAGACATGTTGAGGAAATAACGTGAATTATCTAGTTCGAAAATGACGTAATTGGTTATCATATGATGATTTGTAGGAATCAGAATGTTGGATGTCAAATATGAAAAATTCGAGATGGAGATATGGTAAAGGTTTAGAATGGAATCGAGAGATAAATGTTATCAATTTAGAAACAATCGCAGAAAATTTTGGTTATGAGTAATTCATGGATGTATTTCAAAAATAAAAACTAATGAGGATATCAGAGGTCAACCTAGTTTTGAGAACTTAGAAAATCTTGGTTATTGATTCTTGGAAACTTTTACTCTAAGGCTATGTAGAAATTTAGAAACGGAAAGGAGAATTTAATTGTATTCAATGATTATACGAAATTGAACTAGATATTGTAAGAGGGTGACTAGAGACAGAGAGAACACAAGGATTTTAAGTTATAGGAATTATTTTAGATGATTGGGGAAAAATTGTAGAATTCAAAACGATAATATTTGAAGGTGGACGTTGAATAAAATATGAAGGTTGATTTATAAATAAGAATAAATTTTGTATGACATAGTGGTATTAGGGTTGAATAAATATAAGACTTGAATTAAACAATTTCAAGGATTTCATAAACGGGATTTAGAGGTTTCAGATCTAAATTAGAACGAGGTGAAGGAATTTGAAAATTTGATTAAATAAGTGTTGATACCTAAATAAGAGGGGTATTCTTCGTGGGAAATGTTTTAGAAGTTTGAAATTTTGTCTATGATGATCATGGTAAAGGTTTAGATGACTGAAGGTTATAAAAAAAAATTTGATGATAGTCATATAAAGGTTGATTTTTATATTGGGACTTGTGAGATAAAAAATATGATTGGCAAATGATAAACTTGATGGTATTAGAGAGAGATGATTAACTTGACATCTTATGAAATCTTTCCTTATTTTCCCTAAAAGGTTTTCAATATCATTGAATCCTAGCTCCCTTAATCACGACCAATCAACCTTGATCATCCTTTCTTATCACATTAATGTCTTGGGTTCGTACTCAATTGAATCAAATTTAAATATGACCTGAATCTCCATCCTTGTATGCTCGTGCTCAGACTTCGATGACCTTGTCCTCCATATTGTCCAAATCTTGATTTCCCAGAATTGATCAACTTAGATCGTATCGAGACTAAATATTCTTAATATATATTGTGATTGGATTTCAATGCTATTGATAACTGTCCCTTGAACTTTTGATTTTGATTTTTCTTTGAATAGTACCCCTTTATAGATAACTGGTAGTTATCTTATTTTATTTTATATTTTTGATAAGTACCAGTTTTCATATAGGATGGTAGACTGCCTTACAGTTTTGATGATTTGTTATTTCTGTATCTTTTCCAGTTTAACACCCCTGATTGTTGGTATGTTTTGATACCCTATGACCGTTTTGGTTTAGCATGACTTGTATACCTAGATGAGATTTTTACTACCACTGTATGCCATGACCATGTATGTCGTCCTTTTAAATCGTATGATTTGTTTAAGTTCTGAGACTTTGATTGTGGGGGTTTGACCTAGAAGGAGTATGAACATTTTAATTTCGAGGACGAAATTTTTTTAAGGTGGGTAGAATTGTAACACCCAGTTTTCCAGATGAGGGTAATTTTGAAATTTTGTAATTATAATTATTATTATTGATATTTATTTCATATTATGATTTTGGTAATTTTTAATCATTTTTAAACTATTTAAAAATCATGACTTGTGATTTGGTGTTTTTCTAGTGTAACCCTAGAGATAGTGATCTAGAGCATAGCCATGTGATTAGGATATTTCATTTATCATTTTTTAGCTTGAGGGTATTTTGGACATTTTTGAATTTTTGGGATTTATTTGGAATTATTGTGAATTATTGAGATTTATTAGAATTTATGTGATTTTTAGTATAATTTATTTGAGTGATATTCTAGACTTTGACTAGCATTGACTTTGGAGCCTAACCTAGATGCTAACCCTAGTGGTGGTGACTTGATTAGGTCATGTGACCCTAACCTAACATTAAGTTAATTCCTAATAGGCCATTTAGAATTTAAGTTAGAATAGAGAGGCTTTAGTCATAAGCCATGACTTATGGTTTTGAAACCATTAATTAGCAACTTAGCCCATAGAGGCCCAAGCCCAACACCATGTAAACCTAACCCTAACTCTAGCATGGCTGGCCGGCCCACCTAGGGATTCCCCCCTATAAGTAATCTCCTCCATTAGGTTAGCCTCCTTTAGAAAGTTCACATTTGGAAAGAGAGGTATGCTCCATCTTTAGAAATTCATAGAAAATCCAATTTAATTCCTTTTCCCTCAAACTAATTGCAATAGGTTCTAATTTAGGTATTCTTGCTGTGTATGTAATTTATTTTCAGTTTGTTAACAATTTGGTGAAGTTTGGCCATCAAGAGGAACACCCCTCTTTGGAGCTTTTGAGGAGTTTTAACACCTATAGGTAATTACTTCAAAACTTATTAAAATTGCTATTATTATTGCATATTAGCCTAGATCTAGGTGTCCCCTAGCTAACCCTAGATTTTTGTAGGATTTTGTGTCCGATTCGTGTCCTATTTGGACACGTATCAGTCCCTATACCTAGGTGTTCGAGGAAATGACCCAAAGGAGATTTCGATCTGTTTTTAGGAAAGTAATTGAATAGGATTCTAGGGTTGATTGTTGCTTATGGTTTTCCAGTGGACTGAGCTGTATTTAGTGTCGTGTCGTGTCGGGATCTGGACACGAACATACGCGTTCCAGCCGCACAGATTTGCCCTGCTACTCGGGGGCAAATTTTCCTTGGATACGACGACTCGACACGAACCACTTGACACGTGGGTGGGGGCAGTCACTGACAAGGCCCTCCCCAAGTCTCATGTGTTTTCGTGTCGTGTCGAGTGAGCACGAGCTCGTGCACTGATTTTGTACTACACGCGCACGTTTGGATTTCGAGTTCTGATACGGCTTAATAAGTCGGACATGACGACACGTGGGTGTGATTCAGGGTGTTAGGTCCCTAGCCCTACCCTAGGCGTACCCCCATACACGATCACGAGTCCTAGTTTGTGTCGTGTCGTGTCCACGAGTGAGGTGAACACGTGCACGAGGCTGCATGTGCAGTATTTTCATATTCTGTGTAAATTAGTGTTTTGGACACGTTTGTGTCCACTTGTTTGGACACAAACACCATGTTTGACATGTGTATGCATGACTAAATGTTTACTAACCTTTGTATTGGGTTTTACCATGTTTTGATATTGAAATTTGGGTTTTTTTCCTAAATATACACTGATACTTGGGTTCCCATTTACTATTTTACTGATATCTTCGAAAACTGAGATTGGTTTTTCCTAATCTAACATGGAATTTGAGTTTCATAATTTCCTAACATTATCATTGATAGCATGAGAGGGGTTTTCAAGCAAGTGAACATATATGTATACATTGATAGCTAACCATGGCATATCGCATTACAAACCTGAACAGGTGAACCCCATGCCATTTCATTAAACTATTTTTTTTAAAATGAAATTTCGAATGTGAAGTCATTGAATTTCTGATTTCTGGTTTCATACTCAGTTCATTTGAATTTCATATGTGAAGGTCATTTGAAATTCCTGATTTGGTTCTAAATGAGTTGACAGTCATTGCAAAACCTGAGAATTGTTTCCCTTTTCTTTAAACTGAATTTGTTTCCTTGTTTAACTGTCAATTGATTTCCCTTAAATTCTATTTCAAAACTTAGTTGATTTTAATCCCATGTTTATTCCTAACTTAGGTTGTTAGTTTTTCAAATGATAATTTACATTGTGTTAAGTTTTCATTGAGGTTTTGGATTCAATGGGATACATGGTTTTCAAGGGAATGGGGAATTCAATTTACTCACTGGTTTAATATGAACTGAATTCGAATGGGGATTGGTTTATTGCTCACTGTATGGGTCTTAAACCTGAGAACAGTTTAGTTGGCTAGGATGAACTGCTAGTTGGTTGGTTTGAAGGTTCCTTTACTGTCAATAGGGAAATTCTGAGAACAATAGCCTATGGCCCATGTACACCATAACCACACATTGAACTTTATGTACACACACAGTCACTCACTTGCACACACACATTTCTAAAAATCAGTTTACACACTCACACACATGCACATGATACACACACATATGAATCTGACAGTCACTCACACACACAAAATCCTGAAACCTATCACTGTTTTCCCATGTATTTGACACACACATTCATAGCACACACACACATTAGTTCCCCCACACATTTTTCCTTTCCTCTATTTTTTGTCACACTCTTATACACACACATTACCTTGCTTAGTGTATTCCCTTTATATGTATATATATATATTTTTTTTTTATATGTATATATATATATATATATATATATATATATATATATATATATATATATATATATATATATATATATATTACCTAACCTAAAAAAAAATATATATATATATATATATATATATATATATATATATATATATATATATATATATATATATATATATATATATATATATATATATTACCTAACCTATGTGTGTGTATTTACATATATATATATATATATTATGTGGGTAAATGGTTATACTAGTGTATATGTGTAATGTGTAGTGGGTTATGGGGTAGGAATCTCATTAGCCATTTGTATTTGGCCCATGGCCTAGGTAGTTGGCCTATGGCATGTGGTGTGATACACTTGTGTTTCACTAGACTAGGTGACTTGTGTGGTATTTAGTTAGTTGACCTAGAATTGACTTGTTAAGCCTAGGTTTGACTAACCTAGACTAGTTTGACCAAGTTTAACCTCGTTTGACCTTGTTTGACCTAATTTAGACTTGTTAGACCTAGTTTGACCATAATTGACCTAGTTTGACTTCTAGGGTTGACCAGAGTTGACCAAGAGTTGACTTTGACCTAGATTGACCTAGATTCATTTAGAATGCATTGAATTGCATCTTGTTATCATTTTAGACTTGTTGTGACTTGTGCTGTTCTGATTAGGAGCCAGACACCTCTCCTCGGATAGTACATAATTCTCTCGTACATTCAGATAGCAGGCGAGTACATTCTCTGATCATTTCATATCCTGTTTACAATTATTCTCCTGCTTTAAATTACTTTACTTGATACTGTCACGTTGATCATATGAATTAGTACTATATGGATCCCTTTTTGAGATGTTATTCCCTCAGAGAGCATCGGATACTACATGTTCTGTGCGTTTCACTTACATTGTGTATCACTATGCTTCATGGTTCATTGATCACTTGTGACATGTACTCTCATGATCACAGAGTCTTCCTTGAATCTCCCATTTATGGGCTTTCCTAGAATCACCCATTTTTGGGCCTACCATGTATCACCCCTTGTGGGCCATTGCATGGATCATAACATAACCTGGCTGGATCCTTGTGTATTGATTGGGGATACGGGGGAGTAGAAGTAGACATGTGAATAATATCCAAGTAATGTAGCATCAGAATCTCTTCCGTAGTGTAGTATCAGAATCTCCTATGCCATTCACATGTTTATATTGTACTCTGACTCACTAGCCATTGTTAGTTCTCTACTTATAGTAGATATTTCTATTACAGTTCTCTCTCTGTTTACATTATGTACTTTCTTTCAGTTTCATGTATCTTACTTTACTGTATGATTATATTTTCTAACCTGCTATGAACTGTTGAGATGTATTGTACTCGCTCCGTCCTGATTCGGCACCGTTGAATGTTTACAGAGGACAAGGATGAGGTTGTTGTTGACACCTTCTATGGGATAGCCCCTAGACGACACTTGTGAGCTGGACTCTCAGGAGGACCCAGCTCTAGCTGATGACATTACCCCTACTGCCTAGACTAGTTTAGTTAGGCTTATCTTACTTATGTTGTCTTGGGACTAGTTTAGTCTAGGTTTACTATTTCTGTCATTGAGATCTGGATTGTACATATTCTTTCATACTCTGTAGTTGAGACCTTGTATTCTGGATGTTTGCTGAGATGTTATCTTAGACTCTTCTGATCATCTGTATTTTATTTGAGTTCTATATCATATCGTGCGTCTTCTTCCTTAGTTGTGATTGAGTTTATTTTCTGCTATGCCACCCCCATTCGGGGAGTATAAACTGCTTAGCATTATATTGTTAGATGTTGTGACCTAGGACAGCGTTCTACCGTCGACACTGCGGCGTAGGCTGGACGTACACACTTCTCGTGCCCTTACTATAGGGTGTGGGTCATGACACCTATGAATTAGGCTATGTTCATAACTTCGCCTACTCAACCAACTTTCCTTCTCCCAAGCCACGGGACGAAGGATCGAGTGTCATTTTCAAAGCATGTCGTGCACCGACTCTAAGCCGACCGTTGGACATTTCCATATTCTAACTCAATTCGATCCGTCGGGATTACTTTCATATCTATGTGGATTCGTCTCTTTTATTTTCAAGCCTATTTGTGCAAGTTAAAAATATGCAATTTATTATGTGAAGGCTAAGATGAGACAAGTTTATCGAAACTACCCCACCTGAGCGAGCGGTCGCCTTGACCGAGCGATGTCTCTGAGCAGCCGTTGCATGGCTAAGTCCGAATGCCGTCGACGTTTCGATTCCTCCGATTGACTGAGCGGGACGGGGTATTACAATAACCAACCCCCGTCTAACGGACACCAAGCACAGATAAAGACAAGTATATGGCGGTGACTACGTCACCTGGACAAATCCTAATCTCGAACTCAGATGAAATTACAAGATTGACAAAAACTAATGTTGAACCCTTTGCCCTAATAGGTTCAACCCCCTCACCACACTCAAGAAGAAAAGAAAGATTACAATTGAAATCGCTCTCCAACCCGTAGCAATCTTCCTAACCGAAGTTGACGACCCCTCTATTAGATCTATTCTTCCTTCTGTCTTGGATGGCAAAATCCTAAGAGCAAAGTGCGAAACTTTCTATTAGATTTCTTGTGGACGAGCACCTCGAATCTCCACTTTTGGTGTTGTGCTTTGTGCCTCCACCCTCTTTGAGAAAAATCTATTTTAGGTTATAATAGGATTTCTTAAATAGGAAGCCATCAAATAAGAATTCTACTACACCTAAAATAGTCCATCAACATCCTATTTTAGATTATAATAGGATCTCTTAAATAGAAAACCCTAAAATAAGAATCCTATTATATCTAAAATAGCCCAGCACTAATTATGGACATCCAAATCAAATTAAATCAAATATTTAATCAGATTTGGACTCTATAAATATGCTATTACTAAATCCAAACTGGACTCCAACACAGTAATGGCTAGAAATAGAGCCGTTGGATGCATTAATGCAGTTGATAGATGCCGTTGGATTTGAATTTTAAATAAGGCAAGCAAGGCAAAACGGATTATCCGTCGGATTATACCGGAACTCCGACGGATTATCCGAACTATTGCTCACTGCTGTTATCGATCGGATGATCCGTCGAATTTCTGCGGAACTCCGGAGGATTATCCGAACTTTTGCTCACAATACTTGCTGTGATCGATCGAATGATCCGTCGGATTTCTGCGAAACTCCGACGAATTATCCGAACTTTTGCTCACAAACTTGCTGTGATCGCTCGGATGATCCGTCGAATTTCTGCAGAATTCTGACGGATTATCCGGTTCTTCATATTTACTTAATTTGAATTTAATACCATATTAGTTTGTCATGTTTACTAAAGTGCGTACATGATCTCCTAGACACTTACAGACTCTTAGAAAGACATATGAGCTTTTGATCTGAAATCTTTATCTTTGTCATCGTCTTCTTGAGTGCTTTAATGCGTATGTCTTTTGAAGAAGATTTGGAAAGTCTTTCTTCTTTGTTCCGAAAAGCTTCATAATTAAGAAGACTTTCTTCTATCTTTGTCTTTCTCGTTTGTTTCTGTAGATAGATTAGGACTAAAATAGTACAGAGGTTAATTATAGTCAATATATCAAAATCGATGTGCCAACACATGTGGGATCGGATTTCTCGTAAGATTTTGACCTAATCTGAACGGTCCGTAGAGACAATCCAAAATTTGTTATTCTAGGGAGCATGCACACACACATGCTCTTTTAAATTTGCTTACTTTTTTTTTCTCTTTTTTTCATTTTTTATGTCATTTTTCATTTTTTGTCAATTTTAGAATTTTTTTTGTTTTTCAGTTTTTTATCATTTTTATTCTTAAGATGTTTTTTATTATGTTTATTTTTTGGTATTTTTTTCAGTTTTTATGTTTTTTTTTTCATTTTTTTATGATTTCTTTTCTTTCTTTTTTTCATTTATTTTTATTTTTTATCCTTTTTTTATTTTCTACGGAAATATTTATATATATTCATGAGCTCGTATTTATAGAATTTCAAAATTCTTCGTGACCCAAAAACTGATTTGATTTAAGAGTTATTCCCACCTACTTCCTTGTTAAATAGCCTCTATAGGCTATGCAATGGCCACAAGTAGTACCCTAGCCGGCAAGGGCAGAACGAGAAATTTGAAATGGGATGGACTGGAACGAGCTAGGGACCTGGGATGGCTGAGATATGGACTGACTTATATAAAAAAAAAACACTATATAAAAAGAAAAGAATTTATTTTTGGGTGGGTTGGAGCTCATCCAAGCCCATGAGTATTTTCGCTTATGCTCGCCGATGACAAAGAAGAGGTGCAGGACGTTGGACAATAAGGGTTTGGTTATAAATTTGGGGGGGGGGGAAGGGGCAAATTTAGGGTAGATTGTTGGTTGGATTAGGGTTGCAAAATTAGGGTTTTTCATAAGACAAATAAACTTGTCCCTTGACACTTGTTTTGACTGCAAAATTAAAATAATTTATGATATTTAACTGGCTATTAAAATAGTACATGTGACTTTTTCATCAAACCTGCCATTAGTATTCAAGAAGAAAATAAGCCTTTATATATATTGATAAATAGGAAGAAAATGGAAAATAAAATCAAAATAAATTACAAAAGATCTTCACAAATCATTCCTCAAAAAGAAAGGAAAGAATAGAATATATATGAGAGAGAGAGAGAGGGGGAGAGCATTAAAAGTTAATAAAATCTACCATAATCTCTCCCGTCTAGTGATATACCAAAATATCGAGTCGGTTTCTATTCTTCCATACTTGAAACCTCTCATTGACGTGGGCAACTTAACGCATGGGAAGTGATATGGAGAGATTGATGCGGGAGAAGATTTTGTTGGTTCCTCAAAGAAGAAAAAAAAGAGAGCAACCAATATAAGGGAACTGTGGCTCAATTTATGGGCACTATCCCGAAATTCTCTCTCTCTCTCTCTCTCCTTCTTCAGAAAGTAAGGTGCGCTTCTTCTTTTCCTCAGCTGCAACTATAAGACTTCATGTAACCGTTTCTTAATGGTGTAGTAGTAGTGGAAGCTCTTCTTCTTATTCTTGTTGTGTGATTTTGTGCAGCTTACTGAGGGTGAGTCTGATTTTTTTTTTTTCCTCTTCTTCTTTCAGCTGCTGATCTCTCTAGTGCATATATATCTAGTTGTTCGAATCGGTTTTCTTGATAGTGTTTTTTTGGTGGATTTATTGTGTTTTCTTTCGGCTAGCTCGGTAGCTTCAATGGTAGCTTCTTCACATATACGATGGCGATGACGACGATGCATGGTTACCGAAAAGAGCTCCTCCATTGATTGTTTGATCTTCTCCGTTTTATCGAGTCGTAGATGGTATTTTCTGATCATCTACTTTGGTCACTTACTTGAGTACTTCTTTTTAGGGTTTCAGTGTATATAGCTAGTTTCATAGTATCTGTTTTTTGAACATTAGGGTTACTGAAAAGAGCTCCCTTCTTCAGTTCTTGTGATTTTATTGATGGGTTTTCTTCAAAATGAAATATTGTGCATTTTGTACAAATTTCTTTTTCTAGGGTTTTCACTAGATCAGCTACATATAGCTAGATTGATGTTATGGTTATTGTGATGGGTATTAAGTGAATAATGTATTTTTTCCCCCCAAGGTTTTTGATCAGTTTGGTAGCTTCGATGTTGCTTGTTCACACATAGCTAATATATTATTGATCTTTATATTTAGTTTCTTCATAGATACACATGATATAGGTTTTTTCCAGCTATTTTAATGACTGGTGTTACCGAAAAGAGCTCCTAGCCCTATATTATTCTCAGATGAATTAAATCTTGAAAGTGGGTTTTGTAATAGGAATTTAATTGGGTTATATGAAACTGACATAACAAATGGGGTTATCTTTAGGTAAGCTGTTATCTAGGTTCAAATCTTGTTGAGCTCATCTTTGATGGCTTTTACATCTATCATATATTTAGATGGAGGAGTTTCAATCTACATATCAGTTCTATTAGTTTATTTCCACCTGATGTCCATCTAGCTATAACCAATATTGCAACAACAACAAAAAAATCCAGGTTGGTCTAACCATAGAAGTAACTCAATTTCACTCTTGAAAGAAGTAGAGCAGGTTGGTCTAATCATAGAAGTAACTTAATTTCACTTTGAAAGAAGCAGGGAATGGCAGTAGTGACACCCTCCTCCGCTGTCAACTAGTTATTTCTCTATATTTTGTTCGCGGAATCATGACCTTAGAAATGAAGCACCATTACCTTGGAAAATGAAGCAGGAAAGGAGAGATAATTAAAATAAAGAAAAATAAGAGGAAAAATGGTTCCCCACCCATCCGACTCACTTTTGATTCACTTTTCCTCTCAATTCGATTCACTTTTCCTCTCAATTCCCCTGAACACTCCGGCGAAGAAAATCGATGAAAATTTCAATTTCCTAAAGAAAAGGAAAGAGCAAAGAATTGATTTCCTTTCCTTGAACCAAACTAGGCCTACATTTTACTTGAAAAGAGTTTTTTTTTTTTTTTTTCGTGAATCCTCTTAGCTGAATAATGCTTACTTTCTAAATGGAGCAGATTTTCGAACTTCAATCGAGAAAGCTTCACATTGGAGCTTCAACTCACTTACAGTGGATATCATTAGCTGTAACCCTACATCAATGTTCAGTTATATGATCTCGATGCTGCCTTATCAAGCTGAAGAAAGAGGGGCGGCCGACAAGACGGCTTCCGAAGAGGAAGCCCACCGGTGCAAACCCGGTATCGGTACCGAGAGGCCGGCGATCAAAGTTAAATTCATCCCCCCAAAGCTTGACGTCCATGACGAAGAAGAAGAAGATGACTACTTGTTCTCCGAACCAAGCTGGGAAGCCTACTACGACGAGGACGACGAAGACTACAAAGGATCAGCTTCCCTCACCGAGCCCGACGTCGAAGCCGCCACTGAAGTCCGCGACGGCCCGAGCAAAGAAAACAAGGACGCAGCTGGATCGGACATCAAGTGTCCGGAATGCGGAAATCTGTTCCGTTCCCTGAAATCCCTCTACGGCCACCTAAGGTCCCATCCCGACAGGGGCTACCGAGGAGCGAGCAGGCCTCCCGCACTGTCCCAGCGTCGACCAGCCCGCGATCACGACGTCGTCCCACCCAGGCGGCGGACGAAGAAGGCCCGGATCGAAGGGTCCGAAACGGAAGGGTTGGAAGCTGCCAACACCCTGATGATGATCAGGGAGAGCAAATCGATCGGTGCCAACGAGATCGATCAGATACTAGACATGGTCCGAAACGCTACGACGAGGATCGTTCGCGGGAAGGGTCTAAGAGCTGAATCGCCCGAGGCCGAGGAGGAGGAGGAGGAGGAGGAGAAGAAGAGTATGGCATCGAGCAAGAAAAGGGGCTACCAATGCAGCATCTGCCACAAGTCCTTCCGCACCCACCAAGCACTGGGAGGGCACAGAGCGAGCCACAACAAGTACAAGAACGGCGTGGAGGCGGAGACGCCCAACGGTCCCGTCCAAGCCGGGGACGGGACCGGGACGAACAGCCCGACGGCGGAGCACAGGTGCAGGCAGTGCGGCAAGACTTTCGACAGCGGCCAAGCTCTCGGCGGACACAAGCGCCGGCACTATCTTGCTCAAGGTGCGGAGGGCCGCGTCGGCGCGTCTCCGTTGAACTATGCAGTGCCGCCGCCTACGGTTAACGCTAGGGTTACGGATGAAGCTTTCATGATTGACCTCAATGAACCTGCGAGTGGTGAATGAATGCCGGGAGCGAAAATGAAAAATTTGTCAAGAATTGGTTACTTCTTCTTCTTTCTAGGATTATATGCTATGTTTGCTTTGCAGTTGTTCTGATGCAACTTTTTAAACTCTTATAACTAGTCCTTTTTATAAAGGTATTCAAGTTTTTTTTCGCCACCATCCATCCCGCTAAGAATGTCTTCCACCTTAACCACATACCTTAACCACATGAGATAGATGTGTTCAGCAGTATAACTTTAGGCCAATAACGAAACAAGTGACATAAGAATATCAACTGAAACACTTATTTTATCTTTATATTGAGATGTAAATTAATTGCGTCTTTTCTTTTTCTTTGTTCACAAGTGAGATGCAAATTACCCCTTTTTTTTCTTTGTACCGAAATGGAATTGCAAATTCATGAGAAATCTACCAATTTGTTCATATTATGGAATTTCAATTTAATTCATGCTTGGATAGTAATGTTACAATTATTGTGGATATTGGACTAGTTAATAGAACATTGTGAACACCCTGTATCATGGCAGGTAGATCAATCAGTGATCGAAGGAGAAACTGTCGAATCAAACTGCACATGGTTCATGCCATTAGCAGTTCCTGAGTGAGTGATCAAACTTCTTAGAATTCACCCTTCTACATTTGGATTGATTGTTTGGTTGGATGTAAATGCAACTGCGACAATATTTAGTGTAGCATTTACACCAATCTTGTATTTGTTTTTCTGTAATAGAGCAGTTAATGCAACAAAACCTGCAAAATGCAATACATACATCAATTCATTCATGTAGCACTTGTTGTAGTCCTCATCAATCAATTGCACCAACATCAAAATGATTCACTCGCCAGCCCCTTGATCTCTAATTCGGCCCACCTGTCCTTGAGACGAGGGCTAGCGATTAAGAACGACAACAAATGGAGACCCTAGTCGACTCATTGATAATTCTGAGGCAACTAATTTCGAGAACTCATCCACTAGATTCATACTATGGCATTCAAAGTGAGTATATCAACCAACAAAAATATGAATACGTACTTCCTGTCAGAAAGTAACTGTTAAACTTGAGCCACTTCATTTCATTGTGGGTGCAAAAAGCTGGTAAAGCACTATTGAAACCAATCTTTCTACTCTGAAACTGAGCATCGAGCTTGTTAACCTTCAGCAAAAGCAGTCACTAATTTTTCTATTTTTAGTTCCAGCTTTCACCTGTACAGACTACACTGAACATAATTCATAAATGAGAACAATAATTTTCCAGAGCTCATAACAAATTCCCACAAACTATACAAATGCAATTAAAAGACTCTTTGTAGATGACATGAAAATACAATCAACTACCACTGCTCAACCACTGCTCAAAATGTTAGTCTGCCAAATGTTCTCTCATTCGCCACTCTACGTACTTTATTTCAACCATCATTTGCTGTACAGTCTTATTTAGTGCAAATAGATGAAGCAAATACATCTCCAAGTGATAAAAGAATACTAAAGTAGCTAAGGAAGTAACTCACTTTCCTGGAAACATTGTACAAAAAAAGAGCTTCTGGAAATATGCAAAATTACAAAAGGGTTGTCTCTTCTTTTTCAAATTTAAGTGGGCACGACATCATTAGATTGGGGCACCTGAATGAGAAACAACCCAAAGGCAATGCACAACAGAAGCAACTGAAGGAAAAAATACACAGAAAATTTGCACACTTTGTTCTGCAGCTTTAAGGTCTTTTCAGTTTGCAAAAGCTCATTGCAATAATCGTCTAATTCATCAGCTCGATCCTCCACTTTTAGAGCCTTGGTCTCAGCCTCCTTCAGCTTAAGCGTCATCTGTGCTTGGTCGCCTGCAAGAGACTTCTGCTCCTGCAAAAGTGCAATCTGGTCTTCTGTCAGTACTTTCCAACTTTGATTAGTTCTTGTTATGATAAGAAACTCAATTTCTGCCTCAATCTTCTTCTTGAGTAGCCTTTCTAGCTCAGATTCCAACTTTTGGTGCATCTCATTGAGTGGTGGATGGGTACTGCATGTTTCTTTCTTTGGCAACTGAGTTCTGTTAATGATGGCTTCGAGCTCGAGAACTTTCGATTCCTTGGCCTTTGCTGTTGCCACTGCTGCTTCCAATTTGTGCTGGAGTCGTTCTATTTCTCGACTTAATTCAGCTAAATTGGCTTCAAAGGCTGGTGAGCTACTAACTTCTGTTTCTTCAAACTGGCCATCAATTGTTGCTTCCTTCCCAATCTCGCCAATCTTTTGGATTTCTATATAGGAGAGAAAATATTAAAACATGCTGTATTCAAGCAGTGTCAATATACAAATAACTTAGCAACTTAGTTTGTTTTCAAGGCACCTAAACATTTAACAAAAAACATGTCATCAACTACTTTAAGAGACGTAGCCATGGTATTTATAGGTGACAACAAAATATAGCACTTAATAATTGATCAAATATTATATGAATTAGACATGTATCTGAACGGACAAAGTTTACACAGCTAAACATAAAGGAATTTGTTTAACAACCCAGAGCTGAGTGTCTTCTTAGCTTAAGCTTGGGAAACTAGCCAACTTTGGTTAAGTAGGGATCACTCTACCCTTCTGTCAGAATGTATAGTTAGTCCATCAAAGAAATGCCCCATGGACACAGAGAACAAGAAAGGGAAAGACTGGCTAGGTTCTGAGTGAAGGGAGACGGTGGATGCTCCTTTGGCTCTTCACTCTTCAGTGGTATACTATTTTGTCAATATCCTCTTAGGCACCTTGTTATTGGTCTAACATTTGCATCTCCCTGAAAACTGGAAATATAAATGCACATGATCTTGTGACAAAGGCAAGTCCTTGCCTCCTGTCTCATTCTCTCTTTTTGAGTTATATTGTAAGTGCCATATGATATGCACTTTCACATTGACCCCATGGCTACCATGTTTACTTTGGTTATTGTTTCCATCTCATCACAAGAGAGAGAACCAAGTTTGTCTTGCGTGCAACATCATTAGTCATTAGTGTACACCTAATAACTATGCCTACAGGAATGATATCTCAAGTACAAAACCAACAGATCGAAGGATTTGCTGTCAAAGTAGGATTGTCAACATTTTTTTCAAGCTCGGCTCGTTAAGGAAACCAAGTCGAGCAGAGTCGAGATTTTGCTGACTCGACCATACAAGCTGTTTTGTTCATTTGCAGCCCTACAAGCAACAAAGAAGCAAGTGGATTTTCTATTGAAAAGCACATTTTCCCTTGAGCACAATAGACCCCAAAAAAAAAAAGTCGATGGACAAATTCCCGTATGAATCCGACACATTCCAGAGAGGATACTGGTTAGATACAAACCAGGAATCAGAGGCTGAAAACAACAAAGGCATATTTATCGGCTACGACTACTGGGTCTGACTTGCTTTGCAAAATGCAAACCATTCAACGAACGGATGGTTCGCCAAAGGATAAGATGAGGAAATTCACATGTGGTGTTTCAATCACTAGAAAAACATACAGATGAATTCAGCAACTAAAGAGTAATAGGAAACTGTAACTAGTTCAGGACTGAGAAGATGATAGTTGAAGCCGAGGATCTAGTGGGTTGATTCTCTTAATACCCACTGACGGAAACCTACAATAAACTACAATTTATTTCTCCATTACAATACTAGAATAAGGCTCTAGGTATGTGAGTGTCAAATATATGCCGAAGATGTTAGCCCAATTGATTAGTCAAGAGAACAAGAAAGGAAGATTGGGCTTGTGAAAGGATTGTGCCCTACTGAAGCTGATAAGCTGGAAATACACATAAATAAAACACAAATAAACATGACTGTTTAATATTGATCTATATGGAATTACAATATTGAAAGATAATAGGCAATCGATCAAAGAAAGATAATAGGCAAGTATTACTCCTTAAGCAGTGTCTTTTTTAGGTGCAAAGCAAAAGAGTGAAGAAGAAGAAATTGGCTTCTTGAAGCAAATATATTACAATTAGGTATGATGAGCAAATAAGAATTTGAGAAATATCTTATAAAGACAACTGGCAAACAAAGTGCTCAACAATTCATTAAGAAATAACTATTAAAAGGCATTAATTAGGTGCAAGCATGCCAGTGTAGTATATAAATGTAATATTTATGTTGTAAAACTAAAAAGACCGCAGTTCCAGAAGTTTGCAAGTTGTATTATGGTAAGTGAAGTAGAGGATCAAAATTCACTCTAGTGCCAGTAAGGCAACTAAGGAACAATCACATAAGAATATAGACCTATAATGCTTAAAAGAGAGTTCACTTGCATGATTGTAAACTTCAATGGGACGAATTCAGTTGGTTGTAATCTTCGAAGGATGAATGGAAGACAATGACTCTGCTAAGGCTGACTTGTGCATATGACATTGGCCAATCAATCATGGTTAAAAACAATAGATATTAGAAGGAAACTAGGTGTAAATAGCTAAGCATATATACTTATGGCATGAGAGAGAAATGGATAAAGTGTTAATCCTGGAAAGGATAAACATTAAAGTAACTAAGAAAACCCTGTCTTCGGAGTCCATTTTACTAAATATTTGCTCCAGATAAGATGGCTGTTAGCCCAATGATTACATCGTGTTTTTGAATATGGCTAATCAGTTAAGTTTAACATAATGATGTCACTAATATTCATATACTCACTATCATGTTGTTACTTAAACTTAGCATTATCCTAATTGTCCTATATTCATATACTCACTATCATGTTGTTACTTAAACTTAGCATTATCCTAATTGTCCTATATCATATTGTCATACTTGTATCGTAATGCAACATATTTTGCTCGCCTAACATGTATTTGTAGACATGCAGTAAGCATGATCAAACATGATCAAACCAGGACATAGGTAATGAAGAATTAATGATGGACCAAAGACGGCGTCATACAAAAAGATTTCTCTGAACAGCCTAGCGACCTATCCGGGGCCTCGCATCGGGGGTTCCGCTGTCCGATCAGCGGACAGGGGTCGAGGGGGCAGCGCCCGGAAAGGTATTCAGATTTTCAGATCTGTATATCTTTGGACGACTGTTGTCAAGAAAAAGGACGTCTTCAGGTCTGCTCACATATCAGAAGAAAGGCGTCATCAAAGGGCTCTTGGTTTTCCTATTTGTTCCAAGTCTGTAATTTTTAATTTATTGAGTCTAAGAGAATGTGTACGTTAAGTCGCACTGTGTCATCTCAACCCCTAGACATATCTCTCCAAGCTCTACCATACAAACAGACCAATTCCTGAACCAAATCAAGCTCCACCAAAGCCCAAAGGCCATTTGAACATTCTGCCACCAAGGAGGTAGAGTTCGGGCCGAACTCTGCCCCCACACTGAGTTCGGGCCGAACTCTGTCCCCTGATTTCCAGGAACTGATTTTTAGGGTTACCAATTGCTAGCTGGTACAACGGCCATATTTTTGAATTTTGAGGACAGAATTCTGGCCGAATTCTGCCTTCCAGACTAGTATATATAGGACATGATTTCAACCATTTTCATTCATCTTATCTTCTCTTCTCCTATAGCCTCATACAAGCCAAAACCTTCCCATCTACTAGCCAAGCTTCCTAAGCCTAAAAGTGTTCAATGCTATTCAGTTAGAAGTTTGTGCAAGAGTCAGATAAAGTTGCTTGGAAAATTCCAAGTGTCGTCCCAGCGATCTTTGTAAGAAGTTGACGTAACGTGCTCTTCTGAGTAAATGCACGTGGTGTAACTACTATTTCACAAATAGTGGATTTCAATCCTGAGCAAGAGTTCTCAGGCCTGGACTAGTCCTCCACGAGGGAAACTAGGTTATATCGCTGTGTTTGCGTATGCTCTTCTGATCTTTATTTACTTCCGCATTTCTCTCTGATTTATTTACTATCTTGATAGTTGTTTTATGGAGGTGATATAGAGTTAATTTTTATTTGGTGATTATTGACACAAACTCTATTCACCCCCCTCTAGAGTTGCCTACACGTTATTTCAATGGCATCCAGAGGCAGAGCTGGTGGAGAGAACTTGAGCCTAGCATGGACAAAACCTAACTTCATCATCATCATCCAAGCCTTCTCCCATCAGAATGGGTCAGGTATGGAGCATAAGAAAGTCACATGAAATATTTGACAAAGTTCTTACGACCGGCTGCTAACATATGACATTAACCCTTCACCCTCTGCTGATGCCAAATTCCTAGCAAAGGTAGCTATGAACATGAGAGATTCATGCCATAAAACCTAGGTGGTACCAATTGGTAGATAGGTAGGTAGACCTATATGTTGGATAAACAGTTTAAGCTCATCCAACCAAGGAGCATCATCCAATTTCCCCTAGATGATAAAGAGTCTATACAAAGAGATATAATCTTATTGCAGACACATTAAACAAAGAGTGAAAAGAAATCATAATCCCATATAAAAAGCCTCACTTCACTTGAACATAAAATTTAGCCATAAATTTATTACACTATGTAGGAAATCATTCTTGCCAAAGTCTTCATCAAGAAAAGTTTGCACCCAGTAGAGGATGTTTTACTATTGTAAGTGATGGAGAGATGATCAGTGTTCTAAATTTCGCTACGCGGAGACGGTGCGCCAAGGGTCCGCCTAGCGCCTAGGGCGCCTAGGCGCCGAACTGATATATATATATATATATATATATATATATATATATATATATATATATATGGATATATCATATATAGATGTATATGTCATATCTAAACACAACTCAAAGTTGGAAAGTTTGTTAGCATGTTCTGTTTTAGTACGTGGGTTGGTGGCGGGGAGGTTCACGGTTCAAGTCATCACAGCTTATCAAAAAAAAAAAATTCCTTCTCATTTCCTTCTCCTTTCCTTTCCTTCTCCTTTCCTCTCTCCTCTCATAAGTTCCTGAAAAAACAATTCTTTCCTCTCCTCTCCTCCCCCTCTCCCTCTCCTCCCTCTCTCCTCTCCCGGCTCCACCACCACCACCGCCGCCACCGCCGCCTCCTCCACCACCCCCGTCAGCAGCACCACCACCACCGCCGCCGCCTCCACCACCACCGCCGCCTCCTCCACCACCACCACCACCACCACCACCACCGTCAGCAACAGCAACACCACCGCCACCACCACCGGTCCACCACCACCACCAATAATTTATTTATTTTTATTTATTTATTTTGAAATTTTAAAATAGGGCCACCTAGGCCCGCCTAGGACCGCCTGGGTCCGTCTAGCGCCTAGGCCGGCCGCCTAGGGCCTTTTCGGTGCGGCCGGCGGCCGCCTAGCGCCTAGGCCGATTTTTAGAACACTGGAAATGATCATAAATCAGTTCTTCAACTACGATCAGTCAAGGTGATGAGGAATTTATAGGTCTTATATGGGAAAGATTTGTAAAGGATTAAGAAATTTTGCATTGGCTGCAAATATCTATTCAATGAACTGTTTTTTTTTGTATGCTTTGATAGGATATATAAAATTTAATCTTTCTGATAACATTGATTTTTATGTATGACATATGGCTAATAATTAGTAGTTAACGTAATAGAAAGAATTAAGAAAACACATGCATATAACTGAGCTAAAAAGGATTGAGAACAAGTCTACATCTGATCTTCAAACAATTAAGGTAACCAAGAAATTCCAAAGTAATTAAAACATCCGTTTGCCAAAGTATTTATCAAATAAATTTATGCTCAGTCATCGCAGAGGAACCGGTAGGGGGTAAAAATTGAGCCAGCAAGGATAAACAGACCCATTTTCTAAAATTAAGGTAGCCAAGAATTTATCATAATATGTAGAGAATAACTGTATCCGTATAGGATACCTTATTAATAATTTATGGATCAGTTGAGGTACTTTAAACTTCACCATTCTACAGGATGGTTTCTTCTGCAGGCTAGCAATGCAAACCAGTGTCAAAAGGAAAGATAATAATAGTACACAATGACAAAAAATTATGCAGCTTTTATTTTACCCCTCCATGTTCGACATTTGTTGTCCCTATTTACGATCATATAGTATTTTAAGCACAGTGGACCTGACAAAAATGCTACCAATAAACAACTACATATTAAGTCTAATCCTTTACTGATAAGAACATCCAGTCCCATTTATAACCAGATGAGGAAGTTGGACCAAGTGTGAAAGGGAGAGAGAGAAAACACAACTTCGACTCCAAAAGTGGACTTTCAATTTTTTAAATTGCCAAATGGAAGATCAAGATAATTGGCTTAAAAGTTATGCCTTTATTAATGATATTTTTCCACATGGAAACCAAAGTTATCTTTTTGTCAATCAAGAAAGACCAATCAACGTTTGTGTCTAGCTAGTTGTAATCATAATACATCCATTCAGATACTGGAATATAGTTAGCAAGATACGATGAAGTTGAGTAGCTTATAGCCATAAGTGTGCTATAAAACCTCCACATTAGGAAGGTTTCCACTAGCCGAACAAGAACGCTTTAACAACTTGATAATCATAACCCAGAAGAAAAGGCAATTTTGATACATCAAGTTAGCTTTACTTGAGTACAAGACTAAACATAACTTAGTACATCAAGTTAGCTACTTGAGTACCATATTAAGGCTTTAAATGAGTATATGATGTATTAATTACAGAAAATGTAATAATTAGAAAAGTACAGGAACACAAATGGAGATAATTTCTTGCAATGTTTTTTTTTCTGCCACCCAAACTGGCAGGAGATAAGTGCCTATATCTGAAAATAGCAAACTCAGTAGTTCTCGAGCCTTACGAAGAAGACTAGCATGTACTTGCAGAAGAAAAAAAAAACAATAGATACTTATTTTACACCGCAATCATCATCATCATCGAAGCCTTCTACCATTACAATGGGTCAGGTATGGAGCATAAGAAGCTCCATAAATTATTTGACAAAGCTTTTATGCCAGGTCGACACCTGATGTCAACCCTCTATGTTGATGCCAAATTCCTAGCCAAGATAGCTATATGAGCATGAGAGGTTCATGCCATAAAACCAAGATGGCTAGTTGGCAGCTAGGTAGACATATCTTATGAATATGCAATTTAAGTTCATGCCACCAAGGAGCACCCTCCAAGTTGCTCTAGACTGTAAAGAGTCTAGATAAAAAGCTAAGATTATACAATTTCTATAGGAAATTGCATTCATCTATATGACACATTATGGGAAAAAGGTAAAAAGGAATGATGATCCCATTATTATTATCCAGAACAATACACCAAGATAGAATGATTTTAATCACTGGTTCAATCCGTAATACCTACAAATTTAGTATGCTCAAGTTAGTATGCTCCAGGAAGATGTCCTTCCTAGCAAAATACATGGCAGAATGATAAACTGAGCAATCATGGATTATAAGACAAGACCCAAAAAAAAAGTAACTACATTCTGCTTTAGGGTCCGTTTTGGGATCTAATTCTGAAACATAGTTCTGGCAAACAAAGCGGAGATAAACAAAATTTCAATGCTTTGATTTGAATCGTAGTCTAATCTAACAACAATTTAAAATCTAATAAAATTTAAAATTTCAATCCAAGCAAATTCTAGTCCAATCTAATCTAACACGATCTATAATCTTAAAGCTAACAAATTATAAAATTAGTAATTATTAACCTAATACAATATAATCTAATTAAACTTAAAATTTATATACAACACTTCCACTTGGGATTGTGATAGAGTTCTCTCCTATACTAAATCCTTGAATCCTATAGAATTACAAAGTACAATGTCATATCCACTGTGATGATTAGTTGGAAGTATATTATTCTTTACTATTAAAGCAATATAAAATAAGACAGATGGAAGGAAAAATTTACAGATTTCATGTTCTTATTATTGATGGAAAAGAAACAAATAGCAAGTTTGGAAACTTGTTCCTATCTTTAGAATTGGTATTAAAAAAGTATGTGGTAGAGGTAAGACTATTAGATTTTGGGAGGATCCTTTTCTTTTGAATATCAGCTTAAAGAATATCTGTCTTAATATTTATAGTATTGCTACTTTACCTGAGGCAATGGTGGCTCACTATTTTGATATACAAAATGGAATTAGAGTCTGGAACATTAATTTTAATAGAGCTATTGAGGGGGACTTTGAGGAAGATTTTAATAACTTAATGATGTTGTTAAATATATGTGTTTACCCGACTTTACTCATAATAACCAAGTGACATGGACCTTATCAGTGGATACTAAATTATGCTTTGCTTAATAATCCTGGTATTGAACGTCCATTTAGTATTTTTTTGTGGAAATTATGCATTCCCATGAAGGTTTTTTTTTTTTGGGTTAATCATAAAAACATGATACATACTAGTGATATCTTAGTAAAGAAGCATATCAATTGTAATAGTAGTTGCGTGTTGTGTAATAATCAACAGGAGACAACATTACCATATTTTTATTCAATGCGATTATCCAGCATATATTTGGTTATTCTTCATGACTTTTGGAATATCAGTAATAAACCAGTTAGTTTGGATACTTGGTGGGACACATGGAGGGATAGTAATGTTCCTAATGCAAAGAAAAAGGCATGGAATATAGTTATAGCTTCCTTAATATGGTGGATATGGAAAGAGAGAAATGCAAGGATTTTTAATCATTATAACAGAAATCAGCTGAACAGTTGCTTTTTCATATTATTCGTACAGCTAATTTATGGGTGAGTTTGTTGTCAGCTAAAAAGAAGAAGAAAGTGGAGTTGCCAAAGCTACATTGGCCATCCTGTGGAGAAATTTCTGCTTGAAACAGAGGAGGATCAGCACAAGGAGTCTAGCAGATGCTTGGAGAATAGTAGTTCAAGATTAGCTCTAAATAGTAATTGCAAAAACTTCTTATTAGCTGTAATAATTTCCATGACTTGTAAGCTTTTGGAGATTAGTAGTTCAGTATAAGTTGGTATTACATTTTGATTTGACCTTATACAGGTCAAGATGGTTGTATTAACAAACCTTATGTTTACTTTTGGTTAGTGTTCTATTAATAAAATCTTGCTTGGGTGCTGGTCTTGCATCAGTACTTACCGAGTTATTCTCAAAACTAAACATAAGACAAAAAAATAAAGATAAAAATAAAAATAAATGACTTCTTCTTTATGACGAGGTCCTAAGTATCAGCTGAAAGAGATACCAAAACTGCCAAAGCCGATACTTATAGGAAGGGTCCAAAACTGATACCAAAACTGAGATTGAAACCTTGCTTTATAGACCAAGGAAGAATGGCTTCCAGTGGATCTAATGATGTAACTTACTAACATTGACAAAGATTCCAACTGTTACTCTCTGATAAAGATTATGCAATCAAGAAAACTATAAGTGACCTCTTGAAAGGGAACAAATATACTCCTCACCCTATTTCTTGCGTGTTATACCAGTATTCACTCTGTTAAAGGCATCATGATGAGGAAAATAAAGACTAGAAATAAAACATTTTGTATACTAATTCATTTGTAGAATGCTATAATATATGTTACTTGCAACAACGTACATTAAAATCACATTATTGTAGAAGAAAAAGACAAGCTACATAACTAAGTATGCATATGAAGAAACCATAGACAAATGTAACTTCTTGAGAATGAGTATAAAGGACTAAAGGAGCATACCTAACTCAAGAGCTTCCTGTGCTGTTTGTAGCAAAACAATTGATTCAATGAAAGGATCGATGCCTGAGGGTGGCCGGAACTTCCCCCCTGTCCCATTAGTCTCCTCCTCCAAAAGATCCACATCAAAATCTTCCCTCGGTGAATCTTCAACTCCACCATTCTCTTTGTTGTAAACCGACCGAACTTCCTCACACATGTGAGCTTCATCGTAATACTCCGTATCAAAATTCTGTGAATTCTCACTCTGCCTACCATTACCGACTCCGCTCCCACGCCATGTAAACCCCATGTTGGAGCTTCTTAGGTCCGAATCGACGTTCGATTGCGTTTTTTTCGTTCTCTAACCTGGTCCGATCTCCTCTCAACTTCTTGTTGGCATCTAAACTGCCTCCTCTCCCCCTCTGACCCCTTTGCTGCGACATATTCCCTGCTCCCCTTCCACCGAGACCCTTCAGCAGCCTCGCCCTCTCCCTTCCGAATCCAATCTCATGCCTAGGTTTCAGAGCGCTCGCAGTGGATGACGACTTGCTACTTCGTTCCTCGCTGTTATCAGAATCCATCCCGATTGAGAAACTTGTAGCCAAGTTTACAAGCTCAGGGTCCATGGAAGCGACTTCGGCGGCTTCAACCGAGCGAGTAGACCCAATGGATGGGGTAGGAGCCTCGACCTCAACTTCAACCTCAACCTCGACATCGTCCTTCACCTTGGTCTCGTCGCGGGACTTGGGAGGTTCGTTAACTGAAAACCTCCTCTTATGAATCACAGAGGAATCAGCTCCGGCGCATCCGTCCTTATTCGAATCCCTCCTGATCCTCCTCCACTTCTTCAATCCGTACCCCTTCACCACAGGAGACGACGAGCCCACCTTCAACGACTCGGACTCGTGCGTCTCCCAGGCTTCTTCACCGTTCACCTTCGCTGCAACTCGAAGAGACCCAATCGACTCCGTCCCTTCTCCTCCGACATCGCCGTTCACTTTCTCCTCCCCAACCCCATCGCCATTCACTTTAAGGGTTTCCTCCTCTCCAATCTTGACATTGAGCTCAGAAACCTCTTCCAAATCAACTCCTCCATTGATTTCTTCCCTAATCGCATCAGAAGCTGCCATTTTTCCTACAATTTCGACCCCCTCCTCCTCTCTCCATCCCTCTAGATCCGATTTTGATCGGTTCTCCTCCATGTTCACACTTAAATCTATAGCAACAAGCTGAACCCTAACTACAAAGATCTACAGCACAACTCCCCCAAATTCCGACGTTTCCTAATCGAATTTCTTGGGGGATAGCTCGAATTTAGGGATTCTAGTACGAATTGTGACGGAAAGACCGTACCTTTACCACGAATTCCTCGGAATTAGGGCTCTTTCCGATCTCAGCAGAAGAAAGGGGATCACATGGAAAAAGGACTCGAGAGAAATGAGTGAAAAAAAAAACATGGATAAATGATAAAATATACGAATAAAATTAATAGCTAACTTTGCACCTAATTATTAGAGACTCGGAAATCGACCCCGATGACTTGGTGGATCCCACGTGGGCGTGTGAGATTGATTGATTATTTGGGTGCTGTTGTTATTAACGACACGACATGTGGTCCTCCTAGAGGGTTCGTGGAACAGAATGATACGTGGGCCCACGCGTCGCCTGCCGGCATGTCCACATGAAATGTTGTTTTAAAGTTAAGAATATATTGGTATGCTGTAAAGTGTGCGATTGATTGTAGGGGAAAAAAATATGTGATAAATAAATTAATTTCCACAAATTATTTTATTAGAAAAAAATATGGAAGTTTAAATTTTTTTTATTTTTTATTTTTTTTGAAATCCCACGCACACACACAATTGGGGGACTCGAACCTTGCCGGTCCCTCCGGGTGTCCGCTCTAATACCACTAGGCTAGAGAGCTCGGACTTTAAATTTTTTTATGGAAAATCTAATTTGGCTGTTTGGTTGTGAAATTAGTTATTTTTTATAGAAATAATATTTTTCTATACGCTGAACCGGTTTTATTTTTCGTCATTTTGGAAAAAAATAATAAATTTTTTAGAAAATAATTCTATAGAAAATATAAGCTATTAAATACTACAATTAGTGAAAATATGAAAATATTTTTCATGGAAAAAAGTCCAATCAAACACAACTTTAATTGATATAAAATTTTTAGGAGAATCAAGTGGAAAGAAAAAAACCTATTATATGAACATAATCCTCCAAAAAATATTCTTATCATATATATATATATAACAGATTATAAGATGAACTTCACATATCTCTAAGAAATAAAAATATTCTTATTTAGTTGGCACAATCCAATTGTATAAATGACAAAACTCTTTTTTGAGTGTGCACAATTCTATAAACAAAATATATATATATATATATATATATATATATATATATATATATATATATATATATATATATATATATGCAAATGACCTCTAGCCTAGTGGTTAAGAGAGATGCATGCGGTCCGAGTGGTCAGGAGTTCGAATCCTAGTAGGAGCGATTCCAGAAAGCAAATATATATATATATATATATATATATATATATATATATATATATATATATATATATAGGAATGGGTATCATCAGTCTTCATGGATGATCAACATTATGTCTTAGGGCCGGTCCTTAATAACTGAAGGCCATGTGCGAATTTTAAAATGTGGTCCTAAATTTATTTATTCATATTTTTAAATATATTATTATATGTCTTTATCAAAATCTCTGGAGATGCTCTTGATTGTATATTATAACTGAATCTATAGTAATTACTAACAAAATAATTAAAGCTCAAATTATCTATATTCAAACACATTACATAGTATAATAAAGATGTTTTAGATATAAGACGTACTGACCGTTAAATTGCCTAAATCTGGCGTCAAATTTTTCTGTTGATGAAAACATATAATAAAACGAATAACGATCAATACCCAAATGAGAAGTAATATGTAATCACACAATTTAGAGCCTCCAAGACCTAAGCAGGACCAGCCCAGGGCACGGACGAGGTGGACGGCCGTCATGGGCCCCCAATTTTGGAAGTCCCGTAATTTTACAATAGATTAGGTATATAAAAAAAAATTTAAAAAAAAACAAAGCCTCAATCTGGAAGCAATAAAAAAGCCAGTGCTCCAATCGAAAAAAATATATGATAGTTTGATTGATGATTTTGATAGTTTAATAGATGATTTTGCTTGTAAAAATGTTATATAAAAAAATTATTTATGTGAGAAAAATGGCCCAAATTTTAAATTTTGTCATAGGTCCCGTAAATTATATGACCGACTATGGACCTGAGTAACTTGATACAAGACCAAGAGCTCCGGTCTTCGACATTATTATTTCTTAAATAAATATGCCTGCACATCCAAATTCTTAAATTATATATATATAAAAATCTGATCGTTATAGTTGAAAATAAATTCATCTAACAATTGAGGGATCTTTAGAAACAAAATAGCAATTAATACACTGTTCAGAGCAATATCTTTAAGAAATCCTAATTTTTTTTTGTATGATTATAAATATGAATCTTAGAGTCAGTAGGGAATAGGGATCCAAGAAATGGAGGTCTTGTAATGTAGGAATTGAGAAAGAAAAGGAATAACTTGAAATACAAAATTATAAAACTAATCCTAATATTTTTTTTTGAGGCCCCCAAAAATTGGAGGCCCTGTGCGGCCGCACTATTGGCATGGCCCCAGAGCCGGCCCTGATCTCCAACGGAGATTTCTAAAATTGAGTTTGTCATCTCCAATGGAGATTTCTAAAATCTTGGCACTTGACATTATACTTTAAGAAAATTTATATCCTATTTGTCACAGTTTCTACATAGGGATTCATAAAAAAAATAGTATCCAATAGTTCTCAATTTCTATGCTACATGGCAAAAAATAAAATTGGGTGAAATATTACAAAATACTCCTCCATATTTTACGAGCCAATCCAAAAAAAAAATTCATTTCCCCTCCTCGGCATCATTATATGGCAACGAGTTTCTTCTTCTTCTTTTTTTTTCAATTTTCTCAACAACAGTTTAGAATATGCAATAATTATGCATCACCTCTATAAATCCCCTTCCTCCAACAACAGTTTAGAATTCTCTCAACAACACTTTATTCTTTTATATATAAAAAATCATACTTTGGTCTTTGAAGAATATTAGTGCATGATGTTTCATTGTGTTCAATTTTGTGATCTTTTAAATTTTTATCTTAACATTTTGTGTTTGTATTTGCTACAATCTTTTCGTACTATGATATATTTGGATGTCATGAATTTAGCTTGGATTGCGGATGATTTAGTCATGGATTCTCATTAGAATTAATATGCAATGTTTGTTAGTTTTTCTCATGAGAATTAACATGAAACTTTCTTATGCATGTCCTTTAGGGTCTGCTTTTGGATTGAGGGTTAAAGAGAGTTGAGTGAGAAAAAGTTAAGTGAGGGAAAAATAAAATCATGCTTGGTTTGAGGATGGGGGTTTAGAAGGGAGGGTTAAGTGAGGGTTTATTTCACCATCTTTTGTACATATTTTTAATCCCCAAATCGGAGGGTTAACGAGGGGGATTGGAGGGTTTTGTTTAAAAAGTCATAAATATTCCTTATTTGTTCTATAAAATATTGTATTTTTTCTTCTTTTTTTTGTTTCCAACATGTTACTCTCCAAGTCTCCGTACCTTCCTAATTTGTGAAAATATTTTGACACGTTCTAATTACAATTTCAATTAAATTTAATTTTATAACATAAAGTAATAAGGTTATTTTGTTAACTATCATATTTTTATTAGTCCTTCTCTCACTCAAAACCTCCAATCCAAGCAAGAGTTATTAAAAAAAACCACTTAACTCGTCATCCAATCTAAACAAGGTTCTATCTATTGACTCCACTCCCCTTCACATAAGTCTCCCTCATTTAACCCACTTAACTCTGCACATTTTTTTCACCTCAATCCATGCAGACCCTCAAACTTAGACTCTGATATTTATATGGACGTTGTTATTTTGCCCGTCGTCGGGGGGTGTCTGCGTCGGCCCGCGACCCGTGGCGCGTCGCCATCAGCCCTCTGGCCCGGGGTGGGCCCGTGCTAGCATGGGCTAATGGTTGGCTGCTATATGGGCAGGGGCCAGCGCAGTCGCCCCCCCAGCGGCGAGCCAAATATCATTTTCGTAATTATATTCCATTTCCTATCAAAACACATGGGTTGAACCAATTAATCAAGAGGATGATATTGTTTGAGTTATCCAATAACTAGGGCCATACATATAAAATTAAGTGTGTTGTGCTATCTAAATAATTAAGACAAATTAAAGTGGTCTAATTAAAAAATAAGCTTAAGGGTATACTTGTCATGAAAATAATGTTTAGATGCCGGAGATAAATCTAGTTTAACGAGGGCCAAATTAGAAATATCTAAAGCCTAGAATGTATATATATTCATTAAGGGTTATGGTATCCAATTTATACGGTCACCGAAGAGAGGGTTTTATCTTTTCTCTTCTGCATCCCCTTCGACAGAGAGAGGGACAAAGTATTCGTCTTTGTCATTAAGGGTCATAGCAAGTTGGAAGATCAAACCGCATAAAGGGACATTCGCTACAAGATCCATCAAGTCATGAATCAATGGATTCAATTAAGCTTACGCAATTATTTATCATCTTTATCTCATGTATCAATAGGCAAAATTTCTAATTATTGGTATCAGAGCCTTTCTTATTTGATTCATGAGTTGGAAGTTTTAGAACCAATTTTTTTTCCTGGTGTTTAGGAACCCTAGATCGTTATATCTAATTTGATTTAGTGTTCCGATTGAAAGTAGTATGTTTATCTTTGGAAGAGGATATTTGATTCATGTGTTGGAAGTTTCAAAACCAATTTTTATGGTGCCTCCATGTCCCTCCGCCACGTGGCAACTTTGAAGGACGATATTCTCTAGCTTCCGACTCTGATTCGATTCAATTTTTTTGTTAGAACCATATCGAGATAAGCTTTTTATAATTTTTATTTATATATTTAATTCAAAACATAAATTTGTAACATTTTTAGAGTATTAGATGTCCGTAAAATTAACGCATTTTGATGTTTTCGCGATTTTGGGAGTGTTCGAAAACAAAAATATGTTTAGTTCTTCGAAAAGCTCACATAAAGACATAAAATTTAGTTTAATTTAGAAATAATTAAATTTATTTAATATATTTAGTATTACCTAGGAGTAGAAAGTGACTAAATAATATAGGTACAATTACATTGAAACCCAATTGAAATTTATTCACAATGTTTTAAAATCAATAATAAATTTTGTTAGCATCTTGGATTCTCTAGATTTTGGGTTAATAGCAGGGTGCTTGCATACTTAATCAGTTGCACCATTGAAGGCTAAGACAAGTATAACTTTAAATCTTCTGATGCACGTATTCTGTATTGTGTATATATCCATGTCATCTTTTTACTGTTACTTCCTTATATTTCATGTTATCATTCTTGTTCTTGATTCACCATGACTAATACATGTGCACAAGAGTTAGAATTATTAGAGTATATGTACATGTTCATACTCACTTCTTGTTTATCATGTTTACTATTTATCGTACTATTACTATTTTACTGTATTGTGCATGTATTTGTGAGTTATTCGTGTAGGATAATACAACTAGTAGGTGTGTGTGATAACCCAACAGAGAGATCTAGCTCAGTATTTATTCGGAACGTTTGGTCGTCTTATAGATTTTATTCACTCAATACATCTCACGTGTTGACTGTCTGATTCCTAATCTAAAAACGTTGGTAATCTAAAATATATTGTACACGTGACATTGACTGTTATTATTATTTTTGTCTAGTTCTTGCCATCTTGTGGTACATTGCACATTGTTAAGTATCATCTTGTTATGTTTCACTTGACTTGCCATGGCACTCACTTAGACTATTTCTCCTTTCCATGGCCATATATGCATGTATATTATACTATGCAGATTTAGAGTTAATGTTATACTTTGCTCCAATCCTAACTGTATTTGTTGACAATTTAAGTAATTTGATACTCTATAGTATGGACCCTTTTGGTGGAGATAGAGATACTTTAGAGGTCGATTATGGTGATTAAATAGTTTAGAAGTTCTTAAAACTTAGAATTGATATTAGTTGTTTATTACCGAATGTCGATCTTAATTTATTATTGGATTTGCAAGTTGTATGGTTTTTGTGAATGGGGAAATAGATTAAGTTGTGATCGAGGTCTAGACAATGTACTACCGTCGATGTTACAGCGAGGCTGAGCTTGGCCACATACTCGTATACCGAAAAGAAGGAGCAGATCATGACAAATTTTTATGGTGCCCCATGCAGGCTAGTTTTTGTAGATTGTGTAAACTCGTGGTATAGTACTTAAGATATATGTACTACTGTGAGCCTGCGATTGATTGACAAGATTCTAAAAGATAAATTCTCATTCATAAATTAAAATTCTTTTAATCTTAGAAAGATTTGTCTAGGACTAAGTATACCTTAGGAAAGCACATAGTTTTACTTGGTAGTTAATAGTGCTCTAGATGCCGCATAACTTGAGTTATGGATATAATAAAATTTTCAAGAATAAATATTGTTTGATGAATTTGAGGAAACTATTGTAATAGGTTGGTCGGATTGAAGATGGGTAGAAATTTGTGGTTGCTTGTATATCAAGAAAATTTGATTGAAAAAATATTGGGCTATAATAATATTGAATTTGTCTAGGATATTCAATTTATCAAAGATAATACTTATTAGAAGAATTTAAGAATTTTGCAAGATGTGGATTTAAATTTTAAAATATTGAGGATTGAATTTAAGTTATAAATTTTGAGGATTGGATTTAGATTTAAATTTTGAGTTCTTCAAAATTTGGAAATGTAATTTAAGTTTAAATATCGAGGGCAAATTTTTCTAAGATAGGTAGGCTGTAAGTCCCTTATCCCGTAATTTATTTTTGATGATTTTTTAAATGGAAGTTGTTAAAACATAGTGTTAATGAGTAAATTAAAATAAGAAACGTAATGTAAATTATTTCAAATGAATTATATATATATATATATATATATATATATATATATATATATATATATATATATATATATATATTTGAAGCAATGGGTAATTGTGGCGAACTCGCCTCCACCAGGGCTCGAACTTCCGACCACTTGGGCCGCACGCATCTTTCTTAACCAATAGGCTAGAGGTCATTTGCCAAATGAATTATATATATATATATATATATTATATATATATATATATATATATATATATATATATATATATATATATATATATATATATATATATATATATATAAAGCAATGGGTAATTGTGGCGAACTCGCCTCCACTGGGGCTCGAACTCTGACCACTTTGGGCCACATGCATCTCTCTTAACCACTAGTCTAGAGATCATATATATATGTGTGTGTGTGTGTGAAAAGATGATTTATGTGCCCATTTACTTATCTTTATTCAAATAAATTAACAAAATAGAATAATATCAATAGGAGTATTTAAATAAGCTTTGACATATATACAATATATCATATCAAGTGATTCTACCTGCATCCTTAGAATTTCTATATTATTGACGGCCTTATCATTGTTTAAACAAAACAAATTTATTTATAATAAAAGTAGCCTAGGGTCATAGATTGTCATAATGTAGTGGTTCAACTCTTGTTCTTGTTTGGTTGTGGGGTTAGGCTACTATGTTATGATAAGCTATGAACCGAAAATATGACACATGTTTTATTTATCTGATCATACGTCTCGATGTAGTACAACATCTCTTGTCTTTGTTTGGTGTAGGGGTACCATACTACCTCGACGATGGAATACACGCCTATGACTATGGTACAGGTCATTACTTATGTAATGTTAGGTTTTGTTTCATTCACTCGTACTTTCTTGTGATACTTGTTATTAGGAGCCTGACCCCTATGGTTTTGTTGGCCAGATCTAGTAACAAAATTAGAAGATCCAGTGTATCTTCTCCTTATGTTAGCTTCTCCACTGTCGGAAATGCCAACTATGCCTGATCGGATCATAAGAGTCATCGTATATATTTAGAATGTCAATGCCCTTACCTTCTCAGATTATCCCGTGTCACGACCCACACCCGGAGTAAGGGCATGAGTACGTGAAAGCGTCCCAGCCTACGTCGCAGAAACGACGTAGAACGATGTCTAGGTCTACTATCTAACAACAATTATAATATAATATCAAAACCTGTCGAGAACGGTCAACTCCGAATAGAGGACAAGCAATGACAATATATGAGTGCTCAATCACAACTCTAAGATGATAAAGTAAAGACTGAAAGATAAAGACAACATGACGATAAAATATAACCTGTCAAGTCTAAACAGAATAATATACAAGTCCAAGTCCAAGTCTCTAATACAATCCAAAATAATAACAGTCTCAAAAGTAACTGGAGACAAGGTCCAGTACCAAACTAAACTAGCTAAGCTACTCTAAAGCCCCATCGGCTGGAGCTAACCCTTGCTGAACTAGGGTCTCCAAGTCTAGGCCAACTACGTCATGAGGACCGTAGTAGGTAGGACAATCCCCCTCGCCATAATCTGTAAAATTTTGTCAACATATCCAGTCAGGATGGAACGAGCACAAATCTCAAATAACAGTTCTAGTTAGACGATATTGAAAATGTAGCAGTAAATAGAGAGAATATACGAGGTAAAATAATGTGTACATAAATCATGATAAGGCATGTCAAGACTGTAACTGAATGTAAGAACAAGAAAATAGTATATATCATGTACAAAAATCTGGAACTATATCTACGTGAGTTTAGTATTAGTTTCAACATGTGATCGGCTTAGAACTTGATACAATGTTTGGCATGGCTAATCATACGTGAGTGTATGATTAACACTATACAATGATGATACAATAATACTGTGGGGTATTGATCACATATCTACGCTAACACCCCCATCCCTGACTAATATAGTGGATCCAGTCATGACACGTCATGACACGTGATTCTCTGAGAAGGTAGCTAGCCTTCGCAGGAATCCTGTCTATACCATGCACAAGGGACTAGGAAGACTTGCACAAGGCATACCATATATAAGAGGAATAACATCTTATAACGGGATCCAGACAATACCAATCCGTGTGAACAATGTGTCAAGAGAACAAGGATATCTACACTAAATACTAGAAATAAAGACGATATCATAAAACAGAAATATTATCAGAGAATATACTCGCCTACGATGTGATGGATAAGTCGACTGAGTCCAAGAACAGTGCCTCGAGGAACTATAGATGGAATACTGTATCAATATAATGGTTTAGAAGTGAAACTAAGTCATACTGAGTCAAAATAGGTCAAGACACGCCAAACTAAGTCAGTCTAGGTCAAACAAGGTCAAACTAGATTGTACAGGGTCAATCTAAGTCATTTTAGGCCTAACAAAGTCATACTAGGTCAAGACATGTCTAGTTAGGTCAACCTTGGTCATAGGAGAACATTGGAAGTCAACCCGTATCAAACTAGATCAAAAGTTGACTTACAGTTGACTTTTAGTCAACGGGTCAACTCTGGTCAACTCTAGGTCAACCCTAGGTCAATGGTGACTAACAGTTGACTTTTGGTCAACTGTTCAAGTCTAATGGAATTTGGGACTAAATTGGGTAAAGTGTTGACCCATAGTTGACTTTTGGTCTAAAAAATCAACCGTGGTCAACCAAGGTCAAGACTAGGTCTAGGCGACTATTTCTAATCATTACCAACCCTTACAACCCATATCCGATTCATTCTCAAACTCCTATTCTTCTTCTTCTCCTTATTCCTATTCTTCTTCTTATTCTCCTTCTAATCTTCCCGCATTCTCCTTCTAATCTTCCCTCATTCTCCTTCTAATCTTCTCATTCTCCTTCTCATTCTCCTTCTAATATTCCCTCATTCTCCTTCTCATTCTCCTTCTAATCTTCCCTCATTCTCCTTCTCATTCTTCTTCTAATCTTATTATCTCCTCCTCATTCTCCTTCTCATTCTCCACCTAATCTTCCCTCATTCTCCTTCTCATTCTCCTTCTAATCTTATTATCTCCTCCTCATTCTCCTCCTAATCTTATTATCTCCTCCTCATTCTCCTTCTCATTCTCCTCCTAATCTTCCCTCATTCTCCTTCTCATTCTCCTCCTAATCTTTCCTCATTCTCCTTCTCATTCTCCTTCTAATCTTATTATCTCCTCCTCATTCACCTTCTCATTCTCCTTTTCATCTTCCTTCATTCTCCTCTTAATCTTCCCTCATTCTCCTTTTCATTCTCCTTCTAATCTTATCATCTCCTCCTCATTCTCCTTCTCATTCTCCTTCTAATCTTATTATCTCCTCCTCATTCTCCTTCTCATTCTCCTCCTAATCTTATTATCTCCTCCTCATTCTCCTTCTCATTCTCCTCCTAATCTTCCCTCATTCTCCTTCTCATTCTCCTTCTAATCTTATTATCTCCTCATCATTCTCCTTCTCATTCTCCTCCTAATCTTTTCTCATTCTCCTTCTAATCTTATTTTCTCCTCCTCATTCTCCTTCTCATTCTCCTCATAATCTTATTATCTCCTCCTCATTCTCCTTCTCATTCTCCTCCTAATCTTCCCTCATTCTCCTTCTCATTCTCCTGATGCTACTGCTGCTCCTGCTAGTGCTAGGTACTGCTGCTGCTGCAGCTGCTTATTCTTCATCTTCTTCTACATCTCCTTCTCTCTACTTCTCCTTCCTCTCTCTCTCTCTCTCTCTCTCTCTCTCTCTCTCTCTATATATATAATATATATATATATATATATATATATATATATATATATATGTATAAATACATATATATATATATGTATAAATATATATATAAAAAATATATATATATATATATATATATATATATATATATATATATATATATATATATATATATATATATATATATATATATATATATATATATTTTTTTTTTTTTTTTTTTTTTTTTTTTTTTACATACAAACACACACACTCTCACTACCACTCTCACACACCACCACCACCACTCTCATGACACCATCACCACTACCATTCCTCTACACACACACACAAATACATATATATATATATATATATATATATATATATATATATATATATATATATATATATATATATATATACACTCCTATCTAAAAGGAAAATCCCCAAATAAATCCCTATACTAGTTTTCTAGGAAAACCTACAAATTCTATGGGCAAAATGTGGAGAATCATCTCCTCTATATTTATTGTAAAGGAAATATATACAAGAGAGGAATTTAATGGGAATTAATGGCATACCTAATTTGTAGCTTGAGAGAGAAGAAGAAGCTTGAAAAGAAAATGGAATGAAGAGAGAGAGGTTGCTTTGTGGTGAAGGAAAGAGGAGGGGGTGCTCCTATCATGGCCGGCCATGGGGTTCTAATGGGTTTGGGTGAGGCCCATTAAGCCCCCAACCCATTAGACTTAGGTTGGGTTAGGTTCGGGTTTGGTTCGGTTTGTTTCGGTTTGACTCTAAATTGACTAATTAAGTCTCTAAATGACTAGTTAAGCCATGGGAGTATGGTTTATTGGTTTCTAGCCTAGTTAGGATGGCATGTGGGCCAAGCCCAGCTAGTATGTGGGTCCCACTATGGTCCAGACTACCCGGATCTCCAACTTAAGTCCAAATTGGATAAAAATTCAAACCAAATCAAACAAATTCCTAAAAATCATATAAAATCAAATAAAATTCCCAAAAATTATAAAACTTGAAAAATGACGAAAATACCCCTAATTCGAAAACTGGGGGTGACATCCCGTGCCTGACTACGAGCCAATGCATCCCTTCAAGAAGAAGGTTAATGGACCTATATGTTCCAGAGTCGGCGCTGACGGTGTGCAACAGGATAATGGTCGACGAGGGAATTTAATGGGTTACTTCTTCACCACTCTTATATCATTTTGTTTCTTTTCGGCGTTTTGCCACATGCACTTGTTTAGTCAGATATTATGTTATTTATTCATTTCACACGGTTATACTTATTCAGACTGCAACTGATTATGATCATGTATTATTAGCACTGTGTTAGCTTTTCATTGTATATCTAGCTTCATGATCATTTTGATAGAGTATCAGGGATGCCTTATACTGCTTTATCTTATGTGCTCTATATTTTTCTGTTTCTTGTTGGATCTTGTGAGATCATATGTGACTTGTATTGTAGTATGCACCCATTTTCTAGTGACAGTCGTTAGCGTATTGTGCATGGGGTATTGTTGTACTCCGTAGTGCGTATCTAGACGTTTTATACCCTTATACTTTGTATTTCGGTACTAGGATGTGACACCAAGATAGTCATGCTCTAATAAACCTGGAAGGAAACAATGTCCTCAGAAGGACGTAACAAGGCACATAAAATATGTCGAAAGGTAAAACAATAAATAAATATACTAACATCAAAGATAAGGTACACTTATAACTAACCAACTAAGTAATATATATACAGTTGAGGACAACGTTCGCACGCATGAGCTGTTATACTAGGGATAAACGCACAAGTAGAGCTTGCCATCATGTATGGGGGTAATGGGTAATAAGTAGCTGATATCAAGACATTATTGACCATAATATGAAGAGTCTATAAGTAGCTCAGGCGCCTAGCGGGTGTCATTTCCATCCGATGATAGTGCATGAGTCGTGCCCGTGTCCAGGCAAAATCTAATATCTATAAAATTCATTAGCTCCACAAGTATATAAATAACAAAAACGAAAAATCAAACTCACCTTGAGACACATCTTGACCGTCCTGACGACGAGTTCGATACGGAAGGTGTGCCCTAACATGAATGCAAAAGTAAATATGTTTCCTGGGACTATGTCTGTATCCATAGATACAATAAGATATCAAATATAATTACTAGAATATTTAGATATATAGGTAATAACATTATTTATAACTAGATTTTATATATATATATATATATATATGTGTGTGTGTGTGTGTGTGTGTGTGTGTGTGTGTGTGTGTGTGTGTGCCAATGACCTCTAGCTCAAGTGGTTAGAGTGAGGCACATCCTCCCAAGAGTTTGTAAGTTCGAGTAACGGGAGAAGTACATTTAATTTCATGTGGAGGAATAAATGTGAGTGTGGGCCGGATGCGGTGAGAAACAAGTATGGGTGCGGGCCTTCGGGCCGAGTTTGTAGGCCTTCGTACCAGGATTCTGTAACACAATTACCTGTTCTAATGGTTTTTTTTTTTCCATTATAACAGAAAGAGGCTCATCAACTGGATAATAACAGAAAGAGAGGCTCTTAAATTTGAAATACGAACAAAGAACCAATACATATTTAATTGAATCTGATCAATCTATAGCCGAGATATAATTCCAAAACTCCCATCACATTTGTGGGGGAAAGCCCATTAAACACTCATGACAGACAGAACAAGCATGTACATTTGAACATTGTCGACAGAAGAAAGCATATAGTTCTGTACTACAATAACATCCTCAAATTGACATTGAGCTAGATCATGAAATGTGCCATGGCTACTCAATGCGTTCTCAAACGAGAAGTCCCGGTTCTCGGCCCTCGACAATCTTTTCAAGGATGCAATCCTCCTCCACCGCGAAGTTCTCCATGGCTTGCTCCAACTGCCAGACCAGTTCTGGATCGAACGCCGCAACGTTATCCCCGTCCTGTGCGTGCGCGGCGAAGCTACCGAACTTCGGGGTGACATACGACCCCGAGGAGGAGGAGGGCACCTCCAGCACGAGCCAGTCCTTGAGGCTGCCCGCTCTCGAGAACTCGAAGGACGGGACTTTGAGCGCGGCGAGATCCCTGGCCATAGCCTTTCTTCTCGAACCCTTTTCGTGACTTTCGGCAGTACTGCTCTTATTTTCTGGCTCTACGACTTTGTCGAGCTCGCAGTTGATCTCTTCCACTTGTGACTGCTTCGGTGTTACTGCATCGACTGTACTGGAGCGTTCGTCGCGACCTTCGGTGTCGACGTCTTTGGTGTCAGTGGAGTAAGAACTCGTGTGCTCGAGGGATCCCTCTTCGACGAGGCTTCCCGCCACCGTGTTTGCAGTGCACAGGAGAGCTACGAACTGGCTGCCGCCTTTCTTTGAGACGGTTGTTTCGTCTCCTCTCCTCCGGAAGCTCGATCGGCTCCAGTCGTCGCGGAAACTTGCGGACTTGGTGATGATCTTGGATGACACGCAGCCCATGTTTGCGCACGAACAAACTGCAGAAATGGACAGCGAACCAAGAAACTCAGGAGATGCAGCAACTTAGGTCAAGTTTGGTTCGCAAAATCAGAAGCATGAAAGAAAAAATAGAAGGGATCGTAAGTATTCACTTTCGTTTTCAATTTTCTACATTTATTATAAAAATCAAAAATGCTATTTGGCTCCCAAAATTTTGGATAATATTATCTTCCATTATGATGTGATATATAACTGACATGACAAAATTAAACATTAAACATTAAAATTAATATCAAATTAACATGAATATTAATATTAGAATTAGGATTAACTTAACATTAATATTAACTTTAACATTAACATTAATATTAATATTAATATTAATATTAAATTAAAATTAGAATTAACATTAACATTAAGGTTAATATTAATATCAAATTAACACGAATATTAATATTAACATTAACATTAATTAACATTAATATTAATTTTCAAGGGTGGCCCGGGGGAGGGGCAAACGGGGCCTAGGGCCGGGGCCTCAAGGGATAAGGGGCCCCAAAAATTTTGTTTTCTTGTATTGATTGTAACTCTAATTTTTTTTCTTTCTACCAAAGTCCAAGCACCCGAAGGCCAAAGAAGAAAAATCAGAAAAGAAAAACAAAGTCCAAAAAAGGAAAAACAAATGGTCGGCCCCAAAAATAGCCCAAAGAAGAAAAAATAGGAAAAAAAAAACAAATATGGCATGAAACATAAAAAAGCAAAAGTAAGGGAATTGGAACGGCAGCCGTAATCTCTTCTGATTCCAAGAAAAAAAAGTTCTTCTCGTCACTTCCAATTCCAGATGGCCAACAATATGTTTTTCTGAAATTATTCATTTTAATTTTTTCTTCCTTATTTCTTTTGTTTATAATTGAACCACAAATCCTTAATTTTATTCAATTTCTTCTCCTAGACTCCTTCACAGGGACTCGACGATGTCAGGCTACGTGAAGCAGAACTCTCTTGGCCTCTACTTGAGCCTTGATTCGAAGAGGGCGAAATGGTGAGATATAGGTATTTTGAATTCTAATCCTCTCTATGTTTAAACGTAAATTTTTTATCCTCTACAATTTTATTTGAAGATTGTTTATAAATATGTTAAAAATATGGCGAGCGCGAAGAAACTGAGTTTTTTTAGAAGACCTTTGGTTTGTGCCAAGCTGACAATCTGATTCTGTTGTTGTTGTTGTTGTTGTTTAAGCTTTCACGCCATATTAATTCCAGACGAGATTTTCTCTTCTTCTTCTAGTTGGACTTATTAATGAAAACTGAAATTATGGTTATTGTGATATCTGATAATGTATATACTTTGCGATTTGCACGTCTAGTGGAGTACATATATCTTTCATGAGTAATAAATTAGATTAAATGTAGATGTAATTGCTACTATATTATCTTAGAACTCCAAGAGACTTTTTTTTTTACCAAAATACAAACTTCTGCTAAATCCTTGATCGGAGTCAATTCTATAGTTCGACATTCAATTTTTCAGTTTTGTGCAACAAATTCCAATGCATATACTTCCTTTGGTAAATAATAATCTCATTTTCAGTATAAGCAAACTCAAGATGTCGGCATCTTTTATATCAATCTTCGCAACTAAAAAATTGTTAAATATTAGTAATCATAGTCGTTTAGGCTTAAATAAAATCATATAGTCATGCAATCATCCGATAGTTTGATCTTTATGTGTATTCTTAAACATATTTTCATGTAATATTTTTCAATGTATCTTTTGAACAAAGGGCATCATTTCTGATTTCGTCCTGGGCATTAAAATGTTCTGGGCCGGCCCTGTTAATTTTAACATTAACGTTAAAATTAATATTAACATTAAATTAACATTAGCATTAGCATTAGCATTAGCATTAATATTAACATTAACAATAAAAATTTATGGGCAATTAAAATTAGGATTAGTATTAATATTAATATCAAGAAACTCAATAGATGCAACTACTTAGATCAAGCTTGGTTCGCGAAATCAGCAAGCAGGAAAGAAAAATAGAGGGGGCCTTAAGTATTCACTTTCGCTCCCAATTTTCTACATTTATTATAAAAATTTAGGGCTAAACTAATCATGCCCAAAGATATATTGTGGCTATATTCTTTATCTTTCCAGAGAATGGAAATAAAAAATTGATAGAAATTACAATTTTTCAATAAAAATGAAAGAGAAAAAAAATTGATTTCTTTTCCGCGAACAAGGCCTTAGTTTCTGACATCTTGAATTTCTGTACATACTGAAATATAACACTTCTGCTCATATTAGATGCTTCCTAACACAGTAGTACTTGGAGAGAATATCAAAGTTAATTAGTGTCTGATTATTCATCAGATTTATATGTAACTATTTGCTAAATGTTCAGTATTCATTCACCGGTTAGATATGAAATATCTATGTACAGATGACGCCGATACGGATAAAGACACAATACTGACAATTTTACATATATAGATACAATAAGTAGTCAATTATGTTACGGATACGTGTACGGATGTGCCCTTGACTAATTGGAATGAGAAGTTGAATATCAATACCGCACAAACTTAAAAAAAAAAAAAAATCTATACCGCACAAACTTATCATAGATATGAATGGAATGATGTTTGTGTTGGAGTGGGTGGGGTTCCCAACCTATGTGGAGAAGACCCCGGAGTGCGACGAGCGCCGTCCGATGTCGAAGAAGCTCGGGAAGTAGGCGACGGAGTTGCTGCTGCTGCTGCTGGAGCTGCTGGAAGCAGGGGATCCGAGTTCGGGCCGAACTCGGTCCCATGGCGAGTTCGGGCCGAACTCGGTCTGGCCGTTCCAGGGTTTGGCCAGTAGGTGCTGGTTGCCCCACACAGAGTTCTGGCCGAACTCTGTGTCGTCGGGGGCTGAAGCGGATTTCTGGATGAGTTTTCATCATTGGATCTAATCCAACGGTCCAGGTTGGTTGCGGGATTAGGGAGATATATTGAGTTTTCTCAACCCTAACTCATTATCGCAACGTAACACAACTTTTGGAGAGAGAAAAAGGCAAGAGTGCCATTGCAACTTCGGAGAAGAAGGCGGAGGATTGAAGGTCGTTTTCGAAGGAGATCGTGTTTCGGGTAATCTCTACTCGTCGTTCTCGCTCTTCGTAGCCTTGTAATCATTGTTCTTATCTCTGAGTGTTGTGGGGATCCGATTTGGATCGGAAGGAGTTTGTAGAGGGTGTAATTCTTCTATTCCATTAGTGGAGGCTTCTCAGGGTTGGACTCCGATCGTCCCGTGGTTTTTTCCCGCAAGGGTTTCCACGTCAAAAATTCTCTGTGTTTGCGTGATTGTTTTTGTGTGGCTATTTTTTGGTTCGTGCGTTGTATTGCTCGGTCCTCTCGCAGGTACTCTCCGGTTTGGGAAAAGGTTTCCGCGTTTCTTTCCCAACAGAGTGGTATCAGAGCTTTGGGTTCAAAGGGTGTCAGGAGTTAACAGAGGAACCAGAGAGGAGAGATGGACGCGAAGCCGGTGCGCATGGTGAACCTTAATGGCACAAACTATCATTATTGGCGGAGCAAGATGAAAGATTTGCTATTTGTCAAGAAGCTGCATCTACCCGTGTTTGCATCCGAGAGGCCCAGTGATAAATCCGAGGAGGACTGAACATTCGAGCACATACAGGTGTGTGGGTACATAAGGCAGTTTGTTGATGAGAACGTGTACAATCACGTTGCCAATATTGAGCACGCGAAGACGTTGTGGGATAAGCAGGAATCCTTGTATGCGAAGAAGACCGGGGTAAACAAGTTGTTCCTGATCCGAACGATGATGGGTCTGCGGTACAAGGATGGGGCGTCTATTTCGGATCACTTGAGTGAGTTCCAGGACGTGGTTGACCAGCTATCTTCTATGGGAGTCAAGTTCGACGACAAAGTTCAGGGACTGTGGCTGCTGTGTACATTGCCAGACTCGTGGGAGACCGTACGAGTATCTATGATCGCTTCTGCTCCAGAGGGCGTGGTTAGTCTGGAGTTTGCCAAGAGTGGGGTGTTGAATGAAGAGATGCGGAGATGTTCTCAGGGCACTTCATCCACATCCCACCACTTAGAGGCACTTGTTTCAGAGAGCCGCGGAAGGGGCAAAAGCAGGGGTCCAGGTGGTGGCAGAGACAAGAGCAGGGAGAAGTCCAAGGGTCGTTACGAGGACTCAGAGTGTTACCATTGCGGTAAGAAGGGCCATATCAAGCGGAATTGTTTCGCTTGGAAGAGAGAGAAGAAGGGCGACAAGGGGAAGCAAGAAGAGAACACTACAGCGGCGGCCTCGGTGCATGGAGGCGATGTGATCGTCGTAGGTGATGAGGTCATTACTAACCTCGCCTGCGATGACAATTCTTGGCTGGTGGACTCAGGGGCTTCAGCACATGTATCTCACAATAGGGCACTGTTTGCCACTTACACTACAGGCGACTGTGGAGTGTTGAAGATGGGCAATGGAGATGTGTCGAAGGCGGTTGCCGTTGGAGATGTGCATTTGAGAACGAAGACGGGTGCGGTTCTTGTTCTCAAGGATGTTCATCATGTCCCTGATATCCGTTTCAACCTGGTATCGGTTGGAAGGTTGGATGACGAGGGATTCTTCAGTCTCTTCGGGAATAGTCAGTGGAAGCTTTCCAGAGGTTCGATGGTGATTGCCAGAGGAAGCAAGAAGTCCGGTCTCTACTATATGGAGGGGAGCGCAGAGGGGGCACAGGAGGTGAACGCAGTCAGTGATGCGTCTACCGAGTTGTGGCACAGGCGGCTCGGCCATATCAGCGAGAAGGGGATGAGGTACTTGGTGAACAGGAAGGTGATTCCAGGGCTCAAGTCTACAAAGTTGGAGAAATGCACACACTGTTTAGCTGGGAAGCAAAATAGGGTGTCTTTCCAAAGTCACCCAAGTTCGAGGAAGCCGGCGTTGCTCGAGTTGATTCACTCGGATGTCTGCGGTCCTATGAAGGTAAAATCTCTTGGTGGTGCTTCTTACTTTGTGACTTTTATTGATGACTGTTCCAGGAAGGTTTGGGTCTATGCCTTAAAGACCAAGGATCAGGTGCTGCCTACTTTCAAGGAGTTTCAGGCCTCTGTTGAAAGGGAGACGGGCAAGAAGTTGTTGTGTGTTCGGTCCGACAATGGCGGCGAATACATCGGTCCCTTTGATGCGTATTGCAGAGAGCAAGGGATACGACACCAGAAGACTCCGCCAAAGACACCTCAGCTCAATGGTGTAGCGGAGCGCATGAACAGGACACTGATGGAGAGGGTGCGGTGTTTGCTGTCAGAAGCAAACTTGCCGGACAGTTATTGGGGTGAGACTCTTCTCACAGCTGCTTATTTTATTAATTTGTCTCATAGTGCTCCTTTGCAGGGTGATGTGCCTGACAAAGTATGGTACGACAAAGAGCCGTCATACAGTCACCTGCGGGCGTTTGGTTGTAAAGCCTTCGTGCATGTACCGAAGGACGAGAGGACCAAACTTGAGCCGAAGACGAGGCGATGCGTCTTTGTCGGCTATGGTCGGGATGAGTTTGGCTATAGACTCTACGACCCAGTGGAAGGAAAGCTCTACAAAAGTAGGGACGTGGTGTTCGTCGAGGATCAGACCATGACCAACACTCAGGATTCCGAGACGCCTTCTGAGGCTGAGGAATTGCCTGAGTTAGAGTCATTTCGCTTCGAGCAGTTTCCAGAGGACATCGCAGAGGATCCAGTTATGGGGGAGCCGGTACATGGAGTTGCTCCCAACCTTGATCATCAGCCTGCTGATGGTGGTCAGGGTGTCCCTCAGGAGGATGAGCATGCCGGAGAGGTAGTTCCTGAAGGGGCGGAGGCTGTCGGTATACAGCCAGCACCAGTGGCTCCACTGAGAAGGAGTGACAGGGATCGTCGACCATCTACGAGATACTCACCGGATGAGTATGTGCTATTGACTGACGGGGGGGAGCCCGAAAGTTTCGCAGAGGCTATGGAAGACGAACACAGGCAGGAGTGGATGGTGGCTATGCAGGAGGAGATGAGTTCCTTGCACACCAATTCCACTTATGATCTGGTGCGGTTGCCAAAGGGCAAGAAGGCTTTGAAGAATCGATGGGTGTTCAGAGTGAAGCAGACGGATGACTACTCGCCCTCGATACAAAGCGAGGCTGGTAGTCAAAGGCTACGGTCAGCGGAAAGGCATAGATTATGATGAGATCTTTTCGCCTGTCGTCAAGCATTCGTCTATCCGGGTGGTGCTAGCATTAGCAGCCAGTTTCGACTTGGAGGTCGAGCAGATGGACGTGAAGACGGCATTCCTCCACGGTGATCTTGAGGAGGAGTTGTACATGGAGCAGCCAGAGGGATTCTGCGAGAAGGGCAAGTCACATTTGGTCTGCCGGTTGAGGAAGAGCTTGTATGGTCTGAAGCAGGCTCCGAGGCAGTGGTACAGGAAGTTCGAGTCGTTTATGGGGGAGCATGGTTATGCACGGACGACGTCGGACCATTGTGCATTTGTGAGGTATTTTGTCGAGGATGATTTCATCATTTTATTGCTCTATGTTGATGATATGCTATTAGTGGGTCGGAATGCCACTAGGATAGCGGAGTTGAAGCGCCAGCTGGGCGCGGCCTTCTCTATGAAGGATTTGGGCGCAGCGAAGACTATTCTTGGGATGGAGATCAGCCGAGAGAGAGAGTCCAAGCTGCTACACTTGTCCCAAAAGAAGTACATTCACCGGGTACTTCAGCGTTTCGGGATGGACGGGTCGAAGAAAGTGAGTTCCCCCCTCGCGGCTCACTTTAAGCTCACTGAGGAACAGTGTCCATCTACCGAGGACGAAAAGGAAGATATGGAGCGGGTTCCATATGCTTCAGCTGTGGGGAGCCTTATGTATGCTATGGTGTGTACGAGGCCAGATATTGCTCATGCAGTTGGTACGGTTAGCAGGTATCTTTTAAATCCTGGAAGGGTACATTGGAGTGCGGTCAAGTGGATTCTACGTTATCTTTAGGACACTGCTGGTTGGAGACTTTCCTTTGGTGGTGACGAGCCGAAGCTGGTTGGGTATACCGACGCTGATATGGCTGGAGATGTAGACACGAGGCGATCGACTTTGGGCTACGTGATGATGTTTGCAGGAGGAGCAGTATCGTGGCAGTCGCGGTTGCAGAAGTGTGTTGCCTTGTCGACGACGGAGGCAGAATACATTGCGGCGACGGAGGCTTGCAAGGAGCTGTTGTGGATGAAGAAGCTGTTGCAGGAAATGGAACTGAAGCAAGAGCAGTATACTTTGCTTTGCGACAGTCAGAGTGCTATTCACCTGGTGAAGAATCAGACGTTTCATAGCCGGTCCAAGCACATCGAGACTCGGTATCATTGGATACGCGATATGGTTGAGAAGAAGGACGCGAAGCTTGAGAAGGGGCATACAGATGACAACGGAGCTGATATGTTCACGAAGATTCTACCAAGGGGGAAGTTTGAGTACTGCAAGCAGGTCGTCGGGATGACGACATCCTCCCCATAGTTGTGAAGGGGGAGATTTGTTGGAGTGGGTGGGGTTCCCAACCTATGTGGAGAAGACCCCGAAGTGCGACGAGCGCCGTCCGATGTCGGAGAAGCTCGGGAAGTAGGTGACGGAGTTGCTGCTGCTGCTGCTGGAGCTGCTGGAAGCAGGGGATCCGAGTTCGGGCCGAACTCGGTCCCATGGCGAGTTCGGGCCGAACTCGGTCTGGCCGTTCCAGGGTTTGGCCAGTAGGTGCTGGTTGCCCCACACAGAGTTCTGGCCGAACTCTGTGTTGTCGGGGGCTGAAGCGGATTTCTGGATGAGTTTTTATCATTGGATCTAATCCAACGGTCCAGGTTGGTTGCGGGATTAGGGAGATATATTGAGTTTTCTCAACCCTAACTCATTATCGCAACGTAACACAACTTTTGGAGAGAGAAGGAGACAAGAGTGCCATTGCAACTTCGGAGAAGAAGGCGGAGGATTGAAGGTCGTTTTCGAAGGAGATCGTGTTTCGGGTAATCTCTACTCGTCGTTCTCGCTCTTCGTAGCCTTGTAATCATTGTTCTTATCTCTGAGTGTTGTGGGGATCCGATTTGGATCGGGAGGAGTTTGTAGAGGGTGTAATTCTTCTATTCCATTAGTGGAGGCTTCTCAGGGTTGGACTCCGATCGTCCCGTAGTTTTTTTTCGCAAGTGTTTCCACGTCAAAAATTCTCTGTGTCTGCGTGATTGTTTTTGTGTGGCTATTTTTGGGTTCGTGCGTTGTATTGCTCGGTCCTCTCGCTGGTACTCTCCGGTTTGGGGAAAGGTTTCCGCGTTTCTTTCCCAACAGTTTGTGCACTTCAAAGTGTTGGATTGTATCTTATTTTCGGTTGAACGCTTAAAAGGGGTGACAATGGTGTTGATAATTTAGTCTCACATTGGATAGTAGGTGGGATCATGAGATGTAGATAACTGGAATTGGTTCAAGCCTTACATGAGAATTCTCTTTTAAGGCATATGGCTCCAATTCAATATCCCATCCTCATGGACCAACTCCGATTCGGGTCATACAGCGTTCCCAACAAGTGATATCAGAGCCCATGTTTATAGGGCTGATTTGGACGTCTCTAATTGGTTCGAGACAGATGATGCTGAACGTTCATACATATATACGAATATACGGGCACATCACACAATGTTGGTTTGGATGAACGTGTCGGTTTGGTTCTGTGGTCGAACGGATCGAGATGACAATATATTGGATCTCCTACGGGAACGAATAAAGGTAGCATGGTTGCTAAGGTTGTTCGGCTAGCGAAAACGGACAAATGTAACAATGGGTGCTAAGATTATTCGACTAGCAGAAACAAGATAAGGTAGAGATTGTTGGATTGTATCTCGTTTCCGGTTGACCCGTCAAAAGGGGTGACAATGGTGGTGATAAATTAGTCTCACATTGGGTAGGAGGTGGTATCATGAGATGTAGATAATTGAAATTGGTTCAAGCCATGGACCAATTCCGGTTCGGATAAGACTGCGTTCCCAACACAAAGTACATATGGATCATGATAAACTCTTGTGTTAAATAGTACTATAACATTTAATGGGGAATTAGCAAACAATATTTGTAAAAACGAAGTAAACCTGATTGGAAAAAAGAAGAAGAAGAAGAAGAAGAAGAAGATGTCGAGAACTAACTGAATCTAAATATAAAAGTATGAAATAGGATCTTAATATTCATCACATAGCTGATTAATGAGCTCCATAAACTTAAAGTCACACTCACAAAAGGAAGAAGTAATTATTATTTATACATGGAAAGAAATATTTGCATACCTAAAGAAAATATTCATCAAACTTGAATTTCCTTCGCCAGTAGCACATCCATACCATATGGGAGTCTTCTTCTCTTTTTGAGCAAATATGGAAGTCTTCGTCTTCAACCATAGACAGATGATATAGTCTATTTTTCAATGGCGACACATGACCAAGGAGCTAGAGTCAATTAATCTATACCTATCAAATTAGGTGAGGCCTAATCTCATGTTTGAAATCTTGACCCATCCTTTATCACATGTAGTTGTAGCTTGCCCTCTATTTGCGAACAAAATCACATTCTTTTGAAATGTTATGGGCCCATAGGTAGGTGTGTGTTTTGTCATGTGTGTAGAATTAAAACAAAATAAATAAATAAAATAATTTAAATTTTGGATAAATTCCTTAGTGATTTGGACTAAGATTAATTAATTATATTAGCAATAATGTTTAGTGGGGGATGTAACCACTTTGTACGTTGGCAATGTGAACTCTTGTAGTCTTTTCAAGAGGAAAAATTAGTAAGGTATTGCTAGAAGGGAGTGATTCGCAGCTCACTAGATTTGTTGTAATCTTTGATGCTACACAATGTAAATTTGGGAGAGAGGGCTTCTTCTTTTGAAGGTTCAAGATTAATGAGCCCACACGTTTGAAGAAAATATATAAAAAATAATTTAATATTTGTGGCAATGGTACATAAAGAGACTTTGTGTAAAACCCATAATTTGTTATTTTATTATTAATATTATATTTCAGCCCATTAGCTACCAGCCGAATTCGAACCCATTTCACTTAAACCCGTTCAAACCACATAATCCATTCTCCTGTGTCCCGCGTGAACCCCCCAACTCCGGTGAAATCTCACGTAGAGATACTCTCAGAACTCCTCCTTCTCCACAGAACAAACTCACCTCACCACCTTCCCAAACTCATCCCACCTCTCTCCGCACACCTCCGATCCCGAAGCCGACCGCGCCTCGACGATCCCCGCGCCACCCCGGTCTTTTAGACACCTCTCTTGGGGGCGTTTTTCGACGTTGCGGCCGACCCCCTCTGACCCGCGCTCGCCCACCGGACCGCCGCCGCCTCCGCGACCGCCGGTGACCCCGCGCCCCGGCCACCGGCAGCCCCACCAGCCATCCGCGCACGACCACCCCTCTCCCTCACTCTCTCGGTTCCATTACCCCTCTCTCTTGCTTCCTCTCTCCTCCTCTCCATCCCTCTCACTCTCCTCTTCTCATTCTCTCCATCTCTCTCACTCCCTCTCTCAGCCTCTCCCGCAGAGACCGGATCCGCGCACGCCGACGTTGCCCGCAGTGGCTGCCTCCACCGCCCCCGGCCGGCCGGCCCTCTCCGCCGCCAGCAGCCCCCTCCTGGCCGCTGCTTCCCCCTCACCACCGACCAAATCACCACCACCATCATCCTCTTCATCACTCATCATCTCCATCACCAAAGCCCTAACCCCTTTCTTCAAAAAAAGGAGGAAATTGGAAAAAAAAAAAAAGAAGCTTGAAGAAGAAGGAGTTGGAAGAAAAGGAGAGCAAAACCTAAATCCCCAAATTTTCAAGGCAAGCCCTCTCCCATCTCCTTTTATCGAGTTTCGCGCACCGGCCAGTGCCCGCGCGTGCAGCCACCGCCGCCAGCCTACCACGTCGATTTTTGCCGGTTCCTACCGGCCGATAGCACCCCGCCGGCTGTCCCCGCCGGCCAGCGCCGCCGGCCAGAACATGTCACGCCCCACTCCCGTAGGAGCGATCGTCCTCGCTAAGGCATAATACCACGTGAGCCTAGATTGCGCTCACACAAGGCAGGTCCATAACGACCGATTACAGGCTAAGCGACGGGGGGTCGTCGCACAGAAGTCCCAAACAGAAACATTGAATAGTCAGCAGCGAAAATTTAAAACAAAATACAAGTCATGCAAAATACTCTTTTATTGATATTGAACAAAGATTACAATGTGGGCACTAGGCCAAATTACAAGTCTCTCAATCTCACTTTTAATTCTCTCATATTACAAGTCACCCTGCTCTCTATCATTTTTTAATACAAGCTTCAAGCGACGAGTGGCAGATTCGGCAGAATGAAGATGTCCATAAATTATATCCTGTATAAGTTCTGACTCTATGCGGCCGCACGCCTCGAAACACCAAGGAAATCCGTGCTTCGACGCATCCAAGCGAGCTCCGCGCCATCGGGCTTCTACCTGTGCCTGCACATGAAAAGTGTGTAGGTGTCAGTACTCAATTGTACTGGTGGAGTGAGCTCCTCGCCCACGCATACAAAACTGACACGTTCATTTACTTTGTGCAGCTTAATTCACTTTTTGATTGTCTTGCTAGTCTTGCCTTAGGATCAATTTTAGGACAGAGACACATTGGCCTATGCTTGGCAACGTACGACAGGGTCGTGTTATACTCTATTCGTGACTTCAATATATATATATATATATATATATATATATATATATATATATATATATATATATATATATATATATATATATATATATATATTCGAGGCAGTGCCTCGCTAAGTAGAAACTTATGCAAACTCGACAGTACCAAGACTTTCACTTGTTTTATGTGCCTCTAGACCATTCTCGTGCCAATGACGTCAAGGAGACGACTCGTGTTGGTCGTGCCAATAGACTTGATCGTGCCTTAAGATCGAGGCCGTGCCTTCCAAGGATCAACCAGACTTAACCAACTTGCCTTACGGTCCTTTCTGACTTAACTCGAGACGACTCGATGACGACACCACATTCATGCCGAAGCACGTGCCTTGCTATAGCCAAATCTTAGGCCCAGAATGGTGTTGCAACCGTACACACCTAACCTGCGCTGATTCAAGGTTAGCGCTTGCTATAAGTATACCTTGTTAACCCAACTCTTAACTTGCTAGTACTCGACGCAATCCAAAGGCATACACGCGGATAGTCGCTCTTATGCCGACACATCTATATGAGTGGTCACTAGCAATGTCAAGATATCACTCCCCGATCCCGATATATGTATTCTTCAAGAATTCTGTATACGGTATCTGTATTTAGCATGTATATAATTTTGTATATTATTTATTAATGGTTGCATGTAGCTTTTAAGCTTGCCATTAGTGGAATGGATAGAGATTAGGGATTAGGGTTTTCATTAACCAACCCATATTTATAATCTCTTCCTCACTCTCTCTCCTCATTCACTCCTCCATTTATTTCCCTCAACCACCACCACCCATAGGCAAGTACAACTTGCTCAAAAGAGGAGATTTTATGCAATTTATATTCTTGATTTTTTTTCTTGATATTATTTGTCTATTTTGTTCTTCTCTTCACTCTCTACAAGTTTAGTTCTTGAAGATTCTGATTTGATGGCTAGATTTGTGTAGAATCTAAGTTCCTAAAATCTAGGGTTTCATAAGTTTTTATGGTTTTGATCTGGCTATTTTCGAAAACCAATGGTCCTATGTTGTAGAAAATTTGATTCTACACAATTTTGACCTTTGAAAAGTTAGATTTCGATTTGTTTGGAGGAAGTTATGGCCGGAACAATATTTGGTTTCTTCGAGGTTCGCCTACGCTGGCTCTGGCAGGGAAGATGGTCAGTTTGCAGCTGCATGTGCATTTCTCAGCCGTATAAAGCTTTGCAGCCGCATACGCAATGGTGGCCGCATAAAGCTTCCCTTCAGCCGCATAAGTTTTCCAGCCACATGAGCATTAGCTGCCGCATAAGCAAGGCAGCCGCATGAGCAGTTGTAGCTGCATGAGCAATTGCGGTCGCAGAAGCAGTGCCGGCCGTATAAGCATTTTGAGCCGCATAAGCCTGCTTTAAATTGCTGCCGTATGGACCTTGTTTCCTGGCCGCATGGCTTTACTTAGCCACATGCGCCCCGCGTATTCTCGAGCTGCATAAGCCCAGTTCATTTCTGAGCCGCATAGGCCCGCCCTTCCCTTCAGCCGCATAAGACTCCCTCACCCCAACCGCATGAGATCTCTGTTCAGCCGCATGAGTCTGGGCCATAGTTAGTCTGGCCGTATGACCTTATTGCTTCTGAGCCGCATGTGCCAGTCCATTTCGAGCCGCATGCGCCCGCGTTATCCAGCCGCATGAGCTCGTTCTTCTGGCCGCAAGGCGCATGGCAGTTGGCCGCATGAGCTTTAGCAGCCATAAGAGCCCGCTTTCCCGAGCCGTATAAAGTCATGCGGACTCTATTTCTTGGCCGCATATAGTCTGGCCGCATGAGCCTCTGTCGCAGGTTCCTATGTGTATTAGTTCTCATTTCTAATCTGACTCCCTATGTGATGGCTGGATATCCTATGTGTGTACAAGGTATAATCTATGTGAGCACCGAGGTGCAATCCTAAGCGCTAAGTGTTCCTACGTGATATCTGCCAGTACCTTCAAGAGTCCAGCTTTTGCATAAGTAATAGTCGGTAGCAATGACGTGGTATGTGATGTGTGTTGTATTACACCAAGAAGGGGGAAACATCCGTATGACTCTTTGGGCCAGTACGGATTTCTTCTTGGAGTACTCGTATAATGTCCGACATCTAGAGGAGTAAACATGTGACCACGACATGTGAACTCTGAAGATAACCTAGGGATTAATTAGGCAACTAACTTGGTAGATGCATTGGGTGGGAAGAATCCCGAGATCGTGCCATACTGGCCACCCCAGGTTCAGTCCTGACGTGTCGAGTTGGCCGCCACGGATATGGTTTTATTCGCCTATAGCGGAAGGCTATATCCGATTCCTACGAGCTATGTGTTAAATGTTTTAGCGCGGTAGCCCTTCGGGGGACTGGTGCAAAATCAATGTGTTATATGTCTTACGGTTTGGCTAGCCCTGCTGGGTTGACACGATCTGAGGATTCCTTTTTCAGTAACGCAGGGATAACTCCGCCACATATAGAAAGCCGCAAGATTAAATGGTCGCTTGGAAAACGACTTGACTGTGCTTGAGCCTTTCGTTAGTAGCCGAGGGACATGGGCTGTCATGGTGCGTGGTCCAATCCATGTCCTTGTCTGGTTGTTGGGTTGGTCTATCATGCTAGGACAGGCTGTGGACCGAGGTTATGACCGAAAGATTATTATTATTATTATTATTATTATTATTATTATTATTATTATTATTATTATTTTATGCATGTGTTTTATCTCTCTCTTTTGTGCTCCCTTGTGGTACTTGCTATTCGGGGCTGACCCCGCTGGTTTTGTTTGGCCAGATCACGTAGCAGAGCCTAAGGATCCGAACTTCTTTCTTGACGTCAATGGTGCATACTAGGAGCATGGCTGGCGGGGGACTCGAGTGGGTTTCTTCTCCACCACTCTTGTATCTTTACTTATGTCCTGGCGTTTAGCCACCGACACCTGTTTAGCCGGCTAATCTAGACATTTTATCTTTGCACAATTGTAATTAAATCAGACTGCAGCTGAATACAATTTTGTACCTATGACTTTCTGGGCTAGCTAACTTATAAAGCTAGACCCCCATGATTATTTTGATAAAGTGTCAGGGACGCCTTACTGCTTTATCTTATATGTTCATTAATTGATGTTTTCTTGCTTGAATGATTGAGACATAGATGTTCTATATGACCATATGAGACTTGAATGTAGCATATACCCCCTTGTCTCTCGATAGCCACGATCGTCGTATGACGTTTGTATACCTCATATGGAGTAGCTGGCCTAGTCCGTCTCCGTATTTCGGTACTGGGGCGTGACACAAGCTATACTGGATCTTTGCATACGGTGACCATTCGCATACGAAGTACGAGCTCCCACCGAATGACCCGCAGTCTATATTGTAACGGTTCACTTCAATCGAGTCGTACCGTCGATGAAGGTCGTACAATATCTATAATTCCTCCTAGGCCGACACGAACCCAGCGCCCCGGGATCGTTCAAGGAATTCACCTTGCGCGCAAGTTGTCCAATGACCATGCAAGACTCAACTCGATCTACCAAGTCCTTCCTTAATCATGACCATGCTTTTCAACTTTCTATCGAGACTCCCAAGTAGCAGGACCGATCTCGTGAACTTCCTTATCGAGACTTCCAAGTAGCGGGACCGATCTCGTGTACTTCCTTATCGAGACTCCCAAGTAGCGCGACCGATCTCGTGAACTTTCTTATCGAGACTCCCAAGTAGCGGGACCGATCTCGTGATCTTCCTTATCGAGACTTCCAAGTAGCGGGACCGATCTCGACGACAACCAGTCGCGCGAACTTCTATCGTTTGAAAACCAGGGAATGACTACTAAGTAGTCTTCCATCTTAACTTGAGCATAACGTGTTCCTTTGTTCGTGGCATGCTTTTTTCTAACCAACCGTGGCTCGTGCCTTAGACAGACCTTGTTCTCTAGGCGACACTATCGCTCAAGTCACATACTTTATATGACGAGCCTTGAGATCGTGGGGCTATGTGACTTGACAATCGCAGATAATAGGGGACAGTGCCTGCTATGACTTCGATAGTCCAGCCAAACTCTTGTCTAACTTATTCGTGCAACGACTTGACTAGCAAAGGCTATGTCAAGCCTTGCATCGAAGGAACGTGCTATGCACGTGTTCGACTTGAACAACCAAGTTCTTTGGGTGCCTAGACTTATGCTACAAGCCGTGCTCTACAACATGCATTGTAACTTAACCCGTGGGACGAGTAAGGCAATGCTAAGCCCTGGACGATGGGACCGTGCATGCTTTATCAAGCATTCCTGCGGGCAACGCTTATGACTTAGGCTAAGTTCTTAACTTCGTGGCACCTTAAACCAGCTTTCCTTCTCCCAAGACACAGGAGGAAGGGCCGAGTGTCATTTTGAAAGCACGACGAGCAATACTTCTAAGCCGACGGTGGGTCCTTTTTCCATGTTCTAACACATTCTGATCCGACTTGGGATTATTCCCTTAGCTATGTGGATGCATCTCTTTTATTATCAAGCGTACTTGTGTATTTGAAAACTTTTATTTTATTAGTGTGAAGGCCAAGCTGAGGCAAGTTCACGAAAGCCACCCACCTGAGCGAGTCTTCGAGCAAGACGTTGCATGGCTAAGTCCGAACGCCGTCAGTGTTTTGATTCCTCCGATTGACTGAGCAGGACGGGGCACTACATCATATACCACTCAAAAAAAGTTTTGTCCTCAAAACTAACTGAGCACTTACTCATCGACTTATCACTTTATTCAATATTTTATAACTCTCGCACACACTACGCCTATGCATTTCTTTAATCCGAGCCACGCTTGCACTACCATCAATTTTTTCTTTAAAATACGATTTCAAAATCCTCGACACTTTTCCATTCCTCAAGTCTCACTTGAATTCAACTTATCACTTGGTTGGATCATGTACATATCCCAGACGTCCCCAAAATATATACATTTCAGCCAAGCCGCGTGATAGAGAATTCGTCATTCTCACTCGAGTCACATCGTGCACATATTTAGGCGTCCCTGAAATACATGCATGTCAGCCGAGTCTCGTGAGGGGTATTTTCATATTCTAGAATCATTCTATCTATCCATACCAATCCTCAAGATCAATCATTCCAATGCTAACTCTTGCAACGTGGACGTCTCGCCTAACCCGCTAGGCCATCTCTTAAGGCTAAATTCAATGTCAGGATTGGAATCATAGTTCCCCAACAATAATACCAACACTAACCCCAATCCTAGGGTCAAACCAAGTTAATAGTACGGGATTTTCTATCCAAGCTTGCATCACTCAGATTTCTAAACATTGAGCATATATATCTCCTATTCGCACTTGTAACATTTAGTCCAAGGGGTCCGAGTCGTTCAGTAAAGCCATCCTACACTGAATCATGTTCAATCATTTCTTCGATATATCGATATCGTTCATCCAACAAACAACTTGCATAGCCTATATTTTTAAACATATTTGATATAATCCGCCTATCTATTCTTCCCAAGTCAAGCACACTACGACATGACTTGTCGCTAAACCATAATTTTTATTTTATATTCCTTAAGTTAATTATTCCAATTCACGTAATCGATCACATGGTTGTCTGACTTTAACAATATGTCACGTCCCAATCTCACGCGAGTCCGATTATCTACGGTCGGCATGAAATCACCATGCAACGCTCCCACGGAATAATCGCTCTCATCGGAACGTAACTCTTATTTTGAGTCTAGACTAATTCATTCTCGATACGCAGATTGGATGTCCTCAATCCTCAAGTTTACTCAAGCATCAATCACATGTCCGATCAATCCTCGAATCCACCTTCGCCTCAAACCATAAGTCGAAGCAATCCAAATTGCCACATCTTAATTTCCCGAGTTCGATCATTCCTGCGACATGAATTACCATATTCATGCTTATGCAGAACGATCATCTCCAAATCCGACGTGACGCATGGGCAAGGCTGGAGTTGCACTCGTACAAGACAAGAACGTCGATATTATGGTTATCGGCGTAACCATCAAGACACGATCATTTTCATCCAGCATTCATTTCATCAAAATCCCAAGCATAGCATCCATCGGAACAATAACATTTTGCACGATCGTCATTCCTCGAATTAGAGTACCCCCGAGTTATCGTATATCAATTTTTGATACGCCTCAATACCATCAATGATATACGTAACATGACGATCTTCATTTGCAATAAATTTTGAGTCGTGCGACGGATGCTATCGTACGAACTAGATAATCTCCTCAACATTCAAGATCAAGTTCGATCATTATCTCCCAAACCCGTTACATGTTCAATTCGTTCAAATCCAAAATCACGTACATTCGTCCGACTATCTTAAGTCATCGAACAACAAATTTTATTAATTTGCCTCAATCCTTGCTAACTCAAACCATCGAGCAACATCAATTCCAATCCTTAGAGTCATTCTCAAATATTCGAATTACTTCCATGCATGCTATCGTCCAATCGTGCTAACTTTTCATTTACGATTTATATATCGATTTTCTCGATCGAGTCATCCGTTCATACACCTTAACTTTTCCTCGATTCAATCTATCTTTTTTCCTTATCACTTGCATTTCGCACTCAATGCACATTTCAATCCCGTGCGTGTCGATTCTAATTCCATTCGAATCAACTGATCAACATCTTCAAGATTATAAGTCACTCCATGATACTTGTTCTAAGGCTTTGCATACATGCTGCGCTTGCTGATAGAACCCCTAAATTTCTACTTTTTTTTATTAAATTGGTACTGATTTAAAATTTTGTATTGTACGTCGCATAGTCATATTGTACGTCGTGCGCGAAAGTTTTTTTTTGCGAATTTGCTCGACGAGTGCGAATATGTGCGAGCGTACATATTTTAGAAAAATATTTACTATTTTCAAAATAATATACATAATAATTATTTTGTTATCGTACCAAAGTTTTCAAATTATTATTTTATTTATTATTTATAAAAAGTCTTTCGTAAAAATAGTTATTAATAATAAATAATATTAATCGCGTATACATATATATTTCATAAATATTTATTTAGTTTATTTTAAATAATAATATAATTTTTGAAATTATTACTATTAGTATTTTTGGAAAATATATTTTGAAATTATTGTGACAATTTAAATCTTGATTTGAATTTATGGATTTATTTAAATAGTTAAATACTTGAAATTTGATTTATCCCATTCGATTTAAAATAAAATTTTAATTAGATTTAAATTGAATTTTATTTGGATTTGGATTTGATTGATTTTAAATTAAGTTGCGAATTATCTATTTTGGATTTAAATCTTTTCCTAATCCTATCCAAATGGAAATTCCCACATCCTATAAATAGGCAGGTACTCCTCCATAAATTTTTCACCTCCACAAAAATTTCTTCCCCCACAAACGTGCAGTGCATCGTGTCCGTGTCCGTTCTACTACATAATTTTCTTGAGAAATACATCCACCCCTTCGTGTCCGACATGCCGGACACAAACCCCCGACACGGACCCACTTAATCCTATCCCTAACCCGACTCGAAACTCTGCCATCTGCCCAGTCGAGACCTCCGCCTACACCTTCTCCACAACCACCACCACCAATAGCACGGCCACCTGCCAAGACTAGCCTCGCCCCTCACCGAAAGGCTGTCCCCGCCACTTGACCTATTATCCCAGGCCAGTCTCCCCATGTCCTCTATCCCGTCGACTCAACACAACGCCGGCACCGCCAATTGCGCCTGCTAGCACCAGACCCCCGACCACCAACGTGGCCACCCACCATCACCATCACCGCACACCACAGCAGACCGCCGCCTTCTTCCGACATCACGACAACCGTACACAACCAATACCCCAGCCGCAGTAGCCATACCACCACCATCGCCATTATCATCCCGCACCACCGCGGCAACCCCCCGACCCCGACAAACCACCACTCCATCAACAACCGAAACCCCGGCGAATGCCACCACGACAGACCACCAAAATCAAAAGAAAAATAAAACACACACGCCACCTCCACCACCACTACATAACTACCGCCGGCCGGATCCGCGAGCGCCGACGCCGGCGTCTCCGCCTCCGCGAGTGCCGCATCCTCTCCGCGCCGATTCCCCGCCACCGCGTCGCGCCGACCCGCTGGAACCCCCGAAAACCGTCCTCCCGACCGCTCCTCTTTTCCTCCGCCGCGGCCAGCAAACGCCGCGAGCGCCAAGCCGCCGGAGATGCGCCGCCGAACTCGCCACCGCCCTGGTCTCCCTCTTCTCAACCCCGTCCGCCTGAGATCTCCCAGCCCCGTCGGGTTCGCACTCCGCCGTTCCCCTCTTGAAACCCTCCGATCGGCCGCCAGAGCTCCACCGTCGGCGAGACCCCCTCACACTCTCTCGTCTCGCCTCCTCTCCAGCTCCTTCTTTCCAATTTCCGCCTCTCTCCCTGGGTCAGCCGAGCGCTCACTCTCTCTCCCTCTCAGCCTCACTCTCCCCGACATCTCCCAGCTCCCATCATCCCTTCTTCCCCATTTTTTTTCTTTACATAATGATGTTCTCTCCCTTTGAGGAGAGAACAGTTACAAAGTCTGCAGAGTTATTTTTTATTTATTATTATTATTACTTAATTTATTATTTATTTAATCGTTTTTGTTGATGTTTTTTTTTGTGTTATCATCTTTATTATTATTATTATTATTATTATTATCATTATTATTACTGTTATTGTTATTAGTATTATTATTAAGATTATTATTACTGTTAGTATCTATTATTATTATCAATATTATTATCATTATTATTATTATTATTATTATTATTATTATTATTATTATTATTATTATTAATGTTGTTGTTGTTTTTCTAATTGGGTTATTTTCTTTACCAACATCTTTGTTATACAGTATGAAATATTTGATAAATAATTTAAAATAATATTACTATATCTTTGTTATTGTACTATTAGTACCAATTATTATTTTAATTACTTTACTAGCCAAAATAGATAAATTCATAAAAACTAGTTTTATTATTGGTAACAACAATATTATAGGCTAAGATATTGTTGTAAATGTTCTATTTATTTAAAGTAAATTATTTGAAAAAATTATAGTTTTACAAATACGGATTTTAGCATTAAATAATTTTCTATAATTAATTTGTTCCTCTTAGAATATTTTTGAAAAATATAGTTTTCTACCTAAATTGTATCTCTACAAACTTAAGAGTTTTTGTGAACACAGTTTCTTTTATATTTTAGTATTTATCTAAACACTATTTTTAACTTGCAAAAATATAAGTTCTTATTTATTATAAATAATTTTCTAAAATCATATATATTATTTATCCAAATTCTATCGATCAATCTCATGTCCAAGACTAAGCCCAATCTTCCTATCCCTTGCCAATTTTTTCCTTCTACCTATTGATCCTAACTAAATTGACCGTCCTAGACTCGATGGAACCATCCGTACCGCCAACAGAGGTCCCCTTGCATAGTTGTTGCACCGAAGTCGCAGTTCGTGCTACCTCGATCATTGCAGTACACCAGGCGTCTTACCAGGCAAGACACCTTGCCATTTGCTGTTTATTTATTTAGCTCATATTTCATGCATTATTCATTATTTTCTTTATGCAAAATATACAGTGATACATGGCATAACCTGTTAGAACTTACTGTTCATTTATATTTTCTGCTATGTATTATTTTTCTTACACAATAAACCTAGATTTAAGGGACCATCTTGTGTGTTGCATTCATAGGCCTTGACACGTTTATACCACGTTGTTGTGAGTCACATATAGGACTCGGACATGCGTGATTGGCAGGCCACCAGTACGTATAAGCCGTGCGTTAGGAAATAACTGCTAATAGAATTGTATGCTAGAAGACTTAGCAGTTATGAGTTGGCATTAGGCGGGAAGAACATGATCGGAAGTTGACTACCACCCTATCTATCGTAGACTCGCTCGCTACTGAGGAATGATAGGTAGACTATATGCTATAGACTCGTTCGATACTGAGGAATAGTATATGGTGTTGTGACTCGCTACTGAGGTACTGTATTGGTATTTTCCTGACTTGACCCGGTAGTCATGCGACCATGAACTGTTCTTAAAATGCATTCACTTAGATTTGGTTAGGCGCCCTTATCCGTTAGGTACGAGTACTTTTGGTTTGGGTACTTGTATCTGACCGTTGCTTGGAACAATAACTTGTCGTGGATTAGTTCGTCATATCTTGTCCTTTTTTGGTTGTAGGTGTGACTTACTACTTCGATGAGAAGGTATTGAACCTTGTTGGGGTCCGGATACCATATTGGATTCATAGCATGGAAAGATACGTCACCGTGAATTAGTTTACCATCTCCTGTCCTTGTTTGGTTGGGGGGATGGTATGCTCGTTCAATAGGTGTGTATTGGACCATGTTGTAATTCAATTGACTTATTTATTTGAGCAATATTTATTCAGTTTATATGACATGATATTATGTGTCTTGTTACGTCCCTCTGAGGACCTGGTTATCTCTCCAGGTGTGTGCTCTTGTATTTCGTAGGTTCTCTAGCTCTAGCCGTGATCCTCTCTATTTCTTGAGGATGATTGCACTTGGATCGTCTTTGCTTCGCTCGCCAAAAATCAATTCTTTTCTCATGTATTTTTCGTTTACTTGTTGGTAGTGGATTTGTCTCCGCCCAACATATTGCATCAAGACAATTCATATTCATTATATGATATTTTTTATTCTTTATTTTGTGTGGATGAGATTAGTTATGGTTCTACTGCATTTTACAGCTTACGTATATTTATTATACGGCTGGCATGTCTACGTTCCTAGTCCTACGTATTCTGGGACTGGGGCGTTACACATTGGCACCCCGTATCCTTAATCGATCGATATCCCCGAAGCTATCCTATACACCACTCAGGGATGAAGTCATTCAACAAATCCTCGATACAAGTCATGAATCACAACCAATAGGTGAATTTTCGTTCGAGCTATTCCTCAAAATCCAAGCACAATTTTTCCAAGTCGCATCGACGATAATATCGTTTGATAACACTTCTATAGTCATCCCACATTCTATGAATCGAGTCTGACTCATTCTTGTTTTGTCACAATTGAAAACCACACTCAACTTTGCTAAGATCGACACAACTCTTGGTGTATATGCCCTGCCCAACTTAGCCAACCGTTCTTACTTGAACTTTTGTTCAACCAAATTTCTTTCGTACAATTTTACAAAATATTTAGACTTATTGTATGGACATGCCGTGGAACATTTAAGAGAGAGTGCACACTTCTTTATCAACGACGAGCTTTCAAAACTGAGAGAATCGACTTAAAGTCCAAGGACGTAAAGCCGTGCTCTGATACCATTATGTCACGCTCTGCTCCCGTAGGAGCGATCGTCCTCGCTAAGGCGTGATGTCGCGTGAGCCTAGATTGCGCTCACACAAGGCAGGTCCATAACGGTCGATTACAGGCTAAGCGACGGGGTTGTCGCACAGAAGTCCCAAGTAGAAATATTGAATAGTCAGCAGCAAAAATTTGAGGCAAAACACAAGTCATGCAAAATACTCTTTTATTGATATTGAGCAAAGATTACAATATAGACACTAGTTCAAATTACAAGTCTCTCAAGCTCACTTTTCTCTCATATTACAAGTCACCATGCTCATTTCTCAATACAAGCTTCAAGCGACGAGTGGCAGATTCTGCGAAACGGCGATGTCCATACATTATGTTCCGTATAAGTTCTGACTCCATGCGGCCGCACGTCTCAAAACACCAAGAAACTCCGTGCCTCGACGCATCCAAGCGAGCTTCGCACCATCGGGCTTCTACCTGTGCCTGCACATAAAAATTGTGTGGGTGTCAGTACTCAACTGTACTGGTGGAGTGAGCTCCTCGCTCACCCATACAAAACCGACACGTTTATTTACTTTGTGCAGCTTAATTCTCCTTTTGATTGTCTTGCTAGTCTTGCCTTAGGATCAATTTTAGGACAGAGATACCTTGGCCTATGCTTGGCAACGCAATGACAGGGTCGTGCTATACTCTATTCGTGACTTCAATATATATATATATATATATATATTTGAGGCAGTGCCTCGCCAAGTAGAGACTTATGCAAACTCGGTCGTGCCAAGACTTTCACTTGTTTTATGTGCCTCTAGAACATTCTCGTACCAATGACGTCAAGGGGACGACTCATGTTGGTCGTGCCAATAGACTTGATCGTGCCTTAAGATCGAGGCTGTGCCTCCCAAGGATCAACCAGACTTAACCAACTTGACTTACGGTCCTTCCTGACTTAACTCAAGACGACTTGATGACGACGTCACATTCATGCCGAAGCACGTGCCTTGTTATAGCCAAATCTTAGGCTCCAGAATGGTGTTGCAACCGTGCACACCTAACCCGCGTCGATTCAAGGTTAGCGCTTGCTATAAGTAGACCTTGTTAACCCAACTCGTAACTTGCTAGTACTCGACGCAATCCAAAGGTATACACGCAGATAGCCGCTCTTATGCTGACACATCTATATGAGTGGTCACTAGCAATGTCAAGCTATACTGGATCTTTGCATACGGTGACCATTCACGTGCAAGGTACGAGCTTCCACCGAATGACCCGCAGCCTATATTGTAACGGTTCACTTCAATCGAGTCGTACCTTCGATGAAGGCCGTACAATATCTGCAATTCCTCCTAGGCCGACACGAACCCGGCACCCCAGGATCGTTCGAGGAATTCACCCTGCGTGCAAGTTGTCCAATGACCATGCAAGACTCAACTCGATCTACCAAGTCCTTCCTTAATCATGACCATGCTTTCCAACTTTCTATCGAGACTCCCTAGTAGCGGGACCGATCTCGTGAACTTCCTTATCGAGACTCCCAAGTAGCGGGATCGATCTCGTGTACTTTCTTATCGAGACTCCCAAGTAGTGTGATCGATTTTGTGAACTTCCTTATCGATACTCCCAAGTAGCGGAACCGATCTCGTGATCATCCTTATCGAGACTCCCAAGTAACGGAATCGATATCGACGACAACCAGTCGCGTGAACTTCTATCGTTTGAAAACCAGGAAACGACTACTAAGTAGTCTTCCATCTTAACTTGAACATAACGTGTTCCTTTGTTCGTGACATACTTTTTTCTAACCAACCGTGGCTCGTGCCTTAGACAGACCTTGTTCTCTAGGCGACACTATCGCTCAAGTCACATACTTTATATAATGAGCCTTGAGATCGTGGGGCTGTGTGACTTGACAACCACAGACAACAGGAGACAGTGCTTGCTATGACTTCAATAGCCCAGCCAAACTCTTGTCTAACTTATTCCTGCAATGACTTGACTAGCAAAGTCTATGCCAAGCCTTGCATCGAAGGAACGTGCTATGTACGCATTCGACTTAAACAACCAAGTTCTTTGGTTGCCTAGAATTACGCCACAAGTCATGCTTTGCAACATGCACTATAACTTAACCCGTGGGACGAGCAAGGCAATGCTAAGCCCTAGACGATGGGACTGTGCATGCTTTATCAAGCATTCATGCGGGCGATGCCTATGACTTAGGCTAAGTTCTTAACTTCGTGGCAACTTAAACCAACTTTCCTTCTTCCAAGCCACGGGACGAAGGACGAGTGTTATTTTGAAAGCACACTGAGCAATACTTCTAAGCCGACCGTGGGACCTTTTTCCATGTTCTAACACATTCTGATCCGACTTAGGATTATTTCCTTAGCTATGTGGATGCATCTCTTTATTATCAAGCCTACTTGTGCATTTGAAAACTTTCATTTTATTAGTGTGAAGGCCAAGCTGAGGCAAGTTCACCGAAGCCACCCATCTGAGCGAGTTTCGAGCAAGTCGTTGCAAGGCTAAGTCCGAACGCCATCAGCGTTTCGATTTTTCCGATTGACTGAACGGGACGGGACACTACAGAATCCATACGACAGCCCATGCGGCTTCGTCTGCGCGTTTCCAGCATCCCTCGCCCGCCTCCCGTGCGTTCGTGTCGTTCCGCGTGCCCCGTACGTGCGTCCCGCCTTCCGTACGTCGGTCCACGTTCCGTGTACCCGTATTCCGAGTCCGAGGCCTCCCCTCGGTGCTCCGTTATCAACATTTTGGTAAAACCTGACTCCATGTGCATTTTTATAGTTTTTAAACTTGTTCCTGTTCCGACCGAAATTGACAGAATAAAGCTCTGTCAATTCCGGGATACGTAGTGGTAGTTTCCTAATTGGGACCATACGTTCTGTAGTAATTCTGATAACTTAATAAGATTATGGATTAATTTACCCATTAATATGATTATGCCATAATTTTATAAGTATTAGTAATTTATGAATTATTGGTTAATGGTTGCTAATCATTAATTATGAATATCGTAAGAAAAACGATACTCGTAATATACGATTAGTTTCAAAAATAGTTTATATCAAGTTATTCCTAATATAGGAATTATAACTGTTAGGCTTAACTCTTTAGTTTTAGGGAAAAATATTAGTATTTTTACAAAAACGGTTTTATTAAAAAAATGATTTTCGATAGTAAAAGTTGGTTATTTTTCGTAAACTCTTTAACTAATTAATTAAAGGATTTTCTCACTAACTATTAATATAAATATTTTTGTAATAAAAATCGCTAAGTTATTTTAATTAGATGATATTTTAATAAAGTTTAAATACGTTTCTAAAACCTTGAGTTTTTACTAAATAAAGGATTTCGTAAAATTTACTATTAGAATGGTTTCTTACAAATTGGATATATTTATCAAGTATTTTGTTAGTTTACGTAAACAAAAATATTAGAACGAAAATCGTTTATTATCTTCTAAAAACTAAGTTAATACTTCGTATTTATTTATTAAAAATAATTTTTTATTAGAAAAATTGTTTTTAAGTAGTAAATAATTATAGTTATTTCTCTAAAAATGTTTCATAATTCAATGATGTTATTATAAAAATTGGCATAATTAGTTAAACCTTCGGATTGGTTTCTAAGACAGAGTATTGAATCAATGTAGGTCTTGAGTCCCGGACTTTAGCCCGAACACCTTCCTGTCGTCACCCTCAGCACCGGAAAATCCAAGACAAGTTCATACTTACCCAAACTTGTGTTTTAGTTAATAATTAATTTTATTGCATAGTAGAACTACTGAATCGACACTTGACTCACGGGATCCCTCTCGGATCATACTGACTGTTTGACTCAATCATTGACTCGGGCTTTGGGGAGTAGCGTTAATTTCTGTGGTCAAAGCCCCCTTACTGAATCACTGTGGATAGCGGAAGCCCAACCCACTTGGGCCGAATCAGGACCATGTTCACTAGAACACTTACTGCCTCTATCCCTAGCGGCCACAAGATGTTACGTGCTCAAAATACTACTGTTAGTTAGATTGCATCTTTCCACCTTCAGAGTTTTATTGCATAACTTTTCTTTACTTATTAGTGGTTATTGATGAAGATATTGCACTACATAGATTTGCTATGGAACAATTAGCATAGTTAGACATGAGGCTGTTGAGAAAGAATACTCTTACTGGTTTGAGACATGATTGTACCCCGGCCCTTATCTTTAAAATTTAGAGGACAAATTTTTCTAAGGAGGGAAGGTTGTAAAACCCATGATTTGTTATTTTATTATTAATGTTATACTTCAGCCCATTAGCTACCAACCCGAACCCGAACCCATTTCACCTAAACCCATTCAACCCACGTAACCCATTCTCCCGTGTCCCGCGTGAAGCCCAACTCCGGATCTGAAATCTCACGTAGAGATAAACTCTCAGAACTCCTCTTCTCCACAGAACAAACTTACCTCACCACCTTCCCAAACTCATCCCACCTCTCTCCACATACCTAGCCGACCGCGCCTCGACGATCCCCGTGCCACCCCGTTTTAGACACCTCTCTTGGGGCATTTTTTGACATGCGGCCGACCCGCGCTCGCCCACCGGACCGCCGGCAACCCCGCGCCCCAGCAGCTAGCATCCCCGCCAGCCATCCGCGTACCGGCCAGCACCCGCGCCTCCCGCCCGACAGCCCTCATGGCTTCGTCCGCACGTTGCCAGCGTCCCTCGCCCGCCTCCCGTGCGTTCGTGCCGTTTCGCGTGCCCCGTACGCGTCCCGCGTCCCACCTTTCGTGCGTCGGTCCGCGTTCCACATACCCGCATTCCGAGTACGAGGCCTCCATCGGTGCTCCGTCATCAACCTTTTGGTAAAACCTGACTCCCTATACATTTTTACAGTTTTTAAACATGTTCCTGTTCCGATCGGAATTAACAGAATAAAGCTCTGTCAATTCCGGGATACGTAGTAGTTTCCTAATTGGGACCATAGTTCTGTAGTAATTCTGATAACTTAATAAGATTATGGATTAATTTACCCAAATATGATTATGCCATAATTTTATAAGTATTAGTAATTTATGAATTATTGGTTAATGGTTGCTAATCATTAATTATGAATATCGTAAGAAAAACGATACTCGTAATATACGATTAGTTTAAAAAATAGTTTATATCAACTTATTCCTAATATAGGAATTATAACTGTTAGGCTTAACTCTTTAGTTTTAAGAAAAAATATTAGTATTTTTAAAAAACGGTTTGATTACAAAAAAAATAATTTTTGATAGTAAAAGTTGGTTATTTTTCATAAACTCTTTAACTAATTAACTAAAGGATTTTCTCACTAATTTATAAATATTTTCGTAATAAAAATCGTTAAGTTATTTTATTAGACGATATTTTAATAAAAGTTTAAATACGTTTCTAAAACCTTAAGTTTTATTAAATAAAGGATTTTCGTAAAATTTACTATTAAAATGGTTTCTTACTAATTGGATATATTTATCAAGTATTTTGTTAGTTTAGTAAACAAAAATATTAGTACGAAAAATTGTTTATTATCTTCTAAAAACTAAGTTAATACTTTCGTATTTATTTATTTAAAAATATTTATTTTATTAGGAAAATCGTTTTAAGTAGTAAATAATTATAGTTATTTCTCTAAAAATGTTTGATAATTCAACGATGTTATTATAAAAATTGGCATAATTAGTTAAACCTTCGGATTGGTTTCTAAGGAAGAGTATTGAATCAATGTAGGTCTTAAGTCCCGGACTTTAGCCCGAACACCTTCCTGTCGTCACCCTCAGTACCGAAAAATCCAAGGCAAGTTCATACTTACCCAAACTTGTTTTAGGTAATATTTAATTTCATTGCATAGTAGAACTACTGAATCGACACTTGACTCACGAGATCCCTCTTGGATCATACTGACTGCTTGACTGAGTCATTGACTCGGGGTTTGGGGAGTAGCGTTAACACCTGTGGTCAAAGCCCCCTTACTGAATCACTGTGGATAGCGGAAGCCCAACCCACTTGGGCCGAAGCCGGTCGACCGTGTTCACTAGAACACTTACTACCTCCATCCTTAACCGGCCACAGGATGTTACATGCTCAAAATACTAGTTAGTTAGATTACATCTTTCCACCTTTAGAGTTTTATTGCATAACTATTTCTTTACTTATTAGTGGTTAGATTGATGAAGATATTGTACTACATAGATTTGCCATGGAACAGTTAGCATAGTTAGACATGAGGCTGTTGAGGAAGAATACTCTTATTGGTTTGAGACATGATTGTACCCCAGCCCTTATCTTTAAAATTTCGAGACGAATTTTCTAAGGAGTAAGGTTGTAAACCCATGATTTGTTATTTTATTATTAATGTTATATTTCAGCCCATTAGCTACCAACCCGAACCCATTTCACTTAAACCCGTTCAACCCACTAACCCATTCTTCGTGTCCCGCATGAACCCCCCAACTCCGGATCTGAAATCTCACGTAGAGATAAACTCTCAGAAGTACTCCTCATTCTCCACAGAACAAACTCACCTCACCACCTTCCCAAACTCATCCCACCTCTCTCCGCACAACTTCGATCCCGAAGCCGACCGCGCCTCGACGATCCCCGCGCCACCCCGTCTTTTAGACACCTCTCTTGGGGGCGTTTTTCGACGTTGCGGCCGCGACCACCTCCGACCTGCGCTCGCCCACCGGACCGTCTTCGCGACTGCCGACGACCCCGTGCCCCGGCCACCGGCAGCCCCGCCAGCCATCAGCGCACATCAGCACGCGTTTCGCACCGACCAGCGCCCGCGCGTGCGGCAGCCTCCGCCAACTTGCCCTGCCGGTCTTAGCCGGTTCCCACCGGCCGTCATCACCCAGCTGGTTGTCCCCGCCGGCCAGCACCCGCGCCTCCCGCACGACAGCCCTCGCGGCTTCGTCTGTGCATTTTGCAGCATCCCTCGCCCGCCTCCTGCGCATCTGTGCCGTTCCGCGTGTCCCGTGCGCCCGTCCTGCTTCTCGCCTTCGTGCGTCGGTCCGCGTTTCGAGTCCGAGGCCTCCCCTCGTGCTCCGTCGTTAACTTTTGGTAAAACCTAACTCCCCGTACATTTTTACAGTTTTTAAATATGTTCATGTTCCGACCGGAATTGACAGAATAAAGTTCTGTCAATTCCGGGATACGTAGTGGTAGTTTCCTAATTGGGACCATAGGTTCTGTAGTAATTCTGATAACTTAATAAGATTATGGATTAATTTACCCATTAATATGATTATGCCATAATTTTATAAGTATTAGTAATTTATGAATTATTGGTTAATGGTTGCTAATCATTAATTATGAATATCGTAAGAAAAACGATACTCGTAATATACGATTAGTTTCAAAAATTTTATATCAACTTATTCCTAATATAGGAATTATAACTATTAGGCTTAACTCTTTAGTTTTAGGGGAAATATTAGTATTTTTCAAAAACTGTTTTATTTCAAAAAAAAAATATTTGATAGTAGAAGTTGGTTATTTTCCATAAAATCTTTAACTAATTAATTAAAGAATTTTCTCACTAACTATTAATATAAATATTTTCGTAGTAAAAAATTGTTAAGTTGTTTTAATTAGATGATATTTTAATAAAAGTTTAAATACGTTTCTAAAACCTTAAGTTTTATTAAATAAAGGATTTCGTAAAATTACTACAAAGTTTCTTACAAATTGGATAATTTATCAAGTATTTTGTTAGTTTACGTAAACAAAAATATTAGTACGAAAAATTGTTTATTATTTCTAAAAAATAAGTTAATACTTTCCTATTTATTTTTTTAAAAATAACTGTTTTATTAGGAAAATTGTTTTTAAGTAGTAAATAATTATAGTTATTTCTCTAAAAATGTTTGATAATTCGACGATGTTATTATAAAATTTGGCATAATTAATTAACCTTCAGATTGGTTTCTAAGGCAGAGTATTGAATTAATGTAGGTCTTGAGTCCCGGACTTTAGTCCGAACACCTTCCTGTCGTCACCCTCAGCACCGAAAAATCCAAGGCAAGTTCATACTTACCCAAACTTGTGTTTTAGTTAATAATTAATTTCATTGCATATTAGAAATACTTAATCGACACTTGACTCATGGGATCCCTCTCGGATTATACTGACTGCTTGACCGAATCACTGACTCGGAATTTGGGGAGTAGCATTAACACCTGTGGTCAAAGCCCCATTACTGAATCACCGTGGATAGCGGAAGCCCAACCCACTTGGGCCGAAGCCGGACCGTGTTCACTAGAACACTTACTGCCTCCATCCTTAGTCGGCCACAGGATGTTACGTGCTCAAAACACTATGTTAGTTAGATTGCATCTTTCCACCTTCACAGTTTTATTGCATAACTGTTTCTTTACTTATTATCTAGAAAAATAATTTCTGTATAAACTGCTTCTTGTCTCATTTTTAATTATTAAATAAAATTTGGAATGGATTTGTGTGTTCTTATTTTCCTCCTGACTGGAGACCAATATTTTAGGTTATTGCGACGATGAGGAGCTGGCTTGTAGTTCTTATTACGGATCCGACTTGGGTTCGAGGAGTTAGCTGAACCAGGACAGAGGAAGCAAGAGTCCTAGTTGCACCCTTTCTGTTTAGTTTCTTCCTTTTCTTAAAATTGTAATAAATGAATCAATGTGATAATTGAATATTTCTGCTTGTCTTTACTTCAATTTAGACTCTTAGTTGTACTTCTAAAATGTTTAATAAAATTTTATTTCCGCTTTAGAATGTCTTCCTGCGTTGCTACTGAATGACACATGTTACTGCCGCCGTCTCACAACGGTGCAGGCTGGACATGATCCGACCAGACCCAGTATATTGGGATCGGGTCGTGACACTTTGCTATGACAAACAAAAAACATGCCATTTTTTTATGTGTTAGTTTGTATCTAGTCTTATTATTCTGCTGATTGTCATACTAATACATTCCTAAGAATTATTCTACCAACAGCTTGAACTGGGCCGGGCCGAGGGTTGGATTGTCCTATCCAGAGCTAATTTTAGTTGTCCTTTGGTCCTTATTGTAGGTTGATTCTAGATGGTTATCCGTGATCCCGATCTCTATTGAAAACACGTTGAGCCGGAAGGTTGCCCTAAGGAGAGGGGAATTGTTCCAAAGTCTTGTCTGACTTACCCTGGACCGGTCCTGAGCTTGAAAAGAAAAAATATAAATAAAAACCTACCAACAATTAAAAGCTACAACATTTATGTTGCTTGTATCACGATTTTTACGATGATTGGGTTTTCAGCTAGGTAGAATCGATTGGTCTGGTCAAGTTGGATATGTAAGTCCAACAATGGACAGTTAGCCCAAATAAACTGAATTTCCAATTTCTTACTAAAAAGGAAGTCGATTCATCTTTTTATACGATTTTCAAGTTAGATCACCGGAAAAGAAAAAAAAAACTTTGAAATCTTTGCCTAGTTTCAAGTTAGTCATGTCTCCTTCAATTTCGTTTGAGACTTTCAGGTCTCGTTTGGTTGCGGAAGGCATGGAAAAGAAACCAATTTTCGGCCATTTTATTTTTTTTGAAAAATTATAATTTTTATTGATTTTTTTTTATGTTTGAAAATGCTAAGAAATTTGGAAAGTAAAGTTAATACTTTAAGGTTGGAAAATGATTCATTGTTTGGATTGATATAATCACTTTTCCTTCTAATTTTTTTCTCAATTTCTTCTGGCACCTAAACATAGAAAAGCAATCACTTTCCTTTTCCAACCCCATATTTTGTGAACCAAACGGGGCCTCAATATTGAATCAAAGACCGCTTGGTGCATAGGATGCCTTCACCACTTTACATGCAAGTTCTTAAGGTTCAACATATATTTATTATTTATATTGTCGTCATAGATCACCAATAACTTATTGTATAACCTCTAGATTATTTTGAAGAGCAAGACATCCGTGGAAATTGACTGTGAATCAACCAATACTTTGGTGTGAACACTTTGCACAACAAGGCACAAAACATACAATGGTGTTGCTTTGCTCCTCAGGCGGTCATGGAGGATTTTAAGGTTGCTGGTAGCAAAAATCGTAGAGGAACTCATGAGTTCCTATTTTTTTCGACAGTGCTAAGTGACCGTGTTTTGACCCGTGGTCCACATGACAGTCTTTAATTGGTAGGGCACTTATGGGTGGGTCTCATGCGAATAGGGGCAAATTGGGTTGCGCCATGTCAGCCCGCGGTCACAGCCGACGGACACAGACCGCGGGTTGTTTAGTATTTTCCTTTTTTTTAAACTCGGACACGAAAAGTCATTGGATTATTCATTCATTGATTTTTTTCACGGAGCTAAAGAGAAAAATAAGTACACTTTCAATGTTAGTAAAAGTTATGTCATATCCATATTGTAAGTCCTTATTTTGAGTGTCTGTAGTTGAATTCAAAGGTACCACACTTCTATCTAGACCGTTACTACATATCCTGATTTAAATGGCTATTTTTCCAATCACACAACATGACACAATATACTAGACAACATAGTGGGCAATATAATGTCGAGTATACTATATGACAGAAAAATTTAGGAAAAACTTATATTTTAGGGTTTCGTTTTATGCACGGACCCTAGTCGGGGATACATGACTGTGCCATGGGTTTCTACGAGTCTCAAAAAGTCAGCGGGTTGACACGGTTCTCAATAAACTCAAAAATAGATTAAGTTACATATATAAGTTCTTAATTGATTTTCTTGAAAACTAGAGTATCACACTAGACTTCTCGTACGATCCTAAAGTAAGAAAATCTAAAATACTAGTAAAACTTAATGTTCAAATCTAGTAAAAAAATTATGTGGATCCCAACCTTACTCTTTCGAAGATCAATCCTACTTTTGCAGACCAACCCTATTCGTCTAAAGCAATGTAAGTGTTAGTATTAATGTATCAAGTAAAACTAGAATGTGTTCAAGTAGTCGAATAAAAACGTACATGTATCTGTCACGACCCGATCCCAAATTGTTGGGTCGAATCGGATCATGCCAGCCTGCACCGTTATGAGACGGCGACAGTAAACTGTTTCTATTTGCAGGTAATCTCAACAACATCTATACATTTGTCACAACACGAATTTACGAATATTTAAAACTTTATTCAACAAAGAGAAATACAACTGGAAAGGAAAATACTGAAATAAACACTGAAACCAAAAGTCTACAATCTCCAACATAATGAAACTAAAAAAAAAGAAAATAGCAACTAGCTAAACGGTCGGCTCTTCGGCCTCAGGATCCGCGTCCTCCAAGGGAGACTCTGGTAACACCGCAGGTATAGCACAAGATCATAATAGCTATTGTACAATAGCTCAGCGTCAATCAATATCACATATTGGGGGGGATCCAGTCAGGAAAGGAGCAAGTACGACTATGTAACTCACATTTCAAATAATAACAGAAAAGTGCAAGCTAAACAGTTGAAATAATATTTTTCAACAATTTAACAATTCAATACTTGAAACAATGTGATTTGAATATGTAACGTCTATGACCGGCTTGGGTTGTACAATAGCATCCTAGCGACGTGATGCGGCTTATCCCCTGTGTAAGAGGGGTAAGCTCGCACAATAATAATATGCAATATGAGGGGTATTGGTCATAAACGCTACACTATTCTTCCAATATCCCCACAATCAATATCAATCAATATTTGAACCTAGAAGAGGGTTCCGTGTAGCAATGTGGTTTAAACATGCAACTTGACAATTACTAAATAAAATACAAAAAAATAACCGTAACTTGCCTTTGTTAATGACTGGAATAGGATGTCGGTACCGGGGATGAAGTCAAATACATCCTCAAAACCCTACAGTTGAGAACCCTGACTTAGAACCATAAAGGAAACCATATCTAGGTGTGCTAGTTGCAATTTCTAAAAACAGACCCTAGCCAGGTTTTAAGTTATTTAATCAAAATAATTTTCGTAAAAAATATATCTTTTAGACATTTTCATAAATTACTTTAAAAAATCACCTTTAAATATTAAAACAATATTTAATACGCAAGAATACATTTTCCTACCAAAATAATGGTTTAAAGTTAATATAAAAGGTTTTCGAATTTTAATATTAAATACCATTACCAGAATAACCTTTTTAAATAAATATTAGTTTTTATTATATTAATTCTCCTTATAAAACCTTCTTGATTAGAAATCATCTTTAAAAAGGGGAATATATATAATTTATAATACAATTTCTAACAAAAATTAAATTTAAAATAATAACTTTTAAATGAATATTATTTAACCACTATTTTGTAAATAAAATAACTAAATCATTTATTAGGTTTAGAATCCCTACAAATTAACATTACAAAATAAGTGATAATCCTAACTTTTATTTAAACCAATTAAATCATTTAAACGATATTTTAAATTATTAAGGTTAATCCATAAATCAATTAATACCAAATAAGGATGTATAAAGTTTCTAATATGTATATTATTACCACACTGCTAATTTAACACCACAGAAACCAAATAATCAAAACACAGAACTTAGTTTAATAATCTACAGAAACTAACCTAAGGCCAGAAGGTCTAAATGGTTCTGTGAACAACCAGAAGATGGAAAAAAATGAGGAAAGGGGTTACCCAAGCTTGATGAAGGTACCGAGGGGAGGCCTCGGACTCGGAACAACACCGGAACGATAGAAACGACAGCACGGACACGTGTACGCACACGGACGGACACGCGGAAACGGGACCGCACGGGAGCACGCGCAGGAGGCACCGGGCTGTCGGGCTGGCACGGGGTCGCACGGGGACGGACTCCAAGGTGGGGAAGAGGGGTCTGCAATCGGAGAGGGCGGCAAGGGGAGCGCGGTGGTGGTCTCAGATTTGGATTTGGTGGAAGGAGGAGGAAGTTATGGATTTTTTTTGGAAATGGGATTGTGAACGTTCTGTGGGGTTTCTGATCTTCTGAAGAAATGTTACGTGAGATGAAGAAGGAGAGGACGTGGGCATGGAGAGCGGATCTGAGGGAGAGAACCGGGGAGTGGGATAATGGGTAAGTCTAATAGGTTTTGGGCTTCGATTTTGGGTACCAAGGTTTAAGTTTGGGCTAAAAACAAAAAGCTCACCAAACAATATAAAACATGGACATTAAAAATAAAATAAAAGTCATGGGCTTCACAACCTTCCCTCCTTAGAAAATTTTGTCCTCGAAATTTCAAGACGAAGGCCGGGGTAAATCATGCAATCATGCCTCAAATCAGTCTGGTGTTCTTCCTCAATAGCCTCATGCCTAACCAGGCTAACTGTCCCATAGCAAATCCATCTAGTACATATCTTCATCAATTTTATCCCCTATTCTCTATTAACATTCTTCGCTCCTTAGAAACACAGTCATTATCCACGATTTTGGATTTATGTTTTTATCCCTGAATTATCAATTACTGTCATCACCTTAGAAAATTTGACTTCCCACATTTCATACTAAACACATATAATACTTCCTGCAATATATCATGTACTTCCTTCAGCTTGTCATATTATCCAAATTTTAATTCTAAAATATACCACTACATGTGTTCCAATTATATTCTTATACATCTTATTCATTCTTGACCAAAATATCATAATTTGATACACTTCGTCTTATCTTCATATTCTATAATCAAGCCTCAACATAATCCGATATCACATTTAAAATCCAACATCAAGTTTCAATACTCTAATTTATCATGATCAATGAAAATTTTATCATTCCCTTTTTTTTTCTATTGTACTCATATATGATCACTCTGTAATTTATCTAGACGTCCATTTACACCAACATGTATATATCTTGATTCCAAATTATCCTCATTTACTTATTTAATCCCGAATTCTCAATAAAATTTTAATTATTCTTTTTAAGCTCGAACCCTTCATCTTGTTTTTACTATATCATTTTGACCAAACTTTTCTCTGTCAAAAATATCTTATTAAATCTTCTCACCTTGTATTATTTACACTCCTACTATCTCTGGTGTCTGATTTAAAATCTTTTGCATTCTTCAATTCATATCATTTCCATCCTTAATTAATTGCACCTTATGCCCAAAATTTCTTGTTTTGGTCGTCCTTTATAATCTTTTGATTCATCGTGCATCTTCCTAAAGTGCATCTCCATGCTTATTATTTAACAATCTCTAATCTAAAATGTCAATTTGCTTGATATTCACATCATCAATTATCTTTTCCTTGATTCAAATCATAAGTGTTCATATTTATCTCGTCTTTATCCCATAACTCATGTGCTCTATAAATCCATGCTATAGATCGTTCCAGATTTAAATCATCAGGCATAATCGGATTTGAGGCATAATCACTAAGTACAATGATAAAATATAGGTACGGTCAGAATTGTCTAGATATGATCTGGGATAGAGTTGGAATACTGTTGTGATCAAAATCATTTTAGGCACGAGTGAAGTCTAGGTACGATTAAAATATAATCAAATGATCATAAGATAGGAAAAATCAAATGAGGTCTCCTGAAACAGAAAAGACAGAAAAGAAACGAAGATCAACATTTATTGAGAAGGTATAAAATAATAGAATCTTCTGAGATGGGGGACTAAAAATTCAAAATCAAATTAGGATAGGGTATAAGGGTTTGTGACTCAGGAAAAGTCAACAAGTTGTATGATAGTAGGATAGCAAGAGTTATTAGAATATCTATGATAGGGATGTAATCGGATAAAATATTTCCACTGAGGGCCAAGTGATGATCAAAGGGAATAGAAAGAATATCGTTTCACTATTTCAACGGTCAGAAGATAAGATATGCAGGAAAAGACTTACAAGATAACTATCTTATTAGTACCATGCAAAACCAATCTCTAACTAGCTGAACTTCCGGTATCTACATAAAACTAAGATGTCTGTCCAGGTATTAAAACTAAATATATATATGGAATCATAAATCACCTAAATTAATTTTTTTCATCCATCGTTGTATGCCAATGGTCTTATCTCAATTCCTCTCTGCTTATTCCTTCCTAGAACCTATCATTCCATTGCTCGTGTTATTCCTTCCATGGCTATATCCGTCCCTTCTAGGTATAGTAGTCATCTATCCATAAAAGTTGATCCTCATCAATGTAGGCCTTAAAAAAAATGACAGTCACGCTGAGTTGATCAGGACAGAGTCAAAAGTCACGCTCTGTTGATCAGGACAATATTTACAAATCACGCTGAGGAGACAACTCATCATTTGTCAGAGAGTAATTATGAATGACAGCACGACAGTCAAAGAATGTCTCTTCGTATGCCACGTATGCACAGAATTCGAGAGATCACAGCCGTCTATTGCGTGATTTTTGAAATCTTCTTCAGCAAGACTCAACCTTCGTCATGTTGGCGTACCAAAAGAGCTTCTTGTCATTTAATACGACTGACAAAAGCAATCACTGTCAGAGATTTTGTGTCAGTCGAGGCACGCTAAATCAAGACAGCTGGCAGTTCTATCTCAAGTCTGCGTGTATTTGTGAGATCTTCATCTCAAACGTGCGTGGATTCTGAAGTTTTCTTCCTCAAGTCTGCGTGGATTTTGAAGCATTTTTGCATCGAGTCTGCGTGGATCCTGAAGCTTCTTGCCCCAAGTTTGCGTGGATTTTGAAGCTTTCTACACCGAGTTTGCGTGGATTTCGTCTTCAACAAGTCTGCGTGGATTTCATCAAATTGGAGTACGTGGCAGCCATGCCACTGATCTCTCGCCTGCGTGTCCTGTAACTTGCACACGACTCATGCATGATCGCCATGTGTCCAACAGTTACAGGCCACGTCCAGTAACTGCTCACAGTCTTGCGTATGTTAAATCCTACGTGATTTTTAACTAGGTATAGACTGTGAAGTCAGTTATCCTTACAGTTATTTTTGACTCTATAAATAGAGTTCTTTTTCTCATTCATTGTACAGATACATAGTTATCTACTGTCAAAATTTTGAGAGCTTTTCTTCTTCGCATAGTCCAAGGGATAAAGTGATCGTCTTCTAGATCAGATTTCTACAGTTGTAATTTTCCCAGATACACAATAAATAAAGGAATTTATTTATGGAAAATAAATTGACGACTCTGCTGGGGAAAACCATCTCCTCTTCTGAGATGGCAACAACTCAATGCGACACTTCGTCAATCGGCTCGACGAAGAAGGTGATGACGATCAAATTCGATCAACTCGCCTATGAAGAAATACAGCGGGCTAAGAGTGGTAAGCCCACTACAGCCTCCATCATCACTGCCAAGTCGAAGGGACACTCTGTCTATGTCCCTAAGAATCAGTTGGCAGCCAATGGTGAAGTCTCTGCCACAGTGTCTACTCCTAACACTGACAAGAACTCTACTGCAAGCACGCACACTCTTGTGCGCTCGAAGATGACAGCAATCAAAGGTCACGCTGACAGTACTGGCTCTTTAGCCAAATCTGTTCCAGTGTGTGTTTCCAAAATTAAAAGTCACGCTGACAGTACTGGATCCCTAGCCAAATCTGTTCCAGCGTACAATTTCAAACCCAAAGTCACGCTGACAGCACTGGTTCCTTAGCCAAGTCTGTTCCAATGTGTAATTCTAAAATCAACAATCACGCTAACAGTACTGGCTCCTTAGCCAAGTCTGTTCCAGCGTGTACTTCCAAAGTCAAAAGTCACGCTAACAGCATTGGTTCTTTAACCAAGCCTGTTTCAGCGTGTATTTCATCTAAGAAGAATATCTCTTTAGCTATCTCTTCTTCTTTGCCAAGATCCACTAGAACTGGGGGTGGTCTTCCACACAAAGTCCCTTCGAAAAGGAATAACTCTTTAGTTGTTTCTTCTGTTCCTGTAGTTTTTACTTCAGGAACAGCTTTGACTGACAATTTTGTTAGTCAAAGAAAAGAAGATGGTCTTTTGACTACTCTTCCTTCTGGACATTCTATGTCTCAAAACTTGAATGAGTCTAAGAAGAAACATTCCTTAGTGTTTTCTTCTATGACTTCTTCAAATTGGGCACAGAATCTGTCCATAAAAGAGGGTCTGTTACCAACTCCTAATCAAGGGGGTGGTTCAACCTTTCCTTCTCTGCAAATATCTAGGTCAATGGAAGGAAAACTCCATGTTTCCAAAACTAATGTGTTACCTCCAACTGATCTAAGAACAAAACTTAACACTTCTGGTGTTAAGAAACCATACCAGTTGGAAACAAGGATAAGAGATCCAGATGCAGAGTATACAAGAAACTATGTGGCTCATATTAATCATTCTCTATTTAATCAAGAGCCATCAAGACCCAAGAACAAGAAATATACTCCTCAATATTCACAAACAGATTTACGAGAATATCTTCAACAGAAGAGAAGAAGTGATTATGTATCAAAGGACCATGCTGAATGTGACTTCTATCCAAGAGTCATAATTCAATGCAGATGTCAATCAAAGGCTTATGACCATGTTGATCATGAATGTGACTTCTATCCAAGAGTCATAATTTAATGTAGATGTCAATCAAAGGCTTATGACCATGTTGATCATGAATGTGACTTCTATCCTGAATGTGACTTCCAGCCAAGAGTCATAATGCAATGCAGATGTCAAACAAAACGACAATCTGTCTTTAATCGGATTCAGTGTGAACCTATGCCTGATGAAGATGAGCCTTTGTTTGCTTCTGTCAACATGACCTCTCGGGATGCTGGGGGTAGAGTTGATAGTCCAGATGGAGTATATAGAAATACCAGAGCAAGAGTCTTGGCTTCTAGTCAAAGAAATTTGATCTCTGAAGATGATTTTGAATTCCTGGGAGAATCTAACTTCCCACCTCTTCCTACTGGGGGTAGTTCTCCTATAAATGACTTTGATACATGAAGCAGTAATTCAGAGCATACAACATCCACTAATTCATCAATAATCCCTCGTACAGTCACAACATATATGGTGGATGGGAATACTGAATTGAACAATGAACCTTCCTCTTCGGTGACTCCTCAAGATCAAAGGATTGCTTCTTTGGAACAACAAATGAAGTCTATGGCTGATACTATGAAATCAATGTATGAACTCATGACAGCTCAGGTGCAAAATCGATAGACTGTACCAGATGTCATACCAACTGACACTGATATAAGTCCAGTACAAGTTCCTCCAGCAGTACAATCCAATACTCCTGGACCAGCTCAACCAAATCCTAGTCTCTCTGGAGCTGGGGGTAGTGCTTACAATGCTGTTCCTCCTCCCACCTATTCTCTACAAGTTACAACTCCACAATCTTCCGAAGTTGTTAATGAAGAATTGAGGAATCTCAAAACTCAATTCGAAGTATTCAAACAGAAAGATGGTTTACAAAGGTTAGGCATCAAGCAACCTTATCCGATAGAATGGAAGCAAGTATCGTATCCTCCTAAATACAAGCCTCCTACTATCTCATTCTATGATGGAACCACTTCTCCAAGTCAGTTTATTAATTACTTTGAAGTGATGACTGATCAATTGCAACCAAGCGACGCCCTCCTTACTCGGGTGTTTGTTGGATGTCTCAAGGGAACGGCTTATGAATGGTATAGAAGTCTCCCAGATGGGAGGATTACCTTATTTGCCGGTTTCAAACAGATGTTTCTTGAACGGTTCTATGAAGGGCTCAATGACATGACTATGTCTGCTCTTATTAGAATCAAGCAGAAAAATAATGAAACTACAGAGGATTACATTGAACGGTTTCGAAGAAAAGCTCTGAAGATGCCTCTTGGAACTCCTGATGCTGTCACCATCGACACATGCAAATCAAACTTGTTGCCAATCATCAGCATGTGGACAGGATCCACCCAATTCCAAGATTGGCCTTCTTTCATAGTTAGTGCCAAGGCTACAAAAATTAGTGCTGAAACCTTCAAAGGTTTAGGAGTGCAGATGACTCCCAAAGAAACAGGTCAAGGTACTAACAATAAAAACAATATTCGCAAAGGAAAAGAAACTCTTGAAGTTAATCTTCAGAGCAAAGATGCATCAACTGTTCAAACTTCTCCTACCTCTACAACTCAACAACCAAGAACACCTCGTCCCAAAGAAGAATACTCTTTCGATGATGATGATGTCCTTGGTATCTTTGAATGTCTGCTGAAAGGTAATAAAATACAATTACCTGAAATCAAGAAACCTGATGAAGCTGGTAAGACAGATCATCCCAAATACTGCCCATATCACAGAATATTGGGTCACACAATTCGTACATGTTATGTACTGAAAGGAAAGATCCAAGAAATGATTAAATCTGGAGCTATTTCCCTTACTCCAAAAGAGAAGACCGTCACCTCCAACGTCGTCTCTATGCAATTCGGAGATTTCCCTCCTCAACTCCTTGAAAGTGGGATCGTTCCTATTCCCAAGACAACTCTTGAGATAGTGAATATTCCTCCTCCACAATCTGAAGGATTAGTGCCAATCACTTTGGAAACTGAAAAATCATGTGGATTCATCCTGATCTAGTGGCAGATTTTGAATCGCCTTCTCCTCAAAAGACTACTTCTCGAAAGTCCAAGAAGGCTGGAAAAATTAAGTCATGTCATATGACGTCTCTTGGGTCTACCTCTGACACAGAGCCAAAAGAGAAAGAAGAAGCACTTGTTAGTGCTACTCGAACAGGGAAACCTTATCTAAAGGATTATTCCAAGAATCCTGAGGATACTCTTGGTATCCCTCCAGCTGATAAAGATGCTCCTAATATTCCTCCTGAAGAAGAATCATCTACTGCACCTGTTCCTTCAACTACACCGGTTGAACCTGCTCCTTCCAAGCCTACGGCTTTTGAGAAAGGCAAACAACAGGCTCGGTTTGATAAACCAATCAAGAAGTTCCCTCCTCTTGGACTTCAGAAGCCTTATAACTTCGACATTCTAGCTCAACTTGCTAATACTCCAGCTAGAATGTCCCTCTTTGAACTTCTACGTCTTTCTAAAAAAACTCGAGAGACGTTAAGTGAAGCACTTCTTCAAGCAGACTCTTGTCTTGCACAATTGAAGAAGCCAGATGCAAAACCTGCCACTTGCTTACATTGTAACAGTGTATTGGAGATTATCCCAAATATCACCTTTATACAAGATGACATACTACTGGAGGATAATCGACATGATCGGCCTCTCTACTACACCGGTTATATCGATACGATGAAGATAGATTGTATCCTTATTGATCCAGGGTCTGCTATAAGCATAATGCCAAAGAGCCTATTGGATGAACTAAAAATCCCTCTTCACAAACTCTCCAAGACGGTTACTACTATCCTGGGATTCAATCAAAGCCGAAGCGAGCCTTTGAGAAAGATTCATCTGAAGCTTCAGATAGGCGATTTCAGATCCAAAGTCACTTTCTATGTGATTGAGATCGTGGGATCCTATAATCTTCTTCTTGGGAGGCCCTTTCTTCATGAAAATAATGTGGTGCCTTCTACTCTTCATCAGTGTTTTAAGTACATTGATAGCAATGGAAGAGTACAAAAAGAAGTTGCTGATATAAATCCCTTCCATGGGGTTGAAGCTTATTTCAATAATTCCCGAATGTACAAAGAAGAGTATACAAGGGTCATACAAGCTATAGAGAAAGAGGATGCATAAAGTGAGACTTTAATAATCCCTGTTAAAGGTCGAACTACTCAGCAACAATCTCCCAAACCCTCTGGAGAAGGTTCTTTCATCATTCCAGTGAATGGACGGATCTCTCCGTTACCTCAGTCGTCTGCTCAAGACACAATGATCATTCCTGTCAGTAGGCGTACTACAGTTCCTGTATCTTCACAAGATACTCTGCTAATTCCAGTTGGAGGGCGGATTATTCTTCCATCTCAAGCTTCAAGGGAGCTCATCTCTTCTGAGCCATTTGTTATCGATCTTAATCGAAACAATGCTTCTTCTCATTCTTCTTCTTCCCCTTTAGTCATTGACTTGGCTAAAATCTCTGTTTTCCATAAATAAATTCACTTTATTTATTTTGTATCTGAGAAAATTATAACTGTAGGAATCTAATCTAGAAGACGATTACTTTATCCCTTGGACGATGCGATGAAGAAAACTCGAACTTTGAAGAACTTGGACAGCAACTGGGCAATCTCTCTGTTCTTTCTGAAAATGACCTGTAGTCTCTGATGAAGATGAAGAAACTCTTTTTTATAGAGTTCAGGATAACTGTCCTTAAGCATACGCTCAGGTAGTTACTTGACCTGTGCATAACTGCAGGGACGCGTGGCGAATTCTGATAGAGATACATTAGCGTGCGGTTGAAAGTAGTGGAGCATGTTCAGGAGAGATTGATGGCCTGGATGCCACGTTGCATAACTTCTAGAGAAGTGGATAACTGGTACAGGACACGTGAGAACGTGTGTTGACTGTAATCCTGGATATGGTTGTTGTAATACGCTGCCTTGTTGAAGGAGAGTTTATACGCTGACTTGGACAGCGTAGTGCCATAGGAAAATCATACGCTCACTTTATAGGCAAGGAGTCATGTGAGGTCATACGCTCGCTTAGTTAACAAGAAATCATGTAAGGTCCATACGCTCACTTGACTGTGTGAAGAAGGAGTCATGTGAGGTCGATACGCTCACTTGACTGGATGAAGAAGGAGTCATGTGAGGTCCATACGCTCGCTGGAGAAGTGGCCACGTGGCTATCATCAATCTTCTTTGGTACACCATAGCTTCCCATAACTGACAAAATCTTCTCGAGCGTCATGACTGCGGATTTGACGGCTGACAGACTGTCAAAACTGACAGTAATGATGGCTTTTGTATTTATGAAGGCTGCTGAGTTGTTCTCGTAAAAAACAAAACCGGCTCTTCGAAAACCTATACGACGGTTACTTTTCTCGTGACAGCTGTCTTTGCACGAAAGATGAAGTGTCAGATTCATTCCTCATTTAAACATATGTTGTGCTGTCACTTCAGTAAATAATAAAATATTTACTGAGCGTACGGCTTTTGAATGAGCGTATGGCTTCAACTGACATCTGTCTTTAAGCGTATGGATGAAAATGACAGCGTGTCATAATTTTCCACATCCTACAAGACCCCCTTCAATGTTTTTGAACTTTATGAGTTTCAAAAGTTCGAAATTACTTTGAACAGAAAGTGGGAATGAGTCCTGACACGCTGGCATGAGTTTGTTATCTTCCTCAATATCAGTGCAATTCTTTAGGGATTTTGTTTAGAAAATATCCGCCGTTTTGAACTTTTTTCTTTCTTTTATAAATAGGTCTCCCAAAACCTATTTTATTTCTTTACCAGAGCTTTTGCCTTCAAGAGAGAAAAGAGCTTTCAGAAACTCAAGATCTTTCTTCTTCTTCTTCATCTTCAGCTCCATCTCCATTATGGCACCCAAGATTGATGCTGCTGCGAAAGGAAAGGGGAAAGCCCCTGAAGAATCATCTCATCCTACCGTCGACACTGCCACTACCAAGAGAACGGCCAGTCAGCGTGTTTCACGCAGTGAAAGGAAAGGGGAAGCGTATTTGCTGACGTATCGACACTGCCACTACCAAGAGAACGGCCAGTCAGCGTGATTCTCCAGCATTTCTTTTTGGAGATGCTATTGACATGAATTCCCAGCCTGCTCTGGACAAAGTATCATACAGTTACTATAGGGATGGTGATGTAAATCAGCCTATGTATTTGACTGGTTTGACAAAGAGTATCAACATAGCCCGTTTATTCCATTCAGGCCAGCAAAGACAGATGAAGTGGGATATTACTCCATCCCGACAAGCTAAGGCTGGATGGATTGGGTATCGTCAAGAAAGGTTCCGCAGTGGTACTGAACCGCATGTCACATCTCTGCGAGGACTGTTACCTGCCACCATCCCTCCTGAAGACTCGGCACTGCTGAAGCCAGTCAGAGTCCCAATTTTTGCCAATGAATTTGTTCAATTAAAGAATGCCATCTACCCAAAACAGTCAATGAGGCTGACTGGTCTAGTAAATCCAGAGAACACTAGATGGAATGCTCTAGTGAGATGGATTTTGCGGAACTTCGGTACACAGTTGAAGGCGATAGGTTTACATGATGCCATTAAGTGTACTGCTTATGGTTTCAAACCAAACCCAGATCTGTTTTTGGCATTAGCGGAGAGATATAACTATCGGACTGGCACCTTCATGACCCCAAAGGGCGAGATGGGATTCGCCCTTCATGAAATGACATATATATATCTCAGCTACCCACGGCAGATTTGCCATATGAAGAATATATCCCTTTTGTTGACGAAATGAATAAGATTTCTGCAGCCAACCCACTAATTCTTTATGTATTTGAAGAATTAATGTGTCATTACAGCATCTGTAAAGCTTTTTATAAGGGACAAGGTGGAGAGGGGGACTCCAATTGCTATTCTTCGAAGTGGATGGCTTATTTGTTTCAAGACCGCACTGACGAAGTCCAAAAGAAGAAAAAGACTGAGCAGTATGTCGGAAAATTCAAGCCCTTGAGTCAAGCCGAGATTAACAGATTAATCCGGAAGACTAATCATGATGACATTGTCATCGAAGAAGACATCAACAGCTACAAGGCCGGTGATAGATTAGAAACCTATATTAAGCAGGGTGGCCGAGAATTGTCCGATGAAGGTCATCTGGCCGGTTTCATATCTCTTTGGCTGAGGAAATTCGTAGTTCCTGGCACCTGTTCGGCAGACAGGATGCACAGAGGAGTCGTCTTTGCAGCAGTCCATCTGGTTTTTGGGTATAAAATGGATCTATTAACGGCAATGACCTGCCGTCTGAATGCCGGATTAAGGGCATACACAGATAGGATGTTCGAATTGGCACGGAAGAGCTTGACGTCCTTTCCTCGAGTAGAAATGCCCTTTACATACTTGTTTGGATGGCTGCTTCTTCATTTTGAATCTCTGATGAGCGCTGGGATGGCTAGGCCAGATGACACTTTCCTTGAAAGATACAAGCATATACCGAAATGGAGATATGATACTTTAACTGATTGCAGAACCATCTTGAACAGGGGAGAGCTCTGGAGCTTCGCTTGTGTTCCTCCCCCTATTGGTTATGAGACCATGCCCGGGAGATTGTTTGACGGCGTTGGTGCTAATGAGTTGGATGATGTCCAACATGAATGGCTAAAGAGAATCAGGCCATCTCATTTAATTTGCCGTCGTGACGACATCACATATATAGAACCATATCTTCCGAGCAGATTTGCTCGTCAATTTGGTTACGATCAGTTGCATGTGGGCAATGCGACGACGTGTTTTGCTCATCAAGGCGGGTTGGTTGATGGTGCCAGAGCTTGGCTATATTACATTGCCAAAGGTACAGGGGCTTCCTTCTCTATGCCAGATCCGGTCAACTATCGGAGAGGAGCTAAGATATTGGCGTCTTATGCCAGATTTTATGTATCAGCTAATACCTTTGATGAAAAATTTAGCATCTTAGGTAAAAGCTTTATTCATGTTGAAAAGAAATCAACTAAATCCGCCTTGCCTAGGGATTGTCACGACAAAGAAGATCCTCTGGCCACCGATGAAGTTGATGATGATGTTTTGGAAACTTTCTTCTCTGATGACCTTCATCAACCATTGCATGTGCCTATCGGGAGTGCTGAAGAAAGTATATCTGTTGATAATACGCCGAAGAAGAAGAGGAGTAAAGGTACTGCGGGTCCTGCCACAAAAAGAGCTACTCGAGCAGAGACTCGAAGTCGCGGAGGAATTTCTATTCCCGGGAATTCTCCTGTTTCTGAACGAGCAAGAAATATTGATGAAACAGGTAGTGATCCATTAGACACTTATCCTACTGTTCCTTTAACCAGAAGAATAGGAAGGAAAGTAATAGTTTCAAAAACTAAATCCGTAATTTGTCTGGATGCAGAGAGCCCCACAGATCGTGCTATGCGATTGGCTGCAGAAAAGCAAGCTACTTTTGATTTCTCTGTAAAGACAGAAGAAGAAGATATTCCTGAAACTGCTGGGTCTTCTAGACATTTTGATGTAGGCTCAGTTCCACCAATAGCCGATGATGTGCAGGAAATTAGTCAACCTGCGGTAGAGGCCGAGCATCAGACTGAAACGGCTAATGACTTACTGATTTTGGGAGAATTAGTGAAGGAAGCCACTCCTCTCAATCCAATTGTTGAAGCTTCAGAGAGCGAACAAGTTGACTATGAACCGTCGTCTCATTCTTCTGGAGAAGAAGACATGGACATAAACGATGAATCATTGTCTAAAATACCAATAGATGCACTGAAGACCATTGGTCAACACTCTGGGTTAACACCAGAACCGGAGAGGCATTTGGAAATTGAGGTTCAAATTCCGAGTACTTCTGGTGCGGGAAGCAGTGAAATAAATCCCATGTCAGAAAGTACTCTGAACAGACCAAGAGCCGGATTGAATGATCCGAAGGAGACTGAATATGAACCAACTCTAGGTAATATTTCATCAAAGTTTTATCTTGTCTCTGCTTTATTATCTTTTGGTTTTGATCATGCTTCTTTTATTTCAACAGCTGTAGGAACTGCACCGGCTATGAGTTCTACTCAAGCCCCACTTGTTCAAACTGAGGTGGGTGAGAGGAGTTCCCATCTGCCGAGTTCTACAAGGGTATTAACTTCAGCTCCAAGAATAGAAGCTCCTCCTGCTCCTTCCCCTACTATTGCAGCGACTTCCAGTTTTGACACAGGGATAGCCAAAGTCATGAGGATGTATTCAGATATTATTTATACATATCTGGATACATATTCGAGGCGACTCATGAAAGATGAGACTATGCCCTTTTCGAGTCTTCGAGAGGCGACTAGTTTCCCATGTTCAGCCTTGAGACAATCTGGTTATGAGGCTCAATGTGTCTTCTTTGAACATCTCTTGAATGATTTAGAAGCCAACATCCAAAATATTGGGAGATTAAGAAGGAGGATATTGAGTCTCTGACTGCAGCTGAAATTTCTCAATTGGAGAGCGAAGCTCAAGCTCAACATATTGCTCTGACAGATTTCCTCGTTCAGTCTTCTAAGGAATTAATGGCAAAAGACGAAGAGATGTTAAATACTCGTCAGAATATGGAGCGTTTAGAGAAAGATGAATCGTCAAGGGCTGAAGATCTTAGAAAGTTGAGGGAAGAGCTAGCTCGTCTCCAAAAACAAATTGCCTCCGTGGAAGAAGAACGATCAAAGATTGCAGCTGATCGTCAATCTGAAGCTGAACGTTATCAATCTTTACAGGAAGAGCGGGAACAGATGCAAACCCTTCAGATTGAAGAGACCAACCGCCGAAGTTCTATTGTTGTGGAATATGATCAACGGATGATTGTATCTGAAATAGCAGAGCGTCTCAAGAAAGCCCATGATGAGAAGATGAATAATGTAATTGTTCATATTCAGGAGATAATCGCTCCTCCTAAATAAATCATATATTGAAGTCTTGATACCAGTTGTAATCAATGTTCCGAATTTGATTGAAATGAATATCTTTATTTGACTTCGATTTTGTGGATGATATTTTTGTAGAAAACATGTTCAGAGGTAAATGATACATGACATATTTCAGTAGAATAGAATATACAAATAAACTTTGTAACTCTATCATGATATTAAACCAAAGGTAATTTTAGTTTAATACTGGTGAGAGAAAACAGAATTCAGATATAAAGATATCTTTGGATTCTATTTTCCATGATCTTTGAACTTGGAAATAAAAAGACTAAATATCATTTTCATATGATAGAAAATATGATACATATTGAGATAGAAAATTCAAAGGTGATATGGACATGATTTTCTATACAAGATCTTTATTAAATCCACTGGAAATCTAATAAGACAAAATATCAAATTCTCTGGGAAAATGATACATGGTAGAATATCAGTTTCCGCTGGGGATAATGATATCGAAATAGCTTTTGTAGAGAAGAATAAATTTTTGATTTTACATTTGTTGGGGAGTAATGAAAATATTATTTATACATAATATTTCTTTAAGAATTTGCCATTGATAAGCATCATCGTGACTTTTCCGTCCATAGAGGCAAGCTGATATGCTCCATTAGAGAAGACTTTGTTTACTACGAATGGGCCTTCCCATTTCGCGTCAAATTTGCCTTTGCTCATATGTGTCATGGTCATCGGACGTCTGACAGTAAGGACCAATTCTCCCTTTTGATATGTTCTGACTTTGACTTTTCGATTAAAAGCTTTTGAGATTCGGGCTTGATATAGCTCGATATTTTGTTGCGCATACAATCGTTTTTCATCTAGAGCTTCCAACTCTTGAAGTCGAAGTCGATCATTATTCTCTGCAGTGAGTTCATTAGCGATTGCTATCCTTAAAGAAGGAATTTGAATCTCTAAGGGAAGAACAGCTTCACACCCATATACCAAAGAGAAAGGTGTACATCCGGTCGCATTGCGAACTGTGGTACGATAAGCCCATAAACATTCACCAAGCTTCTCACTCCAGTTACGTTTATTGGAAGAAATGAACTTTTTTAAGAGTTTGATGATTGTTTTGTTGAAAGCCTCTGCTAGTCCATTGGCTGCTGGATTATATGCTGTAGAAGCCAGATTATTAATCCGATGATCATCACAGAATCGAGTAAATTTTTGGCTGATGAACTGTGGTCCATTATCATGGATAATACGCCGAGGAACACCAAATCAATAGATGACATGATGTTTGACAAAGTTGATAACATTAGAAGTCTTGACTTCAGATAACGGAATTGCTTCAGCCTATTTAAAAAAGTAATCAGTTATTGCTAGAATAAACCGATGTCCTTTTGATGATGGTAGATTGATAGGACCGATGACGTCCATGCCCCAAGCTTCAAAGGGCCATGATGCCGCTATTGGGTGTAAGAACTCCGATGGTTGATGGATAAAGTCTGCATGAATTTGACAGGCTTTATATTTCCGAGCATATTGAATGGTATCAGCTACCATCGTGGGCCAATAATAACCCATACGTCGGATACGATCTTGAAGTTTTGGACCTGGCTGGTGAGCTCCGCAGACGCCATCATGTGCTTCACGGATTATCTGTTGTGCTTCTTCACCAGCGATGCATCGAAGGAGAAGACCATCATAGGCTCGACGATATAGTGTCTTCGTAGTATGATTATAATAGAATCTGAGAGACCGACGCCGGATAGATGCTGCTTCACTCGGGTTATCAGGAAGTATGTCATACAACACAAAGTCCAGAAACGGACGTCTCCAGTCTTCAGTTATGGTGTCTATTTTGTTAGAAAAGACATATTCCATAGTAGAATCGGAAGAAGACAAGGACACTTTGTCAAATTTTAATTCAGCATCAAAGTTGAGAGAATCTTCGTCTGGATTATGGGGAAAAACCAAAGCCAGATTATTTCCAACGCAGAATATTTCTCGGTTATAAACCATTATCACTTGCTGACGTCTGATTGGTATGGCTAATACAGCAGCAAGATTAGCCAAAGCATCAGCTTCTGCATTATAGGCTCGTCGAACATGTTCGATAAAGAAACCTTCAAAGGAGGAGGCCATAGAGAGTGCTATTCGATGATAAGGTATCAAATCTTGATGACGAACTTCATACGTTCCTCTGATCTGATTGATGATAAGCTTAGAGTCTCCATAAACTTCTAAATATTGAACATCCAGATGTTTAGCGAGTTGAAGACCAATGAGCAACGCATTGTATTCTGCAACATTATTTGAATATGATTGATCCAGAGAATAAGCCCTCTGAATAGTTAATCCCTCTGGGGATACAAGAACAATTCCAACTCCGACGGCAATATCGCCGTTAGGACCTATTCTAGATGCTCCATCAAAGAATAGACGCCAGGTAGGAACTTCTTCAGAAACCAGATTTGAATCTAGAACTTCATCGGGAATCTCATCATATAATTTAGAATCTTCTGGGACTGCATGAGCTGCTAGAAAATCAGCAAGAGCCTGTCCTTTAACTTACTTCTGAGGAATATAATGCATGTCATATTGGGCTAACAAGATTCCCCAATTAGCCAGTCTGGAGTTGAGAATACCAGGTTTCTTCATCATAATCCTGATGAGATTCACTCTGGAAATGACATGAATCGTTTGACCGATAATATAATGTCGCGTTTTCTGAACAGCAAATATTAATGCTAGGCATTCTTTCTCGATTGGAGAATAACGCGGTTCAGCGCCTGTCATTATGCGACTGAGATAATAAATGGCCTGTTCATGACCATCTTTATTTTTCTGGGCGAGTAATACACCAAGAGAATGATCCATAGCTCGAACATATAGAAGAAATGGTATTCCCGAGATGGGAGGTACCAAAACTGGAGGATTCATGAGGTACTGTTTGATGTCATCAAATGCTTTTTGACATTCTTCGTTCCAGATGAAAGATACACCTTTCTTCAAAAGTTTGTGGAATGGTCTGCAGCGTCCTGATAAATTGGAAATGAATCTCCTGATATAAGCAATTCTTCCTTGAAATCCTCGTAGCTCTTTTAAGGTGCGTGGAGGACGCATCTCTTGGATGGCTTTGATCTTCTCGGGATCCACGTGTATACCTTTAGCGGTAATGACGAAGCCAAGAAATTTACCACTAGAGACGCCCAGAAAGGACTTAGTAGGGTTCATTTTAAGTTGATGCTGACGCATTAAATCAAAGATAGTCTTCAAATCTTGGATATGATCCTCCTTTCGTCGACTTTTGACTGCAATATCATCAACATAGCATTCGACTATTTTTCGGAGATGTTCACGAAATATAGTGCTCATTGCTCGCTGATATGTTGCTCCTGCATTCTTGAGACCAAATGGCATCACTGTATAACAGTATGTACCGATCGGCGTTCTGAAGGAAGTATGTTTTTCATCATCTGGAAACATTTTGATCTGGTTGTATCCCGAATACCCATCCATAAATGACATTCGTTCGAAACCACATGTATTGTCGATCATGACATCAGTAATTGGAAGAGGAAACTCGTCTTTGGGACAAGCTGCATTGAGATCGCGAAAGTCTATACAGACTCGGATCTTGCCAGTCTTTTTAAGGACAGGAACAATATTAGCCACCCAGTCAGGATGTTGTTCCTCTCGAATAAATCCAGAAGCCATAAGCTTGTTGACTTCAGCTTCAATTGCATCCATAATGTCTGGACGAAATCGTCGCTGTTGTTGTTTGATCGGTTTAGCATTTGGCATGATATTGAGTTTGTGCATTGCGATCTTCGGATCTAGTCCTGGCATATCCTCGTAGCTCCAGGCGAAGACATCGATATAATCACGAATAAGCTTGATCATGTCTTGCTTATCTATTTCTGAAAGACTCTCACTGATGAATATTGGTTTAGGAGAACCTTCTTCACCAACATCAATTTGGATCAGTTTATCTTCAGTAGGAGGTTCCCTCTACTCGAACCTGAATTCCCATTGATCATCTAATCTTTGAGCCCATTGTTCTGATTCGGGTGATATTTCAAAATCATCCTCATCTTTATCATTTTCTTGTGGGCCATCAACAGAGACCATATTGATGGATAGAATAGAGCGATAAAGATCGCCAACACTCGTGTCAGAATCCCAAGAGAGAGAATCAGAAGACTCAGATCGTTCATCTTCAGATTGTTCGTCTTTATTGAATTTTGACTCTTCATGGACTATGTTGACAAAAGGGGTAGGAGCAATATAACCTAAACCACATTTTGTCCTTCCGTATTTTAATGGAGGAATTCGAACAGGCATTCTTCTTCCTTTTCTATTATTGAGACTGGTTCTAAAGTCATAACCCATATTTTTGATGATATTTTTGGATTGCTGACTGTAGCGACGCAGTTGTAACCTTCCAGTATCGTCATTTATATCATCTTCTTCCAAGTTAGGAGGATTCTGAGGTCCTTTATAGAAAAATATTGGATTTTCTCCCTTCTTTCGACTGGGGACCACAAAGTATGATTTCTGTATAGAGTCTAATGATATGTCTGTATGAAGAGCTTGAACAACCCCTATAGTTAGTGGCTCTAAGCTATTTAGCAATTGTAAATAACTTTGTACATAACCACAAACATCAATATACTGCAAAGGAGATGCTTCATTAATACTAGATGCTGTATTTACAACAGGAGGCTGAGCCTTATCAGACTTAGTCAGATTAATGACAAAGGGGGAGGAAGAAGAACAGTTAGAATTTTTGTTTCGATTAAGATCGATAACAAAAGGCTCAGAAGAGGTGAGCTCCCTTAAAGAAGACCTTGGATAAGTAATGCGTCCACTGACTGGAATGACTAGAGTATCTGATCTAGCCTGAGAAGATGGAGGGGGAGTGATGAGTCCATTGACAGGAATGATCAGCGAACTTTGTGAAGCTTGGGAAGATGGTACAGTAGTGCGTCCACTGACAGGAATTATCAGTGAGCCCTGGGCAGATGATGAAGTAGTACGTCCACTGACCGAAATTATCAGTGAGCCTTCTTCAGATGATCTAACAGACTACGGAGGAGTGATACGCCCTTTTACAGGAATAACAAAAGTGTCAACTTTGGATGTCTCATCTTCATTATCCATAGCTTGCAAGACTTTCGAGTATTCATCTTTGTACATGCGAGCGTCATTGAAGTAAGCTTCGACTCCTTTGAATGGGTAAAGATCTGCCACTTCTTTTTGAACCTCTCCATTATCATCAACATATTTGAAGCACTGATGAAGAGTTGAAGGAACGACATTATGTTCATGCAAGAAAGGTCTCCCCAATAGAGCATTGTATGAGCAACCATGATTGTCGATGATGTAAAAAGTAACCTTAGTACGAAGATCGCCTATTTGAAATTTAAGGCGAATCTTGCCTAAAGGCTCACTTTTTCCTTGATTGAATCCCAAGATGGTAGTGATAGTGTTTGAGAGACTATGCACAGGTATCTTCAATGCATCTAACATAGCCTTTGGCATAATACTGAGAGCGGATCCTGGATCAATCAGTAAACGATCAACCTTCATAGAATCAATATATCCTGTATGATATAAAGGACGGTCATGTCGATTATCCTCTAGCAGCATATCGTCCTGCGTAAAGGTAATGTTTGGAATAAATTCCAATACATTATGGCAATGAGAAACAGGTCCTGTTTCCAACTTCTTGAGAAGAGTTAAGCAGGTTTCTGCTTGCAGCAGTGCTTCACTTAAAGTTTCTCGAGTCTCTTTAGAGAGGCGTAAGAGCTCGAAGATTGACAATTTAGCTGGGGTATTGGCTAGTTGAGCCAATATATCAAAATTATAAGGCTTTTCAAGTCCTGTAGGAGATGACTTCTTCAATGGTTTGTCGAAGCGGACTTGTTGTTTGCCTTTGTCAGCTGCTGTTGGTTTAGAAGGAACTGTCTCAACAGGAACATTTAAAGGCTCTTCAGTAGAGACTGGAATTGAAGCTGTAACCGGAGGAACGTCAGAAATTTCTTCAGGAACTTCAGCATAATCTTTCAGATATACTTTTCCAGACCGAGTTCCAGCATGAACTTCAACTTCAGATTCTGGTTCAAGGTCTATAGAAACCATGCTGCAATTCTTTATTTTGCTCTTGGTTCTTTTATGTTTGATGAAAGCTTCATTCCAGAAACCAAGGCCAACACGAGATTGATTATGTCTCATGGTGATGGCCAAAGGTGCTCGGAGTCCCTTGCCTGAGTTCAAACCTGGGGTAGTGGCTAGATCATAACCCATTTTCGCCATCAATTCACGAGATTGTGAACTGTATAAATGAAAAGCAGGTTTGTACCTATCTTCAATTTGAGGTACAGATTTTATCTTCGTAGAGAATGAATTTCCTGCTGAGATGAAAGTAGAGGTTAGATAAAAATCGGGTGTGAAACTAGAAGTCACATTGCATGACTTAGTCTTCCCGAGCTTCTTTTTAGATGAGGAAATCTTCCGAGGAGAAAAGGAAGACGTCTCAAACTCTGTCTTTAAGTCTGGGTGAATCCACATGATTTCTTCCTTCTTGGTTGTGACAGGAACAAGTCCGTCATTCTGTGCTGGTGGGATGTTTATAACTTCGAGAGTTGCTTTGGGGATAGGAACAATCCCACTTTCCACTATTAAGGGAGGGAAGTCACCGAACTGCATTGAAATTACATTTGCTGTGACTGTTTTGTCTTTGGGTGTTAATGTCACAGCTCCTGATTTAATCATCTCTTGAATCTTCCCTTTTAATACATAGCAAGACCGGATTGTATGACCCAGCATTCTATGATATGGACAGTATTTTGGATGATCTGTCTTATTGGCTTCATCAGGCTTTTTAATTTCTGGCAATTGAATCTTATTACCTTTGAGTAAGCATTCAAAGATACCCTGAACATCGTCATCATCGAAAGAATATTCTTCTTTCGGCCGAGAAGATCTCTGTTGTTGATTTGTTGGAGCTGAAGTAGCTTGGGTAGTCTTTACTTCTTGACTACTGTTTTGGAGATTGACTTCAAGAGCTTCTTTCCCTTTGCGATTGTTGGGTCGAGTACTATTGCTAGCACTCTGATTTGATTCTTTGGGAGCCATTTGTACCCCCAGACCCTTGAAGGTCTCAGCACTGACCTCGGCAGCCTTGGCACTGACAATGAAAGAAGGCCAATCTTGGAACTGAGTGGACCCTGTCCACATACTGATAATTGGTAAGAGGTTCGACTTGCAAGTGTCGATCGTAACAGCATCGGGAGTTCCAAGAGGCATTTTGAGGGCTTCTCTTCTGAATCTCTCAATGAATTCCTCAGTGGTCTCATTATTCTTCTGTTTGATTCTTATGAGGGCCGACATGGTCATATCATTGAGCCCTTCGTAGAATCGTTCAAGAAACATTTGCTTAAAACCGGTGAATGAGGTAATGCACCCATCAGGGAGACTTCTATACCATTCATAAGCCGTTCCTTTGAGACATCCAATGAACACCCGAGTAAGGAGGGCGTCACTTGGTTGCAATTGATCAGTCATTACTTCAAAATGATTAATGAACTGACTTGGAGAGGTTGTCCCATCATAGAAAGAGATGGTCGGAGGTTTGTATTTTGGTGGATACGATACCTGCTTCCATTCTATCGGATAAGGCTGTTTGATGCCTAACCTTTGTAAGCCATCCTTCTGTTTGAATGCCTCGAATTGAGTTTTGAGATTCTTCAATTCTTCAGAGACAACTCCCGAAGATTGTGGAGTTGTGGCTTGTAGAGTGTAATTGGGAGGAGGGACTGCAGCATATGTACCACCCCCAGCTCCAGAGTGACTTGGTGTGGTTTGTACAGGAACATTAGATTGTACCCCCGGAATAGTAGAGGGTTCGGGGTTTGGAACAACAGGGGTATTCAATACCACTGGTGGTGCTGTCTGTTGTTGAGCCTGCATTAGAGTGTGCATAGCACTCAATGTATCTGCCATAGCTCGTAATTGTTGTTCTAAAGAAGAAATCCTCTGTTCATGAGCCTCATTGCTAGTCGAAGGTTTATGATCACTTTCTGCCATGTAAGTTGGTAATCATTCGAGGAATAGATGATGAAACAGTCTGTTCTGAATCATCACTGTGTGAATCAGTATCTTTTCCAGGGCTTTTTACAGGAGTCAATACTGGAAAATTGGACTCTCCAAGGAAGTCTTCTGTGATCTCCGGATTACCACTTGGATGAGAAGAAGAAGAGGCTCTGGTCAAGGCTCCGGTCCTGGATCGAGTGCCGAGAAAAACACCATCTTCAGAGTCTGATATAGCATCAGACCGTATGCTACCCCCAATATTTCTGGAAGTCATGTTGATAGAAGCATAAAGAGGTTCATCTTCATCCAACATTGGTTCATATTGAATCCGTTCAAAAACAGATTGTCTTTTTGGTGAACAACAACATTGGATGACAACCCGAGGTTGGAAGTCACAACCACGCTTTTCATGGCGAATATGGGCAATGTCATAGCCAGATGAAGTGTCAATTCTCTGTTTATTTTGCAAATATTCTCGGAGATCTATAGGAACAGATTGGAAAGTATTTGAAGATAGTTTCTGTGTAGAAACTTGTCTTTTGTTCTTCTGTCTTCTTGGTTCCTGAGTGTATAAAGACTGATTAATTTGAGCCACATAGTTCTTGGCATATTCTGCATCAGGGTCTAATATACTTGTCTCAGTGGAACTGAACCGATTCTGATTAAGCTTATTACGAAGATCCGTGGAAGATTTGACTTTGATATCAGTCTTGGATACTTGTAATTTGCCTTTCTCAGACCGAGAAATTTTGAGAGAAGGAAGATGAGTATTATTCCGACTAGGAGTCGGTAATAATCCATCTTTGGAGGAATTAGCCAAAAGGCGTTTTCCATTGTTTGATCTAGTAAGAGTACTAGTCAAATTAACTCCAGAGGTAAAGACCTTAGGAGTAGAGGAGTTGACTAAAGAGTCTTTCTCCTTGGTTGGCACAAGATGTGCAAGTTGAGGGGGAATCATTTGTATGTTCTGTGGAAGAGAACCCCCAATCTGATTTTCAGAAACAGTCAAAGGACTGTATTTGTTAGCATATGCTGACTTCAGTTTGGACTTCTGGTCATACGTTGCCTTTTTATTAGCATACACTGGTTTTGGCTCGGCGTACGCTGCCTGATGTTGGCTTTTGTACACTGCCTTTGCCGTACGCTGCCCTTTGAATGCCATACGCTCAGAGTCATCAATGGCTAAAGAGCCGACTGCTGTCGTAAGAATAGAGGGAGAAGGGACCTTGACATGTCCAGAGATGGTTTTCCTTGTACACGCTGACTTGGTTAAAGAACCAATTTTGTCAGCGTGACTAGGGGAAACCACTGTTGCCGTGTTCCGAGAAGCCGAAGTGTACTTCATGGAAGTTGAAGACGTGTTCTTGTCAGCATGAGAAGTGACAGAAGCGTCTCGAATTGCTGCAGAAGACTTAGGGACATAGACGGAGTGTCCCTTCTTCTTGGCAACAGGAAGAGCGGAGGAAGCAGTGCGGCCCTCCCTTGCCTTGAGCATTTCTTCATAAGCCGATTGGTCGAATTGTACAACCATCGTCTTCTTCGTCAAGCCGATCGACGAAGTATCGCATTGAGTTGTTGCTATCTCATTGGAGGAGACAGCTTTCCCCAGCAGAGTCGCCAATTTATTTTCCATAAATAAATTCACTTTATTTATTTTGTATCTGAGAAAATTACAACTGTAGGAATCTAATCTAGAAGACGATTACTTTATCCCTTGGACGATGCGATGAAGAAAACTCGAACTTTGAAGAACTTGGACAGCAACTGGGCAATCTCTCTGTTCTCTCTGAAAATGACCTGTAGTCTCTGATGAAGATGAAGAAACTCTTTTTTATAGAGTTCAGGATAACTGTCCTTAAGCATACGCTCAGGTAGTTACTTGACGTGTGCATAACTGCAGGGACGCGTGGCGAATTCTGATGGAGACACATTAGCGTGCGGTTGAAAGTAGTGGAGCATGTTCAGGAGAGATTGATGGCCTGGATGCCACGTTGCATAACTTCTAGAGAAGTAGATAACTGGTACAGGACACGTGAGAACGTGTGTTGACTGTAATCCTGGATATGGTTGTTGTAATACGCTGCCTTGTTGAAGGAGAGTTTATACGCTGACTTGGACAGCGTAGTGCCATAGGAAAATCATACGCTCACTTTATGGGCAAGGAGTCATGTGAGGTCATACGCTCGCTTAGTTAACAAGAAATCATGTAAGGTCCATACGCTCACTTGACTGTGTGAAGAAGGAGTCATGTGAGGTCGATACGCTCACTTGACTGGATGAAGAAGGAGTCATGTGAGGTCCATACGCTCGCTGGAGAAGTGGCCACGTGGCTATCATCAATCTTCTTTGGTACACCATAGCTTCCCATAACTGACAAAATCTTCTCGAGCGTCGTGACTGCGGATTTGACGGCTGACAGACTGTCAAAACTGACAGTAATGATGGCTTTTGTATTTATGAAGGCTGCTGAGTTGTTCTCGTAAAAGACAAAACCGGCTCTTCGAAAACCTATACGACGGTTACTTTTCTCGTGACAGTTGTCTTTGCACGAAAGATGAAGTGTCAGATTCATTCCTCATTTAAACATATGCTGTGCTGTCACTTCAGTAAATAATAAAATATTTACTGAGCGTATGGCTTTTGAATGAGCGTATGGCTTCAACTGACATCTGTCTTTAAGCGTATGGATGAAAATGACAGCGTGTCATAATTTTCCACATCCTACAATCTCTAAGGCTCAGTCTTCTCCCAATGTAAATATTGCTGCTTTTACATTTAATGAAAAGTCTCCATCTTTGCAGTACGCTGATGTGTGTAATTATGTTCATAGTTATTTACATTTGTTAGATGACTTGAACACAATAACCATAGGGGTTGTACAGACTGTTCATACAGATGTATCCCTAGAACCTGTATAATCTTCATACTTTCTAGTTCCCAGCAGAAAGCCAGGAGACATTCCAATATTCTTCTACAAAGGGCCCCAAAGTCCTTCTGATTTAGAAGATGATAACAAAAATGATGATACTGGAAGATTACAACTACGTCGCTATAGTCAGTAATCTAAAGACATCATCAAAAATATGGGCTACGACTTCAGGACTGGCCTCAACAGTGGAAAAGGAAGAAAAATGCATGTTCGTATTCCTCCTCTGAAATATGGAAGGACAAAATAAGGATTGGGCTATATTGCACCTACTCCTTTTATCAATATTGTTCATGAAGATCCCAAGTCTGACGAAGATAAGAGATCTGATTCTTCCAGTACTACCTCTTGGGATTCCGATACAAGTATCGGTGACTTCTACTGCAACCTTCTGTCTTCCAATATGGTTTCTATTGACTGTTTTGAAAAGTGATTCATACTTGACGGTTCACCCGTTCATCTGACGGTTCGTCCGTTCATTAATACCTGACGGTTCGTCCGTTCATCTATCCGACGGTTCGTCCGTTCATTATAATCTGACGGTTAACCCGTTCATTCATCTAGTCTTTTGATTTTCGAGTCTAAAGATCATGAAAAATTGAGTTCAAGGATATTTTTATGTCTGAATTCTATTTTTTCCAATCAGTATTAAACTAAGATCATTTCTGGTTTAATATCATTTGATAGAATTATAAAGTTTGTTTGTATATTCTATTCTACTGAAATATGTCATGTATTATTTACCTCTGAACATATTTTCTATGAATCTATCATCATCAAAACAGCAAAACCAAAAATTAGATCAAGAATTTTTCATTCATTCCAGAATCAAAACATGAAATACAAGTGAAAGTAAAAATAAAAGAGATTCACTTATTTGGAGTTATCAGCTCTCTAATACGATCTAGAACAACATTCAGTTTCTCTTCATGAGTCTTTCTAACTCTTTCTGCTGCCACAATTCTAACATTCTGTTCATCAAAAAATAATGATGGCAGACTGGCGACGATTGACTTCTTCAATCTGTTCCGCCTGCATCTGTTCTCGTTCCTTCTGAAGAGTCTCACAACGTTCAGCTTCAGAGATATAAACAGTAGCAACATTAGCTTGCTCTGTTTCCATGACAGCAATACGCTCTTGAAGACGAGCTAATTCCTCTTTCAATTTCTTCAGTTCTTCAGTCTTGGATGCTTTATCTTTCTCTAAAAACTCTACTCTTCGACGAGCAACTAATATTTTTTCACCCTTTTCTACTAATTTTTCAGTAGAAGAGGCAAGAAATGCTTCGAGAGCTGCCTGTTGGGATTGTGCTTCATGCTCTAGTTGATCAATCTCAGCTACAGTTAAAGAGTGAATGTCCTCCTTCTTGGTCTCCCAATATTTTCGGATAGTTACTTCTAACTCATCTAGGAGATGTTCGAAGAAAATGTACTGAGATTCGCAACCAGCATGTCGCAGCGCCATCAGTGGGAACTTGACCATAGTTCGAAGATCAGAAAAAGGCATGGCTTCATCCTTCAAGAAACGTCTGGAATATGTATCTAGATATGAATAAATGATCTCCGGATACATTCCCAAGGTTCTTGCTAACCCAGTCTCGAATCCAGGAGTCGCTGTCATCATGGAAGAAGAAGCTTGAATCCTTGGAACAGAAGTATGTGCGATCGGAGAAGTTGGCAAGTGTGAACTCCCTTCATCAGCATCAGCCTGGATAAGCGGAGCATGAGTCGAACTCATTGCTGCAGCAGTTCCTACAGTTAAAGAAAAATATAATCAGCATTTACAGAAAAAAAGAAACAGCGGAAACAGAATCTGAAATAAAGTTCTACCTGGCTGAGGTTCATATTCAGTATGTGGAGGGAGTTTTGCTTCTTCACGCAGCCGGTCCATGATTGTATTCGATACCTGCTTCATATGGCTGCTTCCAGCTCCAGAATTACTGGGTACTAGAGCATTATCTGGAGAGTGAGCAGATTCGGGGCTAAGTTCCATTTTGTTCCCCTTGATTTTGTCTTCATCATAAGGGGTAGAGGTGCCAGCATGCCAGTCTTCTCCTCCTTCAACTTCTTCTTCTTCTTCATCTTCAGAGTGAGCTTCTGATTCAGAGTCAATGATATTCACATCCTCATGAGTCTCTGGAACAGTGACGATAGCAAGCTCGGTATTAGCTGCCGGTTCAGCCGTCTCTGGAATATTGGTTCGAAGAACGATGTCTTGACAAACATTCTTCAACAGATTATCAGCAGCTGATAGCTCAGACGTCGGCACGTCTTCACTGCCTATGGCCAAAGAAATATTTTCTTCAGCTTGAGTTTCAGGAACTTCTGACTGTTTGGTAACTTCTCCCGGAGCTATTTTTTCTTCAGAGTAATCAATCTGGTCATCCAGTGCTTGAATGACGCCCTCTGTCCCATGTTCAAATGGGATCATCCTCGTCTCCGAGGGTTCAATAGCTACTCCACTTATGGTTGGAGCAGCTGTTTCCTGAACTTGAACAGACTCTACTTCAGTCTGTTCAGTTGAAGCTGTTGCAAGGTGAATATTATCAGACTCGGTCTTCTCAGTAGAAGCTGCTTCATTGATTTCTGGCAAAACTCCTCCACTCATAATTGTCTCTAGGAGTTTATTGCCCTTAATTTTGCTGACAGACTTCTTAACATATTTGCCTCTCGACCTCCTTATCAAAGGAGCGTCGTTTTCATCAGTCTCTTCGTCCTTATCAGCGGCATCGTCTTCATCAACTGATATACCGCCCAAAGATGAAGTAGCAGTCACCGAGACCCCTTTCTTCTTATTCTTGGATGTTTGAGACCTAGTACTCCTCTTGGAGATGGTCTCAGATTCGTCACTTCTCTTCCTCTTAGAAAGAGATATAAATATAGGAGGAAGGACCTCATCAGGAAAATTTTCTTCCTGGAATAATTCATAGGGAGGCTCAACTTCTGTTGTCTCATCTTCGGGTTCTGAAGGAAAGTGCTGAATAACAATTTTCTTCTTTGACCTCTTCGATGGAGCTGGATCATCCTTTGCAACAAAGGTCTTCAGATTGAAACTCGGTCTGAAGGTGCTCGACGACACATAGAAGTGTGCATACGTATAAAGCATCTTTGGCCCCGAGCTAGACAAAGGATTAGGCATAGAGAATACGACCTTTGTATCTCTAGCTGCAAAATATCTCCAAGCTCGAGCTCCGTCGATGAGTCCTCCACGAGCAGATAAACAAGTAGTGGCGTTCCCAACGTAGAGTTGGTCATACCAGAATTGTCTGGCAAATCGGCTTGGTAAATATGGTTCCAGATATACCATTTCTTCGTAACGATATACTAGATGAGAAGGTCGGATCCTCTGTAACCATTGGAAGGCTACATCATCTAGTCGATTTCCCATATCTCCGTCCATCATATTTAAGGGCATACTCTCATAGCCCGATGGTGGAGGGACACATTGGATCGACCAATGTGACGCCCTATTCAATACATTTCTGCATTCTGGGAGGGTGTGAACCTTCCAGAACGTCTCTCCAGAGTACCTCTCCAGAAAAAGACTGCTACTCCCTCCTGCTCCTGGAGGTATCAGACCATCATGATGAAGGAGAAGCCAACCATATAAAAATGTGAAAGGCATCTCTATCCTTGGGAATTCTTCAGTCATCAGCCTCTGAGCAGACAGCATGGTAGTTACAAAATTCCGAAGACCTGCATTTAGTCTGCAGGTCATCGCTGATAATAAGTCCAGCCTGTAACCATACACAAGGCGTACCGCTGCAAAGATAACACCTCTGTGTATCCTGTCCAAGGAACTGGAGCCGGGAACGATGAATCTCCTTAACCACAGAGATAGGAATCCGGCCAAGTGACCGTTCCTTGACAGACTCTTGCCACTCTGCCGCACATAAGAGATGAAAGTGGTTCCAGCTTTGAACTCGTACCAATCTTCAGTAATGGTGAAATCCTTGCAGTCGTATTTCTCCAGCAAATAAGTGATCTCACTCTCAGAGAGAGGCTTGAAGTTGCTAATCTGATAATACCTCTTTTCATTTATTTTCTTATCATTCTTTTCACGGTTCATAAAAAGGTAGGACATCCACTTCTGAATGTGGTTGCCAGCTTCATCCTTGGAACCCTTGTAATATAGAGTACATATGCCAAAATGGCACATCATCTCTTCAAATAGATGGACCATCTCTGGATTCTTCTCTGACAGAAAGTTCAGCTCTTCTGTCGTAGGAACATACTCCTCATACGGCAGCGAGCCTGAAGGCAGGTGTAAGATGTGTTCCATCTCATGAAGGGCGAAGCCTATCTCTCCTTTTGGAGTCATAAAAGTCCCCATCCTGTGGTTGTATCTCTCAACCAAAGCCAGGAATAGGAAGGGGTTGGGTTTGAAGCCGTAAGATGAGTTGACGACGGCATCATAAAGATTAATCTTCTTCAACTCAGTTCCAAAATTTTCCAAAGCCCAGTGGACCAAAGTCTTCCATCTCACATTCTCCTGATTCATTAGGCCGTTCATCCTCGGCATCGAATCGGTCGGATAGAATGCATTCCGGTTTGACATAAATTCATTTATGAATATGGGCATCCTGAAGGGCATCACTATGGATGAGTCTTCTGGTGGTATACATCCAGGCTTCAAACCCCGAAATACTGATACATGGTTCTCCGGGGCACTAAAGAATCCATCCTTCTTGTAAATAATACGGCTTGCTTTCGCCTGCTGATATTCTATCAAATACCAGGACATCTTTCTCGGATAGCTGGCATGCATAAGTCTCATAATTGACAAGCCCCAGGAAACCTTTGGCCAATACATGGGTTGTTTCACATCCCCCTCAAAGCAGTAGCATACCTTCTCCCTGATACCCTTCGGCTGAGATTTTTGTGCTATAGCATCTCCGAACAAGAATGCTGGTTTCTTATGGGATACCAGATCCAGACTCTGGAAAGGTTGTCCATTCATCAAGCAGAGTCAGGTTGTGTGGTCTTGATTGGCCAACAGTGATAGTCTTGCTTCAGGAAGATCAAATTGAGGGAATGTTATATGAGATAGATCATGCTTAAATGAGATACTCAAGCACCCTTCAAAATCTGCTTCTTCGCTTCGGATGTTCACTACAGAAAATGACAGAAGACAAAAGTCAGATATATCTATGTCTATGTGTGTATCACAGTATTTGAAGGAAATTTCAAAAGTCACGCAGACTCTATATGGATATACTACTGTGACATGCTGAGTGATTTATTCACACAGATGATTAATTCACGCAAAGCTCAGACATATTAAGATGAAAGTCATGCATCATTGCCAGAATCACATTTAAGTGAAAATGACAAAAACACTCTGACAGATCAAGACTAATCTATCCAAAAGATGACTCTCAGAAGTCTGCGTGAATAATTCAAAATTGACATCTCTGCCAATATATGAAAAATCATGCAGAGTTGTCATGGAAGCTGCGTGATTATTTCAACATCGATATTTTCTGTCAAAATGAAAAGTCACGCAGAGTCATGAGAGTCATGCTCCATTTTTGCGTAAAACACAGAGCTTCGTAAACACGAAGATGTGAAGTATGGCTAACCCTAAAGAGGGGGCATACTTTGTTAATATCCTTTGCCCTAAAAAGGGGGGATATATTTCTAAAACTTTATTATTTGTTTTAAAGATCCTAAAAATTCTATGTGGAGTTCATCTTCATCGTCTTCAACAGTTCGTGTTCTCCCATCACTTACGATGTATAGGAGCTTGCGGGACTTCCTATCGAGAAAGTCTATCAGTAGTAGCACGCGAAGAAGTTGCAGGGGCTTTCCCCTTGGCTTGAGCATCGGCTTTCTTGGGAGCCATTGCTGTTGAAAAGAAGAGAAAAAAGTCGGGGAAGAAGGAGTTCGTCAGAAAGTTGAAGTTCTCTTCTATGGATTCTCTCTCTCAAATGCAAGTAAAGAAAGAAAGAGATCATATATGGCTTATTTATAAGCTCATGAAGAATTCCAAACGACCCATCATGATTTGCCTCGATTTAGGAGCTTGATACGGGATCCTAACTGCACAGAATCCTAACAGCCCAATCATTTTGGAGTAAAAATCTCTTTAAAAGTCATCTCAGCGTGACTAAGTTCATTTTATTTTATCTTATTTTTCAAAGTATTTCGAAAATTTTGAAGTCTTTTCAATTTTCGAAAACTTTGAAGGGGGTTTTGTAGGCCTTAAAAAAATGACAGTCACGCTGAGTTGATCAGGACAGAGTCAAAAGTCACGCTCAGTTGATCAGGACAATATTTACAAATCACGCTGAGGAGACAACTCATCATTTGTCAGAGAGTAATTATGACTGACAGCACGACAGTCGAAGAATGTCTCTTCGTATGCCACGTATGCACAGAATTCGAGAGATCACAGCCGTCTATTGCGTGATTTTCGAAATCTTCTTCAGCAAGACTCAACCTTCGTCATGTTGGCGTACCAAAAGAGCTTCTTGTCATTTAATGCGACTGACAAAAGCAATCACTGTCAGAGATTTTATGTCAGTCGAGGCACGCCAAATCAAGACAGCTGGCAGTTCTATCTCAAGTCTGCGTGTATTTGTGAGATCTTCATCTCAAACGTGCGTGGATTCTGAAGTTTTCTTCCTCAAGTCTGCATGGATTTTGAAGCATTTTTGCATCGAGTCTGCGTGGATCCTGAAGCTTCTTGCCCCAAGTTTGTATGAATTTTGAAGCTTTCTACACCGAGTTTGCGTGGATTTCGTCTTCAACAAGTCTGCGTGGATTTTATCAAATTGGAGTACGTGGCAGCCATGCCACTGATCTCTCGCCTGCGTGTCCTGTAACTTGCACGCGACTCATGCATGATCGCCATGTGTCCAACAGTTACAGGCCACGTCCAGTAACTGCTCACAGTCTTGCGTATGTTAAATCCTGCGTGATTTTTAACTAGGTATAGACTGTGAAGTCAGTTATCCTTACAGTTATTTTTGACTCTATAAATAGAGTTCTTTTTCTTATTCATTGTACAGATACATAGTTATCTACTGTCAAAATTTTGAGAGCTTTTCTTCTTCGCATAGTCCAAGGGATAAAGTGATCGTCTTCTAGATCAGATTCCCACAGTTGTAATTTTCCCAGATACACAATAAATAAAGGAATTTATTTATGGAAAACAATCAAGTGTTTCTTTACTTGATCATTATATTCACAGGTTTATATATATTATCCAAATTCACTTCCTTCATGGGAGAACATTACTAAATCCTATACTTTCCTCGCTAACTCTTCCTACGTCTTCCTTTATCTTCAATAACTCTTTCCTTAAGCATAAAATTCAAAATCGTCCAATACCATCATTTTTGAATGAGGTTTAGACGCTAGCGAGCACTACTAACGATTCTATTCCAAATAAGTCACAAGCTAGGTATACCACTCCCTCAAGGCTAGCTTACTCAAGGTATTCTTCTACCTTTTCTACCCTTTAGCAATCTAATATTAATCACAAGGATCCCTTACAAGGAATGAGATAAGTAACAATCGATGTTTCCCCCGCATATAGCTATCAACTATATACATATGGTCATCCACAAAATGTATATCAACTATTTAATATATAAAGCTAACCACAATTATCTACAGCTTCCAAAATATGTAACTTAAAAATAATAATAATAATAATAATAATAAATAAATGAATAAATAAATATAAAATATATATATGCAACGTACTAAGGTTGAAACAGGAAAGAGATTGAGCCAATAGAGTTTGATATGGTCCTAATAAGTTCTAGGAAAAATCAAGTACAATTTTATAGAAAATCTATCCTTTCTGGCTGTGAAAAGAGATTTCTGAAAATGGAAAGCCGCTAGAAATACAAATCCTCTAATCGGACAACAGTCAGAATAATTTGATGGTACAGAAAAGACAACCATATTATGGATATAGTCTTAATAATATCCGAAAATCCAAATATATCTGAAGTCACTTTGTCTCAAATTCTTGCCTCGCCAGAGTGCACCTGACTGCAGTAAAATTTTTTGGCTCCATAACTTAAATAGTAATAGGTTTTCGAGTAGTCTATCAACTTTATCCATTTTCTGGCTGAACAACATAGGAGATAAATTTGATGCATTTAGGACGTAGTCTCAATAATATCCAAAAACCTATCAACACCTGAATTACTTCAACTTAGAGTCTATGTCCCGCCAGTGCGCAACTGGCTGCAGTATACTCGCAGTTTCTATAATTCAAATAGATGGTTACGACGCATATGTGCGAAGCCATATTAGGTCACTGAATATTTTCTTAACTTTGTCCATAAAAATTTCAAAGGATAATTCAACAATTCAAAAAGTTTTTCAATGACTAAAGGAAATTCAATATTAGGATGGAATCAATTCTCTGACCGTTCGTGCTTCATGATACTCAAGCATTGAGTTTAAAAGCTTTCTAGGCCTTGAATTGATCAAGAAGTTGCCTAGGAAGAGTAAGGTTTCGAGTTGAGTGGAGGAAATCAACAAATAAAAATATTTTCAGTACTTGGAATAACTTAGGAGATATCAATCCATATTGGAATTATTTTTCGGAAAATATTTCCCTTGGGAGATATGTGAACCAGCTAAGTTGAACCAATTCTTTGGTAACAATTAACCTTGTGGCTTTATGGTTCCAAAAGAATTCGGTTCGAAATTGGTTCTGAGAAGGTCAATTGGAAATAAGGTCAAGAGAAATGGTTGGATACACTATTCGTAGAATTACTTTGGGTAGATAAGAGTTTATTAGGTTTGCTATAGAAGAATTTGAAACTCTAAATAGCGAATGGATCTAGATTCCAAATAAAGATAGAGAAGTAAGATTTGATCAACAAATGGAGAAGTTGGAAATAGGTTTGCTAAAGAAGGAGATTGAAAAAAAAAGAAGTCTAATCTTAATCCAAAAACGGTGAAAGAGTATGGATCCTAAAGTATGCTAGAATATGATAAAGGTATGGAAGAAAATAATCCCGAAAGCCATGGGACACTAAAATATACCAAAAATCTAGAAAATAAAATTGGCAGTAAAATATACCATCATACAATTGGCCTAATCTAGATAAGGTTTAGGTACAAACGTAAGCAAGGTGACCTATAAAACTATAAGCAAGCCAAAATAAATATTTTAAAATAAATAATTTTGGCCCTATATTGTAACATGGTGAATATAGTAGACTCTCTGTTCACCATGTATATTATATATATATATATATATATATATATATAATATCTAGGTATTCCAAAATTCTATTATTCCAATTCTTAATCACCAATATATCCTTGATAAATACCGCCTTACATACATTCTCATTAAGATTACAATTTTCAGAAATTGTATCGTAGGGGAGACATGTCTTTGGGAAAGATATTGGCAAAAAAAAAAGTGTAATCAAGGGTAATATGTTATTCTTCGGTAGGGTATCATCTAGTGCCAATCAATAATTCTAGGTATCATTAGCTCTTCTGGTCCTGGTCTGGTTCGAGCAGCCTTCCGCTGCTCAATCTACTACGGCGATTCTCTTGTCTTGTTTTCTTGTTTCATGCATAGAAAACAAGATCTTGCTAGTACCGACTGATAGGCATAGGTCAAGTTGTCTTCATAGTCTGGAAAGTTTAGGGCAAGCGTAAACAAGGTAACCCACCGTTCTATAAGCAAGCAAAAATAGTTACTTATATATAGATAATTTGATCCTATGTTGTGACAAATCAATATTCTAGTGTTCTAGTTGTTTCTAGGTATGTTCACTTAAGTTGTTGATCGACCTGCATGGGCCACCACTAAAAACAAGTCACGACCCGATCCCAAATTGTTGGGTTGAATCGGATCATGCCCAGCCTGCACCGTTATGAGACGGCGGCAGTGTAACACCCAGTTTTCCAGATGAGGGTAATTTTGAAATTTTGTAATTTTAATTTTTAATTATTGATATTTAATTCATATTATGATTTTTAGTGATTTTTAATAAATTTTAAACTATTTTAAAACTGGTTTAAGTCATGACTTGTGATTTTGATGTGCTGCTAGTGAAACCTGAGAGACTGCATGACCTAGAGCCTAACCATGTCATTAGCATGATTAATTATCATTTTTAGCCTAAGGGTATTTTGGTCATTTTGACTTATTTGAATTATTTGGTGATTTGTTGAATTGGTGAATTCTAGTTTGACTTTGACTTGTTGAGACCTAGTGGACTAGCCTAGAACCTAACCCTAGCCATGGTGACCCTAGTCTAGGTTGAGTTAACCTATTTTAGTCATTAGAGAATAGTTTTAGAATGAGGGAATGTGGTTTGGTGAAATTAAGTCATGGTTTGAGGTTTCATGAAATGACTTATGGCTTAACTATTTAATTGATCATGACTTAAGCCCATGGGCCATTTAGTGAACCCTAACCCTAATTAATGAACCTATGAACAGCCACATAGGGATCCCCACCCTATTTAAACACTTATTCATTAGGGTTACCTCATTTTTATCATTCCTACACTTGGAGAAAAGAGAGGTAAGTTTCCCCTTCCAAAAAAAACCTATTTTATTCATTTGATCTCCTTTTTCATCCTAGTCTCTTGCATTGGGTTCTAAATTGAGTTTATGGACTGTTGGTGGAGAGTCATTTCAGTTTGGGATCAATTTGGAGCTATTGGCCATCAAGAAGAACACCCCCCATTTGGAGCTTTCTAGCAATTTTGCACCTATAGGTAAAACTCCTCAAATTGATCTAAATTTTTATTTTCTTTGCATTTAGGGCTAGATCTAGGAGTCACCTAGGTGTCCCTGAAATTTGGGTGAAATTCGTGTCCGTTTGGTGTCCGTATCGGACACATGTCGTATGGTATGATAGGTGTTCGATGAAATGCCTCTATGGATTAAATGTTATTATTTTTCGAAACAAATTATATGTTTGGATAGCTCTTGATGTGTACATTAATTTTCTTGAGCACTGAGTTGGGTTTTGTGCACTCTTCGTGTCCAAATCGGACACGCACCGCACGCACGACACTGTGCACTGGCCTCGTGCGGCTGTCTTGCTGCACGAGTGTCCTAGCGGACACGATACAGCACCCCGACACATGAAATTTGGTGTGTGGGTGCGGGCATTGACTGACAAGGGGCTGACCAAGTTTCGTGGGATTTTGTCGAGTAAATCTCGAGAAAACCCTCGTGCACTGGTCACTCACTGTCACTATGACACTGGGTTTCTCCTCTGACACATTTCGTTTAACACAACACGATGACACTTGGACACGAGGCAGGGTGTTCAGTCCCTAGCCCTATGTTCCCTCGACACTAGTGCAAGAGCACGTGGTTCCTCGAGCAATGTGTCGAGCCCACGAAGGCTTGACATGGCTGCACGAGGGATAGATTTTCTGTTTTTCTGAGGCTTTTCAAAATCGGGTTTTTGGACACTTCGTGTCCCAATTTCTAGACACATTGGGACACATGGATGTGCACGACATGTCCCAATGTCTGTGCACCCTCTGACACGTGTTGTATGTTGAATTGAATGCTTTGATTCGAATTTGTATCTCCCCATTATATTTTTTCTGATACACAAGTTCAGTGTATCAGTTCTGAATTTAATTTGTAATCTCAACCTTTTCCACATGTTTTAATTATTAGAAATAGTTAAGTACATACTTACTAGATTGTTTACATGTTGAGTTTATGGTTGTGGCCTTTTAGCCATAGCAGGTGTGTGAGGTCTTGTTCAGCAGTGGCTTGGGTCAGTTAGAATACACAGGAGATGAGAGTATAGGAGTATATATCAGAGGGTGTGGGTTGAGTGCTCAGAATATTTGGGCAGTTATATTGTATGTATTTGTGTACATGAGTAGATGACTTGGGTTATACAATTATAGATTGGGTTATGTATGTATGTGTGTGTGTTTGATTTTGATTTCGAAATTGTGATAGGAATGTGTACAGTGGCACTTGGCCTGGTTGTACAGTTCATCAAGAGCAGTAGCAGCTGGCATAGGCCCTGCCTATAGCAGGGCAGTGACCCACTAGGCTGCCTGTGTATCTAATACCATGTGTATTACTGAATTTCTGAATTGATTCCTCCTAAAACTGATTTTAAAATGTTGTTTTAAGTCCCTGATTGATTCCTACATATGTGATATATACTGCTAGTTGGGTTGTTATGATAGTTTGGGTTTTGCCATAGAGAAATGGATTTTGAACTTTTGTTTGGACTGTGAACTTTTTCCTGAGAACAGTTTCACCTTAAACTCTTTTATCATGTTCACACACATTGTTGGTTGATTAATTCCTGAGATTGTTCATACCCCACAACTGGAATATAGGCTTAAAACTGAGTTTGAGAACAATACCTGAGAATGGAAATTTGGTTTGGACTTTGAAAACTGAAATGATGTTGTTCAGTGTATTCACTGATTTTTATCTCACCTCACTCTTGTATTCCTACACTCACATGTCTATGCTAGCACTTCACTAGTTCACCCACACATTCTTGCATTCACACATGCCATGTATCACACACACTTGCACTCTTTTACCACACACACAACTTCCCCCATAGAACTGTCATATAAGATGTGCATTAATTTCTGAGAACAGCCCTAATTCACACACACCATTCTACAAAAACTCATTTCCTTTTGACACACACAAACCTGAGAACAGTTCAATTTAAACCCTGTCCTATACACACATGGCTGTCCACATTGTCATTTTCAGTCCACCTATTATCTATAGCAGTCTAGGTTGACCCTATTCTCTGTTTTCCCTAAACACATACCCACACATGCCCACACACATGGAAACTCTAATGACACTCTCACCCATGAACTAGCCTAACACACACAACCTGAGATGGACCCTCACACACACATACATGTACCCCTAGACACACACACCCTCACATGACACACATACATATGCATTGCCCCTATCTTCTATGTATATATATATATATATATATATATATATATATATATATATATATATATATATATATATATATATATATATATATATATATATATATATATATATATATATACATATATATGTGTGGTATATAGCTTGTGTGATATATGTAGTATAATATAGATATTTTACATTGTCCATATAATTAGAATGTATGTATGCAATGAATGGAGGATAGGTATATATTTATATAGTAGCTAAATTGTTAATACATTGTTGTTGTTCACATTGCCTTGTGTTTGTATTTGTGTGCTAGCCTATGGCCTAGTCTCTTAGCCTATGGTTGTGCCTGTGTGTCAGTGTGGAGCCTAGATTAGACTTGTGTAGTCTAGTTAGACTTAGAATAGCCTTGTTTGACTAGTTTGACTTAGGTTTGACGTGATTGACCTAGTTTGAATTCCAGAGTTGACTTAGAGTTGACTTTGACCTAGATTTGACTTAGAAACATGTAGATTGCATCATAGACTTCATTGGTCTTATTTTAAGCACATTATAACCTATATTTCTTTGTTTAGGACATTGTGACTCTGGTGCAGACTTCTGATATTCTACTACTCCTTTCAGAGTATCAGGCGAGTACATTCTCTGATAGTTCTCTCATTTATTTGCCAGTTACTGTATTTCAGTTCTATTTAGTTTTATGTGATTCTCTGATACCACACGTATGGATATTTCTGGATTCATGTATGCGACACACTCACCATGTTATCTGGCCTCTATTACTGGAATCACTGGAATCATTCTGGAATCTATTTCTGGAATCATTATATTTTGGCTGGACTCATCTCGATTCTCGTGTCGAATTCTGGATTCACTTGTTTACGGGGCGGGGAAATATTGAGTAAGACATGTAGATATACCCCAAATCTGGAATCTCCCTACTGGAATCTACTGGAAGCATAGCCATCTCTCGCCTGATCAGTGAGAGGTGTGCCTGATTACCCATAGCCGTCTACATGTCAATCTCGGTATTTTAAAACACACTATTAGATTAGCTGGACTCACCTGGATTCTTGATCACTACCTAGAATCATCTGGTACTGGATTCATCTTGTATTAGATTCATCCCGTACTGGATTTATAGCGGTTTACATTGTTTTACATTTACTGCCTGGACTTATCATGTTACCTTAGTTCAGCTAGATTTATTTACAGTCGTCATTGCCATCATTCTTCTCTTGTTTAGTTACTTTACTTTCCTTGTATCTTACTGCTTCCCTATACCATCACCTGTATATAAACTGCCATATTCATCAATAAAACTGTCTATAACTGCTTTATAGTTTCCTGTCTTTTACTTGGGTTTTCTTGATGAGTTGTACTCGTTCCTGTCCTGACTGGACCTGTTGAAAATTTTACAGATGATTGCCCTGAGGACACATGCCCTACATTTTACTGAGGAGATGGTTTAGCTACCTTTGACCCCGACACTCAGGAGTGATCGGGATTTAGTTTAGTAGACTTGCATTTATTTTTCATTTAGAGCTTGTTGTATAGGATTGAGACTTGAGATGTATTTGAGATTATTCAGATGTTGTTAATATTTCAGTGTTATTTTTGTCTTCAAATTCTTAGTTACAATTCTGTGTTTCTTATCGTTCTTAGACTGTGATTGAGATACACCATATCTTATACTTGTCCTCCGTTCGGAGTTGATCATGATGAGTACATTATATACTGCATGAGTTGATGGTTAGTTAGAGACTTAGAACAGCGTTCTACCGCCGACACTGTGGCGTAGGCTGGGCGCTGTTACGTACTCGTACCCTCACGGTAGGTGCGGATCGTGACAGGCAGTAAGCTATTTCTATTTGCAGGTAATCTCAACAACATCTATACATTTGTCACAACACGAATTTACGAATATTTAAAACTTTATTCAACAAAGAGAAATACAACTGGAAAGGAAAATACTGAAATAAACACTGAAACCAAAAGTCAACAATCTCCAACATAATGAAACTAGAAAAAAAGGAAATAGCAGCTAGCTAAACGGTCGGCTCTTCGGCCTCAGGATCCGCATCCTCCAAGGGAGACTCTGGTAACACCGCAGGGTATAGCACAAGATCATAATAGCTATTGTACAATAGCTCAGTGTCACGACCCGTTACCCAAATTGTTGGGCCGGGCCGAGCCATGTCCAGCCTACGCTTGGTTAAAGCGCAGTAAGCTGTTCTAGAATAAACAATAAAGGATCTAAGCTGCTAACAGTTCTAATATCATATTTAAAGTTCATCACAACACAGCATCTATAAGCGAAGGTAACATAAGTACAGACTTAAATAATACACTTCCAAGTATCTAACTGGAGACAAAGTCCAGTATCCAAATATAAGTACAGACCAAAGTCTAAGTCCCAAAACACAAGAAAGATATCTAAGCAAGGTTCCCCGCTGGGGCCTCTTCTGGAGCTAAGGCCAGGTCCTCAATGCAGTACCATAATATCAATCACATAGCATTTCTTTCTCGAAAAGTGAACCTACAACGTTATCCTGTCAGGACGGAAGCAAGTACAACCTTTACAACTAAAGTACTGAATATATAATGAAAGAGATGTACAATAAAAAAACATAGTGTGATAGTCTATAAAACAGGAAATACTGGGAACATGGCCTCATGGTACAACTGGGATCACAATATCATAGTAACACAGGGAACATGACATATCTGGAATCATGATATAACTCATAATCTATCATGACAAGGATACATATGTCATAGAGACAGATGTATATGTAATATTTAAAAGTTTAAAACCGTAGTATGTACGTGAATCGGTCAATAGGTGAATATGATGTACAGCGGTACATATCAAGTTTTTTGGTATGCACATACGTGCACGAACGGCATCGGTGTATATCCATACACAAACGCGAGATCAGAAACATACGACAAGGTCACACATAGAATGTCACCGAGCGCGGTAAGTACATAGGAAGAAGAGGGTCATGTTCACGTACAATACTAACAGTTTCCCCTTAACCCGTTATTTAAATATGTGAGAGATACGAGAACAGTAAAAATATGTGGGAGATACTGGGAGCAGTATAAGGATGGCAGGTACTGGGAGCAGTATAAAACATGTGAATACTCGGAGTAGTATATAGTATAGTGAAACATGTACTGAGAACCAGTAAGAAGCATGTGAAGATATAAGAACTGTCCTAAGCATGGCCAGTACTGAAAGTGATACAACATGTGAAGACATAACTTGCTACCTCAAAGATCAGTATTTTAACAGGGTTAATACATGTTCTAGCATTAAAAGACAGTAAATGAGTTTGTAGATGTACTTGCCTCGAGCAAAACAAGAATACTAGTACGAAGATATAGATGTCCGGTGTCCTGTCAATAATGATATACAAACTCAGTTCTAAGCTATGTTCAATATTACACTAGTGGTGTGACACGACTCCTGACTGGATACTAGCCAAGTGGAGACCTAGCATAAAAGTCTAATGTGGAGTGTCACTATATCCAAACTGATTTCCTAGGGTCTTTATACTAGTGCGGGGTGAGGTCCAATACTATAATAACTCAAAACAACACAAAACTTGCAAGTCGTAACTACTCAATAAATAAATCAAACTGTACACTGAGTTCTAATAATTTTTGAGATAGACAAAAAGCTTAAATATATATAAAATAAAGTACCAAAATGATCCTTGTTAATTATAGAAATTTATACTAATTTTTCTGGAATTTATAAACCTTCATAAATATTTATTAAAAATCAGTAAACGTAAATATACTGAAAATGAGTTCTGTTTTCCCATTTTTATAAAATACCAAAAGTACTTATTAAATACTAGAAAAATTATAATAAATTATCTAAATTAACATAGTATTTAAATACAATTTTTCTAAGATTTTTACAGTAATTAAAATATATATAAAAATTCAAAACCAGAAAGTAACAATTTATAGAAAAATAATTAATTATAAATTAAGGATAATACATAATCAAAATCTACAGATGTTGTCGGATGATAAAATAAATATCACCAACGTGTCCAGAACGGTCAAATTAGCTAGGATAGCCTACCCATAAGTCCAATTTAGACATAGGGGCAAAACTGTAATTTTGGGTAAAAATGATGTCTGCCGTTGGACACACATTGCACCGAAAAATGTGTCAAAATAGAAGTCTACGAAACCTAGCAAATTATATGTTCACGAATCCAGAATGATGATACGAACCCAACGGTATATCCGAAATAGGATTCCGATGTGTCGATCTCAAAATGATACGTTGACGCGGACACTTGGAATCCAGTTTGTACCGAAATACGTGCCAGAGCAAATGTCTTCATAACTCAGAAAATTATATGTCAACGAGTTCAGAATGACGATACGAACTCAACGGTATATCCAGAATTGGATTCCGATGAGCCGATCTCAAAGTGACCCATTGACTCGAAAAGTGGGACCCACTTTGCACCGAAATGCGTGTCAGGGTCCACGTTCTCCAAATCAAGCAAACTTTATATGAAAACATGCCAGAACGATGCCACGAGTCTACTGGTGGTGTCAGAAATTGAATCCGGAGTCCCGGGTTCAAAAATAGAATTTAACAAGTGCAAATTAAAGAATTCGGACGGCCAACTTTGGCGTCGAATTCGACCAACCGAACGTGCTTAAAATGAAACGAAATCTAAAGGAGGCAGGAAGAGGGTTATACCAGCTGCGCACAGGAACTAGTAGCGCACCAACCGGAGCTGCGATGGCGGAGTTACGAGCTGACGAAGTCGGCTCCACGAAACTATCCAAAAATAGTTCAATTTAAAACGTCAACTTGGTGGCCAGTTTTGAGGTATCAAACGACGAAATTAACGGACAAAAATTGACAGGAGTGAAGATGGATATACCGAGATTGCGACGGAGCCAAGAAATTGCCGATCCAACGGTCGGATCTCTCGAAAAACGTGTACGAACTTGCTGCGACGGAGCACCATTTTCGAGTTCAAAACTCGCGCGCGCCGACGGGATCTCGTGCCAAACGCACGAATCGTGTGTTTAACACGTCGGGGAGGCCGATGGTGGACAGGGAGAGGTCGTCGGGGGTGCGCGCGCCGGTGGAGGGGGTCGCCGGCGGCGGCGGTCGGCCGCGGTGGCGCGTGCGGCGTGCGGCAGCGCGCGGGGTGGCACGGCTACTGCGCGTACTGCTGCTGCTGCTGCTGCTGCTGCTGTGCGGTGGCGTGCGGTGGTGCGTCGCAGGGGAGGGGCTGGCCTGGCCGGGCACAGCGGCCGGGGGTGGTGGCCGTACGGTGGGGGTGGTGTTAGCTCGGGTGGAGGTGGTGAGATGGTGATGGTGGTGATGATGATGGTGTTTATGATGGTGGTGATGGTGTTTATGATGGTGGTGAGTAGGAGGAGGAGAGTAGGAGGAGGAGGCCGGCCATGGAGGTGGGGAGTTCGGCAGTGAGGGGGTCGGCTGTGGTGCATGGGAGTGGTGTGTGTGTGGTTTATTTAGAGGAGAGAGAGAGGGAGTTGCTTTGTGTGTGTGTATGTATATTAATATATAGGAAGAGAGAGAGTGTAGGATAGAGAGATATTTGAGAGGGGAGGTGAGAGAGAGAAGTCGGCTAGGGGGGTGCTGTGAGCTGGTATGGGGAGTGAGGGGGAGTGTAGGTGTAAAGGGAGAGAGAGAGAGATATTTGTTTATATATATATATATATATATATATATATATATATAAGAAGGTAATTGTGGCGAACGCTCCCACCGGGAATCGATCTCCTGACCACTCGGGCCGCATGCATCTCTCTTAACCACTAGGGTAGAGGTCATTTGCATATATATATATATATATATATATATATATATATATATATATATATATATATATATATATATATATATATATATATATATATATATATATATATATATATATATTTGTAAAGTGGAGAAAGAAAAATAGATATTTAAAATAGGAAAAATAGGGAAATTATGTGAGATTTTTGGGCAGTCATGGGAGAACAACATGGGGCTTGGGTTCGGGTTCGGTCGAGCCGGGTCGGGTCAAAATCGGACCGGGTGAAATAATCGAATTAAAATGGGATTTATAATCACGGGAAAATAAATAATATGCGGGGACTCCAATAAATGGGACACAAACGTCATGTGGGTAGTAGGCTTCATGTGGGCTACGTCCATACTTTGGGTCGTCTAGTTTGGATTGGTATCGGGTCCCGAAATTAAATTGGAAAATAAATCAGGTTTCACGGTAGATAATTATTCGGCCTAAATTGACCCGAAAATTGTGCGAAGAAAATGAAGCACAAAATGGAGTGTCTGAGTGGGACACGAAGGTCATGGGTGAAGAGCGTCTCGAGTAGATCATTCATGAGAAGTTGGTTCTGAGAAAACGACTGGTCTGGTGCTCCTAAATTAAAAGTCACGGTGATGTGCAAACGAAGATCAAAAATAAAAGTGGGAATAATTATTCAATGATTAATTGGTCTAAGTTGACCCGAAGTTGCGCGATACAAAAAGAGCATAAGGGAACGAGTTCAAGTGGGACAGGATATATCAAAACGAAGATAGTCTTGTCTACTTCAAAATCCATGAAGAGAGTTTACAGAGATTGGCATCCCTGACGCTCCAGAAGTCAAAGTCATGGAAAGGTACATTAATGATCAAAATAATTAAATAATAAAACACTTATCGAAAATAATTCATTCAGAAAAATAAAAATAAATCCTAAAATTCAGGGGGCTTACATCCTACCCACCTTACAAAAATTTCGTCCTCGAAATTAAAAATCATCCAACCGGTCAAACTATAACATGTAGCTGCTCTGGCTACGATACTCAAACTGCTACCCTTGTAATCATCTCTTCTGTTTCTCTTTACAATCTTTTTGGTTCAGGTTCAACAAAGTCCTTCTATCATAAACTACGTCATATATCCTTTAGAATCTTTCATACTAACATGAAACATTTATGTATACCCTAAACTATAGGTCATTCTTTGGGTATGTTTATAAGCCAAAAATGCTTAATCATCCATCATATTTCCAACCTCAATTGTAAATACTGGATTTCCTTATCGTATCCTAAGTATCCATATTCTATCAATCCACAGTTCATTAGCATCATTTATCGTCAATCCCTTCCTACAGTTTCTCTTTGAAATCATACGTTCAATATTTATCCTTGGCGTAGAGCCTTCTTCTTTTACTCAACAAGTCCTCCGACTATAAATCCTCGATTTCAGAACTCCCAATTTATTAATTACCAATGTACATATGTCTTTGTCTTGTTCCTTGTCTTTTTAACTGATATCTTTTCGATATCGTATGCAATACGATAACTCATTCAAATTTATTCTATATCAATCCGCATATCGATCTACCCTCTAATCATATGTAATTAGCTATAGATAACCAACCAAAATTCTACAAATGCTAAATCCTCAATTTCTAAGCACAAGATTCTAATCCTCAATTTGTAAATACATGATTCGGATCCTCATTCTGTAGTCACAATAATATACTATCTCATTTCTCCATTTTAGATACCCTATCATCAAGTCATACTATCAATACAATCGTTCTTAATGGTTTCCAAGTCTACTACAGTCAGTCACTTATACTTATCCTATAAGCTTAATCTAACCAATCCCTAGGAAAAGTACTTATCACAATCACACAATACATCTATAGTTATACTACAGAATCAGTTTAACAAGGTTTGGCTATTTCGGTCGTCTACAAAATAGAAGGTAATAAGGCCTAAGACTGGGTCAAGCAATCCATAATAGTGTCCAAACAAGTTAAAGGTCAAGCAAGACAGAAAAGTTTATCGAAAAATCTCCAAGAATGGTACGGAGACAACGGGATACATAACGAGAAGAATTATCCAAGATGTTAACGAAGAAGAGTTTGGTCAAGTCATAGGAAAAATGGAACATAAAAATAATTATATCCAAAAAGAAATCATGAAGGCAACCCTGTTGGAGAATCCTAGAGAACCTGTAATCCTAGTTGTAGATGCAGATAGAACAGAGTTAATCAAGACAGGGAAGAATGATAATAATAAGAATTTATTCTTGCTCATTCGGTCATAACAAAGTGAACCAAGTTGAGATATGATCTGATAACCATATACGTCTTCCTGAAATCATGTTGCCAAAATTTTTGCCCCACCAGTAAGCTTATATGCAATAAACGAGGGAGTCCATAACTAAGGTATACACCCTATAGTCATATCATCTAGATTCCTTACCACGCCAACCGGTATGGCTGCAAGAAAATCTAAATTCTATGAATAGGATAGTATATCCAAAATCAGGCTCTATGTTTTTGTCATACCAGCTAATATGGCTGCGATAAATTCTAAACTCCATAACTAAAGCAGACGTTTATCTTATCAGGATATATAACAATTTAATCCACAAAATTTATCACGATGCAAGATCAAAGTCAACAACGAAAATCAGAAATTAATTTCAACAACGAATTAAGGAAGAACAAATGGAAACAGGTGAAAACAGATTTCGAGATAAGATTAGAGTGAGATCCTCAGGGGTCATCCCAAGGGTACAAACTTGGTCTAAATTGACCCACTGAAATATAAACAAGAGGCTAATTATAGCTAACGGTCCTATGCTGTGATGAGTTCTCCTATGTTGCAATCCTAGAAATCCTCTAGGTGTTCTAAATGTTTATTCCTAGTGTTAACAAGTTGTCCTAGATCCTAATTGCAGGCATGCTTGGTACAATAACGTAACCAAACAACTTAAGTCGAGACCTGCATGGGCCGCCAAAAAAACATGTCACGACCCGTTACCCAAATTGTTGGACCGAGCCGAGCCATGTCCAGCCTACGCTTGGTTAAAGCGCAGTAAGCTATTCTAGAATAAACAATAAAGGATCTAAGCTGCTAACAGTTCTAATATCATATTTAAAGTTCATCACAACACAGCATCTATAAGCGAAGGTAACATAAGTACAGACTTAAATAATACACTTCCAAGTATCTAACTGGAGACAAAGTCCAGTATCCAAATATAAGTACAGACCAAAGTCTAAGTCCCAAAACACAAGAAAGATATCTAAGCAAGGTTCCCCGCTGGGGTCTCTTCTGGAGCTAAGGCCAGGTCCTCAATGCAGTACCATAATATCAATCACATAGCATTTCTTTCTCGAAAAGTAAACCTACAACGTTATCCTGTCAGGACGGGAGCAAGTACAACCTCTACAACTAAAGTACTGAATATATAATGAAAGAGATGTACAATAAAAAAACATGGTGTGATAAGTCTATAAAATAGGAAATACTGGAAACATGGCCTCATGGTACAACTGGGATCACAATATCATAGTAATACAGGGAACATGACATATCTGGAATCATGGTATAACTCATAATCTATCATGGCAAGGATACATATGTCATAGAGACAGATGTATATGTAATATTTAAAAGTTTAAAACCGTAGTATGTACGTGAATCGGTCAATAGGTGAATAGGATGTACAGCGGTACATATCAAGTTTTCTGGTATGCACATACGTGCACGAACGGCATCGGTGTATATCCATACACAAACGCGAGATCAAAAACATACGGCAAGGTCACACATAGAATGTCACCGAGCGCGGTAAGTACATACGGAAAAGGGGGTCATGTTCACGTACAATACTAACAGTTTCCCCTTAATCCATTATTTAAACATGTGAGAGATACAAGAACAGTAAAAATATGTGGGAGATACTGGGAGCAGTATAAGCATGGCAGGTACTGGGAGCAGTATAAAACATGTGAATACTCGGAGCAGTATATAGTATAGTAAAACATGTACTGAGAACCAGTAAGAAGCATGTGAAGATATAAGAACTGTCCTAAGCATGGCCGGTACTGAAAGTGATACAACATGTGAAGACATAACTTGCTACCTCAAAGATCAGTATTTTAACAGGGTTAATACATGTTCTAGCATTAAAAGACAGTAAATGAGTTTGTAGATGTACTTGCCTCGAGCAAAGCAAGAATACTAGTACGAAGATATAGATGTCCGGTGTCCTGTCAATAATGATATACAAACTCAGTTCTAAGCTATGTTCAATATTACACTAGTGGTGTGACACGACTCCTGACTGGATACTAGCCAAGTGGGGACCTAGCATAAAAGTCTAATGTGGAGTGTCACTATATCCAAACTGATTTCCTAGGGTCTTTACACTAGTGCGGGGTGAGGTCCAATACTATAATAACTCAAAACAACACAAAACTTGCAAGTCGTAACTACTCAATAAATAAATCAAACTGTACACTGAGTTCCAATAATTTTTGAGATAGACAAAAAGCACAAATATATATAAAATAAAGTACCAAAATGATCCTTGTTAATTATAGAAATTTATACTAATTTTTCTGGAATTTATAAACCTTCATAAATATTTATTAAAAATCAGCAAACGTAAATATACTGAAAATGAGTTCTGTTTTCCCATTTTTATAAAATACCAAAATTACTTATTAAATACTAGAAAAATTATATTAAATTATCTAAATTAACATAGTATTTAAATACAATTTTTCCAAGATTTTTACAGTAATTAAAATATATATAAAAATTCAAAACCAGAAAGTAACAATTTATGGAAAAATAATTAATTATAAATTAAGGATAATACATAATCAAAATCTACAGATGTTGTCGGATGATAAAATAAATATCACCAACGTGTCCAGAATGGTCAAATTAGCTAGGATAGCCTACCCATAAGTCCAATTTAGACACAGGGGCAAAACTGTAATTTCGGGTCAAAATGATGTCCGCCGTTGGACACACTTTGCACCGAAAAATGTGTCAGAATAGAAGTCTACGAAATCTAGCAAATTATATGTCCACGAATCCAGAATGATGATACGAACCCAACGGTATATCCGAAATAGGATTCCGATGTGCCGATCTCAAAATGATACGTTGACGCGGACACTTGGAATCCAGTTTACACCGAAATGCGTGTCGGAGCAAATGTCTTCAAAACTCAGCAAATTATATGTCAACGAGTTTAGAATGACGATACGAACTCAACGGTATATCCAGAATTGGATTCCGATGAGCCGATCTCAAAGTGATCCGTTGACTCGAAAAGTGGGATCCGCTTTGCACCGAAATGCGTGTCAGGGCCCACGTTCTCCAAATCAAGCAAACTTTATATAAAAACATGCCAGAACGATGCCACGAGTCTACTGGTGGTGTCAGAAATTGAATCCGGAGTCCCGGGTTCAAAAATAGAATTTAACAAGTGCAAATTAAAGAATTCGGACGGCCAACTTTGGCGTCGAATTCGACCAACCGAACGTGCTTAAAATGAAACGAAATCTAAAGGAGGCAGGAAGAGGGTTATACCAGCTGCGCACAGGAACTGGTAGCGTGCCAACCGGAGCTGCGACGGCGGAGTTACGAGCTGACGAAGTCGGCTCCACGAAACTGTCCAAAAACAGTTCAATTTAAAACGTCAAATTGGTGGCCAGTTTTGAGGTATCAAACGACGAAATTAATGGACAAAAATTGACAGGAGTGAAGATGGATATACCGAGATTGCGACGGAGCGAAGAAATTGCCGATCCAATGGTCGGATCTCTCGGAAAACGCGCACGAACTTGCTGCAACGGAGCGCCATTTTCGAGTTCAAAACTCGCGCGCGCCGACGGGATCTCGTGCCAAACGCACGAATCGTGTGTTTAACACGTCGGGGAGGCCGGTGATGGACATGGAGAGGTCGTCGGGGGTGTGCGCGTCGGTGGGGGGGGTCGCCGGCGGCGACGGTCGGCCGCGGTGGCGCGCGCGGCGTGCGGCAGCAGCGTGCGGGGTGGCGCGGCTACTGCGCGTACTGCTGCTGCTGCTGCTGCTGTGCGGTGGCGTGCGACGGTGCATCGCCGGAGAGGGGCTGGCTTGGCCGGGCACGGCGGCCGGGGGTGGTGGCCGTGCGGTGGGGGTGGTGTTTGCTCGGGTGGAGGTGGTGAGATGGTGATGGTGGTGATGATGATGGTGTTTATGATGGTGGTGATGGTGTTTATGATGGTGGTGAGTAGGAGGAGGAGGCCGGCCATGGAGGTGGGGAGTTCAGCAGTGAGGGGGTCGGCTATGGTGCATGGGAGTGGTGTGTGTGTGGTTTGTTTAGAGGAGAGAGAGAGGGAGTTACTTTGTGTGTGTGTATGTATATTAATATATAGCAAGAGAGAGAGTGTAGGATAGAGAGATATTTGAGAGGGGAGGAGAGAGAGAGAAGTCGGCTAGGGGGGGTGCTGTGAGCTGGTATGGGGAGTGAGGGGGAGTGTAGGTGTAAAGGGAGAGAGAGAGATATTTGTTTATATATATATATATAGAGAGAGAGAGATATTTGTAAAGTAGAGAAAGAAAAATAGATATTTAAAATAGGAAAAATAGGAAAATTATGTAAGATTTTTGGGCAGTCATGGAAGAACAACATGGGGCTTGGATTCGGGTTCGGTCGAGCCGGGTCGGGTCAAAATCGGACCGGATGAAATAATCGAATTAAAATGGGATTTATAATCACGGGAAAATAAATAATATGCGAAGACTCCAATAAATGGGACACAAGCGTCATGTGGGTAGTAGGCTTCATGTGGGCCACGTTCATACTTTGGGTCGTCTAGTTTGGATCGGTGTCGGGTCCCGAAATTAAATTGGAAAATAAATCAGGTTTCACGGTAGATAATTATTCGGCCTAAATTGACCCGAAAATTGTGCGAAGAAAATGAAGCACAAAATGGGGCGTCTGAGTGGGACACGAAGCTCATGGGTGAAGAGCGTCTCGAGTAGATCATTCATGAGAAGTTGGTTCTGAGAAAACGACTGGTCTGGTGCTCCTAAATTAAAAGTCACGATGACGTGCAAACGAAGATCAAAAATAAAAGTGGGAATAATTATTCAATGATTAATTGGTCTAAGTTGACCCGAAGTTGCGCGATACAAAAAGAGCATAAGGGAACGAGTTCAAGTGGGACAGGATATATCAAAACGAAGATAGTCTTGTCTACTTCAAAACCCATGAAGAGAGTTTACAGAGATTGGCATCCCTGACGCTCCAGAAGTCAAAGTCATGGAAAGGTACATTAATGATCAAAAACAATTAAATAATAAAACACTTATCGAAAATAATTTATTCAGAAAAATAAAAATAAATCCTGAAATTCAGGGGGCTTTCACTCAGCGTCAATCAATATCACCTATTGGGAGGGATCCAGTCAGGAAAGGAGCAAGTACGAGTATGTAACTCACATTTCAAATAATAACGGAAAAGTGCAAGCTAAACAGTTGAAACAATATTTTCCAGCAATTTAACAATTCAATACTTGAAACAATGTGATTTGAATATGTAACGTTTATGACCGGCTTGGGTTGTACAATAGCATCCTAGCGACGTGATACGGCTTATCCCCGTGTGTAAGAGGGGTAAGCTCGCACAATAACAATATGCAATATGAGGGGTATTGGTCATAAACGCTACACTATTCCTCCAATATCCCCACAATCAATATCAATCAATATTTGAACCCTAGGAGAGGGTTCCGTGTTGCAATGTGGTTTAAACATGCAACTTGACAATTACTAAATAAAATGCAAGAAAATATAACCGTAACTTGCCTTTGTTAATGACTGGAACATGATGTTGGTACCGGGGAGGAAGTCAAATACATCCTCAAAACCCTACAGTTGAGAACCCTGACTTAGAACCATAAAGGAAACCATATTTTGGTGTGCTAGTTGCAATTTCTAAAAATAGACCCTAGCCAGGTTTTAAGTTATTTAGTCAAAATAATTTTCGTAAAAATATATCTTTTAGACATTTTCATAAATTACTTAAAAAAATTACCTTTAAATATTAAAAGAATATTTAATACGCAAGAATACATTTTCCTACCAAAATAATGGTTTAAAGTTAATATAAAAGGTTTTCGGATTTTAATATTAAATACCATTACCAAAATAACCTTTTTAAATAAATATTAGTTTTTATTATATTAATTCTCCTTATAAAACCTTCTTGATTAGAAATCATCTTTAAAAAGGGGAATATATATAATTTATAATACAATTTCTAACAAAACTTTTATTTAAAATAATAACTTTTAAATGAATATTATTTAACCACTATTTTGTAAATAAAATAACTAAATCATTTATTAGGTTTAGAATCTCTACAAATTAACATTACAAAATAAGTGATAATCCTAACTTTTATTTAAACCAATTAAATCATTTAAACGATATTTTAAATTAGTAAGGTTAATCCATAAATCAATTAATACCAAATAAGCATGTATAAAGTTTCCTAATATGTATATTATTACCACACTGCTAATTTAACACCACAGAAACCAAATAATCAAAACACAGAACTTAGTTTAATAATCTACAGAAACTAACCTAAGGCCAGAAGGTCTAAATGGTCCTGTGAACAACCAGAAGATGGAAAAAAAACGAGGAAAGGGGTTACCCAAGCTTGATGAAGGAGTACCGAGGGGAGGCCTCGGACTCGGAACAACGCCAGGAACGATGGAAACGACGAGCACAGACACGTGTACGCACACGGACGGACACACGGAGACGGGACACGCGCACGGGAGCACGCGCGGGAGGCGCCGGGCTGTCGGGCTGGCGCGGGGTCGCGCGGGGACGGACTCGGAAGGTGGGGGAGAGGGGCCTGGAATCGGAGAGGGCGGCAAGGGGAGCGCGGTGGTGGTCTCGGATTTGGATTTGGTGGAAGGAGGAGGAAGTTATGGATTTTTTTTTGTGGAAAATGGGATTGTGAACGTTCTGTGGGGTTTCTGATCTTCTGAAGAAATGTTATATGAAGAAGGAGAGGACGTGGGCATAGAGAGCGGATCTGAGAGAGAGAACCGGGTAGTGGGATAATGGGTAAGTCTAATGGGTTTTGGGCTTCGGGTTTTGGGTACCAAGGCTTAAGTTATGGGCTAAAAACAAAAAGCTCACCAAACAATATAAAACATGGACGTTAAAAATAAAATAAAAGTCATGGGCTTCACAGTATCCTTGACCCTCATAAAGTTAGGGTCAAACTACAGGATTGATGATATTTTGTAAAATGATGACAATTTTTTTTGTCAACTATAGTGTAAGCTGATTTTTATGTGAGTACACGATATACTGACACTAGCGAACTCGAGTTCAAAGAAAAGGACAAATTGCGTTAAGTATCCCTTTGTTTTGCACTTATTACATAAATCATCCCTAATTTGAAACTAATTACACAGACCACTCTTGTACTTTATATTTTCTATAGAAACTTATAACACTGAACATCCCTATCTTTTATAAAATTTATAGAGGGGAGGGGTGGTCAATATAATTATTTTCGAAATTAGAGTAGTCCCTATAATACTCATCTTCTACTACACAATGAGGCTTCAAAACGACTCAAAAGTGGTCCGTCTAAGCCATATAAATATCATCAACCATTTAATAAATTAAAACAATAAATAACTAATTAACTACCTAAAAACTCTACTAATTATTTTAAAAATATAACTAATTTATTTAACTATCTAATATGATTTACTTATAACTAAATAGTCTAATTCAAGTGGTTAAGGTAGGAGGTAGTTTTCTTGGTTACTTGAGTTCAAATTCTAACTTTGATAATTTTTATAATAAATTAATAATTAATTAATTTAATATTTTTTTGTACGTGCATATTACTAGTGAAATATACGGGAGTCACTATATTTATTTCTTAAAATATAATAAATAATCCCACTCTTTTTTTATTTTCCTTTCCAAATTCCACTATTGTCAGAGCATCTCCAACCCTATTGTGAGTTTGAAAAAAATGGTTGCCACATAGGAATGATAACCATTTTTTCTAAAAGTATTTCTCCAATGCAAATGTGAAATAAAGTGTGGAGTTGACGTGGCAATAACATGGCAAAAATAATGTGAAGTTGGTTGTCTAGATCTAGACAATGCACTTCACAATGTCTTTATGTCCACATCATCATTTGTGAATAAAAATGTTTACAAAAAAAAGTAGAAGAGTAAAAGTTGTCTTGGAAGTTGTAAAAAATTACTTTATATTGTCTCTTCAATACTTTTGCATCGGAGATGACTTTTTAAACTCATTGTTATCTGTGAATATAATCTTGCCATCTATACAAGACATTGTTTGTGTTCCATGCTACCTAAGATTCACAACACAAAATAAGCCATGGAGATGCTCTCATTCCGAACTTCCAAAATGATAAGGGAAACCCATTAACCCGGATTCGGAACGCGAAAACCCTAATTTTTTTAAAACCCATCCCCAAACCTCTCCATCTCGCCGTGGCCGGAGCTCCCACCGCCGCCTCCATCTTGAACTCCGGCGAAGACGAAGTAGCTGTCCCCCCCAACCCCAAATGGCTTCTTCTTCTTCCCACCTTCTTCGTATTAGCAAGAGAATCGGATCGATCGCTGGAGAAATTTCATGGTAATTCTCTATTTATTCCCCCTTTAGTTATTCAATTTCATCAATTTATTTTCATACCAATTGATGATAAATCAGGTATATGATAGATCTCAAGTGACTAAATCAAGAAAAAGTTTGAAACTTTCCCTCTTTATGTGGTGATGAAACCCCTATTTTGGAATTTAGGTTTAGTTCTAAGTGGCTCGAATTGTAATTTAGACAAAGCACTCATACTTAGGGTCTAATTGATGATTGCTTGTGCATGTTGAAAAAATGGGAGCATGATTGTTACTACATTGAAAACTTAGAAGTTTGATTCTTGACGACACTGCATCTGAAGAAGCTAGGAAGCAAGGTCAGTTGAGAAGTTGGTTTCGTGCACAACGTGACACAGACACTCCGAATCGGTGTTGTGTCTGTGCTGCCGTTTCAGTAGTTTTTCCTGTCGTATTCACGTCCATGAGACATGGAACTAGTGTCGCAAGCAAGAATGAACTTTAAACAATCTAACTGAGTTGTTTCTGCTCAAGCTATAACATCCATGCAAGTATGCAACAATAATTGGACCTTTTTAGTGTTAGTTGGTTGAAAATATTTTGCTATCTGTAACATTGTTCATCCCTCACTGAATTGGTCAAATTCCCATGATAGGCATTATTGGCAATAGTAAAGATCAGTTGACAGGAAAATAACTCAGTCTTCAGCAATTAATACCCTTTGGGACAACCCTTCCGAGACCCCTTAAAATCTTGAATAGGATCAGGTTGAAGAGCAAGGGGAAACAATGGCTGATCTAGTTTCAATATTCATACTCTGGTAGATATTGTGAACTGATGGGCCTAAATGAACTGCAGCTCATATGATTTTTGAACATAGATACCAAAAATAGATGTCATATACAATGTTCTAAAAAGCGCTAGGCGGACTCGGTGCGGCGGAGGTCCGCCTAGCGCTTAGCCCGCCTAGGCGGCCGCCTAGAAAAAAAAAAATTTTTGAAATTTTTGAAAATTTGAATTTTGAAATTTGAAATTTTAATGTTCTAAAATCCAAATACTATCTTAAAACCCAAACAAATATCCAAAATACAACTAAGAATAAACAAAATCAAAAAAAAAATCAAAAAAAAAAATCAAAAAATTCAAAAAACCCGCCGCCTAGGGGCGCCTAGGGCCCGCCTAGCCCACCGCCTAGGGGGTTTTCGGTGCGGTGGGCGGGCGCCTAGCGCCTAGGCGGGCGCCTAGGCCGATTTTTAGAACACTGGTCATATAGTAATGCAAGTTAGATTCTATGAGATGCTTGATTAGACCTTGATTTATGTGTTATTTATCTATTTTTGTTTTTTTTTTAATGCTAACATAGGTTACTGGAGAACCTTTTTTTTTTACTCATTTTGATCGAATCCTTTCATATTGTATGTATGCAAATACTTTGTACTTCATTTTCAAACTGATACAATTTCTACATTTAAATACAGTGACTTGCGTAATTAATAAAGGGTGTTCTTTACATACATATTGTATATAATGTACATACATACATCCAATGCAACATCGATTTAATCGAAATCTTCTATATGTATAATTTGCCTTCCCCCATCTCTTTATAATCTAGAATTAAAGAGCCTGAAGTGCAACAACCTTACATAACATGAACATTAGCCCATTTATTTGTGCTGCTTAGCCCGTGGAATCATTTTCAAGCTATCTGACTATTGCTCATCATGGCTCTTCATGATTACTTTAAATATGTATATGATGACTTCACCTTTTAATGTTTATTGTTTAATGGACTTTTCTCCTTCAGAATGAGCTGGTGAGTGCATATTTGATGCATGTTAATTATGAACATCCTTTTAGTTGATCTTAGGCATCCAGCTTATTTTTTCGCTTTAACCATCTGAAATCCAAATGTAATGTTTCTTAGAGTATCATTTTCATATTGTGAGTAATGTATGCAGGAACTCTTGTACTGCGTTCAACAATGAATATAACTCACTACAAACTCAGTTATTTGTACCAAGATTCCTGTTTGTTTCACATTATTCTACATGTGTCTGTCCAAGCCAAAGAGGCGACAAGGCCACCTTATTCTCTAGCCCATCCTTGCTGTCTTCTTTGCCAGTTCAGAGATCTGTTGTGGGTGACCTCCATGGCTTGCAAACGGGGCAGTTCCATAGATATACAAGTAATGCATTGCTGAGTCTGAATACAGATGGTAATGTGGCCAGGTTTTCCCTTGAGAAACCGACTGCCAAACCAGGAATTCAGAAGAAAGGAATGCAAAAATCTAAACGACCAAAGATGTCCAGAAAACAAAAAGTAAATGAGCTCAAATGGTATCGCTTAAAGGCAAAAAAGAAGATGAAATCTCCAAATCCAGAAGTTAGGATAAGGTATAAGCTTGAAAAGGTTAGATGCAGCCTGACTCAAATTATTTTTCTTACAGTTTCTTTAAGAGTGACTTTTACAGGGTAATAGTTATCAACTTATCATTTTGAAGAATGAAGGCATGCTATCTATCTTGTCAACTTTCCCCTTAATCCAAACGTAGGACACCTTTGGACTTGTTGGTTTTATGGGCTTAATTACATAGAGAATTTCACTCCGAATTGTGGAACATTTCTATTCTTGAACACAAAATGTAGTGTTCTGAAATTCCAAACCCAAGCCAATAGAGATTACCCCTAGTTGCTCACTTTTGATTATTTTGATTAGAGAATGAACATGATTCAACACCGCACTTGATTTTGCAGCATATCAAGACGTCATTCAGTACTATAAATCAAGGAAATTACTCCTAGTTGCACACTTAGTTCCACCTAAGTGTACCGAAGAAGGCTACATCCCCATTGTTTCCTGTTCCATACCAAGCGGCATACCAGGGTTCCTGTTTTTGTTCCTCATTCCATAATGTTTCCGGCTCTAGGTACCTACCTGTCAACTGGCACTTAGGTTCTAGTAAATGTCTTTTTCAGTCATAGTTCTCTTTGGTTAGGGATGAGTCATATGCTAGTCCCTCGCTCTAGGATCTTGCAAGTCCTTCTTTGTCACGTAGACTTTAGGGGTGTAAACAGGTCGGACGAACACGGACAACACTCTGTTCAGATTCGGACCAGGAGAAAACGGACGGGCCTGAGCCCAGCTCGGATAAATCCGGACAAATTTCTTTGGTTCAGACTCGGACCATAAATCTTGGCTCATGCACTCGTCCGGCCCGTTGGGCCCATTCGTACGGACCGGACCTAACCGAATGGACACGGACACATAAATTCCATTATGTATATTCAAGAATGCAAAAAGTTTTGTGTGAATGTTGCTTGAAAAAAATTGGCTACAAAGTCAGCATGCTCCATTAAGGAGGGCTGAGCTTCTGGAAACTAATTTATTGTTGGCATTAACTGGATTGAGAATAAGAAGAGCATGAAGCTTGAGATAGGAAATCATGTACAACCTCAACCAAATGAAGATTTGAAGCACGACTTATCAAGTGTTCAGGCACAAATGTTCAAAATTTGTTTTAATCAATTGCATATCTTCATATCAGAGGCTCACATCCACAAAATAATTAACTTGAACTTGAATCATTTAGCTAGAACAACCAGCACTTTATTTAGAGGCAAATCCCAAAAAAGATGTGTAACTCTCAGAGATATTTGCAGCAAAACCAACGTTGTCCCATAACCTTAATACATAAAAACCAGGAAACAATTTCATGTGAACTGACAAACAAAACTAGAAGATATTTGCAGCACCTTCATCTCCCACATGCTTCACATCAGGCATGGATGTAGAGTAATCCATTTCACTGCAAGCAAGACACCATCATAAATGAAAAAACAGAAAGAAAAAAAAATGTTTATGTGATTAATTTAATCAACTCAACCCACCTCATCATCATTTGCACTGTTTTTTCAAGTACCATCCTTTGCTAATTTTGTTTACATAAAGAGAAATCATTTTGGAGCAGAAAACACATTGATTAAATGTAGGACAATGAAGACAGTGGTAAACTGGAGAAAATATATTGAATAATGCAAACATGCTCTACTACTATATGAAGTCATTTGACAAAAGGCTAATATCAATTGACTTGTGTTGAATTTGAACCTATAAAATGCAAACAACTAATGAGTAGCAATTCATATAAAATATATGGTTTTAAAATCAATTAAATAGAAGCTAATAAAAGAAACTCAAATAAGGTTACAATTAACTTACATTACCTCTAAAGGCTCATCTCCAATCCCACCCAAAAACTAATCAAATTGATTAATTGCATGTCCTCTTCATCATGTTGCACCTTAATATTGACATAAGAAATACTTAGTGCCAATTTGTCAAACATCAAAAATATAGATAAACTATAACTTATGTCTAATTCTAATAACTTAGTGGCAATTATTACCTTTGAATTCTTCAGCACATACTTTAAACGCAACCAATCCCCGCTACATATTAAAGCTTCTACTGTCTTCGGTTTCAAACAACTCCGAAATTGATCAAGAACCCTACCTCTAACACTAAATGTAGATTCAAAAGCAACATTGCTGATAGGAATAAAGAGTATATCTCGAGCCATGCTTGGCAGTATCTTGTACTTTGTAATACTTAATTTTCACCAATTTAAGACATTGAAATTCTCCTCCGACTCTTCACACTTATAACGATTTTTCTTAAGGTAAATATCCAATTCATATTGTGATGGCTCCACCGTATCTGATTCTTTAGCCCACGACTCAAACTCTGACCTACCTTTTGTCTTCCCTTTTAAATTATTGCTAGTAGAAGTACTACCAAGTCTACCATCATCTGCCTTAGAACTCTTTTTCTTTGCAGTATTAGAAGCATATCAGCATACAATTCATGCAAAGAAGAAATAACAAGTTTGATATTTTATCAAATTCCGTAATTAGGTAAATTCTGGGAAAACAAAGCTCAATCAACTTCATTTTGTACCTAGGATCCAGAACTGCAGCAATAGACATCAGTAGATTACAATCACCCCAATATTTATCAAACTTAATCTTCATTTTATCCACCATTTTTTTCATATAAAATGTTCCTTCAAATTCCAATGTCTTATCATTCAAAATTTGTTTAATTTTCTAAAGTTCGGGGAGAAACAAGTTTGAAGTTGGATAAGAAGTACTAGAAACGATATTAGAAGCTTCACCAAAATCTTACATACAGATTCAACTCTCTCCCAATCCATCGTGGATGGCAGCCAAGTGTATGAAGGATCCCTCTTGATACATTGAAAAAACTTTTTTAAATCCTAAAGCACAATCCAACATTGCATAAGTTCAAACGAGTAGGGACATCAAGAACTAAACGTTTAGAGACATGTAGCTGCAACTGTTTAATTATATCAACAAACTTATGAAGTCGTTGAGGTGACATTTTAAGATACTTCACACTTTTACGGATATTTTGAATTACTTCTTTTATCTCATTCAATCCATCCTGCACCATTAGATTTAAAACATGTGCACAACATCGAACATGGCAAACCTTCCCTTTAAAGTAAAGTCTACCTTTCATTGAAAACTTTTTCTTTAAATTTCTCACAGCTACGTCATTTGTAGAGGCATTATCAAGTGTTATTGAAGATATTTTATTCTCAATTTCCCAATCCAAAAGACAAGCAAAAATAGCATTAGAAATGGCAAGTCCGGTGTGTGTTGGTGGCAGACTACAAAAGTATAAAACCCGTTTTTGTAGCGTCCATTTCGAGTCAAGATAATGACATGTGAGACACATATATCCTATTGTCTGATTTGATGTCCATAAATTGGATGTTAAACTAACTCTACTTACACCCCCATCACCTCCTTTAACTTCTTCTTGTCTAATGCATGCAACTTCATGCAATCATTTTTCACAGTCACTCATAATCTTTTCAAACTCCAGATTCAACATTTGGCAAAACAACACAAAAAATTCATGCTCAACCATCTTAAATGGGTATTCATGAACAGTGATCATTGTAGCCAATCACTTCATAACTTTATTCCTATTATACTTGTGGAGAGCCAATTGCCCAATTAAACAACCATCAGAAGGTTTCTCGAGTAAAAAAAATCTTTACCCAACAATTTTTTTTTTTTCTGTTTGGCGAGACGAACACGACATTTATTTAAATGTCTTTTAAATGTGGTTGTGCACCATCTGCAGATCTAGTTAATTTTGTATGACAATGATTGCACTTAGCAAACAACTTCACAGTACCATCCTTACCTTGCTCTTCAATTTCGGAGAACTCAAGCCAGACATGAGAAATTTTTTTCCTCGATTTCTTTTCAGTTCCATTAAATTTTGGATTTTCCTCTTCAGCTCCCGCCATCCACAATCTGAATGTCATTATCACCAGTGGGATCCTCTTGATGTTGTTGGACATTTACAACAACATCCAAACCTTAAAAAAATAATTCAGTATTAATTTGTATGCAAAGAAAAAATTCAGTAAACTCCAGTATACAACACCGATAAATTTAACACAATGTAAAACTATAAATACTTCACAGACTATGAAAAAAACATACTATGAAAATATGAATACTACAAACTGAAGAACAAGGAAATTTTTTTTTCCATATTTCATGATTTCGAAGGGAAAATAAATCCCAAATAGAAAATAATAAAGCTACAGTAGCTACTAGCTTCATCCTCGATATGATTCCTTTTTGCATCCATCCATTTTGGAGAGAGTTGTTTACTTGTTTTATGCTCGAACAAACAAATTGTGTTTTTTTATAATATTTATATAGCAACCTTCAGGAAAACTGACAAGGTCATTTTAGGAACATGTATGCAATATTCAAAATAAATCTATAATACACATGAATGATGAATCTATATTGAACTCACTTGGATTTGGTTGTGGAGAAGTCATGACAGGCAAAACAACAAAGAGACGGAGGACTAGAGGAAGGGCAAATAACTGAAAAAGAGAAACAATTTTGTTCTGATCGATTTTTTTTACTGGGCAAAACAAGGATTTCTGTCGGTGGATTTAGAAAGGATTGTTGGTGATATGGACTGGAAGACCGAATCCCCAATGATTTTGGTAGAATTTATGAGCAATGGAGAAGATCAAGGAGAAGATGGAGAGTCGAATTACCGTCGTTGGAAATTGAATTGCCATTCGCCAAGGCCCGATAAATTTTGCGGGATTGTTGAGGAAGAGGAACCGAGGCGTCATCGGCTTGGTTGGTGGCAGGAGCTTGCTATTTGGTATGGAAATAAATGGAAAAGAACAACAACTGTGACCTGGTCATGTGTGACCATGAATAATAACCTAAAACTAAATAAATTTACTATATAACCCTTGGAGTCTTGGACAATTGACAAATTCGGCTGTGTCATCACTGTCATGTGAATATGAGTCATATGACTCCACCCATAGTGGATAAAATATGGAAGAAATGGAGTCACTATTGGCCCACGGACATATCGGGCTGGACATGGATATGTCCGAGTCCGGGTCCGATTATTAAACGGATCCAAAAAATTGTCCAAACTCTGTTCGTTAATACAATTGGACGGCCTGCAGTCGAACGATTTACCGAGCCGGACTCGTACGAACAACGGACTGTTCTGTCCATTTTACAGCCCTACACGTAATTCTCTCTTGTCATAAATTTTGCACAAACTTAAGCATGAGCAATTTTTGCTTCACATGCTTGCCCCTGGAACCAGGTTTAGACTGTTTTAAAAACCGGTTCGAACTGGTCGGTTGGACCGTGAACCGGTGTTCACACCAGTCCGGTTTGAATACGTTAACTTCTCGAACGGTTGACCCGTTACAACCCGGACTGAACCGTTAGAACCGCTTGAACTGGTCAACCCTGTGGCTGTTCAACCGGACCGATCGGTTCAGACAAAATAATTATTTTAAACTTCGACTCTACAAAGATTCGAACTGTGGAGATCCAACACGTATAGGTTGCGCTTAACCATTGGGCTGATTACATTTTTATGTAAAAGTTGTCTTCCACATGCTATTGTTCATTTGAAAGTTTTAAATTATGTTTTAACACTCACACAAGCCTAACACTGTATTTAAATACAAATTTGACAGTTACAATAATAATTATAGTACTCATCTAGTCTGGGACTTGTTCATTTGAAAGTTTTAAAACTTTTTTCTAGTCTGACACTCACACAAGCCGAAGAATGTATTTAAATACAATTTTGACCTATATATAATAACACACTCCTTATTGTTTCTATTAAACTTAATCTCTGGAAACAATTTGATCTTCGTGTATATTTAATATAAATATATTATATTTAAAAAGTTGATGTATCTCTTGATACAATGCACATAGAAGCAGTGTAAGTAAATTTTAATATAGCCTTTGATCTTTTTTATTATGTAATGTTTAATAAAACTTCTTGTAAGATAGTGTTATGACGATATATAAAAACATTAAGTTTAGACATTATACTAATTTTACAAGAATTATATAAGTAATATATTTCTATAAATTAAGATAATTATTACATCATCATCTTTGAATTACATCATCATCTGTCAAGATTGAGCTTACTGGGTAAATGGTTGAACTGGTTTTTAAAACATTGGGTTAGATGATGATGATGTTCCATGTTGTCAAGTTTATACTACTTTCTGGATTATCCGTATGCTGCATGTATACTCCTGTTAATTTTTTATTTCTTCAGAAAGTAAATTTTGCAACGGCAAATGTTTCCCTGAACTCAACCCTAACTTCATGTTTCTCTCTCAGGCTAAAAGGAAAGAAGAGTGGCTGATTGAGAAGCTAAGGAAATTTGAGATCCCCAAAGGTCCAAATCCTGTACATGATCCTGAAATTCTTACTGAAGAGGAGCGATTCTACCTCAAACGTACTGGTGAAAAGAAAAAGAACTATGTCCCGGTAGGGCGGCGAGGGGTCTTTGGTGGAGTAGTTCTTAACATGCATCTACATTGGAAGAATCATGAAACTGTGAAAGTGATTTGCAAACCCTGCAGACCTGGCCAGGTACATGAATATGCTGAGGAGTTAGCACGGCTCAGCAAAGGCACTGTTATCGATATAAAGGCTAACAACACAATAATTTTTTACCGAGGGAAGAACTATGTGCAGCCAGAGGTTATGTCACCTCCAGATACTCTTTCGAAGCAGAAGGTAACACGAGTCAATATGAATAGCTATAGCCATTTTAGTGCGAGTCACAACAGCTACTTTAGCTGATTGCATGATGCCTAAGCCTATGTGGTGGGCATTTTTACCTATCTGTTGTCTTCCCGAAGTTAAAATGGGCCTATGTATTGAATCCCTTAATAGTTTCATATTTATAAACCTTAAATATCTAATTCTATTGAAAGTTTTAATTTGTATCATTTAACATAGTTGTATTTTTTTTAATTACAAGACAAACCAGCTTTTACATGAAGTTTTAATTTGAAAAAAATTAATTCTACCAAACTATATTTTCCAATTATAAAGTATAAATTAATATATCTTTCATGAATCCCAACAAATCAATTTTGCACATGTAGGACGTAATGCAATGAGTCAAAACAATAACTTGGAAAGACTAGTCTTCTCCATAAGCTGCACAGCTCACATGAATGAGAATTAAAGGTCTCAAGTCCTGATGTGGCCACTGCTGCAAAATTTCCTTCTTTGTGATTATGCCATAATCTCACCCAATTAAGGTCTTACAATGCTGGAAACAGAAAATGTGGAACTGCTATGAAGTACTTACTGATAAAGAAGCTGGTTCACTTGCCCTTGATTGATGCAATCAGTCATCATTGACCTTCTAAGTTGGAGTATTTGACATTATGAGTATGTTTATCTGTCTGCAAGATTGTATGTCTTACACATGTTCCTTACATGCGCATACTTCTCTAAATGTGTTAGAGCTAAGAACCCCTTTCTTTTATGAAACACTTGACTGAAAAATGATGGCGTCTGGATCTCACTTTGCAACAGACTTTCAGTAATATGATGTCACATGTTTTAACTAATGGAAAATGTTAAAACTATCTCCAAATTTTTCGTCACACCCTTTCTGCTGAACTAATCAAAATGTGCATGCAAAAAGCTAATGCTTATCATTAAGTTTCCCAAACAAATTTACGCCATCTGAGCAAGGTACTGTAATTTTATTCTTGTTCAAACTACCAGGACCTGACCTTTTACCCCATGCTTTGATTCCAGTTATTCAACTACATGCCAGTCATTTCTCTTGGTATAACCGTCAAGACTAGCACCATTTTGTCATGAACCGAGTCTTTTGCTGCATTAGCTCTTCATTACTTTCTCTAGTTAATCTGACTTTCTTTTTGTGTAGGCTCTGGAGAAATATAGGTTTGAGCAATCACTTGAACACACAGGGCAGTTTATTGAGAAGCTGGAGAAGGAGCTGGAAGAATACCATAAGCACATTGCTTTATATAGAAAGAACAGTGAAACGGCTGCTGCTAACAAGTCAACTAGTGATAGCTAATGATTATATCTCCATGATCTTCTATGAGGTTCCCAGAATTTCCTTGCAGAGCACATTCGAGGTGGCACAATTCCTGATGACATGGACCTGTTGTTGCATAAAAATTCATCCCTCCCATAACTTTTGCACATTGCTGGATAGCCTGGATTCATTCTAAACTCTCAAGCCCACGTACTGTCAGATAGACTGCTCTCCTTTCCGAGTAAGCCGAAGACGCCTATAGTTTGTACCCTGTTTATGGCATGTATAACTGTCTTCTCCATACATTTAACATATTCTTTCTTGAAAAATGTTTTTTTTTTTTTTTTTTTTTTTGTATATTCAACTTCTTATCATCTTCCTATGATTGTATTGAACAATGTATATACTAACTTGGCATAAAAATATTGACAAGTGTATTGGTTAATGGTGTCTTAAACTGAATTTAATGCAGAAAGATGTCACAATTGGACCAGCAATGGTGATGATAAATTGTAGAGCACGACCAAAGATGTTGAAATCGACTTAATAGTACATCAAGTGCTCTTGGTAGTGATAAAGATGAACTAATTGACTAAAAGAGCCCAATGAAAAGTAAAAGTTGGTAGATATTGATATTTTGGTGTTGATGGGTTTCACAAATCTATTTATGACTCGAGTCTGGGCTGGCAAGGATGGCTAAATTAGATATATCTAAGAACACAACAAGGAGAAGTAAATCCCTCGACTAGAATCAACATTGCATATTACTTCCATTTCATAAGTTTGATTTAAAATTTGGTGCTTTAATACTTTTGTGAAAAATTTCAGATTGGACTTCACCACCACGCCCACAAAATTTTCTCTATCTGCCCCTGAGAACAGTTCAACCTAAGAGGGTTTTCGATCCATATCATACATGATTAAGACTTCGTTTTCTGCTTTATAATTTGGTCAGTGGATACAATTATGAGCATTATTAAGCCCTACAGTTAGTTTTCTCCATTTACTGAATTTCTTGTCTTATAATTGTTTTCTAGGTCATGAAGCATCAAGAGGAAATGCACGGAGCTGCAATCCATGGCTTTGCTGCCACTATCAAAAAGAAAAGAAAAGAGAGGAGGATATGCATCCTCATGTGCCATTGGTATGTTAGTGGTTATTGAGTACACTTAAGTCTTCTGAATTCTCTGATCTTTGGGGAGTGCTGGCCACCACTGGCTGAGACCTGCATGATGTTGTTGTATCAGAAGCCGGAGATTCCATTTTCCACCACCACCACCACCACTGCAGTGCACAATATGTATATATATCTGCTGCATTCTGCCAGAAGAGTCATGAAGCCTTGATGCCCAGAGAATCTGTAAGGTAATGTTCATTAAATTTGCTACAGATTCACCAGTTATAGACTGTTGGGCTGCCTGCCTGCTGCTAACCTGGCTTGTGTTTTCCAATGATGGCGATAACTGGTAGCTAGATCTCAGAACATTATTACTCTGCTTTTCCAATTTCAGTTGTGCTTACATCTTTCTTTCTCAAACACTAACCCAGCAAAAATCTTTCTGAATGTCTGTTTTGTGTCAACTAAAACCAATATACCTCAGGATTGGGAAATTGCCTAGTGGCAGGATATTTAACATGTTAGAAACTATAGACATACCATTAATTAATCCAATTATTTCGTTGTTGACTTTGCAACAAGACTCAGTCGTTAGTATCTATTGCAAAAAGAGCTAACCTCATGTTGGTTGATCACGTAGACTGGCAAGATGGATGATCTGTGGAGGAGATTGATTGGGTTTCTATCTTTTGTTAGTCCCACAATTTATTGATTGACGATTCAAATCCATTCCATCCTGAGAAACAAATTATGGGTACTCTAAATGCCGTATATTTTCGATCCTACTACTTCCTCTCTCCATCTCCTCTTGTACAACCCCATTCAGCAAGAAATCCCAAATCTTCTTCTCCTCTCTCTCTCTCTCTCTCTCTCTCTCGTCACCATCATATCCTAATTCTTCACTCTTCCTCTTCCGGCAGGTTTTGAAGGTCCCCTTTCTCCAATCTCCTCCTCACCTGATGCTTCTGCATCAATGTCTGCTCCCACTAATTTCACAACCCTCCTCCGTCCTCTTCGTCTGTTTCGGTAAATTTCCTTTATTATTTTCTGTCCTCTCCTAATCTTTAGGAAAATTATTCGTATTTGTGGGATATGATTTATTTAGTTGTGCAAGAGAATGGTAGGTACGGAGTGATGTTTCTCAAATTGTAACACGGTGGTTCATCTAGCTAGTGTAACAGTAGAATAATTGGTTTTGCATTTGTCCCGCAAATGGGTAAGAGTTTTAAGCCCTATATCGGCTGCATTTCACATTCTCTTGTCTTGGCGGCCAGGAATTGATAGAAAGTTGATTTAGGATCAAAGGCCAAACATAAATTCTACATTAGCATTACATAATTGTATTATTTGTAAATATATTATCATTTTATTAATAAAAACTTGACTTAACCATCAAGGTGTTTCATATTCAAATAATGTTTTACACTGTAGTCTGGAAAATACGTACAACTTATAGAACACCTAAAAACACAGGTAGAAAAATCCTCTTAAGAAAAACCCAAATAGAACATAGAGAAATAAGGTTCAGAAAATCTAGAAAATGGAAAATATTAAAAATAATATTTTATATATATTGAAATCGGTAACTCATCAACTCTCCTAGTGAGACTCAAACACAGTAGATCTTGTGTCTCAGAATCTCAACCACTTGGACTACACACCTCTTTGACTATATATATATATATATATATATATATATATATATAGCCGAGCATTCCTAGCCCAATTGGTAGGAGGAGGAGGCACCCCCCCCCCCCCCCCCCCCCCCCCCCCCGATATAAGTCTTGGGGGAAGCATTTAATTCACTACTAGTGGGAATTAAATGAGCAGCCGAGTGGAAGCTGCGGACTGGGCGGAGCGAGCCATGCGAAGCAAGCCTTCGGGCCGGGTTATGGGTCTACGGACTGAGTTGAGTTTGAGATGAGGGCATGCGGGCCGAGTTGTAAGTCCTTCGGAGCCGAGTAAAGTCCGAGTTGAGGGCCTACGGGCCGAGTTGTAAGCATGTGCTTTAATGTTTTAAACGACAGACAATTACATATAAAGGGAAGAAATTTTCTAAAATTACGTAGAACAGGAATTATTTTGGGATTTTATAGTTAGTGGGATGAGGCGCCATTGTCAATGGCGTCCCACCAAAAAATGGAGTGGGACGCCATTGCTAATGGCTCCCAAAAAAATGGAATGGGATGCCATTGCCAATGACGTCCTAAATTAATTTGGGGTGGGACGCCATTGCCAATGGCGTCCCATTCATTTTTTTAAAACGTTGATTGGTTGAATGTGGGTGGAACAGATTGAGGCACGAATCGGACGCCATTAAGAATGGTGCCCCATATGATTGGCCGAATATGAGGGGTTCGGATTGTGGTTTAGCAGCTTTAGCTATATATAGAGGAGAAATTTGAGAGTTAACCGGAATAGTTGAAAAAATGCATAAGAAGAGGAGAGAGAGAAGAAAAATGATTACCTCTCCAGAAAAAAAGATCGATGAACAAAACGACGGTCGATCGTATTCTCGATGGACCGACGACTCAAAAAGAGATACAAGAACGTGAAAATCATGTATCTCGACTAGTATTTACTGGAGAGGTAATCTTTTAGAATTAATATCTATCTGTTGTTTTATTTACTTGTAATTAATCTATTTACATAATTTATATTTGTAATTATACGATTATAGTCACGAAGTACGCGTACGTGAACATGGTCAATGACGTAACGCATCAAACTACGCCACATGAGACTTAACTACCTACCAAAAAGTCTTGGTTCAAGTCTTTGGATTTCATTATATATATGAGTTACAGTTCATGTAACATGACATTGACTTGATGTTAAGTCTGGATGAGCGTTGGTGGCCCTAACGCTATACTTTTCATTTGCCAGTAGGAGAAATGACCATTACTCTATGAGGATGTACGCAACATTTTAGGGTTACCTATTATAGGTAAGATAATTTATTAAACATTATTTTGGTTGATATCTTGATATAGGTTACCTACTAATTTAATTTTAAATTACAGGTGATTGTATATATTTCAAAGATCGATTAGACGCCCCTGGTCTTATTAGGCGATATCTTGGTGTTGATTCGCGGCATTCTCCAGAAGATTTGAAGAGAATATCGTATGTCAACGTAAGCTGGCTACGCGGTAACTTCATAGATATTGACCGTACTATTGACGGTCCGGTTAACGTAGATGAAAATCGGCTATTAAGTTTAACTCATTTATTCATTTATTTATATTTAGAACATGGATCTTATAGTTTGATCATGTTCGTATTTTTGTTGCACAAGGGCATATCTACTTGCTTTATATGGGTCAGTTTTTTTTCCAAACGAAACTGGATACATGATTACTTTTAGTCTTCTAACTTTTTTTTGGAAAATTTGGTAGAACGCATACGCCATTCATGGGGAGCAACAATGTTGGCATTTTGTACTTCCTGACGGAGTTTGTGTCTACGACCTCATTGGATGATATGAGCAAAAATCTTATTGGATGCCTGTCACTACGACATATATTTTATTATGTTAGTACATTATTTATGATCTCATTGGATGATATGAGCAAAAATTTTACTGGATGCCTGCCACTACGACATATATTTTATTATGTTAGTACATTATTTATGTATTTTTGTAGGATATAATTTTATCATGTTGTTTCTACTTAGGTTTGGTCCTATGAGTATTTCGCTATTGGTAGACCGGTGACCGGTATTAGTCGCGAAGCGGATGTCTTTCCAATAGCTAGACAATGGACGATTGATGCAGTGGACCAGGCACATTGCAAATATCATGTTGTCTCCATTTACCGAGCACAATTTGATTCTCTACAACCTGCAGAGGTAAATTAATTTTATATTTCTATTTATTTTAATTTATGTATTTTTATTAACTCTACAATATATCAAATAGGTTACATGGATGTCGTATATTATACGTTTTGATACCCCGACATTCAGATGATATAATCATTACAATTTTTTTTATCTTATATCAATATCGGACCATGTACCATCCAGCAGTTGTGTTCTTCGATAGTTCGGGATGGTACAAAGTATTTCTGATGCTCCAGCGACTATGAGCTATGACAAAGCTCACGGTCTTTCTAGAATTCATGGTTTACTTCATGGATGGGATACGAGATACGAGCGACATAGTATAAAAAATATGTCTCGACAAGTCCAATCCCCGGATGATTGCAACTTTAAATTTTATTTCTTAGTTCTATTTAAGTTTGCAATTGTGTTGTGCTAACATTTGGTTTAAACGATGCAAGGTTAGGTGATATTGCTTACAGACGTTGGTGGGGAACACCATGTGTATGCAACAGAGCCTATAGATTTGAGGAGTTGTGGTACCCTAATAAAGCTGTAGATGATTGTAGCATGCGTGGATTAGTAAAGAATCTTGTCGAATTTGTAAGTTTTTATTTATCATTTGAGTACATTTTGTTTCAGTCGATTAATTGATTTTTTTAAATTTGAGGATACAGAAATTGATTAAGCAATCAACAGTAGGGATATTGTAGTATGCGAGGATCTTTTGCGACGGATAGCAGTTGCTATGGATCGAGATATTATGCATGGTCATGTCATCTCATATGCCTTATATATATATATATATATATATATATATATATATATATATATATATACACCACCAGATTATCCAGCCGACAATGTTAGTTAGAGACGGTGCTGTAGGCCCACTGCTCAACATGCTGGAGAGGGGACTTCGTACCATGTTGGCGAGAGCATCTTCCAAGCCGGTCCTACAGATTGATTCAGGGATACAAATCAATATACACAGTTATCGTTGACTCCATCAGCTCCAATGCCAACTCAAGAGACCTACTGGATGTCGACTCTATCAGCTCCAATGCCAACTCAAGAGCAGATGCATACTCAGGGGCTCGATAGCTCAGATTCAGATCCTCCTGAGAATACAGAGGAACGAAGAAATCGACTAGGTCTCAGACGTGTTGTACGTAGGAGCTATGTATGTTGGATTAGGCGTAGACGTAGCTGACTACGTAAACATCTAGAAAATTGTAGTCTTTTATTAATAGTAGAGAATCTTGAGTATATTTTATCATTTGAGTACACTTTAATTCAGTAGAGCCAATGGAAAAATTACAACATAAGAATGTTTACTTTAGAAGAATGACTATTTTATTATCAACTTGAGAATGACTGCAACATCACAAACCTGCATCCAGTAATATTTTTGCTCATATTATCCAATGAGGTCGTAGACACAAACTCCGTCAGAAAAAAAAATACAAAATGCCAACATGCCGACATTGTTGCTCCCCATGCATGGTGTGTGCGTTCTATCAATTTTTTCAAAAAAAGGTAGAAGACGAACATTAATCCTATATCCAGTTCCATTTGAAAAAAGAACTGACCCACATAAAGCAAGTAGATACACCATTGTGCAACAAACAATATGAACACGATCAAACTATGATATCCATGTTCTAAATATAAATAAATGAATAAATGAGTTGAACTTAATACCTGATTTTCATCTACGTTAACTGGACCATCAATAGTGCGATCAATATCCATGAAATTATCGTGTCGCTAGCTTACGCTAATGTCTGATCTTCTCATCAAATTTTCTGTCGGATCAACACCAAGATATTGTCTGATCTTCTCATCAAATTTTCTGTCGGATCAACACCAAGCGCCTGATAGCGTCTAATCGATCTTCGAAATATATAGGGTAACCTGGAATTTTAAATTATATTATTAGGTAACCTATATCAAGATATCGACCAAAATAATGTTTAATAAGTTATCTTACCTGTAATAGTAACCCTAAAATGTTGGCTACATCCCATAGAGTAATGGTTATTTCTTCCGCTGGCAACTGAAATGTGTTACGTTTGGACCACCAATGCTCAGCCAGCCTTAACATCAAGTTCCTGTCGTGTTGCAGGGACTGTAACTTATCTATATAATGAAATCCAAAGCCATGAACCAAGACCTTTTGGTAGGTAGTTAACTCCCATATTGCATAGTTTGACGCGTTACGCCGTTGACCATGTTCAATTAAGCATACTTCGTAACTATAATCGTATAACTACAAATATAAATTAAGTATGTAAATAAATTAATTACAACAAGTAAATAAAATAACTAATAAATATTAATACAAAAAGATTACCTCCAGTAAATACTAGTCGAGATACGTGATTTTCACGTTCTTGTAACTCTTTTTGAGTTGTCGGTCCACCGAGAATACGGCCATCATTTTGTTGGTTTATGTTCTTTCTTTCTCCTCTTCTTTCTCTCTTGTTTCTGGAGAGGTAATCTTCTTTCTTCTTTCTCTACTTTGCTTTATTCAACTATTCTGGTTAAGTCTCAAATTTCTTCTCTATATATAGCTAAACCACAATCCGAACCCCTCCTATTCAGCCAGTCACATAATGCACCGTTCTCAATGTCTTATGATCTGTGCCTCAATCCGTTCCTCCCATATTCATCCAATCAACATTAAAAAAAAAATTAATGGGATGCCGTTGACAATGATGTCCCACCCCAAATTACTTTGGGGCGACATTGGCAATGGCGCTACATCCCAAATTAATTTGGGACGCCATTGGCAATGGCGTTTTCCAATTTTTTTGGGGAGCCACTAGAATGCTGTCCTACTCCATTTTTTTGTGGGGCGCCGTTGCCAATGACGCCCCATCCTACTAACTGTTAAATTCCCAAATTTCTCCTCGTCTACGTAATTTTAAGAAATTTTCTTCCCTTTGTATATAATTTTCTGTTCAAACAATTACCGTTTCAATATATATATATATATATATATATATATATATATATATAGAGAGAGAGAGAGAGAGAGAGAGAGAGAGAGAGAGAGAGAGAGAGAATGAATTAGTTAAGTCTGCATAGATGCTAGATGCCATTCCTGAATATGTTAGATTTTGTCGTTCGATATCTGGAAGTTGCTGGTCGTTGGAAAGGAAACATTTTCCAAAAGTTCATTAGGTTATGTAAAACAAGAATCCGCAAAAGGTTACAACTTATAATAGCATTCAGGTCTAGTTTAAGAGTTGAAACATCTGGTTATTAAAGTATTAGTTTCTGAATCACTTATAAATCAGATTTGATCCTATCAAATTCAGGTTAACCCGGTACTTTTCGAATCTAATGGTACGCCGTATCGAGTGGTATGTATTATATTGTAGCGTAAAGAAAGTGTATCGTAAGATAAATAATCGCTCATTTCATTCAGCCAATAGTATCATTTACATGTTGTGTTTCCTATTAGAATACTGAAACAGAACATAGTAAACATGTTATAGTAGAAGAACTATACTAAGATGATTTCGAGTTTAGTACCCTAACTAGCCTAGGCGGCAAGTCCGAATCTATTTTTTGACTTGATGTCTTAATGATAGTAAACATGTTATAGTAGAATATACTAAGATGATTTCGAGTTTTTAATACCGTATAATGAATTTAGTAGAAGAGTGACAAATTTGCTAGAACACAATAAATTCGAGTAAATTATATTTCTGGTGTCTCATGTTAAGTTTCCATTTGTCATTCTAGTCATGAAGGTAACAATCTGCCGAGTCCAGTGGCAGAGGCAGTGTTCAGGGACCTAGGGAGCAAAAAGGGGCTAGAATTCAGTCTCAGCATCGACTCTGCCGGCACTGTTGGATACCACGAGGGCGACCACTGCTGGTTCCCGCACGAGGAGAGCAGCCAAGGGCCTCGGCATGAACGTTGCTTCCGCCCGACTTTGAGGAGTTCGACCTGATACTCGCGATGGACATGCAGAATAGAGAAGATATACTGAGCGCCTATGAGAGGTGGAGCTTTATGGAGGCTCTGCCTGCCGGTGCCAGGAAGAATGTGAAGCTTATGTGCTCATATTGCAAGAGACGAGAAAGTGAAGCCCGGGTCCTTATGGTGACATGCTTGCGAGTCGTTGCTCGATAGCCTCCTGGCAGAGAATAGTCACATTGCTGGTTCCTAGTTCATTCATCTCTGCTATATTACTGCAGCGTTTTTGTTTTTGTTTTTGTTTTTTTTGTTTTTGTTTTTTTTGTTTTTGTTTTTTTTTTAAATTATTCGTTGAACAGTTGGGAATTGTTCACCTATTGAGTGACATTTAACGATGAGATTAGTATTAAATCATTTCATAAGAAGGATTCAGTTAGTCTCATAGTCGCAAAGATTAACCTTCTTGTATGCTGCAATGCCTATGTTTCTGTTTGCGCGAAGAAAATCTGATTGTCAATGTGTTTGTCGGTTATCTGTAGACCTGTCAACTGGGCCGGGCCGGCCCAGCCCGGCACGAGTCCGGCCTGAAAAATTGACCCATGTGCCAGTCCGGGCCGATTAATCGTGGGCCTGGCCCGGCCCTGTATATTGGGTTGTGTCGGATCACGTATACCGGCCCGAAGTTGGACCCGGTCCACCCAAAGCCAAAACACTGCTTATCATTAGTTTGGCAATGTGTGTTATGCTTGGCTTTAACCCAAGCAATTTGTGCTGTGCTTGGCTTTGGCCCAAGCAATTTGTGCATGGCTTGGCTTTGTGCTGTGCTTAGCTTGGCTTAGCTTGGCTTTGCTTTGTGGGTACATGTGCTCGGCTTGTACTGTGCTCGGCTTTGCTTTGTGCTTAACAATGACTGTGTTGTTCAGGCTAAGTCATAGGAACAAAAATTTGGAGGAGAAGAACCAAAATGGATACCCAAATTTATCATGTGGCAATCAAGTCTCGGCACGGCCGGACCCGACCCAACCCGAAGCCCACCGGGCCGTGGGTCACGTGTTGGATTGGGCTGAGATTTTTCACCCTTATCCCGGTCCGACCTGGTCCGCTACAATTCATGGGCCCAAGAGGCCCGGCCCACCCAAATTCCGGGCCGGCCCGCCCGTCCAACATGACAGCTCATAGTTATCTGAAACTATTAAAGCCTAAACTTAGTAAACTTGCTATATGATTGAACGGAACCCCTTTCCAGATATTTTCAGTGTTCATTCCATTGCACTTATATAAGATAATAAGTCCCCGTGGCCGTAGTCCGTTGGAAACGGTGGAGCACCCAGGCGCAGTGGCGCGGGTTCGAGCCCCCTTGGAGGTATGCCTCCAAATACCATTAAAAAGTATATATATATATATATATATATATATATATATATATATATATATATATATATATATATAAGATAATAAGACTCATTCAGAATTTTATCATGTACAATACGACACAATTTCGACATGTAACCAACTTTGACTCGAGGTGTTACCTGGGCTGGGTCCGGGCCCAATCACTACCAAAATAAGTCAAGTTAGCAACGAAATTAGCGACTCCGAAAGCAAACGTCACTGATTGCGATGTTTAGCGTCATTCAGGATTACCTTTAGTTTCAGCAAAGTTATCATCGCGGATTAGTCGGTAAACATCGCTATATTTTTAATTATAGCAACGTTTAGCGACACCCGTCATAATAAGTCATAATATATTAAAATACAGCGACGTTTAGCGACGTCTTTTTACAACGTCACTAATTACCTAATATAGGGTTAGGGCGCCGGTTCGAGTTTTATTATTTCGTTCCTAAAAAAATTCGATTCCAGCCCGACCCCCCTCTCCTAGCGAACCCCCGATCCCGAGCGCCTGCCGAACACCCACCCCCCCCCAACGACCCCCTATCCCCTCGGCGGCCCACCCGCCCCGGTGACCCCCCCCCCCCCCCCCGACTTCTTCGTCCCTGTGACCCCAGACGCGGCTCGTCCCCTACGGTGCGGCTGCTCTCCGGCGCCTCCGATCCTCCTTCCCTCTCCGATCGACCCCCTCCTCAGTCACCCCCCCCATCTCGGTAAACCCTCTCTCTCTCTCTCTCTCTCTCTCTCTCTCTCTCTCTTGACAGACACAAGACAGAGATACATGCTGACACGGGACACACGAGCACAGAGACTTGTAAACGCTGACACGGGACACACACAATGAGACTTGGACACGGGACACACACACAATGACACTGACACGGGACACGCACACAATGACATTGACACGAAATAATTTCAGTTAAAATTTTATTTTAGTTAATTTTTAGATTATGTATTTGAGGTTATAGTGACATGGACACACAAATCGGATACTGACATAGACACACACTGATTTTCTTGTCAATGTGTATGTATATATGTGTATGGATTGCATTCTAATTTTTGCATAAGTTTAATTAATATCAAATTGACATTATATATATATATCTAACATGTATCAGTACTAACTCATTTATGTATCTATGTTGTGTCATATATATATATATATATATATATATATATGACACAACATAGATACATAAATGAGTTAGTATTGATACATGTTAGTATGATATCGTAAAATGAGTATAGGTGTATTTCCTAGTTTAGTGTATGAATATAGGCTTGAAGGTTAGTTCTGGGAAGGAGTTAGTATCTTAGATACTTAGGTAACGTCATTGAGTAGAGGTTATCGTAATATCAAGCTATATTTTAGTATACCCATAGGTGAGCGTATACTAGGATATGAAGGTAAGGATAGTAGTCAAGACATGAGTCAAGATACTAGGTACCAAGTAGTGTTGGTACCAAGTTTCAATTGTATGTTGGTACCAAGATACCAAATATCTAGAGTGTTATCAACACCTATGTTTATATTGGACACTCCGAGGTCAAGTTTTTCTTTGGGCTCACAAGGAACACATGACGACAGAGATATTATTATCCCTTATGTTAAGTGTCCGTGTTGGCCTGAAATCAAGGGTCCATGTGAGCCCTTCTCTGAAAACTAAATTTACTTATGCAAGTCTTTTGCGGCTACTAGAGTTATACCAAAAAAGACGAAGAACTTAGTCTTTTATAGAATTTTCGAAAATCTAGTATAACTTTAGCAGCCTCAAAAGGCTTGCAGAAGTAAATTTCATTTTCAGAGAATAACTCACAAAGAACATGTGACAACATCCAAGTGTCAAGTATATTGGTACCAAGATACCAAATACCAAGAGATCTTACTTTTAACATTGAAAACGTCGCTAATTATTGAAAAATCAGCGACGTTTAGCAACGAAAATTGACGCCGCGAATTAGCAACTCCTTGTCGCTACACGTCGCTATCCACTAGAATATTCGTGACGTGCTGACGTCGCTACTGAATGTCGCAATAGCGACGACCTGCGACTTTTTTGTGTGTTAGCGACCATGAAATACACGACAAAAGATTTTCGTCGCTAAAAACGTCGCTAAACTTGAATAGCGACGGTTTTCAACATGTTAGCGACGTTTTTATGCGTCGCTAAAGTGTCTTATTTTGGTAGTGAGTGTTGACCAGGCCTGGGCCAGGACGGGCTAAGCCCGGATGGAGGAGCGGGCCGGGCCAGACCGAAGGAAAAAAAAATTCGAACCCAGCCTTGACCCATGACCCGATTTTTGGCGGGCCAGGCTGAACCGGCCTGGGCCGGGCCGGTTCCCGGTTCAGGGTTGGGCCAGACCAACCCATTTTTTGGGGGGAAAAACTCAAAAAATAAAACAAAAAATTTAATAAAAGTTAACAAATTTTTTCTTAAAAATTTTTTTCCATTAAAATTTAAATATGCTATAACATTAACGAAATTTTTTTTGAGAAAATTCTACAATTTTATATTAATGTCAAGATAATTTAATGTACAAATATTTTTTCCATAAAGTTTGTAATAAAATGTAAAAGTTGCAAACTGATATTTTATTTTCACTACTAGAAACTAGGGTGTCTTACAACGGTTGAAAACCGTTACAAAAACTATATAACCCGCTGCAAAATCAATCTGCAATAGTTATTGCAACCATTGTAAATTTGAGCGTTGCAGATTTCTCTTGCAACGATTATAGAAAGTTTTTGCAATATTTCTATAAATAGTTGCAAATAACGTATTATGCAACGAATTTTACGTTCATGTGTAACAGTTACATTACGTTGTCAATAATATATTTGGCAACGGGTAACAAACCATTGTAAATACTGATAATGCACAATGGTTGATAATTGTTGCCTAAAATGTTTCATGCAACGGTTAAAAATTGTTGCGGATAATAGGCAACGGTAAAAACCAAATACTTTTTTTTTATTGCCATTGGGGCTCGAACTCCCGACCTACTAAATTATGTGTCTCCTCTCTACCACTAGGCTAGAGGCTCATTTGTATGTAAATACTTATATATATAATATATAAGTACTTATCTCATTTTCATCAGTTGATGATTTTGGATCGATGTTAAATATTAATTATCTTTTTTTTGCTAGCAAACAAGGAACCAATTAATACGAGTAATTCTAATGATTAAATTCTTATTGTGTATAAATAAAATTCAAATTGGAAATTGATTTTGCAACGGTTATAAAAAAATGTTACAAGATCAATATTTTTGTAATAGTTGTTTATTCTTTGGATAGTGGTTATCATAAACATTATTATTTAACAAAAAATATAATTAATAACATAAATCGTTGCACAATCATTACAAATAATAAGCTCACTTACAACATGTTGCAAAAATTGTTGCGCAACTGTTGCTAGTAATGAGTCTTTTTATAGACTTTATGTAATTGTTGCAAAATATTAATAAATTTGTAACAAATACTTAAAACCCTTACATAACCGTTGCCCATTCAACTCACTTTGACAACAGTTTCATAAAACTGTTGTTTGACCGTTGTGAAAGAGAAAAACGTTTAGCAAGCGTTTACGAACTGTTGTAAAAAGTGTATTAGGCAATGGTTAATCTCTAACCATTGCAAATATATTTAATTTAGTAACGGTCATTTCAACCGTTACGTAACTGTTGCAAATTATAGTTTTAGCAACATCCATATTAGTGTTGCAGTAAAATCGTTGCAAAATGGAGGTATTTTTTGTAGTGTTTTGAAAAAATTGTAAAAAAATGTACAAGTATTTTTTTTGTCGTCCTTCTCCATCTTTATTGCTCATCTCCTCCTCGAGTAGTGTCCTCCAAGGTAAGAGACTGAAAGTCCAGCTCACTGATGTCAGCACTTTCATATCTTGAGTTTTGAGTTCATTTTTTCGCATGAACCCAATCTTGAACGCAGATGCAAGCTTCCAAGATATCCAACAGCATCATGTTCCTCTTCTTCCTTAGTATTCTTGAACCTGCACTGAAACAAGATTCCAATACTGCCGTGGACACCGGGACAATTAGTATATCACTTGCTATAGAAGAAGTATAGGGTACTTTTTTTGTGTCTTTTCCACCATTCTAAAATAAAAAAATAAGATGCAGATTCCTCATCATCTTCTTCATAAGAATTTATGGTAGAAAGATTGTTTTTGTTTCTTCCTTTGCAGTACACTCTTAGCATGTGATAATTTAGACATAAAACCAGAGCTACTACTACCAACTTGAATGGTTATACCGGTCGGGCCGATACAAGTCATTCTTCATACAAAGTAATTAAAGAATTTAAAACATCTTTAATCTCTACTTTTAAGTTACTTACATCAACATTCATATTTTCATAAAAATCATCTAACAATATGAATACGCCATCTAATTTAATCTTCGGATCAAAAACCGAAGCCAAACAATATAGAAGTATTTTACCCCGATATTTTTGAAATTTTGTTTCCATTTTGGAAACAATTTAATCAAAACCTGGAACAGTTCCATATTTTAAAAAAATAAATGAGACATTAATAATTTCTGTTAATGCTAGAGGAGAAGTTGGATAATAAACTCCAGATAAAATACATGTAGGATTGTAAAATAATTCTAAAAGTTCAAAATAGAATTAGCAATTAACCAATCATTTTTAGTAACTTGATAATCAAAACTTGGATTAACATTACAATAATGAGTAACAACATCTTTAAATCTAATGCAAGATTTCAACATTAAATAAGTAGAATTTTATCTATGTGATGCATCCTTAACAAATCTTCTGAAAGTTATAGCATATTGTGCACATAAAATTTTAAAAGCTTGTAATCTACTTGTAGAAGTGTTAAAACTTTGTAGACATAATCTAAGATTTTCTAAATTTACTTGAAAAAATTGAAGATATTCTTGTACAACTAAATTAATAATATAGCAAGCACATCTAACATGAAAAAGTTTGTTCTACTATAGGCAAAAATTGTGAACTACTAGCATTATCAAAAGAAATTGAATTTTTTTTATTGTGAATATCATATTCACATAAAAATTGTATGATAGCGCCACCGATTACAGAACCTGTAAATTCTAAAGGTCGTAGACTAATAATACGCTTTTGCAACATCCACTTTGGATCTATATAATGTGTTGTGATACAAATATAAGCATAATTTTGTTTAGCAGTCCATATATCAGAAGTTAGAGCAAACTTACTAACATTTACGAAGCTTTGTTTTAAAGTTGTCATATCATTTTGAAATATTTTCATAGCCTTTGCTCTAGTAGTAGATCTAAATTCTTTACTAAAACAATGATTAAGAGTATTACTTGCATAATCATAATACCAGTTACTCTCACCGAATGTAAAATGTTGTTCATCACAAATAATATATTTGGTTAACTCATTTTTGTGACGAGCATCCGAATAAGTAAAGTTAGCTACAGGAGATCTTTGAGGACCGATGCTTATCTGTGTCTGTCTAGCTTATAGTATGTCCTTACTATAACAAGTATCATGATGTCTTTTCGAAGTGCATGTGCCATCATTTTTTTCCATTTAAAATTTTTCTTACATTTCTTACATTGTGCACCTTTAGCTATTGGTTTTTTTTATTTTTTGGATCTAAAACTGGTGCACCCTTATTATCAGTGACATATATTTTCTCAAAATATTGCCAATAAACCGATTTTTTCCTATTTACAGCACTAGTAACGGTACTTTTAACTTCAGGAGGTGTAAGCTCCCTGAATTTCAGGGTTTATTTTAAATTTTCTAAATAAATTATTTTCGATAAATATTCTATTATTTAATTGTTTGTGATCATTAATGTTACTTTCCGTAACTTTGACTTCTGGAGCGTCAGGGATACCAATCTCTGTAAACTCTCTTCACGAGTTTTGAAGTAGACAAGATTATCTTTATTTTGATATATCATGTCCCACTTGAACTCGTTCCCTTGTGCTCTTCTTGTATCGCGTAACTTCGGATCAAATTAGACCAATTAATCGTTGGATAATTATTCCCACTTTTATCTTTGATCATTGTTTGCACGTTACCGTGACTTTTAATTTAGGAGCACCAGACCAGTCGTTTTCTCAGAACCAACTCCTCATGAATGATTTACTCGAGACGCTCTTCACCCATGACCTTCGTGTCCCACTCAGACACTCCATTTTGTGCTCCATTTCCTTCGCACAACTTTCGGATCAATTTAGGCCAATTAATTATCTACCGTAAAACCTGATTTATTTTCCAATTTAATTTTGGGACCCGACATCGATCCAACCTGTCAACCCAAAGTATGGACATGGCCCACATGAAGCCTACTACCCACATGAAACTTGTGTCCCATTTATTTGAGTCCCCGCATGTTACTTATTTACCCCTGATTATAAATACCCATTTTAATTCAATTATTTCACCCTGTCCGATTTTGACCCGACCCGGTTCGACCGAAACCAAATCCAAGCTCCATGTTGTCCTCTCGTGACTACCCAAACAACCCACGTAATTTCCCTCCTTTCTCTATTTTTAATATCTCTTCTCTTCTCTCTACTTATTTAAATACCTATATTTAAATATCAATCTATTTTCACACACAAACAAATATCTCCCATTAAAATACCAACACACACACACACACACACACCTCACCACCTCTCAGCCAGCACACAGCACCCCCTCCTTTGGACCGACCTCTCTCTCTCTCCCTCTCTCTCAAATATCTCTCTCATTCTCTCTCTCTTTCTATTAATTATTACAACACCACTCTCTCTTTATTATACAAATACACACACACACAAATCTCTTACTCTCTCCCCCTCTCACTCGGCCACACTCCCCACCCCCTCACTGCCGACCACCACTCCCACCCATGTCGAACACCCATAGCCACAACCTCCATCTTCTTCTCCTTCTCTTCTTCATCATCTACATCACCAACACCATCACAACACCACCTTCACCACCATCACTACAAATCATCACCACCACCACCCGTAAGCCACCCTCGTCGGACCTCCGCCGTCGCGGCCACCCCCGCCGGGCAACCACGCCGCTCGCCACTGTGCGCGCGCATGCGCAGCCGCAGCTGCAATAGCAGTATGGCGGCGGCACCGGCCGCCCCCGCAGCCACGTGTGGCGCGCCACCGCGCGGCCACCGGCCACCGACTACCCCCCCTTGGCCAGGCGAGCCTCGGGCGACCACCCCGGAGCCAGCACCATCTTCCCCGACGCGCCGAATAGGCTATTCGTACGTTTTGAACGGAATCCCGTCGGCGCGCGCGAGTTTTGAACTCGAAAATGGCGTCCCATCGCAGCGACTTCGCACGCATTTTTCGAGAGATCCGACCGTTAGATCGACGAACTCTTTGCTCCGTCGCAATTTCGGTATATCCATCTTCACTCTTCTCAATTTTCGTCCGTTAATTTTGTCGTTTGATACCTCAAAACTGGCCACCAAGTTGACACTTTAAATTGAACTGTTTTTGGACAGTTTCATGGAGCCGACTTCGTCAGCTCGTAACTCCGCCGTCGCAGCTCCGGTTGGCGTGCTACCAGTTCCTGTGCGCAGCTGGTATAACCCTCTTCCTGCCTCCTTTAAGTTTCGTTTCATTCTAAGCACGTTTGGTTGGTCGAATTCGACGCCAAAGTTGGCCGTCCGAATTCTTTAATTTGCACTTGTTAAAATTCTATTTTTGAACCCGGGACTCCGGATTCAATTTCTGACACCACCAGTAGACTCGTGGCATCGTTCTGGCATGTTTTCTCATAAAGTTTGCTTGATTTGGAGAACGTGGGCCCTGGCACGCATTTCGGTGCAAAGCGGGTCCTACTTTTTGCGTCAACGTGTCACTTTGAGATCGGCTCATCGGAATCCTATTTCGGATATACTGTTGAGTTCGTATCGTCATTCTGGACTCGTTGATATATAATTTGCTGAGTTTTGAAAACATTTGCTCCGGCACGTATTTCGGTGCAAACTGGATTCTAAGTGTCCGCGTCAACGTGTCATTTTGAGATCGGCACATCGGAATCCTATTTCGGACATACCGTTGGGTTCGTATCATCATTCTGGATTCGTGGACATATAATTTGCTAGATTTTGTAGACTTCTATTCCGACACGTTTTTCGATGCAAAGTGTGTCCAACGACGGACATCATTTTGATCCGAAATTACCGTTTTGCCCCTGTGTCTAAATTGGACTTATGGGTAGGCTATCCTAGCTAATTTGACCGTTCTGGACACGTTGGTGATATTTATTTTATCATCCGACAACATCTGTAGATTTTGCTTATGTATCATCCTTAATTTATAATTAATTATTTTTCCAGAAATTGTTACTTTCTGTTTTTGAATTTTTATAATATTTTAATTGCTGTAAAAATCTGGAAAAAATTGTATTTAAATACTATGTTAATTTAGCTAATTTATTATAATTTTTTCAGTATTTATTAAGTACTTTTGGTATTTTATAAAAATAGGAAAACAGAACTCATTTTCAGGATACATATGTTTGCTGATTTTTAATAAATATTTATGAAGGTTTATAAATTCCAAAAAATTAGTATAAATTTCTATAATTAACAAGGATCATTTTGTTACTTTATTTTATGTATATTTGAGCTTTTTGTCTATCTCAAAAATTGTTGGAACTCAGTGTACAGTTTGATTTATTTATTGAATAGTTACGACTTGCAAAGTTTTGTGTTGATTTGAGTTATAGACATATTGGACCTCACCCCGCACTAGTGTAAAGACTCTAGAAAATTAGTTTGGATATAGTGTCACTCCATATTAGACTTTTATGTTAGATTTCTACTTAGTTAGTGTCCAGTTAGGAGTCGTATCGCGTCACTAGTGTAATCTCGAACATAACTTAGAACTGAGTTTGTATATCATTATTGACAGGACACCGGACATCTATATCTTCGTACTAGTATTCTTTCTTTGCTCGAGGCAAGTACATCTACAAACTCATTTACTGTCTTTTAATGCTAGAACATGTATTAACCCTGTTAAGATACTGATCCTTGAGGTAGCAAGTTAAATCTTCACATGTTGTATTACTTTCAGTACCTGCCATGCTTAGGACAGTTCTTATATCTTCACATGCTTCTTACTGGTTCTCAGTACATGTTTCACTATGCTTTATACTGCTATCAGTACCTACCATGCTTATACTGCTCCCAGTATCTTTACATATTTTATACCGTTCTCGTATCTCTCACATGTTTTTACTGTTCTCGTATCTCTCACATGTTAGAATCTGGGTTATGGAGAAACTGATAGTTGAGTACGTGATCATGTTCCCCCTCTCCCGAACGTATGTACCGAGCAAGGTTGACATTTTATATGTATACCTTGTCGTAGGCGCACCAGCTGTATCTGTACGTATGTACATCTATCGCTTGCCTACTTGTACGGAAGTACATTTTATTTACATGTACCACAGTACATTGTACACCTATTGACGATCACGTACCTGCTACAGTTTTAAACATTACATATACATCTGTCTATATGACATATGTGTCCTTGCCATGATAGACTATGAAATGCCATGTTTCCTATGTTACTATGATACTGTGATCCCAGTTGTACCATGAGGTCATGTTTCCAGTATTTTCTGTTTTATAGATTTATCACACCATGTTTCTTGTTGTACATCTCTTTCATTATATATTCAGTACTTTAGTTGTAGAGGTTGTACTTACTCCCGTCCTGACATGATAACGTTGTAGGTTCACTTTTCGAGAAGGAAATGCTATGTGATTGATATTATGGTACTGCATTTGAGGACCTGGCCTTAGCTCCAGAAGAGGCCCCAGCGGGGAACCTTGCTTAGATATTTTTTTTCATGTGTTTTGAGACTTGGACTTTGGTTTGAACTTATATTTGGATAATGGACTTTGTCTCCAGTTAGATACTTTGGAAGTGTATTATTAAGTCTGTGCTTATGTTACCTTCGCTTATAGATGCTGTGTTGTGATGAACCTTTAAATGTGATTTTAGAACTGTTAGCAGCTTAGATCCTTATTGTCTATTCTTAGAACAGCTTACTACGCTTTAACCAAGCGTAGGCTGGACATGGTTCGGCCAGGCCCAACAATTTGGATAACGGGTCGTGACAGGAGGTGACATTTGTGTCGGTCGCACAGAAGCAAGAATACAATTATTTTTAATAAATCAACATAGTAAGCAAAAATTTGTTCTGAATCACCTCCATAAGGATGGTTAGAACCAGTAGCATCTATATTTTAAAATTTAAGAAAAAGAAGAGAAGAGAAAATTATTTATCTACCAAACAAAGAGAGAGAGAGAGAGAGAGAGGAGAGAGATGAGAGGAGAGAGAGAGAGAAGGAGAGAGAGAAATCCCAAAAAAAAATTCTGTAAAATTAAAATACTAGAAACGTCAACTTGATGGAAGAAATGTTGTACTCCAAAATCTTTTGCAGAAGTAGAAGCCTCAAGAACACTGCAGTTTGACATCCAGAAAGTTGCACTTCAAAACCCATAAACTTGTTACTTCAATCTTCAAAAATTGATAAGCTTGTATATTTTGTAAGAGATGGAAGAAATATTTGTGTATAATTTTCATAAATTTTGGGCTATTTATATATTATTTTTTTGGTACAAAATGACATATTATACCCTCAAAATATAGTTGTTATAAGATTTTTTGGTCATTTTCAGCAAAATGACCAAAATGCCCGTCAAGCGATCAAAAAACATCCCTCAAAATGAGGGCATTTTGGTATTTTTGGCCTTCAAACGGTAAAAAAAAAATCAAAAACTGTCCGGACTGGCCCGACCGGGTATACCAGGTTTAACCGGCCCAGGTCTGCGGTCAAACTGGGCCGGAAAGGGCTACCGGTTCGAGTCAGTAAACTCATCCCGGATCCGCGGAGAGCTCGGCCAAGTCGGTCCGGCTCGTTGACCGGACTCGGGTCGGCCTAGACAGGATTTGACCAGGCCGGGCCCAGGCCAGGGCCAGAAACCGGACCGCCCTGCAACTCACACCATAAACTTTGACGCGATTATTATATTTTAAAATGTTAATATCATGTCGAACAATAGATACTGCAATAGAGAGCATTTGTGCTTCCTAGGTTGTTGTGCACAATGAATAATGTCACTCGCATTTCGTGGACGTAAGCTACCTCTTAAGAACATCAATAGTAGACACAGCTCAAAAATGTCCACTCCGAAGAACGGAAGCATTGACGGGAGTTGCAACAAAGACAACAAAAAATTGGTGGCTGAATCGGAGTTCAAACTGAGCCAAAACAACATGAGCAACACTGTATACCCGTGGTAGTATGCTGGCGGTATACCAATTTTTGGACAATTTGTTCCATAATCCAATTTCGAGAGTCTGGTAGCTAGTACATCGCAAGTATACTGCCGGTATATCATGACATACCGTCTGTTCGGAATTGGTTCAAACATGAACCTAAGTCACCAGATTTTTGGCCGTATAATCTAATTTGGACATCTAGGATTATTGCTGGAGCTAATTTAGGAATTTTCTAATCCTAAATTAATGTTTCTTAACCTATTTAAGGAGTTGCCAATAAGAAGCTCAAGGGAGAGATTCGAGGGAACAAATCCACAGAAATCTAAGAGAAATTTTGTACTAGCTCGTAGGACTCATTTTTTGAGATACCCTAAAGAGAAAATATATTCGAGGAGGAGTCGTCTTCTTCGTTCAGAAAGATCATCACGGGGTTGGGTGAGTGATTTCTTTGTGCATCTTCATCTTCTTTCTTGAGATTGGTGAATGTTGGGACAAAGATGGAGTTCAACATATTTGTATTCAATCATGTGTGTGTGTGTATATATATATATATATAATATATATATATATAGAAATTTGTGCAGGTGACATAGTCACCGAACATAAACTGTAATTGATCTATCTTGGTGCCTGCGTGGGACGGATGTTTGTTATCTTTAGGTGGGTTGACATCGTTTCTGCGACGTTTTGGGACCAACAATTGGTATCAGAGCCAAATTTTCGAGAAAAAAAAAGTACAATCATGTATCCAGAGTAGATAAATATACGTATGATTATCCTTACAGGAGAAACTGAGTGATCTGAAGAACAATGATGGAGGATCTACTCTGGTTTCAAATGTTTGTATTGTCCGTTGCAACGCCAAGCCATCAGACAAACCTGTTAAAAGTTGTCGGATTCATCCGTCAATAGCAGGATAATTTGACATTTCACAACGTGTCCATGGAGAGTTCGACAAATGCATTATAGGAGAAGTTACAATTTTTGTACGAACTAAAGACGACCGGCAACAACGCGTGTATTATTCGCCAGTCAACTCGAAGTACACGAAGAGTGTCTCAGTGACACAACATCTGAACTAGGTTCAAGGTATCATCAATCAACTGTCGGCTATGAACATGGTGATTGATGATGAGATTAAGGTCTTGTTGCTTTTGAGTTCTCTACCGGATAGTTGGAAGACGTTGGTGGTGTATGTGAGTAACTCTGCACCTGATGGAGTTGTCACGATTAAGGCAGTCAAAAGTAGTTTGTTGAATGAGAAGATCCGACGTAAGCAGACAGAATTGTCGCAGGAGTCCGCTCTACTTGCTTCCAACGGAAAGGGAACACTCATGTCACAATCCAAGAACAAGAGTTCTCAAAATCTTGAGAGTGTGGACAACAAGGAGGGTTGCTCTTACTGGGGGTGAAAAGGATCATTTTAAACGAAAATATTGCATGAAGTTCAAAAAAGAGAAGCCTAAAGATAAGGACGATCAAGAAGATTTTTGAGGTTCCTCCAACGTTGCCACATTGATGCTAAAGGGTTCTGCACTTGACAGCTTCCAGCTTGAGGTTGCTCCACCACCCCGTCAAATGATGTCAGATGGCTTTCGATGTAATTGCCGGATGCCCCGTCCTTCTTTTGGTGTTTCTTGATCTTGTAGACGGCCAGGCTTAGGGAGATTATGATGAGGAAAGTCAGGGTGACGCCTATCACCAAGCTACCACAAGTACGTATTTCTTCCTACCGGAATTGTTGCGAAGGGCCGGATCAGGGAGTTGGATTGTCCTATCTGAAACTAATTTTAGTTGCCCATTGACCGTTATTGTGGGCCGGTCATGAGGTGTCACCCGCGACTCCGATCTCTTGTAGGGTCAAGTTGAACATGGGAGTTGCCCTTCAAGAGGGAGGTTGTCCAAGCCCGAAGTCTAGTCAGGCTTACCCCTGGGCCAGCCTTGCCGTTGCGGCCACCAAACCCACAAAGGGGGCAAAGGGAGTCCACAAAGGCCAGAACTGTTCTCGTACCGCGAAGGCAGGAAGGTCGTCAACTGGCTGCCGCTCGGAATAAGGGACCTGGCGAACCGGACACGGCCAGGGTGCAGGCAGTCCGCATGGACAGCAATGCAGGTCTGAACTCGGACTATCTCCGGGCTTCCGCCACAACCATGCTCGGACACACTGGCCAATTTGGGCGAGGCTGAGGGCACCAATGCTTTCCCTGAACTTTTCTGTAACCTGTTTGTATTGGGTCTACTAAAATTATGTGTTCTGGGATCCTAGTGACTGTTATCTTTCTCTAAACTCTAATTGTACTTTTATAACATGTATCATACCATAGTTCGCAGTATCGGCCGATACCGATCCGATGCGGCCGATATCGATACGGTTGGCATGTCCTGATCTGATACCGACCGATACTTGATACTGGCCAATATCGACATTGGGGATCTCTTTTCCGGTCAATTCGGCAAAAAAAAAAATTGAATGAAAAAGACCAATCAACAAGAGTGTAAAAGCATAGAAAGGTTATAAAAACATGTAGAATTTTTTTTTTTATCTATTGTATGTAAATCAATCAGTAAGGATGACTAATATTTCATTCAATTTCAAAACTACTAAGAAACAACGCTGAAAATATTAAAATTATGCCTAAATGTATAAAATATATTTTCTAAAATATTTTTGCTTTCCGATACCAAAAAAATCCGATACTCCGATCCGAAACCTCCGAAACTACAGATACCGCCGATCCCGATACTTATAGGAATGGTCCGATACCGATACTTTGAACCTTGATCGATAGCTCTTATACTGAAACAAGCTGAGATTTTCTAGTTTTAATACTAGGAGATTACGACGGTTTCTTCGTTAACCAATCTTTGTGGCTCTCTCGGTAATACCTACTAGCTTTAAGCTAGTATCAAAGTTTGATATGATACTACAAGAAAAACCGAGATCGAGACCTTTGATAGTTTCGTCTCGGATTTGCATATCCAGGACCGACGAAGAATGATGCTATGGATCTGGCTGCATTGGTTGAAAGAATCAGAAATTTTTGAGCAATTCTTGAACTGGGGAGGCAGCTGCAGAACCTATGAAGTTTGGAAATGCTCAGTTTCACACCTATGAGCATATGCTTTCAAAGCCTAGCTCCTTGCATCATTCATTCAAGTCTCCGTTAGATCAAAAACAAATCGTTCATATAAGCTACTACTTCTAGATCAACCTTCAGAACAGTAGTGCTGTTACAGGGCCTACGATGACGAACATCGTGAAGATGGTTAGCAAGCTATTGCTCAATAACCCATTTGCCTGTTGTGCAGTTTAAGTACTACTTTCTGCTAAGCCTGAATAATCTACATGTTTTATTGAGGTTCTCCAACAATGCCGAAGAGTTGCACCTATGTTGAACAGACACAGACACAGACACAGACACAGACACAGAAATATGATGTCTGTATCCGTATCCGTCTCTGTATTATGTCCGTGTGATTATTCATGTCTGCATTGTACAACAAGACCACTTATTGTACCTATATGAAAATGTCTGTATCCCATATCTATATTGTTAGTCCTAACCTTCCCTTTAGCATCTTACAAGGCTATCTTGCTTTACCTACTGTCTGAATATTGGTAATCTATGTATTTGAGTAGTCTACAACTTTGTAATCTTTTTATTCACCAGATGAACTTCTTCCATAAATTCTTCTTTCCGAGTCTTGAAATATCTGCTCCTCAAGCAATCCTACTCGGACTTCAGCCTTGACAATATGAACGGCCTGTTGGCTACAAGTTTCGAGTTGTAACCTGCAAGAGGCAAGAACAGAGAACCACTACCAAAATATCTCATATTAGCGACGCCAAACGACGTCGCTAAACAACCACAAAACGTTGCTAACTGAAAACAACGACGTATTTAGCGGCGTTTCGGACATGTCGCGTTATTCATGGTCGCTATTAGCGAAAACGTCGCTATTCGTCGCCATAGCGACGTATATCGGCGGCACATTACGTCGCTAGTATTAGCGACTTTTACCGACAACAACGTTGCTAATTAGCGACGTAACCTTTCGTTGCTGATTGTCGCTGTCCGTTCAGATTTTAGCGACCTTAAATTAGTGATTAGCGACGTTGTCCGACTCCATATCTGAGAATTTTTTGGTTGCCACGTCATCATTTTAGCGACGTTACGATACTTGAATACCGACGTCTAGATACTAGATTAGCTGACTTGTATAGTTTGCCACGTCAACGCATCTGCGACGATTAGCGACGTTTGGTTCTCAGGTTTGCGACGTTCTAACGACGTAAGTGTGCGTCGCTGACCGTCGCTAATTCCAAAAAAAATTGTAAAAAAAAAACAGGCAGTATGCATTTCACATAAATAACAGTTACATTAAAAATATTGTACCTGCATTTAGAGTTTCAGTTTGCAAATAATAGACCCGGAGCAACCCTCCGTAGAATTTTCTGGGTTCGCCGACCCCTTTGGTGGAACACTCAACACCGGTAAATCAATATAGAGACAAATAATAATAATGCACTACCAATAATCAAATAAATAGAATCGAACGGTCAGAAAGACAAGAAATAGCCGGGTGGATACAAATCTACTACCAAACGGCTATAAAAAGTGTGTCCGATAATATTCAACATAACATAACACAAATAGTCATACCCGGGATAAAATAAATACATAAACCAACAATTACATAAAGACCCAACAATGGGTCACCAACACAACAAATAAAAACAAGTCCAATAAAGGACTACGCCTGGTCAGGATGTGGAGGAGGAGTAGACAATGCATGCACCTAGGACACCAGGAACCTATACTGCTCCGGGGTCAGCATCACCGGTGACGACCCATCAGTAGGAGGAAGAGGGGGCAGTGGAGCCGCTGCAGTCGGTGTGGATGCCGAAGCATGGCCAGGAAGTGTCCGCTCCATGGCCAGCAGTCTGGAGTTGCTGGACGCCATAACAGCCGCCAGCCTCGAAACCTGCTCGCCAATGGCCGTCTGCGTCTCCTGCACCGCCTGAACGGCACGATCCGTCCTCTCGCCTGTCTTCCTAATGATGCGCTCGAGCATATCAAATCGTGCTGTGAGGGCCGCATCGTCCGCATCGTCCGTCTGTGGCTGAGATTGGGGCTGCTCCATCCTCCGCAACAGCTCGTCATGCAGCTCAGTAAGCTGGCGACAGAGTTCTCCCACTCGGACCGACTCTTCTGAGGGATGTGGGGAATGCACATTGGTAGAGGAGGCTCTGGATGACTGCGTCGCCACAAAGGCGTCGTAGGTCCAACGGCGGTCATCCAGAGCTCGTCCATCGTCCGAGCCGGAGGGGGGCTGCGCGAAAGTACCAACCCCTCCCTCCGCAGATGCACTAGTAAGCTCACGCTCTTGCCTAAGATACTCATCCTAGAAAAGTACGCATGTCGATAAGCATAATATTTACTACCAACCTAGTTGTTCCACGTCTATGAATATATTTGCATATTTGTTAACTTATAATAAAGTTAGTGACACGTAAAGTAATACTTACATAGCTCTGCGTGGCCCGATCATCGATGAGCTTTTCGTCCTTCCGATGGGTAGCTCGGAAGACCGTCACCATGTTGGGGTTCGCACCCTTCTTTATCTGTTATAATAAAATATTTGTCATTGAAATTAAACATTTTATTACTACTTTTATTAAAATAATATATTACAGTAAAACACGTACCAGGCGACGGAAATGTTCCGTCATGGGAATCGAGCCGCCACACCACTTCCCTGCCTTCGTCCTAGCCACCTTCGCCTTCTCCGACCGTTCCTTGTACCTAGGAGCGTCGAATCTAGCCTTCATGGCAGTCCACTGCTCGGCGTGATCCAACCTTGGATTCCTTTTCCGGAACGGTCTCGAGCCTTCTGGTCGTCGATCGCATCCCGGATCAACTTGATGACAACGGCAGAAAATTGCTTCTCAATTGTCTCAGTCCGGTGTGGTGGATAAAAATATGTTTTCTACAAGAATTAAATTAGTTAGCTATACAATATGCATAAAATATGGTTTATACTAAAAGTAATATACTTTAGTTACCATGAAGTGGGCAAACCAGAATGCCTTCCTCTCGTCCGAAGCATCCGAGTAGTTGATCCAAGGCCCGCCGTAGTTGGACCTCAGAAATAGCCCCAATGTCCTCTGAACTGACGGAGGACGATATCTACACAACGATAATTAAATTCATTAACATATAGATATAAGTATGAATAAATGATAACTAATTAACTTACTTTGTAGGCTCGTCGGACCAAATCTCCATCCTCGTCTCGTCCGAAGGGACGTATGGGAGATCGTTCGGATCATATGTAGACGGCGTAGGTGCGACCTCCTCCACCCGCTCCTCCGTTTATATAGTGCCGTCAGCAGGAGGAATGCTGATGGACGGGCTAGGATCAAGCCTGGAACTGTCCGTCCCAGTAGTGCTGCCACGTACCGTCGACGCAGACGGACACTACCAAAATACAGTTAATTAGCGACTGCACATTAGCGACAGATTCTTTCCGTCGGCGTTAGCGACATATGTACGACAAATAACCGACGGAATACCGACGACTAATCGATATAGTTTTAATTTTATTTTAAGGGGGAGAAAAGGTCGCGCGTCCGTTGGTAGGGTGTCGGAGACATAGCGACGGATATGTAGCCGTCGCTATGCAGTCGACATAGCGACGGATAATTGTTGGGTGTCGGAGACATAACCGTCGCTAGTCCGTCGGCAAGTATCAAAAAGAGCGACGGACTAGCGACGGTTATTATCCGTCGCTAGTCCGTCGCTAAATATACGACCCAGACTTAAATTGAAACAACGGGAGGAACTTTTCATTCCCTCCAAATTTTACTCTCTCTCCTCCCTCTCTCTCTCTCTCTCCGGCGGCTTCGGCGATCGGCGACGTCCTCTCCTCTCTCTCTCCCGAAGGTAATCCCCTCTTTCTTTCTCTCTCTCTCGCGGTGGTCGGAAGGGCAGCGGGGGCGGCGGGGGAGGCGTTGGCTGCAGGGGCGTAGGAGGCGAGGGCTGGGGGGGCTGGTGGGGGAGGCGTTTGGCTGCGGGGGGCGGCACGGGGGAGGCGTTTGGCTGCGGGGGCGGAAGAGGCGGGGGCTGGGAGGGCGGGGTTGGCGGGGACGGGGGGGTTGGCTGCGGGGGCGGGGGAGGCGGGGGCTGGGGGGCTGATGTGGCGGAGGGTCGGCTGGGGGGGGGGGGGGGCGGAGGGTCGGCTGGTGGGGCGGAGGGTCCTCTCACATTTCGTAGATACAAGCTTACATATATTACAAGCTTACATACATTTATATATATATATATATATATATATATATATATATATATATATATATATATATATATATATATATATTGGTTTGGGGTTGTCGATATATTCGTAGATACAAGCTTACATACATTCATGAATGTGGTCATCGATATATTCGTAGGTCGTGTAGCTTGAGCACGTGTAACATAGTCGTGTAGCTTGATGTCACGACCCGTTATCCAAATTGTTGGGCCGGGCCGAGCCATGTCCAGCCTACGCTTAAGATAAAGCGCAGGAAGCTGTTCTAGAGACAACAGGATAAGACTAAATGTGCTAACAGTTCTATAAGTGAAGAAGAATCATAAATGCTCCAAACACAAAAGTCATCTCATATATAGAAATAAGTCCAAAGTACAAGCCTGAAATGTAAAACTGGATACATGTCCAGTTACAAAATACGTAGTCTAATACATGACTACACTATGTATCCCAAGTGACTACGCAAACTAGGCGAGTCTCCCCGCAGGAACATCCTCGCATGGCAAAACCGGGTCCTCGGCAGTGACTCCATAATACGAATCACAGAGCAACTCCTCCTCAGTAAGTATACCTACAACGTTATCCTGTCAGGACGGGAGCAAGTACTATTTTCTAGCAAACTAAATATACAAAGCATGAACAGGAAGGTAATAAACTGGAATCATGGCATATCATGGTTTAATTGGTTCTTTTTAGGAATGACAACATATAGTTTAAAAGTTTAAAACTGTAGCATGTACGTGAATCGGTCAATAGGTGAATAGGATGTACAGCGGCACATATCAAGTTTTTCTGGCATGCACATACGTGCACGAACGGCATCGGTGTATATCCATACACAAACGCGAGATCAGAACCTACGGCAAGGTTACATATAGAATGTCCCCGAGCACGATAAATACATACGGAGAAGGGGGTCATGATCACGTACACTACTAGCAGTTTCCCCTTAACCCGTTATTTTAAACATGTGAGAGATATGAAACAGTAATAACATGTGGAAGATACGAGAACGATATAAAGCATGTGAGAGATATGAGATACTGTCCTAAACATGGTAGAGACTGAAAGTAATACAATATGTAAATTTCTAACTTGCTACCCCAAGGATCAGCATTTAACATGGTTGGTAAGTCGCAGTTTATTGTTCTAGCAGTATGTAAAGTTCGTAGAAAGTACTTGCCTCTAGCAAAGCAAAACAAAACAAGCTGCGATAACAAAGCTATGGATGTCCGGTAGCTCGTCACTGTAGAAGTAAATACAACAACTTAGTTTTTACACTAAGCTAAAACACTAGGACACTAATTGGTGAAACACGACTTGTGATTGGGCACCTAGCCAAAATGATGACTTTGGCATAGGAGACCAATGTGGGGTGACACACTACTTTAACTAACTTTCTAGGGTCTTTACACTAGTGAGGGGTTGAGGTTTAACACGGCTAAAACTCAAAATAACACAAAAGCTACAGATCGTAATTAATCAATAAATAAATCAAAAGACCATTGTGTCCTAACGATTTTAGAGATAGACAAAAAGCCTAGTTTTACTTAAAGTAAAGTGTCAAAGTGATCCTTGTTAATCATAGAAATTTATTATAATTTTTCTGGAATTTATTAACCAGTACAAGTATTTTATAAAAATCAGCTTTCCTAAGTATACAGAAAAGGAGTTTTAGTTTCATATGCCAAACTAGTGGCAAAACAGTAAATTAAATACTACAAAAATTATACTAAATTAGCTAACTTAACATAGTATCTAAATACTATTTTTCTATAATTTTAGCAGTACTTTAAGTATTTTTAGAAAATCAAAAACAGCATTGCACACAATAATTAATTATCTGCGTATTTTGTCCATGTATATAATTTGAACCAAAGTTCAAATACAGGATCCAAGACCATGAATCAAGTCCAATATGACTTGTACAGGTCTTGAATGTGTGAAAACATATTTGAGCCCAAATACCCATGCTAGGCTTGGACACCAAATGGTTGCAGTAATTAAAATACACCAAAAGTTTAATTGGTAACAGGGCAGAATAAATATTATTATTTAAATAAGGTAAATTTGTACAAAAGAATATATACATACCTATGCTAAAAGTATATATAGGTATATAAGGAAAAATACTTAATTTATAAAATATATATATATATATATATATATATATATATATATATATATATATATATATATATATATATATAAAATAAATATATATATATATATATATATATATATATATATATATATATATATATATATAAATATATATATATATATATATATATATATATATATATATATATATATAAGAAAACACTTAATAATATAGTGTATATATATATATAATATATATACATATGAAAAAATATATATAAACATATATATATATATATATATATATATATATATATATATATATATATATATATATATATATATATATATATATATATATAAAATTCACTAACTATAAAATATATACATATAAATTAAATACTGTTAAAATACAATATATACATATATATATATACTAATATATATATACATATATATATTTAAATCTACAAAAAACAGAAAAAGAAAAGAAAAGAAAACAGAAAAAGAAAAGAAAAAGGAAACAGAAAAGAAAAAGAAAAGGAAACAAAAAGAAGAGGGGGGGCTCGAACCCGAGCGCACAGCAGGGGGGTTGTTAGGTCGAGTTGGGCTGGCCAGGGGGTCAGCCCGTTGGCTTTGTTAGAGTAAGGGTTTCGTTTATTTTATTTAGGTTCGGTTTAATTATTATAAAAAATAATAAATCGACCCTGTGTCCTGACAATTAGGCACACAGGTATCCTCGTGTCCTAGGCCTGCACGACACGCACGAGTTTAATCTCGCGTGTCCAGTTCTATCAAAATGTTCGCCAGGACACGGCGAACCACATACACGTGTACGAGATACGCACGACACAGTCTCGTAACTGTTACCTGTGTGTCCGACTTCGGGGGGGGGGTGTTGAGGGTTGTGGACGGCGGAGGAGACGTCGGCGAGGCGGCGCTCGAGTGGCGCTGCCTTCAGCTCGTCGAGGCGAACTTGTCGACGGCGGTGGTTGGCGGTGAGGGTCGTCGGTGGGGCTGGATAGGGGCTCGCCGAAGCTAGGGTTCCGGTGGGGGTGAGAGTGGGAGATGGGGCGGCGCTGGCGGTCGTGGGGAGAGTTTAGGGTTAGGGTCTGGTCGGAGGAGAGTGGGGAGTTTTATAGGGGGTTCGAGGCGGTGGGGGCAGCCGGATTTGGCGGGAGCAGCCGGTCGTGGCGGTCGGGGCAGCCGGGGGTCAACGGGAGTGGGTGAGGAGAGAGAGGGTGTGTTCGTGGGGGGGGGGGGGGGTTGGGTAGGTTAGCACTAGGACCCTCATAGAATTAGGATTTTACATAAAGGCTTTAACACATATAAAATACAAAATAATATTTGCATCCCCTAATTAAAAACAATTTTCTATTTACAAACTGATATAAAATCATTTCAAAAATTGCAAAATGATATTTAAAACATTTTATAAATTTACAGATCAACATTTTTGTATTTAAAAATCATTTAAAAATCATTTAAAATTTCTAGAAAATTTCTAAAAATTCCTAATAATTATTTAAGGCTATAAATGACAAAAATTTAACTAACACTAATTAAAAATGAATTTTTGAAAAACAGGGGCTTACAAGTCTTTCCTCCTTGAAAAATTTCGTCCTCGAAATTCACAAGGATTGAAGACCCGACAATATTCTAACATAGCAAGCAATGCAACAAATGACTAAGGCTACGATCAAAACTAACCTCCCGAAACCTGTTCCGACTCCGGCTCAAGGACTAGGCTATAAGTCTTCCCCTGGGGCCCTTGGCTACTGGGCAGTCCCGAATCTGATGGATGGCAGACCCACAAGCTAAACACTGCCCCAACCTCTTCCTACAAACAAAAGCGTCGTGGCCTACCCTTCTACAGAATGAACACATAGTCCCCTTCTGCTGCTGCTGAGGTCCCGAGGCTCTAACTGGCTGGGTCGGGTGATGTGGTGTAGGGGGACGGTAAGTCTGCTGTGGCGGTGTCGGTGCTCTCTGCTGGAAAGCCTGACGCTTGGACGGTCCCTCATGATGTACAGAAGCCGGCCTCTTGCATGACAGAAGACGCTCCTCAATGCTCCGGGCCAACTCTAGGCTCTGGTAGTAGTCAGTCGTACCGTTCGCCACTATAAGAATGCCAATGTCTGGAACTAGACCATGGCAAAACCTACGGGTCATCTCCTCTGGATCAACAACCAGACTAGGAGCAAAACGGCTCAGGCGACTAAACTCTGCCGCATACTCATCAACAGAACGGTTCTCCTGCTGGATGTTCTGGAATCGTAGCCCCATGGCTACTCTAGCAGTGGTCGAGAAGAATTTCTTCTTAAACTGGGTCTTGAACTGGTCCCAAGTGGCTCTACCTCTCGCGAACAACGGCTCATTCCGGAACCAGACTCCTGCTAAGTCTATCAGCAGAAATCCCGCTGCCTCGACCTGAAGGTCATCCGGCATCCTGACTCCGAGGAGCTTCCTCTCTACCGAATCTAGCCAGTCATCAGCTACTACTATGCCCTCAGTCCCTGAGAACTCCTTGGGATTCAGACCCATGAAGTCCTTGATCGTCCCCGCTCTCTGCCGTGGCTCTACAGGTGGTGGGACCATGGGACGTCCCTCAGAACGTTCCATGCTCTGGCGGAGTAGGGTAGTCTGCTCCTGATGGGTTGTTAGGAACCCCTGGATCAGTGTGAGCAGCTGGTTCCCGTCGAGTGTGACGGAAGCCTGGGTGGGTATAGTGATAGGGGGTGGTGGAAGTATCGGGTCCTGCTGGGCCTGTGATGTGGAAGGTGGTTGTGGTATCTGGGTTTGTGGATCTGTGGAGTGGAGGAATGTGGTAGGTGGAGATGCATCAGTCAACTGGTCAGCTGACTGGATATAGAGGGCCCCATTCTCGGGGGTAACATACTGGGACGAACGAGTAAGCACCATCTAAATTACACATAAAAAGACTTATAAGGACTTATTTAAAGTAAGTAATCATAAGCAAGGAAATCTAATTATAATAGCAAACATGTGATGTATTTCCTATGTTGCAATCCTAGCATTCCTCTAGGTGTTCTAAGCGTCTTTCCTAATATTGTCTAATTACCTTAAGTTCCTAATTGCAGGCCTGTTTGGTACAATAACGTAACCAAACAGTTTAGTCAGGACCTGCATGGGCCACCACTAAAAACATGTCACGACCCGTTACCCAAATTATTGGGCCGGGCCGAGCCATGTCCAGCCTACACTTAAGATAAAGCGCAGTAAGCTGTTCTAGAGACAACAGGATAAGACTAAATGTGCTAACAGTTCTATAAGTGAAGAAGAATCATAAATGCTCCAAACACAAAAGTCATCTCATATATAGAAATAAGTCCAAAGTACAAGCCTGAAATGTAAAACTGGATACATGTCCAGTTACAAAATACGTAGTCTAATACATGACTACACTAAGTATCCCAAGTGACTACGCAAACTAGGCGAGTCTCCCCGCAGGAACATCCTCGCATGGCAAAACCGGGTCCTCGGCAGTGACTCCATAATACGAATCACAGAGCAACTCCTCCTCAGTAAGTATACCTACAACGTTATCCTGTCAGGACGGGAGCAAGTACTGTTTTCTAGCAAACTAAATATACAAAGCATGAACAGGAAGGTAATAAACTGGAATCATGGCATATCATGGTTTAATTGGTTCTTTTTAGGAATGACAACATATAGTTTAAAAGTTTAAAACTATAGCATGTACGTGAATCGGTCAATAGGTGAATAGGATGTACAGCGGCACATATCAAGTTTTTCTGACATGCACATACGTGCACGAACGGCATCGGTGTATATCCATACACAAACGCGAGATCAGAACCTACAGCAAGGTTACATATAGAATATCCCCGAGCGCGGTAAATACATACGGAGAAGGGGGTCATGATCACGTACACTACTAGCAGTTTCCCCTTAACCCGTTATTTTAAACATGTGAGAGATATGAAAACAGTAATAACATGTGGAAGATACGAGAACGATATAAAGCATGTGAGAGATATGAGATACTGTCCTAAACATGGTAGAGACTGAAAGTAATATAACATGTAAAGTTCTAACTTGCTACCCCAAGGATCAGCATTTAACATAGTTGGTAAGTCGCAGTTTATTGTTCTAGCAGTATGTAAAGTTCGTAGAAAGTACTTGCCTCTAGCAAAGCAAAATAAAACAAGCTGCGATAATAATGCTATGGATGTCCGGTAACTCATCACTGTAGAAGTAAATACAACAACTTAGTTTTTACACTAAGCTAAAACACTAGGACACTAATTGGTGAAACACGACTTGTGATTGGGCACCTAGCCAAAATGATGACTTTGGCATAGGAGACCAATGTGGGGTGACACACTACTTTAACTAACTTTCTAGAGTCTTTACACTAGTGAGGGGTTGAGGTTTAACACGGCTAAAACTCAAAATAACACAAAAGCTACAGATCGTAATTAATCAATAAATAAATCAAAAGACCATTGTGTCCTAACGATTTTAGAGATAGACAAAAAGCCTAGTTTTACTTAAAGTAAAGTGTCAAAGTGATCCTTGTTAATCATAAAAATTTATTATAATTTTTTTGGAATTTATTAACCAGTACAAGTATTTTATAAAAATCAGCTTTCCTAAGTATACAGAAAAGGAGTTTTGGTTTCATATGCCAAACTAGTGGCAAAAAGTAAATTAAATACTATAAAAATTATACTAAATTAGCTAACTTAACATAGTATCTAAATACTATTTTTCCATAATTTTAGCAGTACTTTAAGTATTTTTAGAAAATCAAAAACAGCATTGCACACAATAATTAATTATATGCGTATTTTGTCCATGTATATAATTTGAACCAAAGTTCAAATACATGACCCAAGGCCAATCAAGTCCAATATGACTTGTACAGGTCTTGAATGTGTGAAAACACATTTGAGCCCAAATACCCATGCTAGGCTTGGACACCAAATGGTTGCAGTAATTAAAATACACCAAAAATATAATTGATAACAGGGCAGATTAAATATTATTATTTAAATAAGGTAAATTTGTACAAAAGAATATATACATACCTATGCTAAAAGTATATATAGGTATATAAGGAAAAATACTTAATTTATAAAATATATAAATTAAGTATTTTTCCTTATATATCTATATATATATTTTATAAATTAAGTATTTTTTTTATACAAATATATATATATATATATATATATATATATATATACAAAAAATATATATATATTTATATATATATATATATATATATATATATATATATATTTTTTTAATATAGTGTATATATATATATATATATATATATATATATATATATATATATATATATATATATATATATATAATATATACATATGAAAATATATATATAAACATATATATATATAAAATTCACTAACTATAAAATATATACATATAAATTAAATACTGTTAAAATACAGTATATACATATATATATATATATATATATATATATATATATATATATATATATATATATATATATATATTTTTTACAGTATATACATATATATATACTAATATATATATACATATATATATTTAAATATACAAAAACAGAAAAAGAAAAGAAAAGAAAACAGAAAAAGAAAAGAAAAAGGAAACAGAAAAGAAAAAGAAAAGGAAACAAAAAGAAGAGGGGGGGCTCGAACCCGAGCGCACAGCAGGGGGGGATTGTTAGGTCGAGTCGGGCTGGCCAGGGGGTCAGCCCGTTGGCTTTGTTAGAGTAAGGGTTTCGTTTATTTTATTTAGGTTCGGTTTAATTATTATAAAAAAAATAATAAATCGACCCTGTGTCCTGACAGTTAGGGACACAGGTATCCTCGTGTCCTAGGCCTGCACGACACGCACGAGTTTAATCTCGCGTGTCCAGTTCTATCAAAATGTTCGCCAGGACACGGCGAACCACATACACGTGTACGAGACACGCACGACACAGTCTCGTAACTGTTACCTGTGTGTCCGACTTCGGGGGGGGGAGGGTGTTGAGGGTTGTGGACGGTGGAGGAGACGTCGGTGAGGCGGCGCTGCCTTCAGCTCGTCGAGGCGAACTTGTCGACGGCGGTGGTTGGCGGTGAGGGTCGTCGGTGGGGCTGGACAGGGGCTCGCCGAAGCTAGGGTTCCGGTGGGGGTGAGAGTGGGAGATGGGGCGGCGCTGGCGGTCATTGGGAGAGTTTAGGGTTAGGGTCTGGTCGGGGGAGAGTGGGGAGTTTTATAGGGGGGTTCGAGGCGGTGGGGGCAGCCGGATTTGGCGGGGGCAGCCGGTCGTGGCGGTCGGGGCAGCCGGGGGTCAACGGGAGTGGGTGAGGAGAGAGAGGGTGTGTTCGTGGGTGGGGGGGGGGGGTTTGGGTAGGTTAGCACTAGGACCCTCATAGAATTAGGATTTTAGATAAAGGCTTTAACACATATAAAATGCAAAATAATATTTGCATCCCCTAATTAAAAACAATTTTCTATTTACAAACTGATATAAAATCATTTCAAAAATTGCAAAATGATATTTAAAACATTTTATAAATTTACAGATCAACATTTTTGTATTTAAAAATCATTTAAAAATCATTTAAAATTTTTAGAAAATTCCTAATAATTATTTAAGGCTATAAATGACAAAAATTTAACTAACACTAATTAAAAATAAATTTTTGAAAAAAGGGGCTTACACTTGAGCAAGTGTAACATAGTCAGCTCTTGGAGCATGAGTCATGATGTGACGAGCTATCTCGACACAAACTTTGGGGTTAAATATACCTTGTTATTTGAGGCTAGAACTTGTATTTGCTTCCAAACAAAAATTCCCTCTACACAAACATATATTTTGTTGTTATAGTGTCCCAATACACACGATCTTAATACTTCAGTCCCTCTTGTTGAAACAGAGTCATCACTATAACCAATTGGTTGCCTACCTATTGATTGTTTCCAACAATTTTTTTTTGGAATCAAGGTGATAGAATAGAAGCACTTCCCTTCTGAACATTCTTGGCACAAGTATAACTTGGAATTCTCTTGAGACAAGTGAGACATTCTTGGTATTTTCCTTTTGGCACAATAGTTTTGGTTCCAGTTCCAGTGTACCTGAATATGAATTTGCCAAACCCCTAGCATTTCAGAAGAGAAGTTTCATTTGTATGCTTGTTAATTAGTACTTCCTCTCTAATGTAGGGATTTGGTACCTTAGTATTAACTGATGTAACTTTTCTTTGACTGTTTAAAGGCTTATAGATGGAACTTAGTCTTAGCTGCTGCAGCTTTTGTTTTTGATGATTGGTACTCTATGGTACTTTTTTTACTACAGCTCATGAATTATACAACTTGTAACTTGGTTGCTCTTGTTTTCAAAATCAATATCTTGAATTAGTCTTTCAAACATTGACCTTGGTCTTGGTTGCTCTTGGGTGTCCTTGTTATCAAACGCATCTTTGCTAATCACTTTCATGTAGTAGAAGTTCAGGCCACCTCCATATCCTGATCTCTACTCTTGAGCCTTGATGATGCATGATGCATCCAGGCTTCTACTTTGATTTAAGGATTCCGATTAGTTCTTCTCCATTTGGTGTTAGCTTGTTGAAGCTGTTGGTAAAATTTGCTTCAGCTTATGAGTGTACCTTTTTCAAAAATACCGGTAGCAGTTTCTGAACAAACGCTTTTCCATTTTTTTTAAATTAAAAGGCAATGTTTATCGGTTCCGGTATCGAACTATCGGTATCGGACTATCGATTTCGGTATCGAACTATCGGTATCGGACTATCGGTATCGGTATCCGTATCGAACTATCGGACTATCGGTATCGGTATCGAACTATCGGTATCGCTAGCGGACTATCGGACTATCGGTATCGGTATCGAACTATCGGTATCGCACTATCGGTATCGGTATCACACTATTGGTATCGGACTATCGGTATCGGTATCGCACTATCGATATCGGTATCGACTATCAGCCTATATACCAGCGGATCCACCAGTTATATGATTATATACTAATTCTGTTTAGTTTGTCTTACGATACAGATTTTTACATCTAATCTGTGATGGATCGTTATTTCGTTGATCGTACATGGATGTACAAACGACAACACGAGAGCAGAATAGGTGTGAGTGACGATTTTCAGGCAGGCATGGAAGTGTTTCTTAAGTATGCCATGAGCAAAGCTTAGTATATGGACGGTAACAAAATCAAGTGTTCATATCGTAATTGTCGTAATAGACGTTACGAAGAAGTGGTGAGTGTAAGAGATCATTTGACCCGTAAGGGTTTCGTACGTGATTATGGCCTATGGTCATCGTAAGGTGAACTATATGCGGAAAGACAGGTTGCGAATGCTGCTACTTATGCTTTTGATGATAATGCTGCAACGGATTTTGTCGTCGAAGACGACGAATGCTCTGTTGATTATGGAGACCTGCAGAACCTTGCACGAGATATGGTGTACGACGCTGCAGGGCCTAATTTTGATCCGGAGGATCCTAATCCCGAGGCAAAGGAGTTCTATGATATGTTTCAGGATACAGAAACTTCTTTATATCCTGGTTGTGAGCCTCATTCCGTACTGTCAGTGACGATGCGGTTGTTGAACATAAATTCTGATTTTAATGAACGCAAGCTAACGGGAATGAAGAGTCACGACTGCCACGTGTTTATGGAAAGATTACTATCCATTGCTTTGAAAGAGTTGTTGCCTTATGCTGTATGGGTTCCATTGGCCGAACTATCTATATTATTCAGGGATATTTGTTCAACTAAGTTGACTGTGCAACACATGGTTGAACTTGAGGAGAAGATTATCTTAACAATTTGCAAGTTGGAGAAAATATTTCCTCCTGGCTTCTTCGACAGCATGGAGCATCTACCGATTCATCTAGCATACGAAGCCCGTGTCGGTGCATCTGTTCATTATCGATGGATGTACCCATCTGAAAGGTACATAAAAATCGATATAATTTAAGTTGAATTTCAGTGGGTTTTAAAATTCATTCTTAATTCTCAAGATAATTTATCTCTCTAGATACCTACACCATCTAAAGAAGAAAGTTGGCAACAAGGCTCATATAGAGGCTTCGATATGCGAAGCACATCTTATCGAAGAGGTGTCAAACACTACAAAAATTTGTCATATTAGCGACGGCTAAATACGTCGCTAACCTCGGTGAAAACGTCGCTAAATTAATTTAGCGACGTTTAAGGCGACGTTTCGGGAACGACGGAAAAAAACGTGTCGCTAAACGAGAAAACGTCGCTAGGGCGACGTTATTAACGTCGCTAATTAGCGACGTCATTTACGACGTTTATTGGTTGACGCTAATTAGCGACGTAAACTACGACGTTATTGTGTTGTCGCCGTTTGGCGACACTCTTGCGACGTTTTGGCGACGACGAGCTGGCATCAGATTATGGTGCCACGTGTAGCCACGTCAGCATTTAGCGACGCTTTTAGCGACATTTATTAACGTCGCTAATGTTTAGCGACTAATGTTAACGTCGCTAAAAACGTCGCTAAGTTAAAAAATATATTAAAAAAATAGGTTCCAGAATGCAAATGGTGTTGGAGCTGGAGCCTGAGCCAAAATACAGAATACGAAATACAAAATACAGAATCCAATCCCTGGGTTCGCCGACCCCCTCGGTGGAACACTCAACACCGGCACGCACAATACATTCCAGAATATACAAAAAATATAAAGAAAAAAATACTATCCACAACGAACAATGTCAATATATAATATCCTCAACAAACCAAATCAATATCCGCAAATACGTACCAACTCAGTATCCTCAACGAAAAAACTGAATATCACCAAATACGTACAAAGTCAAAATACCAAATACAGAATCTAATCCCTTAGTTTGTCGAAAATACAAAAACAAAGATTGACATACAGTTCTAATTCATATGTGTTTTAAGTGTGAGAACGGATGGCTCAGAACACAACCTAAAATTCATTCTAGCATACATTAGTGTGAATCATCTATATTCTGTACATATGGTGTAGTATACGTTCTTATCGAATCTAATATCTAGTATCTGAAAAATGTAACAAAATCAAGATGAACTCACATAATGTAATACTAAAATATCATCTACTACTATATAAGATATAGTAATAGGTTGTCGTATCATCATTGCCGAGGGATGAGGGTCGGAGGACAGTCAACTTATATACGGCTACATAGCTTCTGCCTCGCCAGTCGAATGGCTGCAGGAACTATGTCCTGATCACCATGTCGTACCGTAGTTTCTGCCTCGCCAGTCGACTGGCTGTAGGGACTATATGTCCTGATCACCATGTTACCAATTAACCAACCAACAAAACTATTTGTTACAAATATCGGCACTATATGTCGCGAAACGTCGCTATGACGTCGCTAATAGCGACTAATTTAGCGACGTTGGTATGAACGTCGCTAAATTTTAATTATATTCCCCCACCAATTTATTTCCCTCCATTTTACTCTCTCACTCCCTCTCCCCCCCTCAGGCGCTCCCACTCTCTCCGGCGCTCTCACAGTACTTAACTGTGAGAAAGGATGGCTCAGAACACAACCCAAAATTCATTCTAGCATACATTAGTGTGGATCATTATGTTCTGTACATATGGTGTAGTATATGTTATTATCGTATCTAGTATCTGAAGAATGTAACAGAATCAAGATAAACTCACATAATATAATACTAAGACATCATCTACTACTATATAAGATATAGTGATAGGTTGTCGTATCATCATTGCCGAGGGATGAGGGTCGGAGGACAGTCAACTTTATCTACGGCTACATAGTTTCTGCCTCGCCAGTCGAATGGCTGCAGGGACTATGTCCTGATCACCATGTCGTACCGTAGATTAATGCAAATGGAGCTGGAGCCTGAGCTAAAATACATAATACAAAATACAAAATACAAAATCCAATCCCTGGGTTTGCCGACCCCCTCGGTGGAACACTCAATACCGGCACGCACAATACATTCCAGAATATACAAAAAATATAAAGAAAAAATACTATCCGCAACGAACAATGTCAATATATAATATCCGCAAATACGTATAAACTCAGTATCCTCAACGAAAAAACTGAATATCCCCAAATACGTACAAAGTCAAAAATATAATACAGTCCAAAAATGTAAAAACGAAACTACTGATCGCTTGGAGCTAGAGCTGGACACGGTGCTGGAGCCGGAGGAGCGCCACCAGATGATGCACAAATACCGCTCGAGTGAGCCAAAGGCATGCGGCCACTTTCCTCCCTCCATTCCCCCTCTCCCTCTCTCATGCTATCAACGTCACAACTTTTCCAGTGTTGCTCCCTCTAATGATGATGAACGCAAAAATCAAAGACCCCCCTCTCCTTTTTCACTCTTCACAGTTCTCACAACAGGAAGGATCATTGTTTTCTAGTTCTCTTCCATCCATCCATTCCTCCATTCTGATCAAGCCTCCGCATATGATATCCAGCTCAAGTGTAGAGGCAGGGAAGAAGAAGTGGGCAGGAAGAGGAGGGAGAAGCAGCATAGCCGGCGGCATGACCTGGAGGAAGTACAGAGGCTTTCTTCAACGTCCGTAGAAGAACTATAAGGATATATCTTTTCACAACATGTCTCCTTGTCAAAGACCCTTAATGTGACAACCATGTTACCACGGTGTCGGAAGACTAACATGTCATAATTTTCTAAGCCGTGTATTTTGACATAATCCTTCCAACTCTTTCCTCCTATGTAGTAATCTTGTATTTCTTTATGAAGTGCAAGATTACTACATAGGAGGAAAGAGTTGGGAGGATTATGTCAAAGCACACGGCTTAGAAAATTATGACATATTAGTCTTCCGACACCGCGGTAACATGATATTCACATTAAGGGTCTTTGACAAGATGACATGCTGTGAAAAGATATATCCTTATAGTTCTCCTACGGATGTTGAAAAAAACCTACTAAAATTCCTCCAGGTCTTGTCGCCGGCTGTGCTGCTTCCCCCTCCTCTTCCTGCCCACTTCTTCTCCCCCGCCTCTACACTTGAGCTGGATATCATATGTGGAGGCTTGATCAGAACGGAGGAATGGATGGATGGAAGAGAACTAGAAAACACGGATCCTTTCTGTTGTGAGAACTGTGAAGAGTGAGAAAGGAGAGGGGGGTCTTTAATTTTTGCGTTCATCATCATTAGAGGGAGAAACACTGGAAAAGTTGTGACGTTGATAGCATGAGAGAGAGGGAGGAAGAACGGAGGGGAAGTGGCTGCATGCCTTTGGCTCACTCGAGCGGTATTTGTGCGGGAGAGGGGGGATATAATACAGAAAATTTGATTATTCTCCAAGTGTGAGAATGGATGGCTCAGAACACAACCCAAAATTCATTCTAGCATACATTAGTGTGATTCATCTATGTTCTGTACATATGGTGTAGTATACGTTCTTATCGAATCTAGTATCTAGTATCTGAAGAATGTAACAGAATCAAGATGAACTCACATAATGTAATACTAAAACATCATCTACTACTATATAAGATATAGTGATAGGTTGTCGTATCATCATTGCCGAAGGATGAACGTCGGAGGACAGTCAACTTTATCTATGGCTACATAGTTTCTGCCTCGCCAGTCGAATGGCTGCAGGGACTATGTCCTGATCACCATGTAGTACCGTAGATTTACGCAAATGGAGCTAGAGCTAGAGCCAAAATACAGAATCCAAATATAAAATACAGAATCCAATTCCTGGGTTCGCCGAAAATACAAAAACAAAGATTGACACACATTTCTAATTCATATGTGTTTTAAGTGTGAGAACGGATAGCTCAGAACACAACCCAAAATTTATTCTAGCATACATTAGTGTGAATCATCTATGTTCTGTACATATGGTGTAGTATACGTTCTTATCGAATCTAGTATCTAGTATCTGAAGAATGTAACAGAATCAAGATGAACTCACATAATGTAATACTAAGACATAATCTACTACTATATAAGATATAGTGATAGGTTGTTGTATCATCATTGCCGAGGGATGAGGGTCGAAGGACAGTCAACTTTATCTACGACTACATAATTTCTGCCTCGCCAGTCGAATAGCTGCAGGGACTATGTCCTGATCACCATGTCGTACCGTAGATTAATGCAAATGGAGCTGGAGCTGGAGCCAAAATACAGAATAAATAACAGAACTATCAGAGAATCACATAAAACTAATTAGAACTGAAATACAGTAATTGACAAATAAATGAAAGAACTATCAGATGTGAGGGGGAACAACACAATAGCATTGATAGCGAGATAGATAGAGAGAGAGACACAACTAAGTAGCACTTGAACTTTAACTAAGTAGCACTCGACAACCAACCGGAGAGGATACTCTGAGAGATCCATCTGAGTAGGACGTATAATCTGAGAGATCACCTTTACAAGAATGATATCAGTAGTGGGATTGAGTGTTGGAGGAGATATTATCAGAGTATACGTCCTACTCAGATGAGTCTCTCACCGTTACTATTTTTTTCTGACAGCATGGTGGATGTGCTCCGTCAACAGATTCTTGCTCTGAGCCAAAACTTTGTCCCGGAGCTTGTGGGATGAGCAAGAATTCTTTGACAAAGAAGACCACCATGCTGTCAGGAACCTTTCGCTCGAGCTCTACACGAAGGATGTCCACTTGAGCTCCGGGACAAAGTTTTGTCTCAGAGCAAGAATCTGTTGACGGAGCACATCCACCATGCTGTCAGAAAAAAATAGTAACGGTAAGAGACCCATCTGAGTAGGACGTATACTCTGATAATATCTCCTCCAACACTCAATCCCACTACTGATATCATTCTTGTAAAGGTGATCTCTCAGAGTATACGTCCTACTCAGATGGACCTCTCAAAGTATCCTCTCTGGTTGGTTGTCGAGTGGCTGCAGGGACTATATCCTGATCACCATGTCGTACCATAGTTTCTGCCTCGCCAGTCGAATGGCTGCAGGGACTATGTCCTGATCACCATGTCGTAGTCCAATACAATCCAGAGATTGATACAGTACTAATTCATATATGTAGTCCAATACAAATAGTCTAATACAAAAATAACCTAATACAAATAGTCCAATACAAATAAGTACTAATAGCTAATGAGAACCACGCAGCTCACGCAAACGCTCAGTGATACGATCACGCAACCACCTCGAATAAGTGGGATCGACGGCGACAGGAGAGATGTAGTCTCTTGCAAGTGCTGGATGAATAGAACTCCCGGTCTCACTAGCTACCGGTGCTGGATAAATAGAACTCCCGGTCTCACTAGCTACCGGTGCCACTTCCTCCTTAACAGTAGGAGGAGCTACCTCAACATTCACTGTTTCCCTCAAACGATGTGCCGCTCCTCGGGTCATGGGTGCCATCTGGTAAGATCGATATTCACAAATAATATAATTGTAACATAAGCATGCTAACTAAAGGAACCATCATGTAATTTGAGTACATTTTCGAAAGCAGATAAAGTACAGAAAATTTGATTTTTTGCCAAGTGTGAGAACGGATGGCTTAGAACATAACCCAAAATTCATTCTAGTATACATTAGTGTGAATCATCTATATTCTGTACATATGGTGTAGTATATGTTCTTATCATATCTAGTATCTGAAGAATGTAACAGAATCAAGATGAACTCACATAATGTAATACTAAGACATCATCTACTACTATATAAGATATAGTGATAGGTTGTCATATCATCATTGCCGAGGGATGAGGGTCGGAGGGCAGTCAACTTTATCTACGGCTACATAGTTTCTACCTCGCCAGTCGAATGGCTGCAGGGACTATGTCCTGATCACCATGCCATAGTTTCTGTCTCGCCAGTCGAATGACTGCAGGGACTATATGTCCCGATCACCAAGTGTGAGAACGGATGGCTCAGAATACAACCCAAAATTCATTCTAGCATACATTAGTGTGAATCATCTATGTTCTGTACATATGGTGTAGTATATGTTCGTATCGTATCTAGTATCTGAAGAATGTAACAGAATTAAGATGAACTCACATAATGTAATACTAAGACATCATCTACTACTATATAAGATATAGTGATAGGTTGTCATATCATCATTGCCGATGGATGAGGGTCGGAGGGCAGTCGACTTTATCTACGGCTACATAGTTTCTGCCTCACCAGTCGAATGGCTGCAGGGACTATGTCCTGATCACCATGCCATAGTTTCTGTCTCGCCAGTCGAATGGCTGCAGGGACTATATGTCCCGATCACCATGTTACCAATTAACCAACCAACAAAACTACTTGTTACAAATATCGGCACTATCGGTACGTTCGAATCGGAGTATCATATTTTTCGGTGTCGGAAAACAAATAATTATTACTAAATTATCAGATTTTTCGGCACTGTCGGTGCCCCTGACCAAGCCCCCCTACACCACCCCTAACCCGAACCCTAACCCTCCACTCCCCCTCTGCTCCCCTCCCCCAGCCGCCCCCACCTCCTGCTCCCCTCCTCCAGCCGTCCACACATACCCACCCCTAACCTGAGCCCTACCCCTAGCTTTCCTCCCCCAGTCGCCCTCGTCCCTCCTGCCCCACCCCGCCCAGCCACCCCCCAGCCACCCCCGAACCACCCGCATCCCTCTTGTCCCTCCCTCCGATCCACGCGTACCTCCACCCCAACCACCAATAACCAAAACAGCCGAAGAGAGAAAGAGAGAGTCGCCGGAGAGAGTGAGAGTCGCCGGAGAGAGTGAGAGCGCCGGAGAGAGTGAGAGCGCCGAAGGGGGGAGGAGAGAGAGTAAGAGAGTAAAATGGAAGAAAATGGACCCTAACCCGAACCTTAACCCTAGATCCCCTCACCCAGCCGCCCTCGTCCCCCCTACCCCACCCCCCAGCCACCTCCAGCCACCTCCAACCACCCGCATCCCCCCTGCACCTTCTTCCGAGCCACCCGCACCCCCCAAACCACCAATAACCAAAACAGACAGAGAGAGAGAGAGAGAAAGGGAGAGGGAGGGGGAGAGTCACGTACTGGAGAGGGAGGAGAGTCGTCGAAGAGAGTGAGAGTCGTCGCCGGAGAGAGTGAGAGTGCCGGAGGGGGGGAGGAGAGAGAGTGAGAGAGGAAAATAGGAGGAAATAAATCGGCAGGGGGGGACATAATTAGAATTTAGCGACGTTCAAACGACAATCGCTAAATTAGTCGCTATTAGCGACGTCATAGCGACGTTTCGCGACGACTAGCTCATGTAATTAATATACGTCGTTATTTTGTCGCTTATTTCGTCGCTAGTAGCGACGATTAGCGACGCTTCACTAAAATGTCGCTAATGTACACAATTTAGCGACGTTAATCGAGCGTCGCTAAATTTATGTCACAAAATGAGCAGATTTTAGTAGTGAAACTTCTACTCCATTTATTTCGATACTCATGTTAAGACAAATCGAAATAGACCTCAAAGGAATAACGAGAACGTTGAGGATGGAGGTATATTCAATGTAAGGGGCAAGCCTGTTGGGGCTAGTAAAAAACGGTGGTTGACTGACGACGAGTATGATGCCGCTCACCGATATGTCTTGTTAAACTGTGACATACAAGAAGTGAGAGATTTGGAGAAGTCAGTACACTTGCACTCGTTATAATCTCTAATTTGATGAAGTAAGTGACTACACTTATATATTTTTATTCTCTCTAACAGTGTATTTAGAGATGAAGTCAAAATGAGGACACCCGATATTACCGTTGAGGGACTTCAAAAAGAGGTTGATTGTATATTTCCGTCATGGTTTCGCAAATACGTAAGTAACTGAGATTATAACTGAGATTATAAATATATAATCTAAAACATTTAAATTATAAATATTTGTTTACAGGTTTTATTGCCTGAAACAACACTCACTAATGAGAGTGTTCGTTATCTGGCATTGGGACCGAAGAAGCAAACAAAGACTTGGCCAGGATATGTCGTTAATGGCTTTAGGTTTAAGACAACTCAGAATGCTATAAATGTTGAATTTATCAATGACGACATCAGTACCAAGGATTTCGATGTTTGCATAAGAGGTACCATCTATGACGACGAGCCGGACTTTGACTATTATGGAGTGCTTCGGGATATTGTAGATTTACAATATACTGGCCCATATGATATGCATATTGTGATGTTCAAATATGAGTGGTTCGATACGACACCAAATATCGGTTGGAGAATCGATAAACAATTTAGATTTGTCGATATAAATCATCGCAGGAGGTATAGAGGGTCCAATACATTTGCGATAGCAAGTCAGGCTGTTCAAGTCTACTATACAAGCTACCCAAGGCATCGTAGAGATCGATTTGACTGGTGGAAAATATACAAGATTAAATCTAGAAATACATTCAACGTTGGAGACCCAGCATACCAAGAGGACCAGATCGAAAAGTTCCAATACTTGGGACAACAGTCGGATACAATAGATGTTGAAAATATTGTTGAGGAAAATAGAGGGGAGGAAGAGGTTGATACAGAAGACTTAGCTGTCAACCAGGGGAGAAAGAGACGTCTTGTCCCAAATATTGAGGCAGAAGAAGAAGAAGACGAAGAAGAAGAAGACGAATTTGATAGGGATGAGGATACAGATGAAATCGACGATGAGGATAAGGATGAGGATGAGGATGAGAATGATGATAAAGACGAGGCCGAGGATGAGAATGAAGACGATGACGATGATTAGGTTAAATATTATTGTATATTAAAAATACTTTCAATTACGTGAATTTAAGTTTGACCTCATAAAAGCAATTACGTGAATTCATGTTTTTTTTCGTTCGATCATTTACTTATTGTATGATTTTCTTTTTGCAGATGGCACTCCTAGTCTTTTTCGTCGCGGCGGCACTCATCTCCCTGCTGGTGGTATGTATATTTTAATTTAGAATTTTATATTCATTTACACTTCTATATTGTTAATTATATTTATGTGTTCTATTTACAGGTCATGATGGCTGGCCGTAGTCGTGCTGCTGGTGGTGGTGGTGGTGGTGGTGGTGGTAGTGGTCGTGGTCGTGATCGTGGTGGTACTGGTGGTCGTGGTCGCATTCAATCTTCCCGGGATGTGACCCCATCCAGCGAACCCGACCCAGAGAGTACCCCGGGCACAGACGCATCCCGCTGTCGATCGACAACTTTATCGAGGCACGAGTCCGGCTCTGCAAGCGGATCCGTTCCGCTATCGGACCCACCAGCGGATCCACCAGTGGATCCACCAGTTACTGCACAGTGGGCCCCGGAGTACCCCCATACTCGGTTCTATCCGGTTACTGGAGAATACATGCACGGACCCGCGGATCCTCCGACGGCACCAGAGAGACCGAGAGGCGAGTTCCGACGAGAGCTATGGCCCACGGGTGTAGTGCCCCGACCCGTAAGATGTCTTATGATGGATGGTTGGTTCGATGAAGCCTTGTTGGACTTGGGATTATACGAAGGATCGCTTGAAATGCTATGCGATCGTGGCAGAAATCATTCTATGAATGTGAGTAGTATTGAACCCTTCAAAGATCCTTTAGCTTCACGCTTAAAATAATGATGAGTATGCTATGTTTCTTGTTGAGTTGTTCAATAACACCTTGCATGGAATTCGGGAAAGATAATAAAAGATAATTAATCACCTGAACGTAAACTGTTGTGGCTAGATGAATTGTATGCTTGTACGCTGTTGCGATGAATTACATGACAGATGAAGGCAAAATCCCAAATACTTGGGCGATGAGTATATCGAGCTTTGGCTCAATGAATAGATGGTAAAACATATGTTAAGACCCAGGAATTGGGCAGTGAGTATGCTTGAATTGCATTCGAATGAATGTATGCTAAACAGATGCTAAGTCCCAGGAATTGGGCGGTGAGTACATTGAGTTTGGTTAGAAAGATGTATGGTATCAAAGATGTGGCAAAAGGATTGGGTAACAACATTCTATTATCCTGTCGCCGATGTAGAATGTTGATTATGCCAAGACCCTGGATTGGGCAGATGATAATGTGAGCTTTGGCTCAAGACAAGATGGCAAGATGGTAATATAAATGAGAATGGTGGCTGAATTACTTAGTTTTCCTTATCATGCATTATATGTTTTCTTCTTAGATAAGTTGCATATAGTTGCATGGCCATGGACAACTTATCGACAAGGTGGTTTCTCGAACGGTATTCCTGGGCCATGGAACCCGGTTCGTCCTGGGGGAAACCAATGCTGAAGTAGTAGCAGTGCTGAAGTAGTAGCACGGTATACAGGACTTGCAGTGGGGCTAGCTACCTGCACTGGCAAGGGCACTGTATACCTGTAAGTCGGTCCAAGATGGCGTATCGCCAGTGACCTTCATATAGATAGGTCCAGTGCTAATAATGTCTTATGCAGACAGAGTAAGTTATTACTCAAATACATGGAAGGATGTCGGCTGTTGGTAAGAATCACCTGAACGGTGATATTTATATTGAATCATGATATTGTTCTTAACAATGTCTTGTGCAGGCAGAATAAGTATTATAAATGTACAGGGATGGCTACACGACCATGGGTAAGAATCACCAAAGGGTGATAACAGTATGCTCTAAATTATGTTGGCTATGATATTTGTATGCTTTACTTCTTGTCGGCTATAACATAAAATTGACTCTAAGGCAACGAGAAAGACCACTGTTAATAATGTTCTGTAACATGATTACTTAGTGTTGTCTTCTTAGGTGAGTTGGACCAGCACAGCTCGCCAGTACATTGATGATGTACTGGCCCACGTTGTGGGCAATATTACAGGTGTATGCTTGGGGGAAATCATGTAAATCAGTGCTTGGCATCGATGAATCGGATGGGTGTGCAGAAGCTCTTCTTGCAAGACGATGTCTTCTGCTATACGGAACATAATGTATGGAACAGTAGAACTCAGTTGTACCAGTGAGATTATAGCCATATTGGCAAGTTCAATGTAAAAAAGTCGGTATATTCAGTTGTAGCCTAAAGGGCAAGTGTATACATTCAGTTGGCTATTCAAGAGTCTTGTAATCAGTTGTAAACTCTGTATTCCGCTGCAAGTCTTGTAATCCATTATGATTATCAATAAAGAGATATATTTCTTCATATCTTGTGTAACTTTAAATTATCTGCTTGGTTTTGCTGTATTATCGATGTTTTCTGAGAAATACCAGGAACTGTAATAGTTTTGCCTTGTACAAGTACAATCTAGACTTGTACGGTATCACGCCCAGTGGCTAGTTTTCGATCCTCCGGGATCGGGGCATGACAGCGGGGACCTCGTAAGTAAATTTAAGATAATTTATTAAATTTCTTTTATTTTTTCAAGTTAATAATCCAGTCGTCGCTTCTTTGTAGGTTTTTTCCGTTTAATGTTGTCAGGGCTCTTGGAAAAATTATCAGGGCTAACTTCCATGGTCCCTACCTCAACTTTTCGTCGGTGCCCCCAAACTTGAAGTACGTCTGGCTCGACGAGTTGAGGGTATATATCTATATCTTCTGGTTAATTATTAGTTACTCTTTAATCAACAACTTTTTAAATTATGTGATAATTGAATTTGTATGTTAGACGACGTTCTGGTGGCCCCTCCATCGCGAGGACGCGATCTGCAGGACCAACAGAAGCGTTGCCTCGAAGAAGATACGGGATATGATTCATGACCTGAAAATGGGGCAGACGAGGCCGAATTGGATCCGACAGGACTATTATGAGGAGCTCTTAGATATGATGGATACTCCTGTCTACAAGAAAAAATCGAAGAAGGCAAAGGTGAACCGACGGGCCGTGGGGCTTCATACGGGAGGATCAAGGTCCTACGCAGCGGCGCTTGCAGATCTGGTGAGATACCGCAATTTTATTTCACTATCGAATTCGGTATTATTAATATACGGAGTTAATTAAATTCTACGAAAAATTCATATGCAGACCCAACGGGCGGTGAAGGAGGGAAGGACACCAGAATCGGTCACCATGCACGATGTGTTCCAGCATACGCACAAGAGACGGAAGGATGGGACCTTCGTCGACGATAGGGCCAAGGAGACCAATGTAAGTACTTATGTTTATGATATTTACGTTAGAATTAAAAGTATTCGGACTATAACTTAGATAAACTTAGGATTCACACTATAACTTAGTGAAACATAGGATTTAGATTACAACTTAGGTAAATCTTATAGTATAAACACATTCATTTGATAGGTTGCGTATCGTGAGGCCCTTAGTCGGGCTCAGTCAACTGCTGTCGAGGATGTCGGTGAAACGACGCCCGCCCGGATGCCGTCTTCTATGGCCGCTCGTAACGACTTGTTCGTAGATACCGTCGGTGGCTTTAAGAAAGGGCGCCTGTATGGCGTCGGCTCCCTAGAGGAGTTGCACATGGCGACTCAGAGATTTCCACCGACACCGCCTCCTCCCGCGGCCCCGCAGATGATGATGTGAGGTCGCAGCTTGCGCAGCTGCACGAGGCGGTGTCATCCGTGCGGGACCAAATAGCCATGTACTTTATGCCTCCGTCTGCTGCTGCCGGTCCGTCTGCTGCTGGTGCCGGTCCGTCTGCTACTGGTGTCGGTCCGTCGGCTGCTGGTGTCGGTCCTTCTTCCGTCGGCCATCTTTCTTTCAACCATGCTGCCCCTCTGGTACCGCCTCCGACTGTGACGGCACTCCTTGATCTCATGTCGCCGGAGTAGCTACGCCTACTTCCGAACAGTGTCTTCGATGGATTACCGCCGTACCTAGTGGAGCAGTATTATCGTCGGTCGCGGGAGGGATTACCACCACCGGACAATTGAACTCCTCCTGCTCCTTGAAGTATTGTATAAGAATATTTGGAATATTTGTGGGAATTTTAGAATATTTGTGGGAATTTCGGATTATAACGACGGATATTAAGTTTATAATTTTAGGATAATTGGTGTCTATTTTATATTGGTTTGGGTTATGCATATTTGTGATTATATATTGGTCTATGTGATTCTTAGATAATTTGTGGGCATTAAATTCGTATGTGATTTATAATGGATTATATATTGGTCTCAGTGATTGTATATTGTGATTATATATTGGTCCGATGTTCGGATGTTGTGTGAACAGGAAAAGCTCTACAATTTTTTTAAAAAAATATCTCAGTTAGCGACGGACTAGTGACGGGTTAGCGACGGATAACATCAGTTTCCGACTACATGTCGACGGAATATCCGTCGCTAACTGGAGAATTGGAAATATTTTTAGTTAGCGCCGGATCGTCGACGGCCAGCCGACAGAATATTTTGTATGGCGACGACTTGCCGACGGAATATCCCTCGGCAAGGTTCTGGTGGTATGAAGATGTACAGAATGTTAGCGACGTATATTCCGTCAGGGATCCGTCGCCATGGTCGACGGATTTGCATCGAAATATCTGTCGCCATGGTTCTGAAAATACAATGTTCGACGAATTTGCGTCGAAATATCCATCGCCATGGTACTGAAAATGCTTGACATTTCCAGAACAAGGTCGACGGATTATCCGTCAGGGATCCGTCGCTAATCTGTCCTTCTTTAGTGACGGTTGTCGACGGAATAGTGACGAAACGATACCCTCTGACACACTATTACGACGGTTTTACCGACGGACTATCCATCGCTAAGCGTTTATACAATCCATACTAACTACTTGAATTCGATGACAGACCGTCGGCAAGTCGTCGCTAATGCAACGAATAATGACAATGGAAAGCCGTTGCTATTCCATCGCTTGACGACTACTTAGCGACGGATCTATACTAGCGACGAGCTGATTGCCGACGGATTTTTTTGACCAATATCCGTCAGGGATCCGTCGCTAATACGGATTAGCGACGGATGGGCGACGGATCTGGCCGTCGCTAAAGCCACATATTTTGGTAGTGGGAGATCCGAGTGGCTGGTACACTGGAGTACTATAAGACGAGGGACCGGCACAGTCATCCACTAACGGAGTACCACTCCGTCATCCACTACTGTCCTCTACACAGGCGCAGAGAGATCTCCCTCCTCAGCCACTGCGCATAAGTAGGATCCATGCCAGCAAGATCAATATCCAGAGGAGATAGATGACTGGAACTTCCGGTGCAACTGCCCTCTGGTGCCACCTCCTCCTTCACAGCAATCTCAGCTTTAGGAATCACTTCCTCCTTAATAGTAGGAGGAAGTTCTTCCTTGACCGTCATCTCTGCAGTAGGTACCACTATCGACTCAGCAGCTGGAGGAAGCACTACCTCCTCAGCAGCAGGTGTCTCTTTCAAGCGACGTCCTCGGGTCACGGGTGCCATCTGGTAAGATTGATGGAAACATAGAGATTAATTAAGGATTAAACAAAATGACAATATTAGACGTGTAATGTGGAAGATATTTTATATTTTATTTTACTTTCAATCATCTTCTGAAAATTTATCTTTTTCGTCCTCCGCGTCCTCATCTTCCTCTTCCTCCTCATCTTCGCTTTCATCTACTTTGTTTTCCTCTTCGGATACTTCTACCTCTTCTACACGATTAGACGTGTAATATAGAACTTTCGTTGTGTCCACGTCAACTGTATTTGTTACGAGAGGTAGCTCGTCCTCCTGATAAGCTATTTCGTCAACATCGTAGGTATTTCTGGCTTTAGTCTTGCATACTGTCCACCAGTCCAACCTAGTTGTTCCCCGTCTAGGATAAGTAGTAAAGTAAACTAGTTGAGCCTGACTTGCTAGGACAAATGGTTCGTATCCTTGATATCGACGGCGGTAGTTAATATCCACAAGACCATGCTTGTCAATTTTCCAACCTTGATCTTGGATCGGATCGAACCAATCACACCTGAACAACACGATCTTAGCCGGCTCTACGCCGTAGTTATATGTCAACTCCAAAATCTCCCGTAAGACACCATAGAAATCATTGCCCGGATCTACATCTTTGTAGTTTGTAGATCGGATACACAAACAACTATTTTTGGTCAAATCCAAGATCTGGAAAGTTCTCTCTGATCGAAGCATTTGTTGACTTGAACCTAAATCCATTCACACAATAGCTTGGCCATATTTTGATGGAATAAATGGACCCCTTGGCTAGAGGTCTAATAGACTCATTCTCTAGTATTGCGTCCGAACGATCGACCTAAATACCACAAGATAAGAAATTAAATTCAGCGTTCCGTTAATTACTGTACAAAGTGCATATACAAGAAGTAATTACTGCATCATCTTACATATGCACTCAACCATGAAGGAAAATGATGTCTCATTTCCTGTTCCAGTTCTTCATCCATTATGTACTGTCTACTCGACCTTATATCATCATTAAATGTGCTGAAAATAACAACACATATACCAATTAGTGTAATAATAATATTGGATACTATTACATGCATAGATGACGTAAATGTGGACGTGTTAGTTACTTACCCCTCGAGCTTCTCTACTTCATCCTCGTCGCAGTTAAGCAATATATATAACTGAGTAGCCCTTAGTTCCTCGTCATTCAAATATCTTTTCTTTATTTTTTGGAAGGCTTTCCGAAAGCATTGAAGACTTTCAGTATTGCATCATTAGATTCAAGATATCCATCATCGTTTTTGGGAGCTCTTGTTCTATTAGTAGCAACATGTGGCTTGAAATACATCGAACAGAAGTTTATAATCTCCTCGAGAACGTAGGTTTCACAAATAAAACCCTCGACCCAAGCCTTATTTTTCACCTTTCTCTTTAGGTGGTTCAAATGCCGCTCAAAAGGGTACATCCACCGATAACCGACGGGCCCACCAACACGTGTCTCGTAGGATAGATGAATTGGCAAATGCTACATGGAGTCGAAGAACCCAGGAGGGAACACCCTCTCAAGCTTGCACAACATTACTGCAATCCTTCTCTTGCTTTTCTAGACGATCGACAAGCAACTTAGTAGAACAAAGATCTCTGAAGAATATGCTCAACTCTGTCAACGGATCCCAAACGATCGACGGTAATAATTCCCAAAATGCTATCAGAATTAACCTCTCCATAAATACATGACAGTCGTGGCTCTTCACACCCGTCAGTTTGTTCTCCTTCGGGTCGACGTATCTTCTTAAATTTGATACGTATCCGTCAAAAATTTTTAGGCCCTGAATCCACCTACAAAGTCTCACTTTATCATCCCTGTATAGTGAGAAAATTGTCTTAGGCTGCTTATACTTCCTATTGCCTTCCTTTATCAAATACAACGCAGGACGTCTGCATATATCTTTCAAGTCCAACCTGGCTTTGTGTGGTGGCCCATGCAGGTCTGATTTCGCAAAAAAATTGCGAACTTGTGGTAGTACTTAAGTTAGCCGTACTACTGCAAGCCTGCGACTAGGATGCTCATTCACAATTAGGTTTGATTTCATTTTAGAGAATGGCTAGGACTAGGAGTCCCTTATTCAATTTGACCCTTGGATAGTTAAGGTTGCTAATTAGGTCATGTGATTTAGCCAATGATTTATTAAAGTCTAGGCATGGATAAATCGAAAAAAATTCTAAGAGAATATGTTATTTTGTTTTGACATGTTGGTAGGATCCAAGGTAGATAGAATATACGTTTGGTAAGTTAGGCCTTCATAGAATTCAATTCCTAATTTAGATCATTTGTGCCATTTTATCTTCTGTCTTCTCTAAACCTCGTTTTATTTTCAAAACTATTTTACGATCGTTTTATTTTCAATTTCTAATCTTCGTTCAATTATCTAAATATTAATTCAAGTCGTCTTTATTCATTTTGTGATCGTTTTGTTTTCAAAACTGATACTTTTACTCAAGGACAAATACTTATATTTTCTTATCATGATCGACTTATTTGAATTTATTGAAGTTCCTTTGAAATTCTTATGGATATAGTTGAAATAATTTTTGGTGACATACAATGGTAAGACAGATGTGCACTGTCCCTATTTATTTAAATTATGGAGACTGCGGGTTCACTGTAGTCAGCAGCGCACTAGCGTGGCATGACCCCTAAGTTGAAATAATTTCAAGTAAGCGTAGGTTGTCAAATATTACTAAAACTATATCCTAGTTGTATTATTGATCTTTTGATTTATTATGTCAATATTGGGTAGAGTTGATAAAGTGTTCGGTAACATATTATACTTGAGTCACGAAACCAAGGGTTCACGACAGCCAGATGTACACTGGCGAGGCATGGATTCTCGGTTAAATGACTTCGGATATACTTATGATCTTCGAATATCATAGCGACTATATCCTTTATTGGCATACGACTATTAATTTTTTCTTTCAAGTTTATTTGATGTCTTATTTCTTGTTACCACCTTCTCTACAACTAGTAGTTATTTATTTCTCTCATATTTTTCTATTTTTGAATTGTCATCTTTTAAACCTATTTTGATTTCCTTCCACTATATTCTAAAACGTATTTAGATTTTGATTCTATACGCCTAATTAATTTCGATCATTCATCACATTATTTTCTTGATTATATTCTTTGTCGTGCTTATTCATATCAATTGGTCATGTCATATTTTGAAGATATTCTTGGTTGTGCCTATTTGTATCTTTTGAAATTTTGAGGACGAAATTTTTCTAAGGTGGGTAGATTTGTAAGCCAAGCCCACTTCCCAAATTTTTAATTTTTTTAATTTTATTTGTTTATGATTAATTTTATGGTCATTGGGAGTCATGCCAAACCTTGTAGGTGGGCTATGACCATATTAAGGTCATATGACCTCTAGGTAGCTTATATATGTATTATTTAGCTATTTTATATTTTTCTACAATTTTTGGATATTTTTAGGTATTTAATATTTAAGGTTTTATTATTTTTAAGGACTTACAGAATTTACTGTAAGGTCATACGGGGGTATTTCTGGACCAAATATTTTTATTTGAGCTCTAAATAACTAAAAATATTTTCTGGAATATTTTAGATTTTTTTTGGATTTTTTTAGAATTTTTGGAAATTTTTATATAATTAAAACATATAGAAATTATATTTTATAGGTTTTTTGAATTTACTGCGAGGTCACACGATGATATTTTGTGTTAAAATATTTTATTTATATTCTAGACACTTAAAAATATTTTCTAGAATTTTCTAGAATGTTTCTGGATTTTTCTGCAATTTATTTTGATTTATTTGGACTTAAAATAATTTTTAAATAATTTTCTGAATTAAATAAATAATTACCCAGAAATTCACCCGAGGGGCCCACCTGTCGGCACCAACTGCTACAGTGGCTGCCTCTCTCTCTCCTATATATATATTATTATATTCGTCCACTCTAATTAAATTCCAGCAGCCTTTTGTGGGAGAACAAATCTAGGATTTCCGACTTCCCGAAGCGATTCCCGCCAACCCCGACGTGCTTTTTGTGCGCCGTTTTTTTTGTTGGAAGCGTATTGAGGTATATTTTCTGAATATGTCATTTATTTTCATAATTTCTGAACCTAAATTTCTGGAAAATTCGTAGAGTGCTAGTTGTCCGAAATTTGATACGTTTCGATGTTTTCGAGATTTCGGGAGAACCAGAAATCAAAATCACGGTCCGTTTAAAGTTTCGGAAAGCTAACACAGAGATCTACGATATATATTTTTTCCAGAAATTATTTCATTCATCTAATATTTTAGTTATTCTGTTGAACTCAGAATTGATCGGTTGATCACCGTTTTGGTCACGATTAGCCATAACGGCAATATCTTTTGACCAAAGCGTGATTTTGTGGCACGGTTGATTCCAGCGCACTCGTGGATCTGAAATCTACCAAGATGCACTTTCAAAATCCAAAGTTCACAGCATTTGACTAGATAGTCAACGATACGCCTCGATTTATGTGCCATAGTTTCCAAAAATTGGAAACATGACTTTTGATGGCCAAACTTGCATGTTTAGATTATTATTAGGTTAAATGATATTTTTAAGTAATTTATTTCAAAATTAATTATTATTAGATTAGTAACCCAACTAGCCACTATTCCATGAATTTAGAACTAGAACATTAGAATTGATTTGTGGTTTTCGTGCACGGTTCGTGGTGCAATATGTATTATAGGTTGACAGCTTCTAGATTGGCAACTCCCTCGTCCTCGACTTGTGACTATGGTTTGTGCAATGATTCAGACGAGTACATCTCTGATAGTTTTCATATTTGATTATCTCTATATTTCTTGTATTTAATAATGTTTTACATTGATATCACATTGATTCTTGACACGCTTATCACACGAGATAGTAGTTATGGATTCTTACATGTTGTTCGTGACCAATATATTTTTATGTTTGTGACATGTTTGAATCCATGGGTACTAGCCGGACGGGGAAGTACATTAGTAGACATGTAAACATACCCAAAAATATCTCCAAAATGTCTATTCTTGCCTGATAGCAGTCGCACAATTCACGTGCGGGGTGCCGGATTTACCCTATAGCCGTTTACATATCGAAAGTGTATTTCAAATCACTTGTTAGATATAGTCTTGCTGCATTACAGTTTCTTGTCATTGCTTGTCTTGTGTACCATGTCTCCCTACTTTTACTCGCATGATTCCTACCATGATTCCCTGTTTATCCCTTATCATGTATCTCAGTATTATTACAGATTTATGGATTTCGTTATTTATTGATTCTGTTGTGAGATTGTACTCGTTCTATTCCTGACTGGAAACCAACATTTTTCAGGTTTAACCGCGATCACTCTTAGCACTGGGAAGGCATGGGTATGCTGAGGTCAACCTAGATAGTGGAACTCGCTTTCTTTACTATTTTGTGAGAGATTGTATTTTCTTTCAAATAAAAATGTTGTAAATATTGTAATCAAATTTAGAAATGTGAATGAGCAATAAAGTTTATTTTGAGCATTAATTTCTTGCGGGCTTGACAGCGTTCTACCGTCGACTCTGCGGCGTAGGCTGGCTTGGACACGTCTCGTATCCAAAAAAGTGGGTGCGGGTCGTGACACTTTGGGATTGTCTTTCGTTTGTCCCTTTACGTCCATCACAGTATTGATTATGTTGTCAAACACATTCTTCTCGATATACATGACATCAATGTTATGTTTGATCAGATTGGTGCTCCAATAAGGCAGGTCCCAGAATATACTTCTTTTCGTCCAATTATGAGTGCGGCCAAATTCATCACACTTATATCCCTTTGTAGGCTCTTCGATAGCACTTGAAAAATCCTTGACCTCCTTCCATATCGTGCCTCCGGTCCACCTTGGCGGTGGATTGGCCTTCTCTACAACGCCGGCACAAAATGCATTCCTGTTCCTCCGGAACGGATGGTCCTTCGACAAGAACTGTCGATGACAATCGAAGAAGCACAATTTTCCTCCGTGTTTTAAATAGAAAGCCTTCGTACGGTCCATGCAATACGGACATGAGAGACGACCATGAGTGCTCCATCCAGATAATATTACATATGCCGGAAAGTCGTTGATGGTCCACATCAGTGTGACCCTTATCTGAAAATTCTGCTTTCTAGAAACATCGTACGTGTTGGCACCTACTTTCCATAACTAATTTAACTCATCTATCAATGGCTATAAATACTCATCGATGTTCCTCTTCGGATTGTTCGGACCCGGGATAATAACGATGAAAAATATATACGGAGTCTTCATACACATGCAAGACGGTAGATTGTACGGGGTAACGATCACAGGCCAACACGAATACTGGGAGCCCGAAAGTCCGAATGGGGTAAAACCGTCGGAGGAGAGACCCAATCTGACATTACGCGGATCCGAAGCAAAATCTGGATACTCTCGATCAAAGTGCTTCCATGTTTTCCCATCAGATGGGTGATCCAACACTCCTTCGATCTATTCCCGTCTGTGCCAGTTCATATTTTCTGCAGTCTCCTTCACCATAAACAACCTCTGCAACCGCGGTGTCAACGACAAGTAGTGCATCGAATCGGTAGGCTTCCTTGCACCCGGAGTCCTACTTGAACTTGTTGCCTTGTAGCGATCAGCACCATAAAATCTGCACACATCTTCATTCTTGTCGTCTTTGTAGTACAACATGCACCCGTTGTGACATACATCAATTTTCTCGTATCCCATCCAGAAAGATCTCACCATCCTCTTAGACCGGTAGAAGTCTGTAGGTAACTTTGCACCTACCGGCAAGATCTCTATAATCAACTCGATGATTCGGTTGTAGCATTCTTGAGACATGTTAAAATCAGACTTGATGCTCAGCAGTCTTGTGACCACCTCCAACGGTAAATGATCCTCACAACCATGATACAAAGGAGTCCTTACATTCTCCAGCAACTCCATGAACTTCGTAGCATCGGCATTCGGTACCTCCTCAGCCGCATCATGATTGTTTGGATCGAAACTAGGCCCCGCAGCGTAAAAAACCATGTTCACGCACCCTTCGTCGTAACTAGCGTGGTCATGGACATCTATATACGACAAATTATGCTCCAGCTCCGATGCTAAAGGCATAAGTTCTCCGTGTGAGGTCCGCACTGATAGTAATTCAGCATAAAACCTCTTAAGTACAAATGATGTCACGTCCACTTCTGGATGATATTTCATGTTGCGACATCTCACACATGGATACTTAATTTTGGTACGGTCCATGTACTGAGAGAACGCCTTGACGAACTTCAAAAATTGTTGTACCCCATGTATAAATTCATCCCGCATACCGCATATGTCATCAGGATGACGATTGTACATCCACGAACGATGTCGCAGATAGTAATTCATATCCATTAATTTTCAATAATTCTGCAAAGATAGATACACATTATCCATGAGATCCATAATAACGATACTGTGAACCATGGTTAATATTAATATTTTTATACTTCTCTAGCTAGGTTAAAGTTGAGGTAGATATCATATATATGATGCATAATAGTCGGCTGAATAAGCCGAATGAGAAGAAAGAAATTAGGGAGGCTCACAATATACACTCTAGGATACTCACTCTATACACTCTAGAATAATACGATATACTACTAGTATACTCACTCTTACTTATGCAATATATATATAGGATACTATACTATATATGAGATACACTACTGTTAAGACATATATACTCTCATATGGACATACAGTCCCCAACTCTAACCTATACCAGTCCACATCACCCCCTTCACTGAATTAGTCAAAAAGACACTCTAACATCCTATACATTCATATATATATATATATATATATATATATATATATATATATATATATATATATATATATATATATATATGGACATACAGTCCCCAACTCCAACCTATACCAGTCCACATCTCTCTCTTCCCATTATCTGATTTTCCCCCTTTATTCATATGTATATATATATATATATATATAAGGGAGATAGGGTTGTGTCGTGTCAGCGTGCGTGTGTGTGTGTCGTGTCAGCGTGTGTGTGTGTATCATGTCAGCGTATGTGTGTCTCTGTGTGTGTGTCGTGTCTGGAAAAGGGAGATAGGGTTATACCTTCCTTGGTCGGGTCGGGGTCGCCGGGAAGAGGGGGCGGGGAGGATGTCGACGGCGGGGAGGATGTCGACGACGCGCGGAGTAAGAGGGGGCTGCTGTAAGAGGGGGGCGTCAGGGAGAGGGGGTCGCCGAAGGGAGGGGGTAGCCGGAGGGAGGGGGTCGTCGGAGGGAGGGGTTCGCCGGAGAGGAGAGAAAAAGGGGAAGAGAAATTTGGGGAGCGGGAGATTAAAATTTTTGGGTGAAAGAAAATGAAAAATCGATCGGCTGGAACCCTAGATGAAATATTTTAGCGACTTCCATAATTGACGTCGCTAAACGTCGTTGTTCAATAAATAACTGACGACGTACCTAATATGGAGTCGCACAACGTCGCTGAGTTAAACAAAACAGCGACGTTCTAGGACTAGACCACGACATCAGCTTTCCAAACCATAATGTGTGTCGCTAACGGTCGCTAAACGTCGCTGATAGTGACGTTCAACGACGTCTTTATGACACGTCGCTAAATACACAAAAATTACCGACGTATATAACTGGCGTCGCTAAATTCGTCGTCAATATGACTTATTTTGGTAGTGAACAAAATCAGTTGGAGAAGACAGACAGAGATTGAGGGAAAGGAAACTGTTTTAGTTTTTATATCTTTTCAAAACAAACAACTACACTCATATTTTATAGCCACTACGGCTAACAACTCAACTCTAAAATCATGCCAACAAACTTCTGACGTGCAATTGAAATCAAGCTAATAGACTCTGGATCCTATTAAGATGGATCTGAACTTTGACAAGTTCTAGAACTACAAACAAGAGTCATGTCTAGATTATTAACTGATATTCTCCTCCTTAATCTAGATTTGATCAAGTTTGATAACTCCAAGCACCTGCTGCATCTCGGCGAACTTTACTTTAGCGATAGCCTTCGTGATAATGTCGGCACGTTACTTTCCAATGCACACGAACTCCACCTTTATCTGCCCTCTTTCAACACACGTGCGAATGAAATGAAAGCGAGTATCAATGTGCTTACCCATGAAACACATAATTCTTCTTCAATACAATTGCAGACTTGTTGTCGACATAGAGCGTGACTGGCTTAGGTTCGCGGCCAGTCACTTCACTAAGCAGATTCCTCAGCCACAAAGTTTGACACGTTGCATCCGTTGTCGCCATGAACTCAGCTTCACAGGAGGACAACGTGACATTTTTCTGCTTCTGAGACACCCAAGTGATCAGGTTCTTGTTGAGGTATAACGCTATTTCGCTGGTGCTCCTCCTGTCGTCGACATCTCTGGCTAAGTTGCTATTGGTGAATCTGTGCAATTCATCTTCACCATGTCCTCTTCCATACATGAGTCCATACTCAAGTGTTCCCTTCACATATCTGAGGATCTGTTTCACAGCCTGGTGATGCATAGTTATTGGCTTCTCCATGTACCTACTCACCATTCCGATAGCATAACAAATATCCGGAAGAGTGTGAGTCAAGTACCTGAGATAACTAATGAAAGGCCTATATTGCATCGGATCGACTGGTGTTCTTTCAAGGTTCTTGCTGAGTTACAGTTTAGCTTCCATAGGATACTTGGTCGGATTGCAATCTCTTATTCCAAACTGTTGCAATACTCTCTTCGCATATGCCGATTGCTTCAGTGTAATGCGATCACCCTGTTGATCTATACCTCTATACCAAGGTAGTAGGAGAGTAACCCAAGGTCACTCATCTCAAATTTCTGAATTATCTGCTGCTTGTAAACCTTTACTACAATTGCTCTTACGCCTGTGACGATTAAGTCATCAACGTACACTTCGACAAAGAGTGCACCCTCTTCATTGCTCCTCGTGTACACCGCATGATCTTGAGTGCATCTGATGAATCCCAGCTCCTTTAAGTAGCTGTCCAGGCGTGTATTCCAGGCCCTCGATGCTTGTCGCAAACCATAGAGAGCCTTGGACAGTCTATACACCTTGCGCTCCTGGTTCTTAACGATGAAGCCTTCGGGTAGAGCTACATATACCTCCTCTTTGAGGTCATCATTCAGGAACACAGATTTAACGTCCAAGTGGTGAACCTCTCATCCGTGCTGGGCGACGAGGGCGATAATCAAGCGAACTGTATCGAGTCTGGCCACTTGAGCAAACGTTTCGTCAAAATCAACTCCATGCTGCTGGACGTACCCCTTTACCACATGTCTAGCTTTGTGCTTGAGGATCTTGCCTTTATTGTCCCTCTTTACCTTGTATACCCATTTTAAACCGATAGATTTATGCCTAGATGGTAACTCAGTAAGCACCCAAGTCCCCATTCTTTTTGATGGCTTCCAACTCCTTCATAGCTTTCCGTCACACATGTTCAAGTGTAGCATCTTGAAAGTTTGTCGGTTCTTCAACCGACAAATACAACATCTCTGGATCAAGAGATTTCTCCTCGGTTTCAGCATATACGTCAGCAATTGAGCGGTATCTCCTTGTCTCACTCGAGTCTGCCGTCGATGTGGGTGAGTTGCTCGAAGTTGAGGCTGCAGCTTATGGTGTAGTAAGCTCCCTTGACGCTATTGCCGCTCCGTGCGTCATAGGTGTTGCCGCGTCTTCCGTGCCCTCCGGCGTGTGCACAGCCTCGCCCACCGCACTTTGTGGAGTCATCACTGTCTCGACAACAGGATCTTCGACTGAGAGTTATATCCAGCCTTGTGGTTCGGCATCGTCACCATGGTTCCAGTCCCAACTCTTTTCTTCCTCGAACACGACATTCCTGCTCACATGGATCTTGCTGCGTTGAGGATTATAGAGACGGTGTGCTTTGCAGCCCTCTTCTACGCCAAGGTACACCAATGGCGTGCTTCGGTCATCAAGTTTCTTGTGATGAGGACCTGCAGTCTTTATGTGTGCGACGCATCCAAACATCCTTAAGTATTCCAGGTTTGGTTTCTTACGGTCCAGTCTTCATACGGCATAAACGCACTAGGAGCTTTAGTTGGTAACAGATTGAGCAGGTACATAGCATGTCCGACCGCCTCGCCCCACATGCTTCCAGGAACATACAAGCTCTTGAGCAAGCTCCTTGTCGTGGCCATCACGGTGCGATTTCGGTGCTCCATTGTGCCGTTTTGTTGTGGCGTATATGATGCGGTGAGGTGCCGTTGTATACCTTCGCCTTCACAGAAGCTTGAGAATTCCTTGGACAGAAACTCACCTCCTCGATCAGTTCTTAGTGTCTTCATCTTGCTGTCACATTCATTCTCTACAAGAGACTTGAATTTCTTGAAACCATTAAAAGCATCTCTCTTTTCTTTGAAAATATACACCCACATCATGCGACTTAAGTCATCAACAAGTATAAGAAAATACTTGTTACCTGCAAGTTTAGCAGGTATAATCGGGCCACAAATGTCAGCATGCACAAGTTGCAGTGTCTTCTCAGCTCTGAAGCTTGCCTGTAGAGGGAACGGTAGTCGTGCTTGTTTGGCGATGATGCACCATTCACAGAGCTGGTTTGGGTGAAAAATCTTCGACATCCCAGTGGCCATTCCCTTCTCTGCCATCATCTTGAGCGCGAAAAAATTCACGTGCCCGAGCCTTACATGCCACAACCAGGATATCTCCACCTTGCTTCCATCTTGGCCATTAGACATATCGGCCTGCAAAATTCAAGAGCTATCTTGTACAGGCGGTTAGGTGATCTTCTCACCTTCATAAGCAGAATGTCGTTTCTGTCGAACACCCTCAAGTAGGAGCCGGCAATCTCCACCTTGCTTCCATCTTCCGTTAATTGACCAAGGCTCAATATATTACTTCTTAAACTTGGAATGAAGTATACTTCCGATAGAAGAAGTTGTTCGCCGTTCTAGCATTGGAGCAGGATTGATCCCTTGTCCTCAATCTGCACGGTTGAGCCGTCGTCGAACTTGACATGGCCGGTGATGGTCTGATCAAGGTCCTTGAACTTTTCTCGGTGGCCCGTCATGTGGTTGCTAGCGTCTTTGTCAAGGTACCAGACGTCGGTATCGACATGCGCTTCTCCAGCGCAAGTCTCGTACTATCTTCTCTTCATTGAGCATGACGAGGTCAGGCGTCTCCTCTTGAGTCTCTTCCATCAGCAATGTGGCCTCCTCGTCTTGCGCTCGTGCGAGGTTCGCCTCCTCATCACGATGTTTGTTGCGACACTCCGACGTTTGTAACCTGCAGGAGTCGAGAACAAAGAGCAAAATCGGTTGGAGAAGACAGACAGAGATTGAGGGAAAGGAAAGTACTGTTTTAGTTTTTATATATTTTCAAAACAAACAACTACAACTCACATTTTATAGCCACTGCTAACAACCCAACTCCAAAATCATGCCAACAAACTCCTGACGTGCAACTGAAACCAAGCTAATAGACTCCGAATCCTATTAAGATGGATCTGAACTTTGACAAGTTCTACTCCAAGAGTCATGTCTATATTATTAACTGATATGGCCCAGAGAGCATCAGAGGCATCTTTGATTAGTAGGTCAAAAACACGAGAGAGTGTACTGAGTAATGATGGAATGGATGATCAAGAGAGATACGTGACAACAAACTTCAGTTTGTTCTTGATGATCGTTTCAAACTAATTGTCTCCCCAATTCTGAACCTTGATGATGCAATTGTTCCTATAGAACCTGTTGCTTGTGGTTTGACTATTTTGTTTGGTGATTTTTAATATATTTTCATCTCCAAAGATGATTAGTGACAGAAGACTGAAAGATTGAACAGATAGATATTCATGAAAAGAAAAAGTCGGAGCTGAATGTTAAGAGAAAATCATCTCCTCAAATTAATTTGAACATGTGCAACATAACCACTCTAGTGATGATCTTGTTGTGAAGCCTGCTTGGTACTAAAAATCAAAAAATGAATGATGGGGATAAATGAATGGATGGCACTTTTGGACCGTCTACCACGTGTCAACACCCTATTGGTAGGTCAATTTGTGGTGGGCCCAAACAAATAGGAGGAGCAATAGGATGCTGACATGTGACCCACGGTCAGGATTTACAATCCAAAGCAGCAGCCCAAATAGCATTTTCCTAAATAAAATCACTCTTTCAGAAGTTCTTGGCAATCCATGGAAGCCACAAGTTGTTAGGAAAATATCAGCCCCTCCAAAAAACCAGAGAGGCCCTGGCAATGAAGAATCTAAGCCTAACCTCTCCACTTGTCAGAAGCTCACAAGCTGCTTATCCGACCCCGCGACATGTCGCTTGCCTATTGGCCACCCTGATCCTCCCCAGATCCAGCTCATATCTTATTTAGATTTCCATGCCCCCACCTCTCTTGAGACATTCCCATATTTCACACCCCTTCAGTTGGGCTAGTTCTCTCAAGAGCTTGGCATCAGTTCAAGAAAGTGAGGGAAAATGGCAACTCAAGCTCTCCTGTCGTCCATGGAGGCGGGAAGGCAACTCCTACGGGGAAGGCCCCTCCAATTCGCAACCTCTAGAACGATCGGTGCTTCAAGAAAGGCCTCCTTCATCGTGAGGGCAGCTTCGACACCCCCAGTCAAGGTCAGAACATTCCAAAATACACCAGGACACACACGCACGCTCGCTAAAACATGCCGACGCCATTAATTACTGACACCAATGATTTCCTCTTTTCCAGCAAGGAGACAGACAGCTCTGGTTCGCGTCGAAGCAATCCCTCTCCTACTTAGATGGAAGGTAACTAACTATAATCCGATCATCATAACGTAAAATCTATCTATCTAGTTATAATTGGGGTTATTTAGTAATAGGGTCTCATATAATACGTAATATTATGGTTTGGATCTTTAAATTGACTGACATTAGAGTTTGAGTCTCCAAATCACTGGTCACTAGCCTATGTGAGCAGTGATTTGGAGACCTAAACACTAACATTAGACAATTTGGAGACCCAAACCTATATCAACTTATTATGTGAGACGTTGTTACTAAATAACCCACTAAAATTATCTGACCGACACTGACACCATGCATGCATGGTTTACGTACGTACGTGCCCTTGTAGCCTCCCCGGCGACTACGGGTTCGACCCCTTGGGCCTATCGGACCCCGAAGGCACCGGAGGCTTCATCGAGCCGAGGTGGCTGGCCTACGGCGAGATCTTCAACGGGAGGTGCGCCATGTTCGGGGCGGTGGGGATGATCGCGCCCGAGGTCCTGGGCAAGCTCGGGCTGATCCCGGCGGAGACCGCCATCCCGTGGTTCAAGACCGGGGTGATCCCTCCGGCGGGGACCTACGAGTACTGGGCCGACGGGTACACGCTGTTCGTGTTGGAGCTGGCGCTGGTGGGCTTCGCGGAGCACAGGAGGTTCCAGGACTGGTACAACCCGGGGTCCATGGGGAAGCAGTACTTCCTGGGGCTGGAGAAGTACCTGGGCGGGTCCGGGGACCCGGCGTACCCGGGCGGGCCCATCTTCAACCCGCTGGGGTTCGGGAAGGACGAGAAGTCGATGAAGGAGCTGAAGGTGAAGGAGGTGAAGAACGGGAGGTTGGCCATGTTGGCCTTCTTGGGGTACTGCATCCAGGCCCTGGTGACCGGGGTTGGGCCATTGCAGAACCTCTTGGATCACTTGGCCGACCCATTTAACAACAACCTCTTGACCAGCCTCAAGTTCCACTGATCAATGAGAGAGGTCTTCCTTGTAACAATATTCACTCTTCTGCTTGTAATTGATGTGCTATTATATATAACGTTTATAATTTCATGTTTGTATTTCCTCTCTTCACCCAACTCATGCTTCCACTTACTCAAATTTGTCAAAAATAATTAATTTGGATGTACACACAAAATTTAAAATTTAAGCTTATCAAACACTATAAGTATTCAATATCTCCTATGTCGCCACTATATATTACGCAGAATATATTATATGATCCACTGGGTAGCTTCGGTATCATTAGACATAGCAAACACTATGTTGCCCGCGGTCTTTGTCCGGCGTCACGCGTGACCGCATGCAACGTGGCTCAAAACTATTGCCTCCCCCCCCCCCCCCCCCCCCCCCCCTCCTTTCCCCCCGCCGCATCAATGTGGGGCCCACCACCAATGAAAATCAATAAAAGAGTGCCACGTGGACCGCGGACCAAAACTACGGGCCAATAACGCGGTCCATCTAGCATCTCTTAGACATATCCCAGGCCTCGGACCAACCGGGAGAGAAGACTGATTTGAGCGTAGGCTTCATGTACAGATTACTTGGCCCAACTTGCAAAAATAGTTATTACAAACGTCAATGTGAAATCTAAGACACACAAATATCATAGTGCAACTTGGGCCGGGCGGCCCGGTCCCCGGCTCGGGCCCGGCCCGGTCAAATCCGGTCTAGGCCGGCTCGAACCTGGTCAATGACCCGGACCGGCCCGACCCGCCCACATTTCGGTCCGGGTTGGGTTGTGCCCCCGGACCCGATAGCCCGGACCGGCCCGGGCCGATTTGACCGAAGGTCCGGGCCGGTCAAACCCGTCAAGTCCGACCGGGCCGACCAGGTCCAAGCCCGGTTGGCCCGATTCGGCCGTTTTTTTTTTTTTTTTTTTTTTTTTAACATTGGGATGCCAAATGACATTTTACCCCCATTTTACTTGCTGTTTTTGGACCATTGAAATGATATTTTCGTCATTTTGCTGAAAATGGCCAAAAATATTCTTATAACAACTCTTTTTTGGGAGTAAAATAGGTCATTTTGCACCCAAAAAAAAAAATCTATAAATAGGCCATAAATCTTCAAACTTAATCACACTATAATTTCTTTTCTCTTACAATTTTTACAAGCAAACTCATGTGAAGAGACGATTTATATCATGGATAATGATCAACTACCACAACAATCGCAAGATCAGCAATCGCAACCTGCACCGCAACGCGCACCGCAGCCTCAACACACACCGCAAAAAGAGTTTGAATCAGATTCAAAAATTTGGCATCATTTTGGCGGAGTTTACAATGTGCGTGCAAGACGGTACCGAAAGAAGATACTCCACTAAAGTTCTTGTTGTATATTTGAATTGTAGGAAACGATTAAAATGGGACCATAGCCATGGTATAGGGAAGCTACGCAGACATTTAAAATCATGCATCAATATCTAGTAATCTTGTATGAGTCATTAATCGCAGTTTATGTACTAGTAATCTTGTATGAGTCATTGTAATATTGTATTAGTCCTTAATCACAGTTTATGTACTAGTAACCAACCTTGTATGTGACTTTTTAAATTATGCAAATCTTGTTTAGTCATTCAATTATCTTGACATTACTCATTAATTTTTACTTTCTAATTTTTTTGCAAAAAATTCTTGTAATGTTGTACATTAACTTTTAGTTTCTATTTGTATTTTTTTTAAACCTAAATGGTAGAAAGTAAAATAAATTTCTTTTCCTCATTAATTTTTACTTTATATTTTTTTTGGGAAAATATTCTTGTAATGTTGTACATTAACTTTTACTTTCTAAGTTGTATTTTTTTAAAACCTAAATGGCAGAATGTAAAAGATTTTTTTTCCCCCAAAATCGGGCGGCCCGGTCCAACAGTGAACCAGCCCAGGCCCGGTTCAGCTCGGCACGACCAAACCAGGTCACGGGTCCGAACTAGGTCCAGATCTTTGCCTTCCGGTTAAGCCTGGCCCGGACCGGACCCGATCAAACCCTGTTTGACCTGGGTCCGGGCCGGCCTAGCCCGGCCCAGTCCACACCTTGACACAAATATAAGCTTATCAAACTCTCGCCAAATATCTAAGGTCGAACTAAAACTTGGTATATATGTGTAACTAAAACTTGGTATATATGTGTGTGCGTGCCCGTGCGCCTTACCAATTGAGCATAGACACTAATTTGAAGGGGAATTAGTAAAGCCTAGTTTTCTTCTTCTTCATTTCTTGATTTTCCATTTCACACTAGGCTTTACTAATTCCAGAAAAGAAAACATGACAGATACAAATTGAAAATGCAGGAAAAGACTTGACATTCTACATACTCTCTTGATTGCTACTCCTCTCCTTTTATAGCCAGGAAGGGTCACAATTACATTTTCAAAGAATTGTAGCTCACTAACTAACTAACAAATTGCTAACTAACTGCCTGAACATGTTTGGATAAGCTGCTGAAGCCTTAGCCTTCTGATACTCCATCTCCGATACCACTGCACACTGCAGCTACCCCCTACTGATACTGCACACTGACACTACTCTAAAGTATTGTTCAACCCTTCTGATACTGCACCATCCTGCTGATACTGAAGTATAGGTGAACCCTTGAAGCCTTCTGCACAGTTTTGAAAGTATGGTCTCACTATCCCCGCTCATTGCTACTGAACAGTATTAACACTGAACTGTTTAGGCTCTTATCAATTCCCACCCTTATTTTGACCTTGTCCCAAGTACCAGATTGTAAAGTGCCAGATCAAAAATAGGTATTGCTGCAAATCGATAATATACATGGAGGATTTCCTGAAATTTAATTACTTGAGATGAAAACATTGTGAGGTCTACAGGAATCAAGTATATGAATCAGTAGGTGAGGAGTAAAATTTATCGAAAGCTAATTCCTGAGTTACATAATCTTTCGGAGGAAAATTCAATAGCTTACAAAACTTAAACAGAGGTTACAATCTGAAGTCACAAAAGCAATCAGGCAAAGCTGAGCCTCTCCCCATCACAAAATCCTCCTTGTGCGCTTTCCACATTGCTTCGGCTAACTCCTCCCCTTCCATCCCCTTAGCAGTATACTCCGCAAAAGCTCTTCTACTCAACAACAAGGTTTTGTACTTCCTTGCCAACGTCCTCATGGCCGCCACTATCTTGTCCATGTTCCCGAAATAAGTAGCGATATAGGCATCGCTGTTCACTGAAACATAGTAATCCAAGGCTGCCTTAGTGTTACCATGCATTTGGATAAAATCTTCATTCTTGAGCAGGGAAGCTTTTCTGTGGACATTTGTATAGACTGATGTCAGCCCTTCGATCTCCATCAAACCATCACCAGCAGCCAAGTAGATGGTTGTGTCGGTTGGAATGCCGAGGGATTGAAGAATGAAGGCGGTCTCATTTGGTGTCAAGGGACATTTGCCTCGGTTTCTCCAGTCACGGGCAGCATCTCCGGTCCATGGTTTCCGATCACCACGGACAGCTTCAATGGCTTTCAGTGACATTGGGGAGAGTCCAAAGTACTGGCACTGGCTGTAGGCTACCATGTCAGGTTCGAATCTGAGATGTAGGGAAAGGAAAGGCTTTGGGATGGCATTGAGGAGCTCCATCGCTTTGGATTCCAAGGCCTTGTTGAGGCGGAGGCCGTTGTAGCAAGCTTGGCAGAGGGCAGCCTTGGCATACAAGGGATACCTGCAAATTTTAAGTACACATGAAATTAGAACCCTCTTTCTCCTTTCCGTCTCTGTTTCTCCTTTCTGTCTCTGGGAGGTTCTTTGTCAACGTCAAGAACAACTTCTATGCAGATTCTTTGTCTTTCAAGAAATGTGAAATGCCCATGAAATCAAATACGAAGTAAATGGACATGGTAAAGTGCTTTTATCGAAATCTAGTAATGAACTAATGAGGATGTGCAGATTCCTAGAATTTGTATATCTAAAAAGAGTTAAATATGAACAAGGTTTTCACATTTGTAGAAAAAATAAATCTGAGATACATCAAAATTGACATAATAGACCATAAGCATGAAGGTATTAAAACAGAAAAAATAGAGATATAGACATATAAACCATACAAGAAGCATAATCATATGATTTACATTGAATACAATTAATATGAAAAGGGATTTAACTTGTAGAATAAATATCACTCGTTGACAAACCACCCCAAAGCATGACCATGATATCTCGTCCAACTGTTTCATGTGCGGTCAACTTTATTCCCATGGCCATAATAGGCAAGATAAGGTGTTGTGTCAAATCTTTTTGAGATTATTTATCATTAGCATGTGTAGCTCATCTCTACTCATATTTTCAACCCCTTCAGTAAAAAGAATCAAGCGATTCCTTTGTATTCCTACTAAGCCTTAAGTTGGTGCATGAAAACATCAGTCGAAAAAGCTCATCCACATTCTTTCGTAGATATAATATACTCACTCATCACTTTCTCTTCCTTCTACCCACATGCGTCTAAATGTTCTCTTACATGCCATCCTCATCTTGTTAATTAAGCCCACTTCAATGGGAAGTATTTTGAAGACAAATTATGAGCCTTATTGTTGTTTCACAAAATTCTTCTTTAAGACCCATGACATGTTTACTGAGATGCATCGCTCAACTCCACCGACCTAAGACTAATCCCATATATATTCCTTCATTTATGTATCACAACTAAAATAAAGATAGATTATGTAACATTACAAACAAGCTCGATTTGTACCATATAGTTAAACACAGACAAAACCTCATTTCTGCATCTAATACCACATTATCAACAAAATCCTGTATTCTATGAAAAAGGGGATTGGTTATAGAGAACCACTGTAGGTCCAGTAGGACTGTGAATCTAAGCAAAGCTGTCCATGATAAGCTTCACTCAAGAAAATAATGGTTCAGTAATGTACATTAATATATAACTTAAATGATGAACCGAATACCCCACTCCTATGAGTCCGACTTAGGGTCTGTTTAGTAAACCGTAAGTGTGGTTAGAATTGGATTTGCACTTTCAATGATGGAATTCATACAAGAATCCATCCACCTTCTTGTTCCCCAGTAGGGGACAAATGTTTTTTTGTCGGGATAGGAAAATGAAAAGTGGAATAGTATATTATAATAGAGTGATGCTATATGTACCTCCAAAAAAACTCACCCCTCCATGTCCCTCCGTCATGTGGCACTTCCTTATTGACCGAAGCAAATAGGAGGGGAGGTTGGGAGAAGACATTAGCGAATATGGGAGGGCCACGTAGCGAAGGGACATGGAGGGATGGAATTTTGGAGGTACATATAGTATTTTCCAAGGTTCAAAGTATCGGTATCGGAATCGGTATCGGACCATTCATATGAGTATCGGTATCGGCGATACTTTAAACTATGGTATTTTCCACTATAATAGTAGTAAATTATATTTAATTCACATAACAATTTAAAAAATTAAATAATTAGTTTAATAAATTAAGATAATAATTAACTATCCTAATTATATAATAGTTAACTATCCTAATTCAGCCGTGAGAACACCATCGATGGGTGTAGCGACAACGGCTGAAGCGGAAGAGGAGCGGTCCGGATACTGCCACCAGAGGATGCGACGTCGTTCGGAAAGTTGAGTATAGCCTTCCAGTCCATCATCTGGAACGTGGCACAGTCGTACGCCCGGGTGGCTTCGACTGCCGTGTCGAACATGCCGAGCCAGACACAGGACCCTCAGTAGCTGGGGTCGCGTATCTCTGCCGCAAACTTCCCCCAAGGAAGTTGTCGGACCCCGCGGTACCTCCTCCCATCGCAGGTTCGTCTAAGACTCTCATGCAGCTCTGGAACAGACGGACAAAAAGATCTTCGTCAGCAATGTCCCAGACATTGCCTGAAAGAGGAAGAAGACGAAACCGATCTCACCGACGATGGCGACAACGACGCCCTGCCGCTGCCCCTTGAGATCGAAGAAGATGAGGAGATCCCTCATCCCCCGGCGTCTTCGTCTTCGACTTGAAGATCGCTTTTATGCTCCCTCCCCCAGAACTCCACGAGGAGTCGAGGACACCCGTGTCCGAGTCAGACTCCGCTGCGTCTCCCCGCGGAGCGAGATGTTCCTCTTCTTTCCCAACGAGGACACACGGTGATGTCGTTGTTGATGTTGCTCGCTACTGCTGTTTTTCATTTTCTTTTTCTCCTTCCCACCCAATTCCCACACAAATCCGAAGGAGGGAGGAGGATGTGGGAGAATGGAAAATGAAGAGGACAGGAACTGCATCACCCTTACGATGCAAAATCCAATCCATTTTTTCAGAGCAATCCCTTACCACCCAACCAAACAGACTCTTACCCAAATTCTTTGTACGAGTCTCAATACATATGCATATTATTTCCTCGTCTAGCAGCACCACAGATGCATGAGTATATATCTAGCCGAACTGCCAGACTTATCGATCTCAAGTATATACATCCACACCATCTCAACCACAATTCCCCCTACCTTATCCTAAATTGGATTTACATCAACTTTGCAGGAATGAAGTCATATTTCTCTTTACTCATGTAGGCTCCTTCTCATCATTCTAATTTCAGCTGAACAGGAATTCAAGAACTATCTTGGCTCTTGGTTAAGCCTTCCCGAATAGTATAGCGCACATGTTTTTTGGTTGAAGTAGGAAAAAAAAAAGTAGCAGGTAGTGTTTGATTGTTACTGTGTGTTCTATGGTTGTTAGGGGCATGGGGATGCAACAAATGTATGTGTGAATATTAGACTAAAAGTAGGCAGAAAGGTTCTCTAAGAGAGATGAGGTTGAAGTTGTTGGTCGTTGTAATAAGATATCCAAATCAAAAGAGAGATTGAGATTAGTACAGGAGGTAATACAAGTTTGTGCTTAAGTGTATGCTTCATTGCACAAACCTTAAGGAGGCGCACCACAGTGCGAGTTTTAGGATCAAATGGCATAGATTTTCTACTTTTGAAGCTTTCTACACATAAAAGTTTTATTTTTAACCTTCAAAGCATATGAAAGTGAGTATAAAGCTTACTTTGAAGAAAATCGAACACAGTCCAAAAAAATCCAACTATAGCTCTAAACCATATAGCGACATTATGCTTAGATTTTCCATCTCTACCAATGTGATCATGTACATATAGAGAGTATATATGAGTGAATGCTTCAGGTCAATATATGTGGCCATTTCATATGATAAGCAGAAAAATATTAACAGGAAAGGAAGCACGCTAGTTGGAAAAGGCAAGGCAAGGCAACAAATACCTGTCCCTCCTTTGGCTTATCGCCGGAGTTATAGAAATATATCGGTGTTCCAAGAGGGCAGGAAGAACAGACTCCACGTAATCAAACAGCCCTTTCCGCTTGCTGCAGTCCACTCTAAACGGCTCTCTCGACGCGATCTCCTCCGGCAACTCCTTCGCGACCTCCACGTACCCTTCCGTCTGGCGGACGAAGTAGTCGACGTCGAACACATCCGCAAAGCCACTGATCGAAACCTCCCACTCAGCAACTACTCTCGGACAAATCAAGAACAAAAAATATAAACAATTAACATACCTCGATTCGTTCCAATATGCGGCGACCTCGAACTTGGGCAACACCAAGGTCGCGTTGAGAAGTCGGGCGATCCCGATGCCGTCACACAACTACTTTTGTCAACAAGAACGCAGACACCTAGTTTCAGACTACAAAATAAAAACCAAAAATATAGTTTTACTTTTTGGGGATATTTAGTAACAGGGGCTCACGTAATAGTTGAAATTAGTGTTCGAGTCTACCAAATGTCCGACGTTAGTGTTTGGATCTTAAAATCACTGTTAATATCAATTATTATGTGAGACCCTATTATTAAATGACCCCTTCTTTTCATGCAAAGAAATTATATATTCCAATTACCCACATCGCGTCTCATCTGGTTGAGCCCGCCGAAGCAGTCCACCCTGATGAACCCGTTGCTTCTGGGCGGCGGCAGCACCGGCCTGCCGTCCGAAGCGGGAGGGGCCCACCAGTTGCAGGGACGCCACTCGACGGCGCGACCGACGGTCCAGATGCTCGGTCGCGCGTAACTGAGACTCGTAGCGGGGAAGAAGCTGGCTGACAGCGTCGCCAAAGGGGGGACCACGGCGGTGAGGAGGATAAGGAAGAGGACGAGGACGACGAGGGTGCAGTAGACCGGTCTTATGTGGTGGTGGTGGTGGTTGTTCCATGAGCTCACAAACATTTTGCTTTTCTTTTTTTTTTCTTTTCTTTTTTTGGTTACAATTGATGATGGTCGAGATCACAACAACATTCTAATTATTTCAAGATGTGCAGTAATGATCAAGATTATGACTATGCAAAGAACACAGGAAGTAATTGAAGAAGTTACCCTGAGAGTTGGGGGAGATGATCCATGGATAGATCCCTAAATTTGGAAAAGATAATTTGGGTGGGAATTTAGCAGGTTTGCATCTGAATTCTACGTTATATGAGCCCTAAAACCCAATAGGTTTGGGTCGGATACGGCCGGAGTCCATATATCCACACCCGACTTGGACCCATTATTATGGTGAATTTATTTTAATGGCTAAATTACAACTTCATACCCTCAACTATCTAAAATGTTCAACTTGATACCCTCAACTTTGATAGGTACTAACTTAATACTCTCAACTATATAATAATTTTATATTGATACCCAAAATTTTAAAAATGACAAAATTATCCCTCCCTCCTCCTTCTCCAGCAGCACCCCCTCCGACCGCGACCGACTCCCATGCCAGCCCCGGCGTTCCCCGGCGAACACCTCGCCCCCGCCGCCCCGTGCCCCGCGCATCCCGTCCCCCGCGCGCCCCGCCACCCCGTGCCCCGCACGCCCCCGCACCCCGCGAGCCCCCCCGACGCCGCCCCTGTGCACCCCTCCCCATGGCCCCGTGCCCCTCCCCCACTCTCGCCTCCGGATGCTTCCCAAGCGCGCGATCCCGCCGCCTCGCGCAACTCCGGGCAGGCCAACGCGGGTGGGGGGAGGGGAGTTCGCGAGCTGGAGAGGGAGGGGAGGTCACTGTCACGCCCCGCTCCCAAAATGTATGGGGTTAGGGCATAACCTGGCCAGCTGATACGACCTAGAGTGAGCTGCCCAATTTAATGGACTCACTTAGGCATACTACGCTGTAAAAATAACTATACTACACAGGCAAGTGGTATCATCTAGATCTCATCCACAGGAACAAAGAAAGTAATGCTGAAATATATAAAACTGGAAATAACATGGAGTCTGAAATAAATACAACTAAATAGTCTGGTGGGTACAAGCCCACGGAGTACAACACTGAATGAAAATGCTGAAAGTAGAAAGATAACTAGTCATGAGCATCGACTAACTAGATAATGATGCTCATAACCTAAACAACATCATACCCTGAGTCAAGGAAACTCCTCAGGAAGCACCTCGTCGTCTACTGCAGCAAGTCCTGTCTCAAGTCTCGGTTCGCACCCAGTCAACTGCAAGTGCTCGTCTAAATCTGGAAAGCAACCAGGTCCTCAGGGGACATAGCAAGATACAGAGTAAACATGCCATAAAGTAATACTGAATAACTGTAAAGGGTGAACTAACCAGCTAAGTGAATGCACTTTGAAGACAACCCTAGTACGTATGGGTAGGTAATAAGGCTTTGGCGTCGAAGCACGGGCCGACGTCGGATCACGAGCCGAGGTCCCACTCATCCGGGCAACACTGAGCGACTTGGCCCTTTCTCAGATATTTTGGTTGTCCCATACGTCTATTAATTGTCTTCCCCTATCCCTCGGAATGCACAAGTCGTATCCACCACTTGATCATTCCGACTCTCAACGCAAGGTCACAATTACTAGACATACCTAACCATTCTATGTACCAGAGCATGGGCCCTTGTACTGGTAGCTAGCCAGATGCGCAAGCCCGTGCCATGGTACGAACTCACTCAGTGCCGTGTCGTAACACGTGTCAAGGTTATGGGAATCATAACTATGATTCCACAACTTAGGGGTGTCACCTAGGACTAAGTCGAATGCATAAAACGCGATGACAATGCCGTCATCGACTGTATCCGAGCTATCACTCGGACACACAACTACGTCCACTCTACCAAGTGCACAATATAAGTATGAATGAATA